>OZ030020.1:29384854-29984854 GCA_964023405.1 Apodemus agrarius
AGATACGAGGTAGATTAAGTTTTTTTTTTTTTTTTTTTTTTTTGAGACAGGGTTTTTTTGTGTAGCCCTGGCTGTCCTGGAACTCACTCTGTAGACCAGGTTGGCCTCGAACTCAGAAATCCGCCTGCCTCTGCCTCCTAAGTGCTGGGATTGAAGGTGCGCACCACCACCGCCCAGCAGATTAAGTTGTTTTAGCAAATATGATCACCCAAATTAAGGCAATTCTGATATAAATAGGTTAAGTTGAAAAAGTTATAATGGAGAAAGTATGATGAGATTTAAGCAAACAAAGATCTTGGAGAAATAACAAACATCCAAATTATAAACCTGAGATAAAAGGCTTATAATTGATAATAAGATTGAACCGAAGAGATTGATTTACAATTTATACTAATCTCATGGCTTCCAAGCAAATGTATCCAGAAAACTGTAATCTTGGTGTTGGAGCTCAGAGAAAACCTGGGGATTTAAAAGTCATTGGCGTAGTTAAAGCAGGTCAAGGCTTCAGAGGTGGATGTGCTGCTTACAGGCAGAGAAGGCAACGTGGCAGAAGAGACAACTCAGGACTTAATTATCAAGTTGGGGAAAGTTAGGAAAGAGACTGAGAAAGTCATTTGAGGCAGAAGACCACATTTCAGAAGCCAAGAACAATATGCAAGAAGGAGAGTTACTTAGGATAAACAAACAGCAAAGGGGACAGAATTGGCCATAAGGAAATCACCTGTGTGATCCCTCACCTCCATCCCCGAGACAGGAGTTCTCCATGTACTGCTGGCTGTCCTGGAACTCTCCCTGTAGAGCAGGCTAGCTGGCCTCTAACTCACAGAGATATGCCAGTCTCGGCCTCCCGAATGCTGGCATTAAAGGTGTGAGCCACTACCACCCAGCTTGTATGATGAGAGACAGACAGAACTGGGAGCTTGGTGTCTGGGCTGGGCTGGGCTGGGCTGGGCTGGGAGGCGAGAAAACAAAGGGAACATAGAAACTCTTCCTGGGGAAATGGTAGTTGTGAAGGGAAGAAGGAAGACATCGTTTGAAAGAAGGATGGTCTCTTTTGCAGGGTTCACCAGTATCATTGAATCCACTCCTAAGACAAGGTTAACAGCGGAGAGTAAATACATTTGGCTTCCAAGGAATGGGAATAAGAAAGGCTAAAGTATTTGTTCAAAGTCATTTATAGCAAATTAATCAGGAGAACCAAGTAGAGAATGCAAGTGCTTTGCTCTCTTAATCCAATGGTTTTTCCATGGTGCCAAACTGAACATTTCCGGTAGCTGCTCTTCTAGAATCCTGGTGAGCATGGCATCCCACACTGAGGGAATTTGATTTGTCTGAGGGACATTGGGGAGAAGGTGGGAGGCTTTGCACTAGGGAATGCTATGTTTAAGTCAAGGCCGGATGGAAACAAATCTGGTGGCAAGCTGTAGGATGTGTTAAAAGAGACATCACGGAAGGATAAGACAATCGGGACACGGCTTCAAGCTGGGACATAGTTTTAAATATACACATCCAATCACATGATTAAGTTAGCTCTTCGGTTGCTTTTTGGCTTTTGTTCTGGAGAAGGTCTCGGTCAGTTTGGCAGTATTATTTTTAATAGGCTTCATATACTCTAATGTTTTTAAAAAAGAACTCTTAGGCTGAACACATTTGTAAACTCTGTCATCTAGGAGCAGGATTTTACGATTATTAGTTTTAAGTATGATGGATTTATACAAGTGTATGAAGAGGCCAGGGGTCAACTTGAAGTGTCATCCCACAGGGCTAGTCACCTTGTTTTTTTGGGACAGGCCCTCTCACTGTTCTGGGATTTGGTAATTGGGCTAGGCTGTCCAGAAAGTGAGTTCCAGGAAGTCCCCTGTCTCAGCCTATCCAGTGGTCCACTACCATATGTGGGTGACCCAGCATAAGTCACTGTATTTGTGAGACAAACATTTAAAAGACCATACCCTTGCCTTGTTTCCTCTGTTTTCATGGCTTCTCTGTAAGTAGTATATTTTGCAATTAATGGTAATTATATGAATGTTACTGTTAAATACATTTCAGTGAATGTGTCAAATTAAAGAATATTGCCAGTTCTAAGACATAGCTCAGGTAACACCTACATCGAAGAATTGTACATACTGATGACTAGAATTCTGGAAATTATGTATGCATCTGCCATAGTAGAAGGAAGGGTTTAGATGAAGATGAGATGATGCTGACCACACAAGAAAAAAAAAACATAGATATTTTTAGGGAGTTAAAGGTTTGGGGTATAGCTGTGTCCCTAAGTTATTTTCTGCAGTTTCCCAAGATGCTTTGGGCTGCAATAATGGAAAATATTAAAAGTCTTAAGCAGCACCATGAATTTATTATTTCATAAATCACAAAACCCTGGGATAGGGTGGTTCCAGGATTCACGGTCAGGGATTCATCGACATTACCAACAACTGAGCTTCCAACCACTTTCCAGACGTAGCATAGTGACCAGGCTTCCTCAGGGCTTCCAGATGCCTGGTGGGAATTGAGAAGCCACATCATGAGGTGTTGAGTTTCCAGCGTGACAAGAGGCATCTGAACTGAAGCCTGAAGAAATGTCTCCTCAGAGGTAGTGGCAAGGAAAGGGTTTCCTTCAGGACTCATTGGCGACAAGTACATTGTGTTTTCATTTACAAACCAGTTAATGCAATGGGAAATCACATTAGCCTAGACTAATCTACACAAACTAAGACTTATTCTGTGAGCCAGTGATAGATACTTCCCCTGAAGGATGGAAATCTCAGGAGAATGGGGCTCCATTGACAGATAGTCCATCATGTCTTTTACAATTACTACAGAGGGCTGCAGTTTTTTTTCTAATGCTTGTGGTTTTTCAACATTCCTCAAATTCATCTCTGTACACAGCTGAGGTGTTCATGAGGCTCGTGGCTCTTCTTACTTAGCTCTTCTCTCCATGTGTTGAGTCAAGGCAGAGCGAAATACTTCAAATGCGAAATCCACTTCCAGCTTCGTGACACACATCGGGGGCACAATGCGGAAAGTCTGGGGGGTGGGGCAGAGGAAAACAGACCTTGAATCATCAGAGAATCAAATGTGACTTCCAGGAAATGGGCTGAACCCGGAATCCCAAACCTTGTTTTCATGAAATTGCACATTTCTGTCACTGGGTTGGGCTCTGCCTTCTCCCTCTTGGGATCTTTCACTTTCTCTACACAAATCCTCATATAATCTTGCTCTGTATTTTTTCTTTTCTTTTCTTTTAGTTAAATTTATTTATTTACAACCCAATATCAGCCCCTCTTCTCTTCCTGGTACCCTCTCACATAAGTCCTCCCCCATTCCCCTTAGAAGGGAAAGCCCTTCTCTGCATGTTAACCTCCACCCCATCCCCCACCCCTACCTCCACCCCACACATCAAGTTGCTGCCATACTAACCACACCCTCTCCCACTGAAGCCAGACAAGGCTATCCATTTAGGGGTGTGGCCTCCAGAGGCAGGCAGGTAGGCAAAGGCACAGGGACAGTCCCTGCACCAGTTGTTTGGGGGACCCACATGAAGACCAAGCTACTTATCAGAAGACCTACATCCAGCCTGTTCTTGTTCTTTGGTTGGTGCTTCAGTCTCTGGGACTGAAGGGTCCAGGTTGGTTGACTCTGTTGGTCTTCCTGTGGAGTCCTTATCCTCTTTGGATCCCTCAATCTTTCTCCTAACTCTTCCGTGAGACTCCTGGACCTCCAGCTGCTGTTTAGGTGTGAGCCTCTGCATCTGTTTTGGCCTGTTTGTCTTTCCACCACCATCCCTAAGATCTGACTTTACTACCTCCCTCACACTCAGTCTCTGCCATGACAAAACATCGACTGGCCTAATGACTGCCTTCATCTCCACCATTCTATAACTACCCATGTTCAGGGTCAATGCCTAAGAAAGCCAATTGCTGTTTGCCATTGTGTCCACTATTTTTAATAAGGATTTTACACCCCTCATTCCTTTGTTATCTTCTGACCCATCACTCTATTCCCATCTCTTCGTTCTGTCAGCTCAAAGCTTGGCCAACATAGCCAATTGAACTACCCTCTCTTACCTGTCATACTGCACACCTTTCCAGCCTCATGTGACCTCATGTGTGTGGCCAAGTCTCTGTGCTGATTAAAGTAAATGCATTGCCTTGTTCCTTTGTGCTGAGGAATATATGAACCCAGCACAGGAGACCCGAGTGGCCCTACCACATATTTACAGCCCTCAACTTCTGCAGGTTCCTGAGAAGATTTCTTCTATCATCATCTCTTAGCTTCCTTCTAAACCTTGAGTTTTCTTCTTAGTTTTTTTAAAAACCAACTTCTATACTTCCCACTCTATTTCACAAGCAATCATGGTTCCTATTTCCTTGAAGAAAATTGAACCTCCCGGACACAGTCTTTCTTTAAACCAGTTTGTTCCCACATGCATTCTTTTATCTTTCCCAAAGGCTCAGAGAATGATGCCTTTACTCTTCAGATCTAAATGGCTCACCTCTGTTCTGGACCCTCCCAGGCTCATCACTTTCATTCCAGGAAATGTCCCCATGTTCTCTCAAACCTTTGTCTTTCTTTCAACTTCCGATCAACCAGCATCAATAAGATGCTTGGATCTTCCGTAATCTCCAGTCAGATACACCAAGCAAAACCTGAGTTGACTCTCAGTGTCTTGCAGGTATAATACAGATGCTTTCTTCCTGCTTTTCCTCAGTCTTGATTATAAGACTTGCTGATGCTTACTGGCTTCGGGCCTTCACTCCATCGTTCTCCAGTCACATCCTGACCATCTACGGCATGCATTCTGCTGTATTAACTTGCTGCTTCCACTATACTAAAGTCATCGGCAAGGCATGAGACCCACTGGGAATTTCCCGATTCTTCCCGATTATCTCTGTTATACTTCACATTTGGGCATCCCCTTTCTCAATCCACCTTGTCTTCTACTTCCGTAGTCCCATATGCCCCTGAACGCTTGGCTTACCATTGACACCTTCGTGTCCCCACCATCCTCACTTCCCTGATGTCTACTGGAGGGAGTACCTCCTTAAGCTTCTGTCCTCACCTCACTGAACATTTCACCGGGACAGTAGCCTTCCCCAGTTTTTTTCTGTTTATGATTTGCATGCTGACGATTCCAAACTGTGATCTTTACCTGAGTCTTCCCAAATTAACCATGTACTCAAATACTAAACCTGTTGCCCCCAAATGCCTTAAATGGAGTATGTCCAAAGATGAATGTATTCATGCCCACCTTAAGGCAAGCCAGACGTGAGGGTTTCATCCTTGACTCCTGCTCGTTGTTTAGACCCACATCTTATTCAGTTCACTTCCAAAATATCACCAGAATGGACATTCAATCCCCATAGCCACTGCTGAAGCACAGACAGCATCCAGCCCCTGCCAGACTCCCTAAGTCTTATTTCAAGGAACAGACTCAGCAATGCACTCAGTAGTTGTATGACCTGGGCAATTTACTTAATGTCTAGGCACTTCTTTTTATTTAATCTATAAAGTTAGGGTGATAATAGTACTTTGGCATGCTGCAGACGTACAGCATATCAAGAAGAGCAAAGGACAAGGTGATAGGACGTCTCCCTGTCCTTACCCACCACCTCAAGCTGATGCTCCAGCCACACTAGTGTGGCAGCTCTGTGTACTCTACTGAGCATTTCCTCAAGCTTGGGCTGTTTGTATTGTTAATTAAGGCTGTGCTAGCCAGAATGACTGGCCTGGGCATCTGTTCTCCTTCCTTCCACAGCATCGCATTTTATATATGTAGAAGAGACTAATATGCCGTATTATAGTTTTGTGTTTTGTTTCTTTCTCCCATAAGCTCAATGAAGAATGGGACCCAAACAAGTTATCATTGTAGCATTGCTTCCTGGCATACCGTTGCTGGCTGCTTAATATGAATTTGAAGGAAAAGCTAAACAAGTAGACAATTATTTCAGATCTTTATAACTGATGATTTTTAATAATTAAGCCACACTATTTGATGTGAGGAGACAACCTTTCCTAGTGTTTCCTTGGGGATCTTGTCTGATTGGCTTCAGTTTCCTCTGACAAGCATAAGACAGGAAGTCAGTCTTTAGGATCCACTGTGTCAGCTGGGAAGGGAGCAGGACCATGGGAAGAACAAGGAGTGGCTAAACTTGGTAGAAATATCAAGTCACATCTTATAAAACAGGATCCTGGCGCTATATTCAACACAGGAGCAGCTAAACACAGCAGCAATGCACTACATATTTTAAAAGTCCAGAAGAAAGCATTTGGAATGTTTTTGGTATGCGAAGAGACAGAGACGCATCATCTCTTGAACATTCTATCTTACACACATCAAAACATCACAGAGCACTCTCTATATGTGTGCAACGACCATGTTTCATAAAACAAAAGGTTTTGAAGTAGGGAAAATTAAGAGGAAAAGAAAAAGGATATTTAGAGTCACTCCCACACCTGAATCTCTATTGTCGAGACCACCCTGGTGAATGAATGGCCTGATGAGATGAGATTTAGAAGCAGATTTTATTGTGCAGTAGCAGCAGAAGCAGCAGTAGCATTTTATTCTTGTATCACAGGGTCAGACCAGGCTCCTGATAGAGTGGGAATAACTTCTAGAGAGGGGTAGGGTGAGCTCTGTCTGAGATCTTGAGTGATCACTCAAGATCACTGAGGAGCTGATCTTGAGGTTTGTATCAGGGACTATGTTTAAGGATGGTCCTTGATCTCTCTTTCTGCGATCATACAGGGCAGTTGTGGATCTTAGATTGCTATGTGCCCCAATGACCAGTAAAACACCAGACTTGCAGAATCAGACTTCAGGGCTGAGTGAAGAATGACTATCATTGTTTTTCTCAGGGGTTAGAACTAATTAGTACACAATGCAATACATATTTATATAATATGTATATGTTACACAGAGTGTCATGGTTCTATTATCACTCATGCTGTGAATTGTCTGGTTAGTTTGCCTTTCTATGCCTCTCTTTTGCCTATAAAAACCATGGATAATGGAATCACTTTACCACATCCCCCTCTAGTGGTTATAAGCAATCTTTTGTCCCTTTCTTTTGACTCCATGCAAGCCGTATGATGCAGAGGAAGCACAACCAGGTGTCCTCTCCGGGAGACTACCTCATGATTGTATGAAGGAAGTCATTCTCTTACCTGAGAAAAATTACCACCTCTACCCACTAGGAGCCCCATATCTTTGCAGTCCTCATGGATTTGATTGACTTCTGTTTTAGGAAGAGGCTGGCGGCTTATCTGTGAATACAGTTAAAAAAAAAAAAACTGTTCTCTATTTTGTGTTTGAATGGTTAGAAGAATTATTTACCAAGGCAGGGGGGGCCCAAGAAAAACCCCAACAAAACTCAAGCAATCAATGTCTCCCTAATGAAACAAAACTTTTAATTGCTGAACCAGAGGGCTTTTGGGGATGAGGGTGCAGATGAGCGTTGAAAGTATTTGCTTATTTGATTTTATTCTACCTCATCTAAAAAGCCCCAAAGGCAAAGTGAAATTCCATGGATTGCATGCAGGTGGTAAGTGAATCTTGGCTCTGCTAATGGCTACTCTGGGCAGGGTGGTGTGGTGTGGTGGAGGTGGGGTGGGGGTGGGGCTGATCTTTTAATAGCTAGCTTGAGATCTGCTTTGTTTGTGTTGCAATCTTCTTCAACTCCGCAGTGCTCTGCCTAACTAAAGAGTGCATTCCAAAGTCCAGCACGTGGCTCAGAAGTTGCACAAGGGCACATGCAAGCTTCACGTTTCCAGGACTTCAACATGGCCGTGGAGCTGGTGTGGAGCCAAACATCTTCCACGTTTGTTGCATTTTCTCTTTCCCCAAGATTCCGCCCCTTCAGGGTCAGGAAAAGTAAGGGCTTGGGAGCCAAGAGGCCATGCCAGCTTCCTAGGACCCGAGGTTGGTCCTTTTCATTTAGGACTCCAGCATGCTATTTTGACTTTGACGTTGGACTGGAGCTTGCATCCTCTCTTGGGTCACCTCCTTCTCGGCCTATGAGCCCAACTATTTCTCTCTAGTTCATTCATTTCAAGCGTGAGTGTAGCGTAAACCTGCATTCCCCGGGGGCCTTTCATACCACAAAAACATGGGCCTACCACAGTAGGACAACCGAATACTTGGAAAAGGCTTAGGATGTGCATCTTTAAAATGATTCCTAGGTAGCTAGCTGTCTTGGGAGCCTTACCAATCTTCTTTAGTAAGTCTTAGGTGCCTTTGCTGTCCGCCATCTACCCTTCACAGATAGCGAACATCACCACTAGGTCTGGCTTCCTCGATGTAGATGAATAAACCTCAATCCTACTCAGGAGAGCTGTTTTCAGTGTACTCAGCTTGCTTCCCCTCAGGGCTTTCTACCTTTTCTGTGGACATAAGTAATGTATTATGTATAGTAACTAACACCTATTTGTAGTTCGAATAAGTGGTAAGTGCTAGACCCTGTTAGCGTTCTACATTACCTGCTCCTGGCCCCAGGCAGCCGCCCAACCAACAGCAGAGCATTACCTTGTCTTGAACCATCTCTATCCCCACCATGAGGCCTTTGCCTCGGACATCCCCAACGATGTCAAATTCATCCCGGAGTTTAGCAAACTTCAGCAGCATGTAGGTGCCAACTTCTTGACTGTTTTTCTGGAGATTTTCCTCTTCAATCACCTGTTGAGAGACAGCCCTGAATAATCTTACAAGGCAAAAGATGGAGGTTTGACAGAGAAGCCCAGAGAGATACACACCTGTGGTCCTCTTTACAGTCTCTTAACTTGGCAAACAGGACCTAGAACACGGCCTGGTGTGGGCATAGCAGGGACCGAATACAAATCTACTGTAAGGAATGAAACGATCTTGGTAAAGGGGATTTCCCTGAACCTGCTCACCTGCAGAGGCAAGCAGGAATTTAAGAACTATCAGGAACATATACTCCATAACACGGAAGCCCTTTTATTCCCCAGGTTTTGCTGAGTGTTGGTGTACAGAGAGGAAAACAGTGAGCTGTGGAAGGAATTCCACAGGTTCCTTTCTCATGGGAGATAATGACCTCCCTAGTCCAAACATTCCAGTGTAGGGGCCCTGCACCCCTTAGCTGAGCCTCATGATAATCCACAGCTAGATACAAAAAGATCTTCACCTAACTCCTACTCATGGTGATGCCTGTGATTGGTTTTAAAAAAAATCTTAAATTATTCTTTTGTTTTTTGTTTTTTGTTCATTTTGCTTATTTGTTTGTTTCTGTGTATGTGTGTTGGGACATGTGTGGAGGGCGGAGGATAGCTGTGGGAGTCAGGTCCCTCTACAAGGTGTGGATACTAGGGATCCAACTGAGATGCACAGGCTTCGAAGTAGATGCCTTTCCCTGGAAAACCATCTCAACCAGCTATAGGCACCTATTATTCTTGACAAGACACATACATCTTTCACCTGTATTTATCTAATAATAATTGTGTGATTTCAGGCTGATCTTGATGTTTTAAAGATTAATTGGTTCACCCAAACCCTCCTTCTCATGTGAATTTGTTGGAATGACCTAACACAGAAAAAAAAAAGTTGGACTCTCGCTAGAGAAGCAGGTTGAGTAACTACAGATCTTGCCCTGCCTGTAGGCTTGGACTTTTTAAAGAGCTACTTTAATAAGGACTTTTAAATGCTTTAACCTCCCTTCTAGCCCATCACCCACCAGAGGTAGTGGAAAGGAAAGGTTATTAGCGCAAAAGGGGATTTGGACCTGTAGAAATCGTGTGTGTGTGTGTGTGTGTGTGTGTGTGTGTGTGTGTGTGTTTCTCTACAAAGTCATGTGGTCTTCTGCCTTGCTCCCAGCGTGGGGTTTCTGGTTTTGCTTTATATTTTTCTTGTGTATTATTTTAAAAATGTTTAGCAGGAAAGCTGACAATTCTCTGCTGGTAGGGAAAATTGCAGAGTTGGCAGTTGGCCATACACTTAGCGAGTTTGTGCATAGAGGTAGAAGTGTTTGTGCATAGAGGTAGAAGTGTTTGTGCATAGAGGTAGAAGTGTTTGTGCATAGAGGTAGAAGTGTTTGGAAGACAAAAAGGGCCGGTGGGAGAGCAAAGGGCTCTGGCATTGGCTTGCCTTGCTGTTCTTTGCTGGTCTTTATTGCGCTTTGCTGACACTAGTTTTTGCTGATGATGCTCTGGCCTTGGTTTGCCTTGCCTTCTTCGCTGATTGTGACTTCCGTAGAGAAAGAAAACCTTCTGGTGATGTTCGTGCAGCTCCTTGCCACTCCCACGGACTTGGGCTGATTGGCAGAGCCTCACGGTTTCTTCTGGATCAAACTGCTGTTGCTAATTTGTAAGTGGTGTTTGCAAGCAGATGGAGCTACTGCTGCTGATTGGTGTGAACTGAACTGCTGATATCCTGACAACAAAGATTAAAATCACCCCAAGGAACTATTTCTAAACAGGAGAAACCCCTTTGCTCTATTAACCTTTCCTTTACTCTACTTCTGGTGGGTGGTTGCCTAGAAGGGGAGTTAAAGTATTTAAAAACCCTTACTAAAATAGATTAAAAAAATCTAAGCCTATCCTTCTCCTCTTCTCCAAATCCAACCCCCCCTCCCCCATCTCATCTGCAACTCTGGAGCAGACCATGTACTGCAGCCCCTCCCCCCTGCTCCTATCTCCAGTGGGTCCACACAGATTTTTCCCTCCAACCTTTCATTCTTCCAACTCATTGCTTTATCCTAGTCCCCAGGTCCAGCAGGCATCCCCTGGGAAGCCAATACCCAAGTCTTCTAGAGAAACAAGAAGGGCAGCAAAGAAGGAAAGCTAATGGCAGATCTTCACCCTCTCTCTTCTGCTTCAAATCCAATACTCCAGTCTCATCCCCACTTCAGCTACAGACTGCCTGCTGTGTTCTCTCCCCACTCTTTGGCCCCATTTCCAGTGGACTAAGAAGATCTTAATAGGACGCCCTGCTTTCCCCCTTTCTGTAGACTCCATTACCTCTCCTTGCCCCTCCTCATTCCTAAAGGTTTTAATCACACCCGTGAAAATACAAGGGATAAATCATTCCAGACCAACAAATCAAAAGAGGGGACACATATACACAACAACAACAACAACAACAAAGTAATAGAATCAACATATAATGCTTATTGGTATTTCTCAACATCAATGGCCGACATGATCATCTAATTATATGCAGAAAAGGCATTTGACAAAATCTAGTAACCCTTCATGGTGAAAGTCCTGGAGAGATTAGGGATACAAGGGCCATACCTCAACATGATAAACACAGTTACAGCAAGTCTATAGCTAGCATCAATTTCAATGGAGAAAACTCAAAGCAATTCCAAGACAAGGTTGTCATCTCTCTTCTTACCCATTTAATACAGTATTTGTCTTAGCTAGAGCAATAAGACAACTGTGCTTACTATAGTTCCATATTACAATGTAAAATCAGGGTGGCGATACCTCCAGCAGTTTTTTTATTATTCAAGATTGTTAATAAAAGAACTGCTGGAGGCATCACCATCCTGATTTTACATTGTCATACGGAACTATAGTAATAAAAAGCATGTGGTAGTAGCATAAAAACAGACAGAATGATCAATAGAATCAAATTAAAGACCTAGACATAAGTCCACACATATACAGACTCCTGTTTTTTTTGTTTTTTTGTTTTTTGTTTTTTTTTTTTTGATAAAGAAGCTGGGAATAACACAGTAGAAAATAGAAAAGCTCCTCAACAAATGGTGCTGGTCTAATCAGACAACTTCATGTAGAAGAATGTAAATAGATACCTACCTATTGTCCTGCAAATAACTCAAATCTAAGTGGATCAAAGACCTCAGTATAAAACCAGATACACTGTACTTGATCAAAGAGGAAATGAGGAGTAGCCCTGAATGCATTGTCACAGGAGGCAACATTCTGAATACTGATAGTGAAGCCACTAAGATCAACAATTAATAAATGGGACCTCATGAAATTGAAAAGCTTCTATAAGGCAAAGGATATGTCAACCAGATAAAGCCACAGCCTATAGAATGGGAAAATATTTTTCCCACCTATATATCTCATACAGGACTAATATCTAAAATATGTAAAGAAATCAGGAAAGTAGATATCAAAAAACCAAATAATCCAATTAAAAATGGATTCTAAATAGAACGGATCTAAATAGAATTCTCAATAGAGAAAACTCTATTGAGAAACAATTAAACTCTAAACAATTGAACTCTATTGAGAAACAAAGAAATGTTCCACATTTTTAGCCATCAGGGAAATGTAACTGAAACTACTTTGAGATTCCATCTTATACGTGTCAGAATGGCTAAGATAAAAAACACAAGTGATAGCTTACGTTGGATATGGAGCAAGCGGAACGCCTCCTCCATTCCTGATGGGAGTGCACACTTGTACAGCCACTACCGAGATCAGTGAGGTGATTTCTTGGGAAGATGGGAACCAATCTCCCTGAAGATCTAGCCATATCACTCTTGGGCTTATTCCTAAAGGCTGTTTCATTCTACCACAGAGACACTTGCTCAACTATGTTCATTGCTGCTCTATTCACAACAGCTAGAAACTGGAAAAAACCTAGATGTTCCTCAAGAGATGAATGCATAATGAAAATGTGGTACATTTACATAATGGAGTATGACTCAGTTGTTAAAATAGTGAAGATTTGCAGGCAAATAAATGGAACTTGAAAGTATTACCGCGAGTGAGGTAACCCAGATCTTGAACGAAATAGGGTATGTTGTATTCACTTATAAGTAGATAATAGCTATTAAGTCAATGATAACCAAACAATAATCCATAGAAATAGGGTATGCTATATTCACTTATAAGTCGGTAATAGTTTTTAAGTCAATGTTAACCAAACAATTATCTATAGAAGCACAGAAGGCAGGTATGCAGTAAGGGACCCAGGAGAGAAGGAACAGAGAGATCTTCCTAGGAAAGGGAGATGGATTAGATAGATTAGATAGCGATGGATGGGCGTGACCATAGACTGGAATGGGAGGATGAAGTGGCCAAGACAGGGAAGAGGAGGATGAGAGAGGGGATACTGGAGAGACAGCTAAAGGTAAGGGATGCTTGTGGGGCAAGCTGGAACCTAATACACCGGAGCTTCCTAAAATATATTCAAATTTTACGCAATCTTAATGAAATTGCCAAAATAATGGGGTGATAGTCACAAATAGTCATCTCTTGTTACCAAATGATGCTTCCAGTACCAGGATTGACTTATTGGCTTATGTGTAGTTAAGTTGTTGGCAATTCTCAAACACACACACACACACACACACACACACACACACTTCGCATAGCTGAAAAAATCTTGAAGTCTTGAACAATACAAGAACTGCTGGAAGTGTCACCATCCCTGATTTCACAATGTAACACAGTGGTAAAAACCATGTGATAGTGGCATAAAAACAGACAGAAATCCCCCAAACAACCCAGGCTGATGCCAAGATAATAGGGTGCTCTCGACAAACTGACAGCAAAGTCCCATTGTGAAGAATACCCACACAGCTCACGAAACACGGAGAAGTTGAGCTGACGCCTTCCCGGAACCTTCGCCCCTACTTTCTGCTGTCTTAGGTATAGAAAAATACTCAGTGTGCTACCAATGGTGGAGTGTAAATACCAAGTCACAGACCCTTTGAGCTATAGTGGTGTCCTGCCTGTAAGATATGCTTAGGGCAAGGGTGGTACAAAACTTGTGGGAGTGACCAAACAATCTGATTTGACTTGAGGCCCACTCTGTGAGATAGAATGCATCCTGACACTGCTCTGGGGATGAGAGGCCTGAGACTAGATAGCCCAGGGAATGAATATATATATATATATATATATATATATATATATGCATATATATATGCATATATATATATACATGTGTATATTTACACACACACATTTATACACATACACACACACAACTTGCTTCACTCATAGATCAGGGCTTTGTTCAGCCATCATCATCAAAGAAGCTCCCTCCTGCAACAGAGGGAAACAATTACAGGGACACATAGACATTATGCAGAAAATGAGATACCTAAACAGGATGTCTCTATCAAGTTCCTCCTCTCAAGGCTCAGGGGACTTGCAGAAGTGAAATTGATTTCTCTCTCTCTCTCTCTCTCTCTCTCTCTCTCTCTCGCTCTCTCTCCCTCTCCCTCCTCTCTCTCTCTATTATATATGTATGTATAGCTACATATATACACATATATACACACATATATAGTCTTTATAAATGCAAACGAATGGGCTTCTATGTCTATATCTATTCCTTGTGCCTATTCCATAGGCTCTTTTCTTCTTCTGATTTGTCTTATTCCAATACGTTAACTTTTGTTTTATCTTATTACATTTTTTTATTATTATTCCTTAGAAGACTTTGTATTTTTTAATGAGAGACAGAAAAGGGGAGAAATTGAGAAGAGTAGAAAGAAGGGAAAACAAAATCAGAATGTTATTATCTGAGGAAAAAAAATCTATTTTCAATAAAAGGGAAGAAACCTGGCAGTATCAATAGCAACAACAAAAAATAAAGTTACATTTATTCTCACGCATTCATGTCTCCTGACTTAATCATATTTTAAAATAAGTATTTAATCAGTAATAATGGCTTTAAGTTCTTTATATCTAAAATACTTTTACATTTCTTAGTAGGTGAGTCATACTCATAGTTCTAAATAAGAAGGCACAAAGGTGTGAACAGTAGAATGACTTGTACTGACCCCTGGCCGTAGCCAAGTCCTCTGCCTATAAACCGAACCTTAAAAATCTCCTGGATGTTCTTTCAGAAACATGCTGTACTCATTTAAGCAAAAGGCATTATACATTTTGGTAAGGACATTGTACAAAAAAAAAATCCCATTTTCCACCATAATAATGGATCACTAAAGATAAGAACGTGGGATACTTTATTACTTAGTTGATTCATCACAATAATAGTAGTTGACTCTCCCTTGGGGACTGTTGAAGAACCGCTCTTAACCCTCATCAAAGAAGATTCTTTTTTTTTTAATTTTTATTTTCTATATTCTATGTTTACATTCCAAAGGCTTTCCCCTTTCCCAGTTCCCCCTACCATACGTCCCATAATTCCTCTCCCCCCAACTATTCCCCAATCATATTCCCCCCCCCCGATTTCTCTGTTCTGGGTTTGTTGTCAATTACAATCAATGTCCGTATAATTTGTCCAAACATGGAGGATAAGGGAGTATGGAGTGCTCAGCTCTAACTGGGCCATCTGTCTAGCATCCCTTCCCTCGAAGAGTCAGGGATCGCTGTGGAACAGGGGATGACAAGACTGTAAGACCAGAAGGAGCATGTGTGTGCAAGGAGACAGTAGTTGCTGGCCAGAGCAGTGCCATTGTACACATGGACTCACACTGCCTGAGACTGTATGCGCAAGACCTGCACAGGACGGAGCCAGTGAAAATCCCAGAACGGATGGAGGAGAAGCTCAAGCCCCACTCCTATTTGACGACTGCTGGCTGCTTGAGGAGGGGGAGCCAGTTTTCTTCAGAAAAGTGGGCCCTGAGAGACTACCCATGATTCAGTGCGTGATCCCACAACCATGTACATATAGGCATAGTGAATAGACTTGGTGGGGTAGAAAAGTAGCCCATGGAGTGGGGAAGAAGTTGTGGGAGGTCGTACGGAAGTAATTAAAATGGAGAAAACAGGGGGTGGATTTGATTAAAATGCATTATATGCATGTATGAAATTCTCAAAAAAATTGTTTTAAACTTGGCTAATCTTAAGCTAAAGGAATATGATAGTTTTCTCCAAGTAGTAGAATTTCCCAGATATGATCTGCTAAAACCTAGCTTATCTACAGTTTTTTTCATTTATGACAACAGAAGGAAGAAAAACAGCCATGGCATGTGACAAAAATTAAAATGGTGAATAGCTGTCATGGGTTCCAACGCCCTCTTCTGATGTGCCTGAAGAGGGTGACAGTGTCCTCACATACATAAAATAAGTAAATAAACAAATCTAAACAAACAAAAAGAAAGAAATGATTACTTAGTACAATCAGTGAAGTAAGACTGACCTCAAGCACAGCAGACCCAATGGCGCAGGCCAGGGGACTTCCTCCAAATGTGCTGAAGTGAAGTAAGCGTTTAGCCAAAGACTTGGCAATTTCTAAGGTTGGAAAAGAAAGCTGGTTAAGGTGGCAGATTCTTACCCAGTACGTCGCATCATTACACTGGGACTACATGCACTTTCCTCTTAGAAGGCATCCATTATTTTCCTTCTTCACTCATCTAACAATGATGGACTGAATTGTGTCCCCTTAAAATCTATATTGAAATGCTAGGACCAAGAATGACTATGTTTGGAGACTTGAGTCTTTAAGTGGGCCATTAAAATGAAATGGTCTACAAAACGGGGGGGCCAGTATCCCACAGGACGATGTCTGTCACAACGAGAGACCGTAGCGTGCTCTCCATCTCTCTCTGGTGAGCACACATAGGGAAGGTTTTTTGGAGAAACGGTGAGAAGATGGCAAGAAGGGCTTGCAAGGGCAGAAGAGAATCCCAGGCAGAACTCAGCTCTGCTGGCACTCTGAACTTGGCAGCCTCCTCATTGGTAGGAAGAGAAATTTCTGTTGTTTCAACCACTGGTTTGTGGAATAGTGCTTTGTCAGTCTGACCTGACTACTATAGTGGATAAGGAAGACAGCTTACTTACTTAATGAGAAGATGATAATACAATCCTCAATGTATTACATGAATTAGAAAGTACCTTAAAAATCGACCTGTAGGGCTTTATAAAAATTCTTCAATTAACCACACATTTTAGTTCTACTCTTGAGATTAAGACAGAAGCATGGCGGAAATGACATCATATGACCTATTCAGCAGCACAGTTCTGGATTCTGTCAAGGATAGTTCATTACATTTCACTTTCTATAATCATATATTTTTTTGCTTTTATATAAATGTAATGATTATACAATGAAATGGATTTTGTTATTGCGTTTTCACGTATAGCTATGCTTTTTTGTACCTTTGCTTATTCAGTGAAAGCAGTTATCACAAAGATTTTAATTATTTAATGGCTCAGAAAACTGCTGATTATTGGGGGGAATATAAATAAAATAATTTTCAACAGTCAATGGGTTACAAAAATAATACCCATCAAGGCTCACTATAATAGAAAATTAAATTTTAACCTTTATTTCAAAATCATTGATTCTTAATGTAAATATTTGGTCTGCATGATATCTAATAAGCCTTACCCAATGGGATCAAACCCACAGGTTGAAAATCACTCACATAGAGTGCTCTGGATAAATGAGATTTTATTGTAGTTGACTTGGTTATGCCACACTGCCGCAGAAATCTGGACCTTAAATGTGTAGCTAACACCGTGGGAAGACCGAGTAACCACAGAAGAGTCTTTTTCAAGAAAAGATTCTTTTAGAAGTTTCAGGGGTTTGTTTTGTAACACACTCTCCTAACTCTCTTCTGTATGGTAGAACTCTACTTTGATTACAGTGATAGAAGGTACTGTCTTCTCTCTAGCAAGAGAGGAATGGCTGCCTCTCTTCCCTCTGCCCCATGGCCTGGCAGACAACATTGTTTTCATTCACTTAGGTAATGTATCATGCGTTTCTCACCACCACCTCTAGCCTCCACACACTGAAACCCATGCTTTACACCATTGCATGTTGCAAGGGGCCCAGGAGCAGGAGCATGCTGGCCGTTCTACCTGGAGTGGTCACAACTGCAGCCATGGGGAAGCCATTTCCAATCCCTTTAGCCATGGTGACAATGTCCGGCAGTACATCATGTGTTTGGAAACCCCAGAAATGAGAGCCCAGCCTGCCGAAGCCTGTCTGCACCTGGAATTAGATCAAAAACAAACAAACAAACAAACAACCACCAAAAACAAGACCAAGAAGCATTGCATCAGGAACCTTCCAGTCTCTGCTCTAGTCTCTTTCTTTTTTTCCCTTCTGGTCTCTCCTTGCCCCTTCTGTATCTTTGCACTCTCATGCACAAAACCCTAGATCTGTGTTGGGAGTTTGGAGGTACCAAAAGCCGTTTCCGAGCTTCGTGGGACTCTGGAAATATTCTTTATGTCTTTTGAATCTCTGACAACTAACCTATCACAGAGAGATAATCCTACGCACATAGTACTGAACAGGGCTGCTTGACAGGTCTATAAAGAACTGATGCTAAAGGCGTCAGGGTGATTCACCCTCCTCATCAAGTCTCTCCTGTGCATAGGACAGGCAGAGAGAAAGGCGGAGAAACTAGCTCAGGCCCACCTTGGAGGAAGCAAGAGTAGGTCTCTGTCCAGGAGGGCTGAATGCTTACCACCCAACGAGAGAACAGTGCCTTCCTATCTTTGTGTACTCTGAGGACTTAGCTGAGCCAGTGAGTTCAGAGTATAACTTCTTTCTTTCTTTCTTTCTTTCTTTCTTTCTTTCTTTCTTTCTTTCCTTCCTTCCTTCCTTCCTTCCTTCCTTCCTTCTTTCTTTCTTTCTACCTATCTTTCTTTCTTTCTTTAATTTTTCTATATTCTTTGTTTACATTCCAAATGATTTTCCCTCTCCTGGTTGCCCCCTCCCCATAAGTCCCATAAGCCCTCGTCACTCCGCCCATTCCCCAATCAACCCCGTACAATCAACGGCCGTACATTGAAAGTTGATCATCGTTTTTGACTACACCGTCCCTACTCCCACTGGCTTACATTTTTAAATCTACCTCTATCACCCTAAATCCCAGCAGGGTCTGTTCAAAGCTTTCTAGGCACGTGGCCACCAGAGTGTCTCAACAGATTCTTATTACCAGTGTAGGAGTCTAAAGGCAGGGACACATTCCATCACACCCCCTACCCGAGTCAGATTCTTAGTATTTGTAGAAGAAAAGAAATCATGATAGAAAGATGTCATGGACATCTCGAGATAAGAACCTTTCTTTCTTTTTTTTTTCTTTTTTAAAGATTTATTTACTTATTTTATGTATGTGAGTACACTGTAGCTGTCTTCAAACACACCAGAAAAGGGCATCAGATCCCATTAGAGATGATTGTGAGCCACAGTGTGGTTGCTGGGAATTGAACTCAGGACGTCTGGAAGAGCAGCCCATGCTCTTAACCCGCAGAGTCATCTCTCCAGCCCACAAGAACCTTGGCTGATCTCGGTCTCTGTGTCTGCTGCCTGTCTCTCTCTCCCTCCATATCCCCATATGGCAAGGTGGGGGAGGAGACCTAAAGCCCAGTCGTAGACGTACATCAGATCAAGCTTCCTTCAAAGAATTTCTTTCCCTTTACCTTTATTCCAGGTTGCTGCAACCAGGTTCTTGGTTGTCAAGAGGTGATTGTGACCGGTATAGGAGAGGGGCTAATTCCAGGAATTATTCTTAGGTGACAGAGACAAATACAGCAGACGATCTGGGATGTGTGAGTCTGACAGACCTGGCCTGAATGCCCAAGTCTTTATTTACTTCCTAGCAATAGGCCAGTGGACAAGCTGATTAACTGGCCCAAATGAAATAACGTAGGGATTTTGTATAGTTTGTCTTTTGTCCTGTGTTCTTTCTCCTCTCCATCGATCTAAGTGGCATAAGAAAAACAAAAACTAAAAACAAAAACGGCACAAATAGTGAAACAGAACATTTCCTGGACAATACACAAAAGTGCAGGGGAAAAAAAAAAAAACATGATCAGTTGCTTGAGAACCATGAGTTTCATAGGGACGGGTGCACAGTAGGACAGACGATCATTGTAGTCCATAGATCCTAGTGTCAAGAGGGGTGTGGAACTCACAGCAGGGAGTGTAACAGCTGGGCCTGTGACAGTGAAGGGCTGGGACAATGGGTTCCTGCTCCTGTTATTATCCTGTTAGTGGTTAACAGCAGGCTCTCTTAGACTGGCACCCTGCTAGGTTCTTAAAAGCCGCGAAATTATGGGTGGTGAAGGGAAAACAAGAGAAGGTCACGACACTACATCTCTTGGAAAATTCTAAAGTTCTGATGTTCTCTGAATTCCGCCTACCTTCCTTCTAATCAGTCCGATTGTGAGAGCTTTGCTGTGTGTGGGTTCCCAGGCCAAGGTTTATCCTCTTTCTTGAGATGATATGGCTAATTTCAAACTGATTGAATGTGGTTTTCCAAGGTGTTTGTGTGTGTGTGTGTGTGTGTGTGTGTGTGTGTGTGTGGCTAATAGCAGATTACCTCCCTTCCATCGGGACCATGTGGAGTTCACTAGTCTGAGGAAGGGAGGAGGTACAGAACAGGAAGAGTTTGTTTAAGAGACTACTGTTCAGCCCTGGCACTGGTATACTCTGAGCCCGACAGAGACCAGGCTACACAATGCTGGCGATTGCAAGATTTCTGCCGACAGGGGAGCCCAGCATGGGCTGTGAGGGAATTTTAGTCGAGGGAAACATTCAGTAAAGGCAAGTGAGATGGCAAAAATAAGAGGTTCACAGGCTTTCCATGGGTCATTAGTGGGTTAAACTGCCAGTTTGTGTGACTGTGATGGGCCAAGGTGAGGTGGGAGAACTGGCTTGGGTACCATCCTCTGATCTTTAGACAACATCTCTAGAGCTATTCTAAGGGGATGAAATATTGCTTTATTTGCTATTCTGCAATCCAGGGTATAATTCTAAATATACCAGTTGGAGCCCACAAGGCTGGCCAGTGTCCCCTTGGACTACTAAGGACTTACTTCATCTGGGCTGCCTCCACTCTGATACTTTACAAGTGTATACAAGCTAAATCAGAATGTCTGCAGCAATAGCAGTCTTCTCATATAGAGGCTGGAGTTTTACTTACTATTTTTTTTTTACAACAATCTATCTGACATCACTTTGGCAAAAATTGGGATGAACACTCTACTATGATATTAAATTTCTTCTGTTGATTGTCAGAGTTCTGGCAACAGTTCTCAGAAGGAGGAATAATAATAATGACAAGAATAAAAGCATGCTGGGTAAGAGAAGCATCGCCTATTCTTGTTAGCAACTTTTAAATAAAAAAACAGCTTGGATGCTTAAATTCCCTTATATTTGTTAACCTAACTCACTTTGTAACAAAGCAGCAGAGACTTCTTTAGCTTATGACCACACTCCAGAGTTCAAGCATTTGCTTACTGCCTGAAATACCAAAGAGGGCTTGACGAGGTCACCTTTTGTACCTGGCCTGTTCCTACTGCACTAAGTCACTCACAGATGTCAACACTCACTTCATCTGCAATGCACACACCTCCCCTCTCTCGGACCAACGCAAAGGCTTCCTTCAGAAACTCCTTTGGGTACTGGACAACACCATTCACACCCTGCAAAAGATCCAATCAGGAGGACTTCAGAGTTGGGAGGAGCTCTGGCTCAGGACTAATGAGAATAGATTGTTATCCTCATCACCATGACGTCAATGTTATCAACTGAATGAACAGCATAAAGAACTGTTCCAATGGGGACTTTTGTACCAGGCCTCCAGGGGAAAAAGATGTGACTATTCTTTCCTGAGGTTAAAAACAAGGAGGCTTGATGAGTTAAAGATCGACTTCCCTGGACAGTGTGTGCTAAACAGTTAAAAATCAAAGAGTTTCTTTTTTTTGAGGACTTTAGGAATTCAATGGCTTCACTTCCTCACCCGATAGTCTGTTCAGTGTGGGAATGAAAGGGATGCATTTTTGAAGGTCAACTAAAAACCAGTTTTTATAAAAAGGAACCAAGAGAAAGAAATGAATTGAATTTGGAGAGGAAATAGAAATGGGCACTTAATTAATTTGGAGTCAAAAGTGTGGTCATGGGAAATTCAGAGAGATACTAAGTTTGTGTACCCACTTGAATCGGCTCTGCAAAAAATCCAGCGATTGACGTGGCCACGGAAGTGTTCAGTGTGTCTTTGAATTGTTCGATATACCGTTCATTAGCTTGGCAGCAGTCTGCAGCAAACACATACACACATGTACAAGTCACAGCATCTGATGTGAGAATAGCATCCGGAAGAAGGGGGGAAAACCAGAATTGAGAGCAGTCAACTGCCTGGAGGTCTTCAGACCGTGATGAGCTGGGACCCAAGGGTATTTGTCTCCGAAAGGGAGGACATTATGCAGGAATGACTTTATGAGGACAGCCTTAAAAGCATAAACAAACTTCTTCAATAATCCATTTGTGGAAGGAACACATTGAAGTATCATCAAGTCTAGTATAGACGGCCATTTCCTCTAAGGACTATTCTTAAATGGATAGATCTGACTCAAGTGTTATTGGGCGACTTAAGGTATTCAAATACAACTCTACTGTTTATTGTCTCTTAGTCTGATGCAAGCTTTTAAAAAGTGCTTTTGCTTTCAGTAAGGAAATATGCTTATATAATAATCAGAATTCAGTCTAATTCAGAGGATACGTTAGAGGCAGATAAGTTTTCTTCATGGTAGCTCTTGACTCTTGGTTCTCTGTCTCTTATTTACAGACCTCCCTTCCTTAACTGAGGGCACATTCATTTTTGGAATCTATGACTATGCCGAGTGTGTAGTATGCTGTAGGGGCTCAGCAAGATCCTAAAAAATTAGAGGGAAATAAATGGTAGATACTGTGACAGGTCTGTGATATACTGAGCAATTTTATTTGACATTCTTCTCTGGATAGGGAACTAACTGCTGTTCAGGGAATGTCTTTAATAGGCTACCCCCCCCCTTTGGCTGGGTTGAACTGATGATAAACTTAGCCGCTGAGTTTGAAATGTCAATGACTATTTATTACTACTAGAGGGCAAACTCATTTTAAAAACCTGTTTTATTTTGTAGAGTTTCTTAACTACTGCATGCATTTTCAAATTTGTATTTACTATTTAATTTTCTTCAAGATCATGAAACATCCACATTCCATTGTCTGATCATACTATTTCATGAACATTTTGTGGTCCTTTTCTAGAATGTTGAGTTTTGTTTCCTTGCGTATTAGTTTTGACTGTGGATGGCTTATTGTCCTTGGCATTTGTGAGTGTTCTGTGAAGCCTAGAATGACGTAGGTCCATCAGAGTACATCTCCATTTACAGCTTCCAGGAGCACAGTGCATTTTTGCCTTGAATTCAGCCAGGGATAGTAGAGTTCAGAATGCAAGCCTCAGATGTGATTCCTATTGAGTCTCCTCTACTTCCTTTCAGTGGGAAGACCTTGCTCTTCTCACCTCCATAAACTTCCAGTGACTTTATGTCTCATCGACCCATGGATGGAGTAGGAACTCTTGGGACTCTGGGGGGGGGCTCCTACATTTTATCCTATTTTGTGAATGTGCCCCCGATCTTGTCATTTCTTCCCTGCCTTCTGCAGAACCTTGAAACGAAAGCTCAGGGTCTCCCTGTTTGCCAAGTACTCCCAAGGCAAAACTGACTACAGGGTCTTCTGACCTACATGTATTTCTAAGAAAGCCTCCCCTAGTATTAATTTTTTTAAAGGAAGCCATAATGTAAATATTTAAAACATCTGTAAATATTTTAGAAGTTGTAATATTGGTCAGAAAAATTGAAATCTGTCATTTTAAGTCAGTAGTTCAATGTGTTACAGGAGAAGCAGATTAGAATTTTGTACATTTATTTGTTTAGTTTTTTTTTTTAAGAACAGGTTTCTCTGTTTAGAACAGAATTCCTGTATGTTCTGGAACTTCCCTTGCAGACCAGGCTGGCCTGGAACTCCTAGAGATCCACCTGTCTCTGCCTCCCAAGTGCTGGAAAGGCCCATACCACCAGTGACTAGCTTAAAATCTCCCTCTCCCTCTCCCTCCCTCCCTCCTTCCTTCCCTTCCTCCCTCTCTTCCTCTCTTCCTCCCTCCCATCTCCCTCTCCCTCCCACTCTCCCTCCCCCTCTCCCTCCTCCTCTCTCCTCTCTCCCTTCTCCCCTCTCCCATCCCCCCTCTTTCTCATTATTATACAAGTGCTTTGCCTGCATGTATGTACACCACATTGACAACTGTTGTCCACAGCGGTCAGAAGAGGGCATCAGACAGGAGTCCCTGATGGCTCTGAGCCACCAAGTATGAACAATTGAACCCAAGTCCTCTGGAAGAACAGCCAGTGCACTTAACTGCCAAGCCATCTCTCCAGCCCCTACAACTCCCTTTTAAAAATGTGTCTGAGAGCAAATTGTGACTTGTAGTATATACTTTTGCCTAATAGTGTCTATGACAAGTGTTATTCAAGTGGCGACATTTATTCTTTGCAATGAACCATTTAATGTTTCACTGGTTTTCATAGTGAAAATTTCCACCGAGAAGAAAACCAGTCTTCTGAGCACAGGGTTTTTCTTTACCCACATGGTGATTTCAACTTGATGTCATGTGTTCTGAGTTTCTTTCTTTGTGTAATGTAGGGAAGAATTATCCATTTCCTATGGTTTTTTTAATTGTATTAATTCTAGGTGTACCTTGGATAGTAGAATAATTCTGGGTTCATGTTTGGCAACATTTAAAAGTGACATGCTTGACTTTAGTCACATGAAATTTAATTTCAAGCCTGAACTTTGACGACTGTAGTGAAGTTTGGAAGAGCACTTGAAAACCTTTTAACCAGCATTCATCAAGTATTACAGGATGTTCAGGATTTCTTATTACTTCTCTTGTAGTACCATTTGTTTCAGTGAGGGTGTGTTTAACATTTTACGCATGGTTTTTAAGTTGTTCTCAGGTGGAGGTAACCCAGAGTATCTATTTGTCATGTTAAGCCCAGTAGCAGCTGTCCATCCATCCATTCCTAATGTCTCAGAAGTTACATGCTTATGTTCCTATCCAGCTTCAAGATGCTGGAAACATCTCTGAGAGAGGTGACGGATGCACCCCCAACTGTAAGCCTTAAGCAGCAGAGAAACAAGCATAAGATGCTCTGCGTGGGAGAAAACACAAAGAGACAGAGCAGAAGCCCCATGGGCCATCATCTACGTGTGCCATCTTTGGATACAGAATCCATCCAGAGAAGGCAAAAGCAAGATGTGTAGTGTCTACACAGGCGGAACTTTAAGCATGTTTATTTATA
Source organism: Apodemus agrarius (assembly GCA_964023405.1). Taxonomy (NCBI): domain Eukaryota; kingdom Metazoa; phylum Chordata; class Mammalia; order Rodentia; family Muridae; genus Apodemus; species Apodemus agrarius. The sequence continues at coordinate 29,409,839 of OZ030020.1, forward strand.
CTCATAGTTTCGCTCTCAAGAGTAAACTCCACAGATGCTCTCCACAGCATCTCTAAACCTAAACTCAAATCCTTGCACACAGAAGGGATGGAGAGGAAGATGTGGATAGGGTGGGAGGCCTCAGGGCATTTCATGTGAAACCACCTCAGGGGTCTATGTGTGGAGACAACTGCCATCCTATCATTGGCTTAGACAGATGCATGCAGCCTGTACCTTGAAGACTAGGGAAGACAAATCCTCAACAATTATAGCAGAAAACTAATCGCAAGTGCATTTATACTCCAGCTTCACTGAAGAGTAAGGAAAACATCAAGTTGTAAGGATGCATGCGAACATTTAGAAAAGCTTTGTTGACATAGATCCCTGATATCTTTGGAGCCACATTCTCTATTTTTATTAGGAAAGAAAAAGACAAGAGCATTATATGGCTGTAAAAGATATATCAAGTTGGAAGAAAAGGCCTGATTTATGGGTTCAGCAAGCTCATCTGTAACTATGGAAATCATTACAGAGCAAAATGAGCTTGAACTGCTTAAGTCAGGGTAAAAATCATATCATAGAAAGATTTCACTTGAGTTTATCCTACATACTTCATATTTTTACACTCACTTATCCATGAGTTTGGTGGGAAGAAGGACCATCTACTGTGTTTTCTCCATTTCATATGTGTTGCATTGGCTTATTCCTCCTATGGAGAGAGATAGGATGTATTGATGTCCCTATGGCAATATCAGGAGCATGTGGATGCTCTGTTGGATATCGTAGCGGAGTATTTACTCTATATGCTGGTGTTATAGGAAGAGATAAGCAGAGAGAGAAACCAAGAAAGAGGAATATTATTAAGGAAAAGGAAGAGTTCCTTTCTAAGAGGAGAGAACGGCACAGTCAATACCAGCTTTGGGGGAGTGTAAGGACAGTGAGTGATAAGAAATCAATTCTATCTTGTGGTATGCCTGGAAATCAGGGCTTTGAATGCATCCTAGAGAATAAATAATCTGGGAAATAGATAGAAGGAGATAATGGGATCTACTACATAGAAATAACCAAACTAGCTCCCGTTTAAGCTAAGATTTGATGATGTAATTCTGAAATGAAAATATCCCTACTATGGTTGGTGCAAAAATAACTCTAGGAGCAAATGCAAACTTGAGCCATCTCTATTAAAATTACATGACATGTTGGCATGAATACAGGATCTAAATATAAAGACACCCAAATAGGTTCTTTTCTCATATACTACGAGGCTCCTAAGAGTTAAGAGCAAAACAATAATGAAATAAAATATGTGGACAAAATAAAATAAAGAAGTGGAGTCCGCAGTCCGCTTTTATATCTTATTTATAAATGTGGTGGGACAGCTCTAAATGGGAAGTCTCCATCAAACTCCTCTCTTAATACTTCAGGGAACCCCCGAAAAATGAAGGGAGTCATAAAGAGTGTGAGAGTCAGAGGGGATGGAGGACACCAGGAGAGCATGGCCCTTTAAATCAGCATGAGCAGAGCTCATATGAACTCACAGAGACGGCAGCAGCAGCAGCACAGGGCCTGCGCAGGTCTGCACCAGGTCTCTGTGTACATATATATATATATATTATATAGCTCCCAGTTTAATGTTTTTATGGGACTCCTGAGTGTGGGAATGTGTGGGTCTGTGCTTACTGTGCCTTCTCTTGGTCTCTTTCCCTCGGGCTGTGTTTTCCCATGTCCAAATTTGATATGGCGGTTTTTTATTTCATCTTCTATTTTATTTTGCTATGTTTTGATTATTTCTTAGAAGCCCTTTCTTTTCTAATGTGAGAGACAGAGGAGTGTGGATTGGATGGGAGGGGATGTGGGGGAGAACTGGGAAGAGTAGGGGGAGGGGAAAGGGTAAAGAGGTTATAAGAGGATTTATTTTCAATAAAGGGGGGAAGATAATAATGTGGTGTGATTCTTGCATCTATAAGGTAAGGGTTAAGAAAACAGGAGCCTATAGATACATGAAGGACAAAATATATCTTCTACTATCTCGTATCCTTTAGATCACAGAGAGATTATCCTGGTGTTCTTATGTCCTCGAGATGGTCTAAAGGAAGAGAAGAATACAGAAAAGATGGGCAGAAGGAGGGTTGCATAGGATAACAGGAAGAGGATAACAGGAGGGGCCAGCTCTGACATTCTTCAGTCTCCTAGACTTTGCTGGTGGCTGTGCAGATGGCCTGAGACCTGTGATGCACAGCCACCTGGCTGACTTTAGTTCTTGATGTCACACATATGTGATACGCAAACATATCCCCAAGAACTGGAAGCTGTTACTAAGTGCTTTCCTCTACAATGGTTTGCTCATGTCTGATCTCACCAAGGGGCGTGATGGGAGTGAAACACAGGCCTTGCTCCCTGTTCCTGCTGTTATAACTGTGCTATTAATATCATTTTTACAAGTGAGAAAAACTCAAGTCCAAGATGGAGTGGAGTCTAGATCCTGGTCCTACGCATGCACTTAAACATGGAGAAGAAGGAAAGGAATTATTTTCATCTTGGATTCACCTGACTCTGGCTCACGAGTATGAATGAGAGTAGTAATAAATGGGGTAATAAATGGGGATTGGAATCTCCAAATTCAGGGTCTAAAGACCTGAGGTCACACATAGTCTTCCTGCTTCCTGAATGTGGACTTGGCTTGTCTTCTTTAAACTAAAGAGTTTGAGTTGCAGCTAAAGCTTTCGGTGTGTTTTTAAGTTTCGTGACCATGACATTTTTGTCTTGTTCCAAAGCTCAATCTTTCATTCTCTATTTCGTTATTATCTTGTATGAATTTTAAAGTGACTATGATTTTTTTTTCTGTTCAAAGCTGAGTTTTGAAGGTTTCCATCTTTCATTTCCCCTCTCAACCTCGTGACTCATCCCATTCTATTAAATATCTTTTGGCTGAAGCACTTGTTCTTTCCTCTAGAACTACCGAGGAGCAGCTGTTCAAAAGGTTCTGTACTCTGATGACAAATCCCCGTAGAAGAGAGCTGATGGTATTTCCATTTCCTTCCGCTTCCATGTGATGAATTCAAATTAAAAAAAAAGTGATTGATAAATAGGCCTTCTCTGGGAGAGTGACTAAAGCTTGTGCAAGAGACATCAGTAGCAGTGGTGCCCGTGAAACAGCCCCACATCTGACAGATGTTGTTTGTCTGGCATTTGGGGTCCCTAGGGAATTTCTTGGCTGGTGTTTTGAGAGTTTCAGATGTATCCTTTTCCCTCCTGCCCCCTCCCATTGGGAATTAGAGAATGATCACACTCCCGTTTCATAAACCTCCTTACTTGTCAGCTGACACACTGCTATAGGCATACATCTGAGAGCATGAGAAGCTTTCCCCGTAGGGCCAGATGGCAGCTGAGTCAGTCAAACAAGAGCAGGTATGGAAACCGCCAACTCAGTGAGGGGTGACTAAGTACCTCCTAGTTTTGTTTCTTTTGACCTTTCCCCTTCCCAAATTCCCTAATTTGATAGTTTTACCCACCTTCAAGTTCCTCACCCCACCCAACTCTCCCCTTCCTCTCTGCCCATTTGGACCTGGAGCACAGCTGCATTTCCTCACTGTTTGCACTGGAGAATCTCGACAGTGGCTTCCTCCCCAAGGGCCACGGAAAACATCTGGGCACATTGTCTGCAAATGACAAAAAGGATTGTGTCAAAACCGTAATATGAGAGCACCAAAATTGGGGACTCATGTGGTGACAATTAAGGCATGTGAGCTTCTTCATTGATATTGAAACTTTTTCTGCTCCTCCTTAATGATAAAAATGTAATCTTTAAAGAGATTTTTTTTCTTAGAAATTACTTTCGGGACCACTCTGTAAAGAAAACTAATTTTGATGTTAGCCCAGACGCAAGGGTTCTCAAGGGTTTAGTGGATGAGGGCTTCATAAAGAGTAAAGATAGTTGGGTATCTGGATCTGATGTTGGAAAGATGGCCATGGCATGTAAGAACAGAAAGCAGTGACAGGCAGTAATGGGTAGAACCTTTTGTGTATTCAAGTTTCTAAGAGCCTCAAGTCTCCTAGATTGTATGTATGAGCAAAATAAAATCTAACACACATCATTAACTATTGCACAGACTCCAAGTACGTTTCTCAGGAACATTTCTTCAATTGGTCTTGGTTTTTTGTTTTTTGTTTTAGTTTTAGTTAGTTAGTTTGTTTTTTTAAAGTCAAATTGAGGCCCTGGTTAATGACAGGCTTTATATTAGTTTCTGATTCCAATATCAGAAAAATTCAATCAGTTATTCTACAATTCTAGCAGACCCTAGTGAAGGAAGATGGGGGGTCTCAGCACTCACTGACTGGCAGCCTATCCCACCGGGGACTGCCATCTTGTAGATTCCTACATTCGTCAGGCCAAGTGTGTAGGGACTGCATCCATGATAGGCTCCTCTGAAAAGAAAAGAAGAAAAAAAATGAGAGGATGAAGCTCACTAGCTTCAAAAGAAAAAAAAATGTATGCAAGACACAGGATGAATTAGAACAACACAAACATTAAATCTGACACCTTTGAAGAATTCCTCCAAGCCTATGGCGTGTGAGTGTATTCTTTAATATTTTCCATTGGCCTCATAGACCTGAAATTGTGAGTAAAATTTTGGAGATCAGTTGGCCAACTTCTCAGTTTTGAATCTGTCACTCTAAAATGATGAGACTGATTTTTTTTTAAAAGCAGCATCCCAGAGAGGACATGGTCAGAAAGTGCAAATCTTCAAAGCGATCACCGTAGGAAGACAAATATTTGTTCCTGTGATGCAAGTTCAGCTCAATGTCACTGGGGAGTGCTGTCGTCTTCGTGTGACTCATGTGACCCAATTTAGCATTTAAGAAACATTTTCGAATCCAAAACAGTCATTCTTAGTATAAATCACCATGATCAATTCATAACAATTTCAAATTATATCATCCTTTAATGTGGTTCAAATTTTAATTGAAAGAACGATCAAGAAAAAGGAGGCAGAGCATTCAGGGAATTCTGGTCAGCAATGCCATGGCTGCTTCAAATAGATCAATAATGATTGATTCAAATAGGTCAATAATGACTGCTTCAAATAGATCAATACGTCTGGAGGTGTGTGCTCTGGGAGATTAGTTTGGTAAAATACAACCATAATGCTTTATTGCCATATTTATTTGATAACAAATGTTTCTTTAGGTTTGTGAAAAAAAAATACACATGTGCTTTATATGGAATCTGTTGTGTTGCACTATGACACTAATCTTTAAAAGTAGACAGAAATCGCCGGGCGTGGTGGCGCACGCCTGTAATCCCAGCACTTGGGAGGCAGAGGCAGGCGGATTTCTGAGTTCCAGGCCAGCCTGGTCTACAGAGTGAGTTCCAGGACAGCCAGGACCACACAGAGAAAGAAACCCTGTCTCGAAAAAACCAAAAAAAAAAAAAAAGTAGACAGAAATCATCCTGAGATGGGTTTAACAAAGAACTAAACAAAGAACTAACTTCTTTTCATCCTCCTCTCCCTCCTCCTCTTTTCTTTTCTTCTTTTCTTTTCTTTTCTTTTCTTTTCTTCTCTTCTCTTCTCTTCTCTTCTCTTCTCTTCTCTTCTCTTCTCTTCTCTTCTCTTCTCTTTGCTTTTCCTTTCTTTTCTCTTTTGAATGCCCTCTGGAGACCAGGCTGGCTTCGAACTCACAGAGATTGGCCTGCCTCTGCTTCTCAAGGGCTAACTTCTTTCTTTCTTTTTTTTGTTTGTTTTTGTTTTGTTTTTGGATTTGGTTTTTTCGAGACAGGGTTTCTCTGTATAGCCCTGGCTGTCCTGGAACTCACTCTGTAGTCGAGGCTGGCCTCGAACTCAGAAATCTGTCTGCCTCTGCCTCCCAGAGTGCTGGGATTACAGGCGTGCGCCACCCCTGCCCGGCACAAGGGTTAACTTCTTTATTCCACAATTTTGTTGTTGTTTACTCTGTTATTCATGTCTTTTATACAAATCTTGTAAAACTCTGTAAATGTGCTAGGGCTTTAAAGTAGGACCATATATTTCTGTTATTTTAAATGCTAATATATTCCTCAAGAGTGTATAAGGCCATCTGGGTGTAGTGGCACTTACCCTTACCCCCAGCAGTGGCAGGTGGATCTGTATGAGTTCAAGACCAGCCTGGTCTACAAGGAGAGTTCCAGGATAGCAGGGACTTTTTATACAGAGAAACCTTGTCTTGGAAAAAAAAAAAACAAAACAACAACAACAAAAAAAACCAAACACCAACCAACAAAACAAAAAACCAACACTCCCCCCACAAAAACCCTCCAATCCCCCCAAAACAAAAAAAGAGACTCTCCCCATGCCCTCTTCCCCTCCTTTTCTGAGAGGGTGGCGCCCTGTGGGTATTCCTCCACACTGGTACATCAAGTTTCTGCCAGGTTAGGTGCATTCTTTCTTCAACGCTTAGGATGTAAATAAATATATAAGTAAATAAATAAATATAAAGTAAAATAAATATCTAGAGTATGTTCTGTAAAATACATATCTGTATTTTATAGGAAATCTCAATAAATATTATAAAATGACAAAAAAAGAAAACCAAAACAAAGCACCCCCAAACCAAATCAAACCAAACCAAACCAAAACAAAACAAAGCACCCCAAAACCAAATCAAACCAAACCAAACCAAACCAAACCAAACCAAACCAAACCAAACCAAACCAAACCAAAAACCGAGTTTATAAAGCCAATTTGGATGGAATTATCTCATCATCAAATTCACCAGATTGATCCTGCTCTCAACTGGATACTGGAAGAACCCTGGGAAATCACTCCTTTTCTCTGCTACGTTTTAATGATGCACATTTAGTGTTGGGCTAAGTCACTGTTGCTAAGCTGAATGTTATAAAGTATGGTTACCTGAAAGAAATGATGTCTGAGTGATTCGAGTATGCTCTGGCCATCACCATGGCCAGGTCATTGGCTTCTGATCCACTGTTCACCAAGAAAACGACCTCAGGGGGGGAAAGGAAGACACAGGACATAGTACTTTTAGTTCCCTGTTGCTCAATTCATGCAACATCGCCAAAGACCAAGTATTCTAGCTTCTATTAAAGAGAGGTCCCCTAGGTCAGCTTCTGTTTCCAATCACTCCCTTCCTTTTAACTTCTACATAATTGCTACAGCCCTCCCTTGAACAGCTGTTAAGTGCTACAAAAATGGCAGAGAGGTTGACTCATTTGTGAAATTCTGTGCTTTTATTAGCTTTAACTGATGAGCTGCAAAACTCGGGAAGATGGGACGACTTTCTGAGAGGCTCACAGAGGTCAGCATGAATGAGGTCTTTTGGTTCCCGAATCTAACCCATCTCACTTACTTATGAAGGCATCTTCCATGCCCCAACCTAGACACCCTAAGGAGTTCTCCCAATATGAGGTTGCTGTTTGACTCTATGAACAGAGTGCAGCTCAATCTGAACAAATCATTGGCAAGAACTGAAGAGGTCCAGCTCCTCCAGACAGGCACAAGGGGACACACATTTGCGGCCTTTCCAATGACCCCACTTCCACGCTCCATGAAATCTGGATCTGAACACAGGTGGTGGCCATTCCAAATTTCTTTTTCTGTTTTGGATAACATAGTAAATGGAGTATCAAGATGATAGAATAAAGTAATAATTAAAGCCTGTACTGAGCACTAATCTAGGTCTCTCTCTCTCTCTCTCTCTCTCTCTCTCTCTCTCTCTCACACACACACACACACACACACAGACTCATTTAATGCCTGCATTTAAATCTTGGCAAACATCTTTAGATGTCAGTTCAGTGTCAACTTTAATTTATTTCAGATGCAGAACATACCTCATTCAGTTAAAACATCTAAGTACGTTTTAGACACATGTTATTTATAAGGAATGGCTTCAGTTTTTATAAAAAGAGGAAAAGAAAAATGACTTTGTAGAAATAATGTGGGGCAAAAGAAGGAAATCTCTTAACAACACTGAGGGGCATCTGGAGGAGTTGGATTCCCAAAAAGAGACTTCTGGAATGATGTAAGGACGTGACCAAGGATAGAGAGAGGGGGTGGGGGTGGGGTCTCAGAGGGGCAGGTTAAAGTCCGGTCATTTCGTCAGAACGCCCACACCCTACTTCCTTCAGCTTGAGTGCTCTTAAGTGGGGCCCTTCCCTCACCATGGAAGACATTCGATGTCCAGACCAAATCCCTTGGGCTTACAGGTCACCACCCTTGGGAGCTGGGAGCACTATACCTTAAGAGGCTCCGGAAGGAGTGCTGAGAGCTTCTCTGCGTATTCATGCATTGGAGAGTGGAAGAAGACAGAACTTGTATGCCACAGACGGTCTATCTGTTTTTTTGCCACTGCAGTTACCTTCCTGGAGAAACACAGAACCAGTCAAGCACACAGCACCAGCAGGCATGTCCTCTCCCCTGGGCCATCGAACCTTGGCTGCTTCGTCAATAGTTTCAGGAAACAGATTTCACATGTGGCCTTCACTGCTCTTGTTGGAGCAGTGATCAGTGGTAACAAATGTTTTGTAATGTTATTCTTTAGAGAATCGGTTTAACCTTACTGATTAGAAGGCCCGTAATGAGAGTAAGCAGCAACTAAGGCAGTCAAACATGTGGGGCCCAAAGGAAGGTCTTGGGAAAGCAGGCAAAGGGCGACAGTGGGTGGCGTTTGAGCCACACCATTATCTTTGCCATTAATATCTGACACATCTAAAAATTAGTTCAACTATTGAATAATTTTGAGAAATGCTGGGCTAAGCAAATTCTTTGGCTGTGGGACTTGCTAGTACCTTTGCTTAGTATAGTGCTAAGAAGGAGAGAGGAAAAATTCATAGCTCTTTTCTTATTAGTTCTCTTTTAAAATTTTTATTACTTATATTATTTTTCATTATTATTATTTATTTTTATATTTTATTTATATATTTTATATAATAAAATTGCAAGATGGTACAACCGCTCTGGAAATCAATATGGCGGTTCCTCAGAAGATTGAGCATGACACTTCCAGAGGACCCTGTCATACCACTTCTGGGCATATACCCAGAGGATTCCCCTGCATGCAATAAAGACACATGCTCCACTATGTTCATAGCAACCTTGTTTATAATAGCCAGAAGCTGGAAAGAACCCAGATGTCCCTCAATGGAGGAATGGAAACAGAAAATGTGGTATATTTATACAATGGAATACTACTCAGCAATTAAAAATAATGAATTCATGCAATTTGTAGGCAAATGGTTGGATCTGGAAAATATCATCCTAAGTGAGTTAACCCAATCACAAAAGAACACACATGAATTGCAATCACTGATAAGTGATTATTAATGAGCCTAGAAGCTCTGAATACTCAAGGCACAATTAGCAAATCAAAAGATTCCCAAGAGGAAGGAAGGAGAGGACCCTGGTCCTGAATAGACTAAATCCAGTTTTGTAGGAGAGTACCAGAACAGAGAAATGGTGTGTGTGTGTGGGATGATTGGGGAATGGGGGAGGGAAGAGGACTTATGGGACATATGGTGAGGGGGGAACTGGAAAGGGGAAAGCCTTTGGAATGTAAACAAAGAATATAGAAAATTTAAAAAAAAGAAAAAAAATTTTATTACTTATATTATTTTTCATTATTATTATTTATTTTTATATTTTATTTATATATTTTATATAATATAAATCATGTATGATTATATTTTATATTAATATTAATTATATAATATGTATAATTATATGTCATATAATATACATGTATATTATATGTTTATATAATTATATATAATATATAATTTTTATATATTTTATTTTTATTACTTATTATTTTATTATTTTTAATTTTTATTATGCTTTTATAATAAAGCATAATAAAGAGAGAACATACCACTTACAATTACTTTTTATTATTAGTTCTTTTATTATTAGTCCTCTTCTTATCTTTTCCTGGAACTCTTTCCCAAGGAACACCTCCTATGATTATTATTCCACAAACTCCACTTAAGAAAATTATAAAGTGTCAGTAAATTTTTAAAGAGATAAGACCCTTGACAGCATCCCAGGTGATAGAAGTAAATCTGAGAGCCACGGGACATGGCTAATGGGGGGACATGGGTTGTGGATGGGGAATGTGGCGGCCAGCTAGGTCGGCAAGGTGTGGGCAAGGTGGCCTTCCTTTGGAGAGCAGAGCCTTCTGAAAACACTTGTGCTAGTGAGATCAGTGGGAAGAGGAACTCTGGGGATTAGGGAGCTGTCAGCATGGGGTCTCAGAGCTCAGAGGGCATCAAGTTGGCTGTAGGAATGAAAGGGAGGAATTCCAGAGAAACTCCTTTGATTTGTTGCTAAAGTATGAACTAAATCTAAAAAGTCTGTGTTACTGTAATGGCCAAATTATAAGTACTTATTCAATGTGAATTTTAAAATGCATCTTGGTAACAATATTATAAACTTAAAAATATTAGCACTTGGAATGAGTGATTAAATACCAAAGTGGCCCTGAACTCTAAAAACCAAGAAACCAATCTAGCAAAACTCTATAATCAATCACCATCCGCCATGGTTTAGGATTTACATGTTTTTATGAACATGCTTACTTTTTAATGTATTTGCATGTGTACAAAATGAATAATGTATTTAAGTGTGACTACACACAAAGAGCTTTATTTTCTGTCTAAATACTTTTTTTTTGTAGCTATGAGAATGAACTCTCTGATAATAAATAGAAAATAATTCTTAAAAAGAAACAAAAGGAGGAAATCTTAAAGACAATGTTGACATTCTTGCCTAGAACGCTGAACAAAGTCCAGAAATAACTCAGGGGTACAGCTGACTCTCCAGCAGATGTTTAACATGTGTCTCTTGAATAAATGGCTGAGTGAAAAAAAAATGAGTTTTGTGGAGATCCTGGGTTTCCTCTTAGGATATACTGGGGTGGGGGATGTTCTGCATGGCACTGGGGAGTCTGGGACATCCGGATGCCCTCTCTGAGTGTATCAACTTGTTTTTGTCTGTTGGTGAGGGGCCAAGGCTGAAGATATCACCTTGCATAAAACAGTTGAAAATGTAGCTAAGTAAACAGGGCAGGGGTGGGTGGCAGTGATAGGAATCTGGTGAGATGGCGAGAGGAAAAAAAATAGAGGAGAGACAGAGATAAAGACAAAGACCGGGACCCCCAGAGTCAGGGTCAGGTGGGCATTAGAGGTTGTACGAAGTCATGATAGTGAGACCCATCCACTGCTTGGGACATTGTCAGTGTTGGGAGGACTCAGCCTATTCTCTGTCTTCACTGACTGTGTGTGCTTTGCCTCAAAGCGCTTCTGAATAGCTTGTGTGCTCACTGGGACTTGTACCTCCTGAAAAACACAAGGAATAGGAAGTAGAGGAGGAGAAGGCTGGGTGTGGAGGCCCAAGACGTTTCTCTTCTCCTGTTAGCAGTTGCAGGAGAGATCTCCTGGCCCTTGTGTTGACGGGAGGGCCTCAACCCACACCATTTACTTTGTCTATGCCTTTTTTGTTCCAGTATCCACCTAACATTCACCTCACTCACCAGATTTGTTAGGGCAAGAGAGAACATTCCACTTATAGCTTGGAAAGTACGGCAGAACGGTGTGAGGTGTGGGTAGGGGAGATGGGGCCAGAAAGAGTCTAAGAGTCAGAAAACCAGCAGTTTTCTTCTTCTTCTTTCTTTTTTTTTTCAAAAAAGTACAGAATCAAGTCTGTTTGTTTCTTTACATAGGAAAGCATGTAGGTGCACGTCAGCACAGCCTGTAACAGGTATAACTAACTTATAGGCTGGTATATAGGGTTCTGAATTGCATAAATGATTGTTTTCCATGTTTTTCTGGATTTTACAGATTCTCTTCTTCTTTTTTTTAAATTAAGGATACTCACGGGTGGCAGTGACCAACCCCAACAGTTACAATCCCGGAGAAGAAGTCCAGGTATCTGTTTCCCTCGGAATCGAAGAGCCATTCCATGTGTCCCTGGTGGAGCAGCAAAGGCTTCTGGAAATAGGCTGTTTCCACAGGAGAAATGTGCCGCTTATGAATCTCCAGGACACGGCTGTAGGCCAGGGACTACGACAGACACATGGAAATTTGTTTTCTTAGTTCTGGGTTCTACACGATCAAGAGCAGGCCTGTTTACCAGGGCCTAATTGCCTGAGTGACCCGTGCGGGCTCTCAAATGGGGACATTACCCAGTGTGTTCTGGGAAAAGGGAAGAAGTCCTTTGTGTTTAGCCGGAGACTAAACTCACTGTGTTCCTTTTCATTTATGATTCCTTCCTAGAGTACACGTGGAGAAGGGAGTTGAAGGTCCCACCTCTGAACCAGAAGCCTTCGTTTCAAGTTAACTTTACCATGAAAATAAAACAGTTTGGAAATAAGTGCTCAAATTAAAGCCACTTTAGTTGCTATGGGTTTTTGAAAATTAAAACAAAGACAAACAAACAAACAAACAAACAAAACAACCCCTAAACTACATCAATGACTGACCAGAGTGGCAGTTACCTTTTTTTTTTTTTTTTCTTTGGATTTGGTTTTTTCGAGACAGGGTTTCTCTGTATAGCCCTGGCTATCCTGGAACTCACTCTGTAGACCAGGCTGGCCTCGAACTCAGAAATCCTCCTGCCTCTGCCTCCCAGAGTTCTGGGATTACAGGCGTGCGCCACCACCGCCTGGCGGCAGTTACCTTTAATGCGTGCACTTGAGGGGCAGAGGCAGGTGAATGTGAGTTCCAGGACAGCCAGGGCTGTAGAGAGAGACCCTGCCTCAAACAAAAACAAACAACAAAGAAACAAACAAAACCGTGTCGATGCATGCTAGGCCTGTGCTTTATTACTGGGCTTCAGACTGAACTTTTCTTTCTCTCTTTGAATATATATGTGTGTGTGTGTGTGTGTGTGTGTGTGCATAGGTAGTGTGTGTGTGTGTGTAGACCGATGGTTATCGGTGAGTATCTTCATCAATTGATCTTTTTATATCTTTTTGGAGACTGGATCTCCCACGGAACCTGGAGCTCACTGATTCTGCTAAGAAGGCTAGACAGAAAGCCCTAGTCTCTGTTTTCCCCGGGTCATTGGGCTCACTGGCACATGATGTCATGCCCAGCATTTTATGTATGCCTGGGAAGGTCAACTCAGGTCCTTATGCTTCCAAACCAACACTCTTCACACAGAGCTGCCCTCCCTACCCTGACTTGTTTTAAATAATAAAACCCCTCTAACACCTTAGAGTTGCTTTGACCTCCCTTGTTGCTGGGATAAAATACTCTGGCCAAACTGTTTTAAGATTGGCAGTGACGGCTTGGCATCTTCAATCCCATCACTCAGAAGGCAGAGGCAGGTGGATGTCTATGGGTTTAAGGCTAGCCTGATCCACATAGGAAGTTCCAGGATAGCCAGGGTTACATAGAGAGACAGCATCTCAAACACAAAACCCAGAAAAACAAAACCAGATGAACCCAACCAAAAGCAGCTCAAGGCAGAATTTATTTCTGACTCACAGGTCAGGTTACAGCCTATTGTGTGGGAAAGTCAGAGTCAAATTTAACAGAACTGGTCACATTGTACCCACAACCAAGAAACTGAAGAACAAATGCTTATGCCCAGGCGGCTGCCTCCTGTTGATTCAGTCCAGGACTCGACGCTCAGGGACTGCTCTCACTCACAATTAAGAAGCGTTTTTCCAGCATCAACTAATGTTATCAAGATAACGCCCCACGTATGTGCCTATGGCTATGCATATGTGGCTGTGGCTGTGGCTCATGAGGGACCATTTCTTGGTCGATTTTGATTCTGTCAAGCTGACAAACACTGGCCACCACACCCATGTTTTCTTTTTGTAGATAGCCTCAGATTATACTGACTTTAAAATTTAACCTAAAATTTAGGTTCAAAAAAAATTTAAAATAGAAGCTGGGCAGTGGTGGTGCACGCCTGTAATCCTAGCACTTTCGAGGCAGAGGCAGGTAGATTTCTGATTTTGAGGCTAGCCTGGTCTACAGAGTGAGTTCCAGGACAGCCAAGGCTATACAGAGAAACCCTGTATCCAAACACAAACAACAAACAACAACAACAACAACAACAACAGCAAAACCAAAAAAAAAAAAACCCAAATAAAATTTAGGTTCAATGAATATGTTGTAGAATAAAAATTGTTGTGTGCCTCTGTGACTGTGTGTGTGTGTGAGAGAGAGAGAGAGAGAGAGACAGAGGCAGAGACAGAGACAGAGACAGAGACAGAGAGACAGAGAGAGACAGAGACAGAGAGGAAGAGAGGAAGAGAGGGAGGGAGGCAGGAAGGCAGGGAGGCAGGGAGAGAGGGGACAGAAGAGTAAGAGAGAGATCATTATCAACCTGATAACAGGAAAATATTCTTTCTATTCTTATGTGATGTGATGTATTGCCATGTGTAAATTGAGGTAACAGCATTGTAAAAAGAAAATAAGGGATTTCACACTGACCGAAGTGTGTTCCCTTGTTGTGTGTGTGTATATGTGTATATATGACTATGTATATGTATGTATCTGTGTGTGTATGAGTATGTGTGTCTGTGCGTGTATGAATGCGTGTGTGTCTGTGTATATGTGCATATGTATATGTGTATATGACTATGCATATGTATCTGGGTGTGTATGAGCATATGTGTGTATGTGTGTATATATGTGTGTGCATGTGTGTGTATGAGTATGTGTGTATATATGTGTGTGCATGTGTGTGTGCCTGTGTGTGTATGTGTGTATATATGAGTATGTGTGTGTGTGTGTGTGTGTGTGTCTCATCTTATTAATACTCCTTTCTCATGTTTTCTGTCAGTCTCATGTACTAGCTGGCTTTGTGTGTCAACTTGACACAAGCTGGAGTTATCACAGAAAAAGGAGCTTCAGTTGGGGAAGTGAATCCATGAGATCCAGCTGTGGGACATTTTCTCAATTAGTGATCAAGGGGGGAGGGCCCATTGTGGGTGGTGCCATCTCTGGGCTGGTAGTCTTGGGTTCTGTAAGAAAGCGAGCTGAGCAAGCCAGGGGAAGCAAGTCCGTAAGAAACATCCCTCCATGGCCTCTGCATCAGCTCCTGCTTCCTGGCCTGCTTGGGTTCCAGTCCTGACTTCCTTTGGTGATGAATAGCAATGTGGAAGTGTAAACTGAATAAACCCTTTCCTCCCCAACTTGTTTCTTGGACATGACATTTTGTGCAGGAATAGAAACCCTGACTAAGACAGTCTCACATGCTCACTAGTTCAGATATCACTCATAAAGAGTGTAAGGTAGCTTCAGATACTCCCTAACACGTGAAGGATAGGATATCGTAAGACTGTTGACTGGTTATTTGTAGGTCCTTCCTGGGGAACAGTTTTGGAAGTCTGAGATCTCCCAAGGGTGGCCTCTTTTTCATTTTCTGAAACCAGAATCAAATCTTACCTGGTATTTCTCAGGTGTGAAGTCACAGGGTGGCATGCTATGCTTTGTATGAAGAGTGAGCTTGGGTACAGATATCCGGGAAACACCTATTGGAATGAAGCGAATTAGGACCTTCAGCGAAGCGTGACAGACATGCACTGTGTCAAGCATTTATCTTAATAGTGGATCTTCTGGAAGAAAAAAATGACCGAGTCTAGTGCAAAAAGATAAGGAAGATGAGGAAGTCGCAGTGTTTTTCTCCCCAGACCCCTCTCACAAGCTTAGAGAACTAATTTCAAGCTGGTCCTACTTTTTGTTGACTGTTTATAGTCAGGTTGCAATGCAGTGCCCAGTGGGTGCCCATTCAATATGGTTTCTAAGCTATGAGCTACTCAGTGCCTGGATGCTCTTGTGTGGTCCAGTGCCTGATACCTGGTTGGCTCTCCATACATTAAATTCATTGATGTTGGCTACTCTAGCAGGGAGCACACAGAAATGGGTGTTAGGTGCCAGGCTGTATTAATACCTGAAAACAGGTCTACCACCCTCTCCTTAGGAAAGGGCCACCTACTTAAGGCAGTTGGAAAGGGAGAGAAGTTGAGAAAGAAGAGTCATTAAATGCCCAGAGCTGGGAAAAACATTTAGGTTGCGGAGAGGTACTGAAATTCTTATCTATGTTTAAGCTGAAGATGTCATATTAATTTGTTCAAGTTCACTGTAATCGTTAGAAAGACCAAGAATGAAACCTCAAGTTGTGGACTCCAAGACTAGGATTCTCTTTCTGCTCACCTTTTCTTGACAGCACAGACTCTGACCTCTCATATAAGTGGGTGGGTACAATGAATTTCGAAACTATCAGAGCAGATATCTGGAGTAAGTAGTCTTGTGAGAGAATGATCCTAATTTAGAAGATCTGAGGTCACTTTTGAGGTAATTTTATAGGTGAAAGGAACTGATCAAGGCGTAGATGCCACTTGAGCAGCATGACATTTTGAATGTGTGGAGGAAATGCTGTGTCGTGTGGCTGTGAAGTCACTGTCTTGAAAAAGTTGATGAACAACGTGTTACTAAATGAACCAGGCATGTAATGACTGTGGACTTACTTTCTTTCAAACTCTCATCCATTTTATCCAAATAATCACGAATGTCATGAATTGGCTCTTACTGTCAAAATAAGTAGCTTTTGGTTAGCCATGCAAAAGAATGACAGGGAAAGACAGCTCAAGTTTTCTGATAATTTAGCCTTCTGAAGGGTTTTTATGGTGGGCCTCTGTGCTAGTCCCTCTCCTGAAGTGGAGAAAAAGGAGTGTTTCTGAGAATTCGAAATCCACCATTCTTGTGTGTGATCCTATCTGTAAAATTGGAGTTGTGCAATGAGTAGGCTGTAAGCTCCTTGACAATAAAGCTCTAGGAATTAATGAGAGGGTGCGAGCAAGGAAAGAGGACCGATGGAAAAGACTCCAAAGGAAAGGTGAGATTTTTAGATTGTCAAGGCAGACTCATTCACTCATTCACTCATTCATTCAACAAAGGGATATGCATACAAATGGTGAGGCAAAGATTCTAAGCAAAATGTGTAAATACATTAAAGAGAAAAGGAAAAAGAGACAAAAGGAAGGTAGGAAATGAAAAAAGAAAACAGCAAAAGCAACAACGGAAAAAGAGAATTATTCCATAAGTGAAATCTGGCTTGGATCACCACTTGGGAATTCTTTCTTGTCATATTATCCCTCTCAATAAACAAACGCCACAAATCATACTGAAAAATCAGTGGATAACAATACATTTTAATTTACCAGAAAAATGAAATCAAAATGTTCTGTGTGAATGGGGCATTGATAAGGTTTTTCTTTGTTTCTATTCTATCTCTACACATGTATGAACATGCTGTAATATAAGGACTGGGTGGAAGAGGGTGTCATGTTAAAGGCCCCAAATTCCAAGTCTTCTGTGAATTGGCATTTTTATGACTATGTATTCATTCTTATGTATCTGTTGTTTTTACTGATCTGAAATTATCTCCTTAGACTAAATTCAGATGGTAGCTCTGATTCTCATCCACCTCAATTCACAGAGACAACTCAAAACATTAAAGTAGAATTGAAGTTGGAGAACAATACCACTCCTATAATAAATACCAAGTGGGCAATTGGATTTAACTTCCCAGCTATCTAATTTTCAGAATTCCACAGCAGACAAATTGCTTTCTTTGTCTTTGTTTTCTTTCCTCAAGACCAAAATATTAAAACTGGAAAAAACCTAGCCGGTGAAGAAGAGAAAGAAATCTTTTGTGGGAGTTTGGGAGTCCTCAGAAATCCTTCCTCCCCCCCTTTTTTGGTAAGAGATTTGTGTAAAGCGTTTTGTAACAACCTCAATCAGCTTTCAACTAAGATGGTATATGTATCAGGAGTCTTCATCTTAGATATTAAAAGAACAACACACAGTACATTAGTTGGTGTGCTGTGACTTATTCAAATACAAGTTGTGTCTTAGTTCTGTAAAGCACCTTTGAGGTAACTTTAAATACATACATCCCATTTCCTGTCTTATCTGATATTTAGGACAGACAATTAGTTAGCAAAGGAAGACTTTATTTTTTTAATCATCCATCCATCTTGGCACTGAGGTAGTGAGAGAATAACGTGCCATCTGCCAAGGAAGCCTGCTGAGGACACACTGGGATCTGGATGAGCAAGGGATAAAGGCTGGCTTGAGGAACACGTGTTTTGTTTCTCTGTCTCTCCCTCCTTCCACTGGAATTGCTAGTCCATCTGCAGGGTGACTTCCTTGTTCTTCTTCCACTGCCCTACATAGGAAGACCTTGGTGCTGGTTCTTCAGTACTACCCAGTCCCCATGAGACCACAACGCCCTGTTTCTCTGCCCTATTATACATGCTGGGTGAAAGGATAACTAATGTTAGATGTGCACCCCTCTCCAGCACGGCCATGATAAGATTCCTTCTAGAATTCACGGATCCTGCTGGCCCACTTTCTTTGCCCTCTCTATTATCATTTCTATTTATTATGTTTTGGAGATTCTTTCAGACTTCCCTCCTTTCTCCATGGCTTTCCGGCCTAGCCTTTTGTAGTGTGTTGGCCTAATACTACTTGCATTTTAATGCTAATTTGGGACCCCTAAGACTGGTTACCACAAAGAAAGAAAGAGAGAGTCTCCAAGTAAGAGACTAAGTGGCCCTGTCTCCAGTTAATGGTGATTGGTAAATAAAGATGACAACAGCTAATAGCTGGGAAGAAGAGACATAGGGGGTGTTGAGGTTTCGCAGACTTGGGGAGAGAGGACCATGAAGAGGGAAGAAGGAGGAAGAAACCACCATATAATAAAGGAAGACTGTGTAGCAGAGGAAAAAGGAGAAGCTGCCATGGGTTAGCAGAGCCATAAAAGCATAGCCCTGAGGGCTGGCAGGTTAGAGCTAGAAGCACACAGAGAAAACACAGTAAGCAATACCTTGAGCTTATCAATATAGGACGGTAGATTCTAATACCATGGAGGGTAGGAGCTGCCCAGCTACTGTGCTGCTTAAGACATATTAACAATATAGAAACTGTGTGTGATTTTTTTTTATCCTGGAATTCAATAACTAAAGGCAGGCTAGAAATTCGGGGCTGGGATTCTTAATATTTTTTACTACAGCTTTTTGCTAAAGTAAAACAGAAGTGGTTGTTACTCCTTCAGATGAAAAATCTTGACCTGATTTGAGGTCTGGTGAGTGTTCCTTAGAGTCCTTTTTGGAGTTAGCCTCCTCTGAGATCAGCCAAGGGTGCAAATGAGGGGCCTGCCACTCAGATTAACTTGTAATTAGTGTATGTATGTATGTATGTATGTATGTATGTATGTATGTATGTATGTGGTATTTGAGAAGTCTTTCCAGGAGCAGAGTCTTGGAAGAATTTTCTCAGTGGGTAACAGATATTGTTTACTGTCCATGTATTATAGGGTGTACCCTTCCTTTGTGTGAGAAAAAATGTGCCAAAAAATACCACATTGGCGTGGAATCTCCATCTCCCTGAAAACGATAAGAAGTTTAAAACTTTAGCTAATAGAAAAGCTGCAGCTTTAAGGTATTTTCCACTCTTGCTGTGGTGACCTGCCTGTGATCGAGCCACTCAAAATTCCAGTACAGGTGTGGGAGGAGCTCCAAAGTCTTACCTCAGCTGTAGAAGATGTTGGCAGTTGGTGGCTGCTGAGGGACAAAGAATCACTGTCCTTTGACATGGCCTTTCATAAGATGCCTGAGACCCAGTGGGTGGCCACATTCGTATGTACATACAGGTGGCTCTAGCTGATCTCAATGTTATTAATGGCAACAAAAATATAAAGACCATATGGGAGGGAGATGGAGTGGGGATCTCTAGGGAGGGTGAGATGGAGGTGATGATAGATAAATGTGATTAATATACATTCAATAGACATATGGAAATCTCAAAGAATAAACGTATTTAAAAATGTGTTTTCCAGTCCATATTGAAAATGAATCACCTCAATAACTATATATGCATCTTTAGACCAGAAGGAGTGTATGAATCAAGGCAGGTAAGGCTAAATAATTTATGTGTTCCAATAACTACACAGCAAATACACAGGGATCATGGTAGGTTTGCATCGTACTTTACTGGAACTTACTTTACATCTGAAAACATGCAAAGCTATACTCTCATTTATATATTTACTCTAGATGCACCACTTTACTTTTCTATCTCTCCTTTATTTTTTCTTTGATATGTTTAATTATTCATTATTGTCTCACTTGTGGGTTATACGAGGATGGACTTTGTTCACTGTGACTTTGTGTATAATACTCGAACACACTTAGTAACACCCAAGTATTTTGAATATTTTGCACATACCATGTATGCTTGTGGAGTGTTCAAGGTGTGTGTTTAGAATTTGCATGTTTTTTTCCTTTGGATCATATTTATTTAATTTTTTAGGTTTAATTACTTTATGTGTATGGTTTTTCTGAGTGTTTGTATGTGCCACATGTGCATGGCTGATGCTCACAGAGATCAGCAGAAGTGATTGGATCTCCTAGAACTGGTGTTAATGATGGTTGTGAGAAGCCATGTGTATGCTGGGAACAGAATCCTGGTCCTTTGCAAAGAAAGAAGTAAGTGCATTTAACTACTGAGGTATCACTCCGGCCCCTGGTCACATTCCTTAATTTTTGTCATTTGTCCCCTCATGTGTAGGACAGTATAATAGGACTCAGTTGCCATGTTTGAAGCATTAGGTATATATTGGGCTAGAGAGAATGCATAGTTACTAAATTTTTTTTTTTTTTGTGGTGGTTTGAATATGCTTGGCCCAGGGAGTAGCACTATTAGGAGGTGTGGTCTTGCTGGAGAAAGTGTGTCACTATAGGGTAGGCTTTGAGACCCTAATCCTAGCTGCCTGGAAGACAGTAGTTTTATTCTGTTTGCCTTTAGAACAAGATGTAGAACTCTTAGCTCCTCCAGTACCATGTCTGCCTGGATGCTGTCATGATTCTTGCCATGACGATAATGGGCTGAATTTGTCTGTTTTAAGAGTTGCCTTGATCATGGTGTCACTTTGAAGCAATGGAAACCCTAACTTACACATTTACCATGCAAGCATAAGGACTGGGGTTTGAGCCTCAGAACCTATGTAAAAAGGTTGGGTGTTATGGTACACATTTGTCCCACTGCTGAGGAGGCACAGACAGATGGATTCATGAAGCTTGTTGGCTAGCCAGTCTTAGCCTACTCAGTGAGTTCATGACCAGTAAGTAGCTCTGTCTTTAAAATACAAAAGAAAACTATGCACAACAAACAAAGAAAGAAACAAACAAACCCAAGTTTTACCTCATCTGAAGAACAACACCCAAGGTTGACTTCTGGCCTCACTTACGTGGTCAGAGATGTGCACATATAGCTATAAACAAACACCAACTTCCACAAATATGTACACATATACATTAAAAAGCATTAAACATACATTGTTTTTTACAAAATCGCCAGGTGAGGAGGGAGAGGAGACAGGAGATCAAAGGAGAGAAAATGGGACGATATGGATAAGAGAAAATTGACCATGAGGAGGGACGGAAAAGGGTCCTCTATGCCATTTAGAGTACATGGGCTTAGGTTTCCCAATGGCCTATAGACATGTAAACAGATGTCTGTTTAAGATTACGTGTTTAGAAAGGGAATTAGTAAGCATGTTGTATATGGGATGGATCCCCAGGTGGGGCAGTCTCTGGATGGTCTTTCCTTCAGTCTCTAGCTGCATATATAGCAGAGGATGGTCTTGTTGGACATCAAAGGGAGGAGGGGCCCTTGGTCCTGAGAGGGCTCGATGCCCCAGGATAGGGGAATGCCAGGACAGGGAAATTGGAGTGTGTTGGTCAGTGAGCAGGGGGAGGGGGATGGGATAGGGGATTTTTGGAGGGGAAATCAAGAAAGGGAATAACATTTAAAATGTAAATAAAGAAAATATCTAATTAAAAAATAACCTTGTTGTGGGGTTAGAGAAAACAAACCCATGTGAAGATTATTGGAACATGGGAATAATTTATAAAGATTCCTATGTCTTGCTACTCCAGATATCCTTAAATTTCTTGTTCCTGCTGCAGAGGTGAGAGTCTGATTAGTTTTGATCTGGCTTGGGTGACCATAGGAAAACAACTCTCCTCTCTCTCTCTCTCTCTCTCTCTCTCTCTCTCTCTCTCTCTCTCTCTCTCTCGTGTATGTGTGTGTGTGTGTGTGTGTGTGTGTGTATGTGTGTGTGTTTGAGAACCTATGTCTTTTAAAATAAGAATCCTAGGAATCTATTTATTAAACACAATACCCCATTTTGGCTATTTTGGCTTAATTTCCTTTGATTTCTTCTTCATATCAAAGTAGAGATAGCTGGTTCTAGTTTTTAGGTTGTGTACTATCAGGTTTTATTATCCATTGATTTCATTTTAGGACAAATGAGGGCCATCATTAAATACTGACAGAAATGAAAGTCCGGGGTTAGGAAGGCTCAGAATCACTGACTGTATCTTTAAAATCCCCAGGCCCTTACTCAACACCAATTGTCCAACATCCCAGGCCACAGGCTCCAAAGTTCAGGCTTTCCCCTTCTCTCGACCCTCCGCTGACCCATATCCCATGGTTTCCACTCACAGCTCAGGGATGGACGCATCTGGAGGATTCTGAGAGAAGTCTCCGGATAAAAGGCTTTCGGCAAATTTCTCCAGGCTAGAGACATCTCTTCCCAGGCAGGAAGGAAATCCTGTGGAGGCAGGTCAGTGGGAGGAGGGGCTGCAAATGATCACTGACTGAGCTGGACTTTGATATTAGAAGAGGCGGGGTGGCTTTACGAAGGAAATTGCAGACTGGTGACTCTAAATGGACTTGGGTAAACCCCAGAGCCTGACATTATTAGAAATAGTACCTTAAATAAAGAGGAAAAATGGAGGCGAGAAATAGAGAGAGGGAAAAGGAGACAAGCAGAAAGAGGAAGGGCAGCAAGGAATGCTGGGAGGGAAGGGAAGAAGGGATCAGGGAGAGGGAGGTGAAGGGATTGAAAGGGAAGAGACAAAACAGTTTTGCTCATTTTGCAAGCCTCGTACTCCATTCCACCCCGGAGCTCACCAGAACGAGTCACTCTGTAGAAGGGCCGTGACAGAGTTAGTTTGGATATAAATGTTTATGTCCAAAATTGGGTTGCATATAAAATGTCCTTCCCATGCTCTTGTGTTTGAATACTTGGCCCCTGGCTGGTGGCACTGCTATGGAAGGTTTTGGGACTTCTTGGATACAGAAGCTAGTTGGAAAGGAGCTTGAGTATTCGGCTGACTATGCTCCTACCCTAAGCAATGTTCTTACTGGTTAGTATCATGTAACAAGCACCCCTCCCCTGTGTTGGGACTGCCAGGCACCAAAGTGATTTGGCCTCCATGCTATCCCTATCCTCACCTGATGTACTGCACTCTTTTGGACACTGAGTCAAAATAAGCTTTTCCTCCATTGACTTGATATGTCAGGTTATCAGTCAGAGTGACAAGTGAAGCCACTAACACAGCAAACTGGTTGAGACACAGAGGTCATTGCTGTAATAAACTTGACCTTGTGGTCTGTAGGCCACTAGAATAGTTTTGTGAGAGGAATACAGAACGATTTGGAATTGGAGACTAGAGCAGCCCTAGAATGTTGTCGATGGGACCTAATGGGCCTTTACGATAGTTCAGACTGGGATAGGAATGTAGGCAGCAAAAACTACTCATGAAATCTTGTAGGAAAACCAGGACAAAATTGGAAGTACGAACAGAAGTCATTCATGCTATGTTCTAGCAAAAAATGTCTGCCTTTGCTCTACTTGTGTCTGGAGATCTGAGTGAGAAATTGATGGGGTATTTTTGGGGGAAGAGAGAGAATTTCAATACAGCATGACATTCAGGCTGTGGCATGGTTAATGCCTACTGCTTTAGCCAAATTTACAGCGAGAAATTTGAGAAGAAAATGGAACTGACACAGGTGAAAAATGTGTAACTTGGGGATAAAGGACCAGGAACTTGATAGTTGTAGAGAAAGTGGCTGTGGATAAAGTGGTGTCAATTGTTAAAAGACCTTCATGCAACCTTTCTAATGCTGCAACCCTTTAATGTTGTGGTGACCCTCAACTATAAAATTATTCCATTGCTACTTCATAACTGTGATTTTGCTACTGTTATGAGTTGTAATGTAAATCACAATAAGAACTGCTGCTCTTGGGTCATCCCACTTCAGCATGATTGACTAGGTCCTTCCTGATACCGGGGTGCGAGCACCCTGAGACTTCTGCAGCCAAGCTTCAATGGGGAACAGACTGCACCTATAACTGGCATCAGACTGTGCCGCCATTTCTGTGGCTCTGTGGTGCAGTATTGCAAGTTGAGTGATGGGATCATGGAAGCTTGTGAGAATGTTCCAGAAGCAAAGCAAATCCGGTGTGGAGATGTGCTGCCTGTCATATTCCCTGCAACAAGGCCATGTTAGGCCATTGTTTGAAGTTGTGATTGAAACATTGTCTGCGATGGAGACCTCAGAATGTTCAGAAACACGTGGACACCAAGGCAATCTGCAGGCACTCGAGTGAAGCTAGCCCAAGAGGGAGTTCATAATCACTTCCGGTAGCAAGGGTCTAGCCCAGTCAGTTGTAATCCAGTTGCTGGACATAGAGCTTGTTTTCCTCACTGGGTTTCTGCCCACTCTCCACACTTCCCCCTTGGGACAGGAAAGCTTAATATATGCCACTGCATATTAGAAGTCTTTAACTTCTTTTTTTTTAATCAACAGGACATATTGTGACAAGATGGTCTGAATCACAGAATAAAGTGCTAGCTTTTAAACAGTGTGAGAACTGAGGACTTCTGAATTGACAAAACTGGTTTTTGCTCTGTGAGTCAGCTAGAAGCTAAAGATGTTAAGCTATGACTTCAATATGAAGTACATCCCTAGAAGGCTCATGTATTTGAACGCTTGGTCCCTAGCTGGGGGCATTGTTATGGGACATTATGAAATCTTCATCCATGGTGCCTACCTTGTAGACTCATGACCAAGAGAGTGAAGGATAATTCTACTTCTCATCCAAGCTCTCTTGTTTCCTGGTTTGTAGCACTGAGTAACCAATTGTTCCATACTTGTACTGGCACAGATCAAGCTAGTCCAGCCTTCATGCATGCCTTCCCCACCACGAAGGACTGTACTCTCATAAACCATGCGTCAAAACAAACCCCTCCCGTCTTAAGCTGCCTCTGTCAGTTATTCTATCTGTCACAATATTGAGAAAAATAATAAAATATGGAAGGAGGACCAGGATGTAGCTGAAGGGGTCAAAGATTGAGAAATAAAGGATGCCAATAAGAAAGACAGGAGGACAATCAAGATAAATAAACAATGAAATCGATTTAGCTGGGAGTAATGTTCATACCTGTAATCCTACCTACCTGTGAGGCTAAGTTCAGAAGAACACAAGTTTAGGGCCAGTCTAGGCTACATAGTGAGTTAAGACCAATTTATGTAACTTCATGAGACCTTGTTTTCTAATAAAAATAAAAGGGGGCTGGAGGGGTGGTGTAGCAAGGTGGTAGTGTGCCTACATAGCATATTTGTGGACCTGAGTTCAACTCCAGCATTACAATAAATAAAAAAAATGGGATGATAGAGAAAAAGACATGAACAGCAGGGTAAGGAACATTCATTGTGAACAGGAGGGTGCTGAATTGCTCCAGAAAGTCCTGGATATGCTTAGTCCTTTTAGTTGCTTGAATGGATCAAGAGGTTGACAGTTGTGGAGATAGTGTGATTTATCTTTATAATATCCATAATTTCATGAATTTTTATTGATCAGTCCTATCACCTTCTAGATCTAAGCCCTATGGAAACTATTAATATATTTATATATCTTTGTGTGGGCGTGTATAATGTTTGGAATGAATGTGTTTTCATGTAATAGCAACAACATTGTTGTTGTTCTTTCTTGTGCTGAGGGTCAATCCCAGGACCTTGAAGCAGGCTAGAAGAAAAGATATATGGGGGTAGATACACCTTCAGCTCAAGTGCGTTTTTGATTCATGTACATGTAGGAGATGTGAAATATTTGTCTTTATTTTATTCCCATCCAGAACCATCGTCTAATGTTTCAACCAGCTGGCTAGGAGACCATGTCTTCCTGGTTTCCGCCATTCAACAGCGGGCATCAATGTGTCTTTGTATAGCAGTATCAACAGGAGATCCAGTGATAAAAATTGCAATTAGAGAGGATGAAGAGGTAGAGTGGATGGACTCACAGTCTTGTAGAAAGTGCTATGGTAAGCTCTCATCGACTGTTCAGGGGGGAATTTGCACACAGGAAAAGACACTGTGGTCAGCAAGCAAATCTTTATTTAAAGAGATGTCTTCACCAAGGTCTGAGAAGATCAATATGGAAGACAGAGGTGATTGCCCCAAGTGCTTTATCTGCTGTGTCCTTTCTACTTTATGTCATTTTACCTATAATTTGCAGGTTTAGAATGTTTTCGCTTCCCCAAAATGTTTTCTTAGCATTAGTTTGAACGAGACATTATTGATCCTTTCCTGAGCTTTTTTCCAGTTCTTGTTTGTTAGTTATATCATCCCACATAAAGATATCTTACCATTTTGGAGGGTATCTTCATTTTTCTTTTTAAAATGTTGTCTATTTTATTTAGGTATATGTGCGTGAGAGTGTACCAAGAATGTGTAGATGCCCACGGAGGTCAGAAGAGGTTGTTAGGTCTCTTGAAGCTGAAATTATTGGCATTTGTAAATTGCCCTATATGGGTGCTGGGAACTGAATTCTGATCCTCTGGAGGAACAGCAAGCATTCTTGATTCGCGACATCTTTCCAGCCTTGAATGGTATTTTGTCATGAGAGATTGTGCCAGAGTCTCTTACCAAACTGAAGAGGCAGGTTGCCATCTGTGAGAACTGTCTTGTCTATCTTTCCCTACCCTCTCCCCTCAGCCTCCACCCTTTCCTCTGGGGCTCCATTTCTTATGTCCAACTTGCTCCTAACCCAAAAGATAATTGGCTCTGACATATCTTTCAGTAACACCCAAGAAATGACTGTTTACCCAAAAAATGCCTCAAGGAAGCAATGGTACGAGGTAAGGACGAATTAATTGCTATACGTTCAGTATTACTTATGATCTCTTGCTGGGACCCTCGGCCCCCAGCCCATTATGCCTCCAGGGCTGTAGGGAGCAGCTATGTGACGTGGCCAGTCAAGTGCTTCAGGATGGATACATCAGCGAGGGCAGTGGACACACAAAGCCTTTCTCCTCAGCTCAGCGCCGGCCATGTTGTTGTAGGATTGTGGAGGCATCAGGTCTCGACTGCCACAAAGTCTAGCTTATGCTGTTCGGCTCATCCACACTAATGGTTTCACCTTTGAGACATTAGAAGCTACCATCTTCATGACCTGAATTTTTGGGGGGAATTGTTAAGATCTGAGCTTTTGTGAAAGCACTGGATATGAGGAGGTTCCCAGAGTGGGGAGCAAAATGGAACATTTTGAATAATTTGTGCAGAAGTCAGTGATTGTGAGTTTTTATTTAAAAGGGCGGGGGTTTATTCTGATGATCGTAAAATGAGTTTTCTTAAGCAGACAGATGAGTGAAGGCACACTCGAGGCCAGAGAAGCGTGAAGCAAGTGGGAGGGGGACAATATCCTGTTAGTAACCTCCAGTGATCACTTTTGGCTCCAGTGCACAGAGCAGGGTGACTGAAGAGAAGTTACCAGTCAGTTACTTATCGAGATGGCTGATATCAGGAAGGCACTGATGTCTCAGCAGCGACCAGAGAGAATGTTAAAAGAGAAACTTTCTAGAGCAGAACGAATAGAGAGAAAGAGCCCTTCCATGGGTGAGACACTTTGGTAGAGGCAGAGACCCTCCAGAGAGCAGGGGCCAAGGACACAGAAAGCCAGTGCCTCGGGAAACACACATTGTAGTTACAGTTGTGAAGAGATAGGGCCTTGTAAACTGAAAAAAAAAACCCTCTGTGTATGTGTGTGTGTGTGTGTGTGTGTGTGTGTGTGTGTGTGAAAGAGAGAGAAAGAGAGAGAGAGAGAGAGAGAGAGAGAGAGAGAGAGAGAGAGAGAGAGAGAAAGATCCCCAGTGGAACAGACACACAGAGACACACAGACACCCACAGAGACACACACACAGAGACACAGAGATATCACCATGTGAAAGTGGGGGAACAAGATGTCGGAGGGCTGAGGCTGAGCTAAAAGAAAGCCATCGTGAGCTGCTCAAAGACCACAATTAACACTGATCATGTTCGCCACTGAGCAAATTTAAAGTCTAACCAGGCAGGCTTCCTGGAGACTAGATTATTGGCACTGGGAAAATCCTGTCTTGTTCTCAGCATTTGGTCGCGACGGTGGCGGAACCCATTCTGAGAGGCTCCTGTTAGAGTCTGCAGTTCAGCAGTCAAAGTCTCCTTCATTGTCCAGTCTTTGGAATCGTCCAGGAAGGGCCAGGCGCGGATCCACCTTGTATTTGCTTGGAGAGACAGTCTAATTATAGGAGAGAGACCAAGTCAGAACCATGGGGGGGGTTCCTTTCAGTGGAAAGTCAGTAGGAGTCACAGGGTAGACTGTTTCTCATTGGGGTCTACCAATCAATGATGTTAACCTTCAGGGCTCCACAAAGAGTGATAAGTGATTGTCTATGGGAATGTAGTTAGCCAAAAGTCAGAGACCCAAAAGATCGGATATGGAAATGTTCTGTAGGGTCTGGTTATCACATCTGTGCAGCTTTCCTGCCTCAAGAGCAGACAACTGGGTGATAGAAACTAGGAATAAGCAGGCCGGCGGCTTGTGGTTAACCTCAGTCTTGTGTCTGAGAAACTGGATCTCTCAGGGTAATGACAGCTGGCTCTACCTACAGACCTCACCCAGATGTACAAATTCCAATGCAGAAATTCAAGAGCTATCAAAAACAAGGCAGCAGGACTTTTTTTTAAAGGAGAGAAAAATTCCACAGTAACTGATTTTAAGGCTAGCTAAGTGGATGAAATTATAGCCCCAAATGGAAAAAGAATGATAAAAATCATCGACAAATCCAAAGAAGACATGAATCAGCACCCAGATGAGTTAATAAGAGAGGAATAAATGCCAAGCAAAATGAGGAGGGCGAGCATACATATAAAGAATTCAACAAGGAGCTGGAAAATAAAAAGGACAAATTGAAATTTCAGCAGTGAAATGATTCATAAATCAAAAAAAAAATCTCAGGTATTTGAATCTTCACCAGCGAAGTGGGTCAACTGGAGAATAGAATACCAGAACTAGAAGACAGACAAATATAAATGTTCAGATGATAATAAGGAAAATTAAAAAAAGTAAAAATAGAGACTCCAAAGAGTTCCAGGCCACCATTCAAAGCCCACATGTGTGGGTCATAGAGAGAGAAAGAGAAGAGGGGAGTAGGTATACACTAAAGAAGCAGAAAACATTTTTTAAATAAAATGATAGAAAAGAGTTCCTCAAATCTTGGGAAGACATGGGCATTTTGGTAGGAGAGGCTTCGAGAACCCCAGACACACGGGTTTATATGTAACACTGCTTTCTCCTAAAGTCTTCCACAGCCTTTTGTTCAGCCTGTGTCTTTAGTCATCTAACTATAATTCAACATGGCTCTTCTTCTCTTTCTGCTCATCTTTATTTCTGGTTCTTTCACAACCATGAGAATATAGAAAAGACCGAATCTCATAAGAAGAGTAGATAATGAAGACAGGAAGGGGTCGAATATCACAAAATAATCAACAAATGTCAGGAATTAGTATGTATCTTCCAGCGATAACTCGGATGTTAATGGTATCAGGTTTCCAATGAAGAGAGCCAGACTAGTGTATTTGATTGAAAAAATACCCAACCAAAGCAATCCCTCTCCAGAGCAATACAGCAAAATGATTAGATCGTTTGTGACTTGCTAGATGTGTACTTAAACTGGCAAAGAAAAACACAGCCTAAAGTAAAATATAGGAAAGCTGTCCCTATAGAAACTGTAAAAAAGAATACAGGAGCATCTACACCCACTCATCTCTAACAAAACCTACTTTAAACACACACACACACACACACACACACACACACGCACAAGAGTCCTTAACATATTAAGTACAGTTACTTAAAATTGTCTGATAACGATGGTAGTTACATAATAACTGAGTCTGATACTTATGTTGGTTTTGTCTCCTCGGATAATAGCTTTCATCAGCACCTTAGCATCCTTTGTGATTCTTTTTGTTGAAAGCTGTGCAGAATGTGTGACAGAATCTGAGGCAAAGAGACCTTTAGTGTGAGATTTTCTGTTAGCCTAGTTAGAAATGGGGGTCTATTGAGCATTTTCCATAGTTTAGGAACTAGAGTATTAACATTTCTTGAGTGTGTTTTGTTTTCATATAACTTCGATGGTGTTATTTCCGATGTACTCTGGCCTTTAATGCATGATCCCTTTGCCTCAGCCTCCCAGTGATAAATAATTTCTTTGCCTTTGTGTCCCCTGCTGTCATTGACTTGTTCTCCGAATCTTCCTTTGAGTAGAATTGGGGGTAGCAGCTTTTGAAAAAAATCATTTACTATCTTAGTTAATGTGAGTGCGGGTGGCTGCGTGGGCACATGTATGACACTCATGAGGAGACCAGAGGACAACTTTCAGGAGTCAACACTCTTCCCTTCAGGGCATCAAATTCAGGTCAACAGGCAATTGCCACCCATTGAGCCGATTCTACAGCCTGGCAGCTCTTTTAACTTTAAGGGTATAGGTGCGCACGGTAGTCCTAGAGTCTTATGATTATACTTCAGTCTTTCACTTCCTGCTTGTCTCTGAACTGTGACTTCACAGTTACTCTTCTGATAGAATAACTTAAGAAACAACAACAACAACAACAATAACAATAATACCACAAACAACAAAGTACTCCTGCCTGCTCCCTCTTCCAGCTTAAGTTTATTTTTGAAGCTCTTTTGTTTTGTTCTTGTTACTTGTTTTGTTGTTGTTGTTTTCCACCTTACAGCTACAGAAGAGTAGAGAATGCTGGATAAAGCCCAGGATTTATTTATAATCATAACACACACACACACACACACACACACACACACACACACACCATTATAAGGCTTTGACAGAGTCGGTCTCCCTGGAAAACAGATCCCTGCTAAACTGAAGAGTCTTTAAAGTATATTTAGGCATTTTTTTTTAAAAAGTCACAGCAACATGGTCTTCTTAACCCTGTTGTTCCAGGGATATTCTTATAGACAAGACAAATGAAAGTTTAGAAGTCATCCTAATGGTGGCTGACAGAGATTTCTCTTTACATGTTAGTCCATTCCCAGCTTCTAGTAGTCTGCCAGCACTATCTCAATGTTCCTGCTAGTTATGGTCCCAGTGGCTTCTGCTCCAGGAAAAGTCTTGGTTGTACTGTTAGGATTCAAATATCTCTCTAAGTTGCAGGATGACAATTCACTTTGCAACTTTACTTGTCTGCTGGGTTCAGGGAAAGCAATCAGCTCCAGTTTTCCCAGGTTGTTACTTTAGGGATGAGAGTGACAGCTTCTATGCAGGAGACATGTCATATTTAATATGTCCTTCTCTACCGCTTGTGGACACAGAATCGTGTGTACTTAACCCTTTCTCCCTTTGAAAAAAAATCTTTGAAGAAAGGGTCAATGAGTGCGTGCATTTTAAATGCATGCCAGCAAGATACAATCTCTTTAGAATGAAATAATATCCATTGAATCTGAAAAGTGGGAGGATGAGGAGAGATGTTCCATGTAGAAAAACTTCTGCTTCGCCCTAAGAGTTATCTGGAATATCAAGTTCAAACCTTGCCCAGGGTTCAATCGAGAACATCATCTAAATAGAGCTGCCTCTGAGTTATGAGAAATATAGGAGACAACTGTTTTAAATCACCCTCTTCCTCCTTCGGAGGCAGATGAGGCATACTTTCCCCAACTAGTCACCAAGATCAGACAAAAACTTCCTTAGCCAGACAACTAGTAAATTGGGGTGGGGTGGGGATGGGGGTGGCAATCCCTGTTTTACTATTTCCAAGACAGTGAATTCCCAAGCTGCAGAGTTGAGTTTTATCAGGTTGGGAAATATGTGAATTTCTTCTCGAAAATAAAAACCAGGCAAACATCACCAGTGTGTGGACAGGAAGATTGGTCTACCACTTGTCAATTGGTTAAGTTCTGATTGCAAATTAATTTTGCCAGTATCGGAGCAAGGCCCAGGAAGAGTTACTCGGGGTAAATGTCAGTATTCCCTAAATAATTCTTTACAGCTCCAGGTCTCAGGGCCTGTGGGATGGGAATGGAAGAATGCTATTTTGAGAAAGTTTTGGAAAAGTAAATGTCACATAAAGCCTTACATGCATTCCATTTCTTTGGTAACGGGCCACGAAGAATGGTTTGTCCAGGATGACAATCACTAGACTGTGATTGAAACTTGTGAGGAGGAATCCATAAGTGAGGTGTGGCTCAGCAGCAGTAACCACTAGTTTCACACAAGACTGATTTTTTTGAAAAAGTAACACAAGGTGCCAAGACATTTGGATAAGTCCTATCAGAATGATTGGTCTTGCTGCTTCTTAAAACGCCACACTCTGGAGAGACCTGGGACACAGAGGTGACTGGGTTTTCCTATTGAACTGCAGTACCCAAGTGCACACAGAGTGCATGAAAACTTCTTGCTTACTCTGCCTATCACAGTGTCTGATACACAATGCTCATTCAAAAAAAAAACACCTTCTGTTTATTATTAATTCTACTTGGTATACAAAAGAGGAACGCTTCATTCTGACATACATTATCATTGTGCTTTGTGCATTTTTGGCCATCCATACTCTCTCTTCCTTCCCACGTCTGCTGGTCCAGGCTTCTGCTTTCCCATCTATGAGAGAGAAACTACAAACTGCTTGTTAAAGTGTGATTCAGAGGTGGATATGGTAGGATCAATGGTGGGTCATGTCAATGAAGAAGGTTTGGACTCATAAGGACCGCATACAATTTCTCTTTTGGTAAACTGTGTGGCAGGGACCTTTCTGAGGGCTGACCCCTCTCAAGGCAGGGGATGGGGGTGGAGGTGGGTGGGGGGAGATTGTCCCTAAACTTGGAGCCCGCACATACAGTGAAATGTCTGACAAGGCTCTTCACTTAATATCTGTTCCTGTGATGATTATTACAGAATTGGTCTCATCCATGTAATTCAGGATTCAAAAGAGAAAATACAGGAAAAATACATTAAATGAGGAAAAGAAAACTGATCTCCTAAAGGACAGGGCACCAAAAGAACAGCAGCAGCAGCAACAACAGCAGCAGCAGCAACAACAACAACAACAACAACAACAACAACAACAAACTCCCGAAGAAAAACAAAACCCCTCAAAACCGAAAACTAACTAACCAAACACAAACCAACCTCAATTGGAAGTGGTAAACAAAAAACTAGTTATGCATTCATAAGATGGAGCCATAAAAAGGGGTGGGGGGAATTAAATTCACTACCCAAAAGAAAGTAACAATGTTGGTATTATAAAAAAAATAGATGTTACGGTAAAACATTGGAGAGTGAAGAGATCAAAATTAATAATGCAGTGCTTTTCAACCTGTGGTTTATGACCCCCAACGCTGTTGCACATCAAATATCCTGTGTATCAAATATTTATGTTGCTTTCATAACCATAACAAAATCACACCTGAAGTATCAATGGAATAATTTTGTGATTAGGGGTTACCACAACATGAGGAACTGTATTCAAGGGTTACAGCATTAGGCTGTGGGAACTACTATGCTTCCGGGGATGAAAATTTAAGCCAATATGCACCTAATAATATAACTTAGAGATATTAAAGCAAAAATTAATAGAAACTCAAGAAGAAGAAGAAGAATTCTTTGAACCATTATCTAAATTTATCCGTGATCACTTCAGAAAATTCTATATCTTACGGAGCAAAATGATCAATCTCATAAGAGCAAAAACTTTCATTTTAAAAAGAAAATTAGATCTAATAAAATTGCCAAAGTACACCATGAGCAATTCATGTTTTCTCAAGAATACAATTGTAAATTAACCCTAAAATATTTTTTTCTGAACAGCTTGACTATAAAAATTTATTCCTTAATTAATGAAGAAAAGCTTACCTGTTCCTATGAATTATCAAAGCAACTTTATTAATGTAACCAAGGGTATGTATAAATGCTAGCCTATATAGTACCACTTAACAGCAAGCTTTTAGGCACATTCTTTTTGAAAGTCAGCAGCTGTGAAGAAGGCCTTTTACATATGCTTACTTTCACCAATATAGTGATATTGGAACCCTATTCCAAAGAACAGATGGTGAAGAGAAGTGAGAAGTGTGAGGATTGGAGAGCAAAAGTAAAGTTGTTTTCTAAGGATATAATTGGAGAAAATAGAAAATTCAAGAAAACCTACAAATTGTAAGAACTAATAGAATCAGCTAAGTTTCAACGCACAACATATCTTTTTTTTTTTTAAAGAAATGAATGATTTTAGCTAGCAGTAACTGCATAGAATAGGATTTTCCCCCAAACGATGCCACTGCCAATAGCAACAAAACTTATCAGGTCTCTAGAAATGCGTTTTATACAACGAGCAGAAATGCTCATGAGGAATAGTGTAAAACTTCCCTGAAGGCTAATGCAAACAATGCAACGGGCCATGCTCACAGCAGGGAGCACTGTTTTAAACCTGCAGCTTCTCTTGGAATTAATATACAACTGTAACACATAACAGCCTCGCTTTCAGCACTCAGTTTAGGAGATGTGTGGGGTCATCTCAAGTTTACATGATGAATAACTGAATGAATGGAGTATTTTGGGGAAGGGTATAGCGATGTGAGAATTGTTCGCTGGATATTCAGATTGTATATGAGAAATAAGAATGATATCAGAGAGCCAGGGTAGGAAGGAGTAGACAGAAGCACAAATTATGGTGTGTCAACATTCAGGACTTGAGGCAGATGTTAACAGCTGGTTGGGGCATGGGGTCCCCAGTGGAAGAGCAGGAGGGTGGTCTAGAGGAGCTGAAGGGTTTTACAGCCCATGGGAAAAACAATGATGTCAGCCACCCAGATGCCCCAGGACTTCCAGGGACCAATCATCAACCAAGCGGTACACATGGTTCCAGCCAAAAATGTGACAGAGGAATGCCTTGTCTGGCATCAGTGGGAAGAGTGGTCCTTGGTCAGGTGAAGGCTCAATAGATGCCCCAACAAAGGGAAATCGAGCATGGAGGGGGAGGTGGGAGTAGGTCTGGTGGAGGGGCTTATACCTGGAGGCAGGGGGTGGGAGGAGGGGTTTTTAGGGAGTGGGGAAACTGGGAAAGGTTTTACCATTTGAAATGTAAATGAAGATTATATTCATTAAAATAAAAGAATTATTATTTAAAACTGTAAAGATAATTCAGGATATGGTAAAAGAAATATAGAACATAAGCAGTAATGAATAAGTTGCTCAGCTATGATATGGATTTATCTGTGAAAAGGACATTAAAATAATAATATTTCACTATATAGCCATTGGATTGTCAAAAAAGAGAATATTTGACAATACTAGATGATTATAGTGTGGAGGAGTGGAGGCTCCTACACAGATGTGACAGGTATATCGGTGCAAATACCCTGGAGACAACATTTGTCAGTATCTAGGGAATGCAAAACATATGCTTTTTATATCATCCTTTGCATTTATATTATGGAGAAACCGTTGCATCCAGCAGAGAGAACCAACGAATGGAAGCTACTTATGTCTCAAAATGCCAAATGATGAACAAAACAAAATCAAAGTACGTAGTGATATATGCCTACAGCCACCTTGAATGGCAAGAAGTTGAGCTTTATGAATATAAAAACCAATAAAATTTGAATAATGACATATATCTCTTACTGAAACATGGATATGAAGAAAATGTAGGTATTTTTTAAAGACAGGAAGTACATACAACAACTTCAAGATGTGACACTGAGTAAAGAAGTAAAGAATTTAGTTTTGAAGAATATGCATGTTAGCTTCTGTGATGTTCATTGGTTACAAAAAGATATGAAACAAGTAAGGGAAATGGTAATATTGAGAAAATATCACAAAAAGGTATTTGCTACATTTTTCTATGCAATTTCCAGACACTTGTGAAATTAATTATGCAATTAAAGTATGATCAAGCCATAAGTGGAATTTTAAGTGAAGATGTAGGGTAATTCTAGATGGGAAGAAGTTGACACAAGGAAGGTCAGTTCTGCCACTAAGATGTCGTGGTTTCACAATCTGATTGCAACTCGAAGTTGGAAATTCTCTTATTGATTGTTCTTGGTTTTTCCCAGGAGGAGATCCAAGAAACTTCTGGGTGCTTCCAGTCATGTTTGCATGTTCAAGACTTGAATTTGGCAAATGAAGAAAGACAAGGAGCACGAGGGCCGTGGAAAGGGACACAGAGCTCAGTCTGTTTGGAAGCATGAGTCAGATTTGATTTAGAATTAGAAGGAAAATAGAAGGTGTTGAAAGCTGAGTGCAATTTTTGTCTTTAGAAAAACATGCCATGGATGAGTGGCCCAAGATAAAAATGTTTTAGCATGTGCCTCAATATTTTAGTTCTAGAGGACTTTGGAATGTCATTTTCTCCTTTGATCAAACCAAACCAAACCAAACCAAACCAAACCAAACCAAACCAAACCAAACCAAACCAAACCAAACCAAACCAAGAAGTTCCAATAAAGTTTGTTAAAGAAGGAGTTTGCTTCAAGTTCTGTTTTTTCATATAATATGTGGCATAAGTGTATATCAGGAAACAACTTATTAAAATGAATTTAAGTTAAACACTGCTACCATTTTAAAAACGCTGTCTGAGAAAGTATTGGAAAACCATGAAAACCAATTCAGCAATACCGCAGTATCACTCCCATAAAATAAAGCTGCCAGAAATGTCATTTAAGATTACTTTCTGAGTTTCGGAAGAAGTAAACACCACTCCAAACATTTATAACATTTTTCTAAACATGGTTAGAAACACGGGGAACTTATAAAATTCCCATTTTTTTTCTTCCACTCTTATTCAATAGCCAACATCTCACCGGTGTTTTGGTTATGTTCTATACTTAAAAGTATTTTTATAAAACTCATAAAACAATATGAGCCTTAAGTCAGTTTGTAAAGACCACACTTTAATATGAACCTGGTCATTAAAAGAATGTTTAATGTTCCTCGGATAGGCTGCTGCTGTGCAGTAAAGTGTGGGAGGTGCTTACCATAAAAGAGTCATGATTTTAGATGTTAAGAATTCTGAGTTACACAATATTGGGAATTGGTTGGATTTCCCCTGCACATTTTAGGGGGACTAACCATACTCTGTAAGGTCCCTGGAGAAGAGGGGGCATGCTAATGACCTTACGATCTTATTTTTCATTTCTACACAGCAAGATGGAAGTTGCATCTCCTAGCTGCTCAATAGTGGGATGGGTGTGTAGACTCTATAGTAGAGGAAGACTCAATGTGTTCAGATTTTAGACCCGATTCAAGCAAGATGTGGCAAGGTGAGTTATTGATTTTTCTCAGAAAAGCACACAGAATAATTCAGAAAACATGCTACCTATTTTATATCCTCAGGTCACCGTTAACTGTATGTTACTTATTTTTGATGTCCCACATGCCAATGAGGTAAATTAAAAATACACATGAGCCTTAGAATTAAAAGCAGATGGTTCTAATAGAAGTACAGCAAAGTCAGTGCTGCTTTGCCCAAAGCCAAGCTGTAGAAACCGATAATCACTGTGAGAAAGAGTATGCCCATTCTCCAATAAGACACAGCACTTAGAGAATTAATGGGAGCAGACAGGAGGTCTTCAGGCACTCCAAGAGTACTTTGCACAGTTCTGTAACACAGCCTGAGCACTAGATGAGTCTAGACTAGAATTACTAAAAAGGTAAAAGCTTTCTATTCATGCTCAGTCTGATGGATGTTGTCAGAGAAGATGTTAATAATAATGATGAATCATACTGCCCAAAGGGATTCCATTTACCTTTTGATGGGTTGGTCCTTCCTTTACAACTTTTAAATGAGCTTCCTGTATGCGGTTCTCCATAAAACCAGTTTCATCTGACTTTGTTTCTATCAACTTCTCATATGACACAAATGAGACATATGAGGGGGATTTGGCTTTGTCATTAGGATGGGTGTACACAAATGGAAAAATCTGTTTGATTCAACTTACACGAACAATTTCTTGATTAAAGATCACTCAGTGGTTAAAAACGTCTTCAATAAAATTGCTTTCGCCATATATATGATATTTTGCTCATCTCAATTAAAAAAAATTAGAAGGACAAGCAAGGGAAACAAACATTTATTGAGCCAGGCACTGAGCTGGGTATTTTCAATAATGACAGAAATAGAAATATAGTGACCATATTATTCTGGGATGTCTAAGATTCCATTTGGCAAGCATTATTTTTTAGCATGCAGTCAAAATGTGAGAGAAAGTAGCATAATCTTCATATAACTGACAAGATTTAGCTGTCCATGTTGTCCCTTTAAGGTGGATGGAGACAAACGAATAAATTCATAAAAACTAGAAAGTACAATGTGCAGTAACCCAAGATTCACAGAAAAATGTAGGAGGGTAAATCATAAGAGTTTAGCATCATATCACCCTTTAATGCTAAAAGAGGAAAGTAGATATCACAGTAGTAACACATAGAAACGAGTCTTTAAGTTCAAAACAAGACTGTTTCTGATAAATGGCTGACTCTTCCAATACCACAGTATATTTGACGATTAAAATCAAATAAAGAAAACGTTTATATTTTGGGAGTGTGGGGAAGTTAAATTGCAAATTTATGATTACAGATTTGGCAGCAAAAAAATTAGAAAAATCACTTCATCCACATCCAAGTAATTCTGTTCATTTGCATTTCAAGCAGTAGCAACAAGAAATAGAGGCAAGGGAGGCAAGGGTGATAAACACCTTTGAGCCAGGCACCGAGTGACCCAGGCTATATAATTCCTTTGGCCAACCAACTTGAGGCAACTCAATGATAGAAAAAATACCTGCACTCTATGATTTTTTTTTAAATCTGATGACTTAGTGTGTAGTCTTTCTGTACTCTACTCATCAGCCAATGTCTACAAAATATCAAAATGTAAAAATGGTTATCCATAAAACTTAGCCTAAATCTGCAAAGTAATGAGTTAGAAGGTTAAAAGCGACAACAATAGCAATCACTTCTAATTTCCCACAGAAGGTCCAACTTTGTTTGGCATTTTGTAGGGGAAGCAGGAGCGAGGTAGTGGCAGCTTTGGAAACAGGGAACCTTATGCTACAGCGGAGTCTTTGCTTCAATATGGCTTTACAGAAGGCATGATCACTCAATGGGCTGATTACTTTGGTTTATACAAGAGACTCTTACATTGTTTAAAATTAATGACAGAGCACAAAGCACAAAAGCAAGACTCAAGGTGCAAAGAACACTTGGGGATCACAAGAAGCCAAGCCAAAGGGTTGACATTTCAATAGTTGGTGGATTGTACTTTAAATACATTAGTACCCCAAGTCAGTTATACAATGACTTACACTAACACTTGTAGACAAAGATTAAAGGGAAAATCAGTACATTCACAGTTTCAACAGAAATATATGATTACATACATGATTACATATATTTAGTTTTGCTTTACAGACATAAACATAATTATATTGAAATTAGATATGGTTAGATCATAAGTCATTAAATAATGATTTTCACTTGTATTACATGATAAATTTTACAACAAGAAGATGATATATTTCAATATGGCATATATGGGTTTTGAATCACAAAAAAGCAAAATAGTGTAAAATACCATACTTTAGAGTTAGGAGTGTCACATGAAAAGTATATCAAATATTCCATCAACACCAGTCCAAACATAAAATGTGGTATCTTTCATTTCTAACTATAAGCAGCTTTGAAGGAAGGTCATTAGGGTGTGGAAGGGAGGTAGTTTTAAAAATTCAAAATCAATTTCTCAGGAATTAAGTAAAACAAATGATTTTCAGAGGTATTTTTCTCTTATAATATTTTTTTTATTTTTTCATTTTAGAGAATGTGCCGAAAAGACTGCCCCCGCCCCAAATTTGCAATGTGCACAGAAAAACCAAACCTGTATTTTGAAGTGTATTCAGGGGGCGCATAACTTGACCATAACTACTAAGGTTTGTGTTTAATAGTACTGTTCCAGCCACAAAAGGTTTTTAGAATTTCTTCTTCTCTTTTTAAACAACAGTAGGTAAATATTAATCAACATGCTAAGATGATCTGTGAGTCCATCCCTCATTGCCCAGACCGTACATGGTTGCCTTTCTGCGCTGTGTGTCTCAATGCTTTATAACTTGAGATAGAAGGAATTGGTGGGGACAGAACTGCTGTTAGCCTGTGATATTATGAGTTATGTTTACCCCTCTGCAATTCACTCATAATTACATGTAGATTTACCCTTTCTAGTAAGATTTGAGTGAATGGATATCCTGTTTGGTGGGGTTCTGATATGATATGCCTCACACTTGGGAACACTCTGTTTTTTACCTTTTCCCTCCACTGGAAATTGATACATGCAGAGTTCAAACCTAAAACCTTTATCGTTTTGGAAAATGAAACGCTGAGAGGAAAATTTCCATGTGATCCACAGATAACACCTATTATTCATGGGGAAGGACTGCAATTATAAGTAGATTTTTCTGGTTAAATCACAAACTCTGAAGAAAACAGTCTGTAACTTTTAAAGCTTCTTTTTTAAGACAGTCAACACCTACTTCTCAAGATAGCCCAGATTTAGTAGATAATGAGTTGCTGGCTTGAATCTTTAAACATGTACATAGCAAAAAGTAGCATTATTTATGACCTCCATTTAGGTTTCTGTCTGTGTGGAGAGTTAACAATTGGTTCATCTTATGCAGAGTCAAATCATTGTGCATGGGTAATTTTGTTCCTGTAGATTCCAACTTTATGATTCTGCATAATTAATCTTTAGGGAGAATAGCAGGTCCTGGAAAGAGGGGCTGGAAAGGCTCTAAGAATGTTGAAATGGTAAGGAGGCAGAGTCGCAAGATTTCTGGTCTACCTGATTTGGAGACATGGGTTCAGTTTTCTGTTCAGCATTTCTTCACACGGTTTCAGGCATTCACTCTCTAAGTTAGAGGCATGCTGGCCATGACCCCTAGGCCTTTCAGCTACAATCTTAGATTTTACTTAACTCATGAGAATTAAAGACAGACCTAGAAGAAATTGTAGAAACTTTTTTTGGGGGGAGGGTCAACCTACTTATTTAAAAGAAGGGAAACCAGTGGTCAGAATTAAAAAATAATCAAGGTCTTGCAGCCTATGTAGTAGCAGTGATATGACCCAGAGCTAGACACTGAGAGCTCAGAGACTCTCTTACCAGAATCAGCATTGTTCTCGAGCCAAAAATGTCAGAAAAGAAGCCTTGTTCAATGATGTATGTATGAAGCTTTTATCCATAGCAAGTCACAGGATAGATATTCAAGGTCATTACTACTTTTATGTCTGTGTGCAGATCTTCAAAGTGCACACATTGGCCTCTTCAGTGTCATTCAAAAGCATGAATCAACCTTTTTTTTTTTTTTTTTCAGAATGGAAAGTCTTGAATTATAGGCTTCAGGTTCATTTCCAGTCATGTTCAGACTCAGGCAAAGTGATTGATACTATTCATTTCAGTTCTGTGATGATTCAATTAAACTATATGCAAAATTCCCTGCACATTTTGTTGGTTTTAGAACATTATATCATTCCCTCCCCACCTTTTTTTCGTTTCTCCATATATTTAAAAGAAATCCATTCAAGATAAAATTTGCTTTCCAATTAATGCACTTTTCTTCCAAAATGAAACCTTTTAAAAAACAAAGAAAGGCACTTTGTAAAACACATACAGATCTCTTTCTTTCTTGCCTATGCTAAGCTGAAGTTGTTAAGGGCAGGTTGAATCACTTTACAAATGATGAGCAGCTAAAGCCAAAAGAAAATGAAGGAGCTAGTTAACCATCAGGTCAAACTTTCCGCTGGAGTTCAGGTCCTTTGGTTATTCATTGACTAAAGATTCACCTTGGATCATATCAAGTAAAGAGTCTCTCAGACTTCCTTTTACACAGGCAACCAGGGCTTGACTGTTTCCCAACAAACTGATTTCCAGTGAATCATTGACCTATAACTGACCACCAGGATTGGTCTCAGGCACTTAGGAGAATGTATCATCTATTAAAAGTCAGTGACATTGCTGATGGTAAGTTGTGCTCATATTGAAGTTCCTTCTATGTACACTTGCTAAAACTTATCAGAGAACATTTTTGCCATTTGTGTCCTAAAGTTCTATCAATCACCCAATGAATATATTCAGGTTTTATGTACTTTGAAACTTGAAATTTTTTAGATAGTTGCTTAGAAAACTATACATTTTTTTTTGTTTGTTTTTCGAGACAGGGTTTCTCTGTGTAGTCCTGGCTGTCCTGGAACTCACTTTGTAGACCAAGCTGGTCTCGAACTCAGAAATCCGCCTGCCTCTGCCTCCCAAGTGCTGGGATTACAGGCGTGCGCCACCACTGCCCGGCCTGAAAACTATACATTTTTAAAAATGATTCAGAGCAAAAGATTCTTTAATCTACATGGGCAATGGTTATTCATTAAATGGGGTGATGAGAAAACAGGCAACAACCAAATGCTAGAAGTTTGAGGCTGCTGGCTCCATGCAGGAACGAGCATGGTTTGGTGCATAAAACATACTTTGTCTAAAGACTTGTGTCTCATTTCCTGTATCTGTCTTAGTGCTATATCTTACCTCAGCACACATATCTGCACATCATCCTAGAGTCTGACTTATACTGTGTCCATGTAATATGAAATCTATGTGACGACAAATGGTTGCCGAGACTTTAAACAGCGAAGCAGGGTGAGCGCATGGGTGAAGGTGGCTCTGCAGTGTTCTAATTGCATGAGAACGTCACTAAGATGCAAGGGATTGGCTTTGATTATTCATCAAGAGGACTGAATTGCAAAAGGCTGTAGAGATTATTGGTCCAACACAAAGAAAACTAGAAGAGGTCACTGGCCTTTCCAAGGCAAAACAGAACCCAGTTGTCTTGACTCCTAGCATGCCATCTTTCATCCAAGCAGCTGTCTTTCAATAGAAAATATTTGCCCACAAAAATTTAATAAATGAATAGAACTATATAGACTTGATTTTCTTCCGTGAGTGCTAACTTACTTTTTGTGGAATGTAACTTGACTTTAGACAGGCATATTTTTTCACATTTGCGACATTACATATCTAAAGCTAATTTTTTAGAAATTTCAAGCTGTGAGCAATATATGCACTGTCAATTTTATAGTGGTGACTTGGTCATGAATACATTTATTTGTCTCCTGGTGAAGGATAGAATGCGTTGGGAAAGAAGGTTTAGTCTACATTGGCTTTGGCACTGATGGTCTTTGTCAGTAGCTTTCCAGGTGAATTAGGTTCACTGACGCTCTTGGAGGTTGTGTGTAGGTCATTTGCAGGCCATTGTCTTGTGTGACTTTATATAAGCTACATCACCACATGAGTGAATCTTAAATCGCTAAGAGTTTTGTTTTTGTTTTCTCTTTACATACTGTGTTGCTCATTTTCAAGTTAAATAGGCTTGCTCCATACGTTCCAAGAGAGGGGAAAATAACTTTTCACAATTATCATAGAGAAAAATGCTTCTCCAGCTCGATCATGCCTGGGAGGTTAGTAAATGCAGTAACGCTCAGACTCTAGTTCTGGATGTCTTCAGAGATACAGTTGGTTCTCGGACATTCAGTATGGAGGACTCAGGGTATTGCCTGAGCCTGGACGACTTTCCCAAATGCTTCTGTTGTTCACAAGATAACTTCTGCATTAGGAATATAAGCATTGGCTGCTTGCATTTGTACTTCTGGAAGCGCTGGTTCTGTTTCCTTCCTGTCCCCGGAGAATCTGAGTACTGCTTCTACCACCATGTGCACGTTGGGTGAAATGTTGAACTCACAAGAGCTGTGTTCAGAGTCTCTATATCCAGTTGGTGAAAGGACAGAGAACTGATTTGCCAGTAGGTGAGAAGCAGAGGGAGAGTGAGTCATAGATGCTATCGTTAAATGGAGGTCCACGGCTTTGCTTTGAACCTTCTCAGGAAGCCTGCCTTTGGAGCTGGCTTGCAGATTCTACCGTCCCCTGACCTTTAAAACTGTTATCACTGGGCAGATGCTTGCTTTCCTAAACCCTTTATCTGGACATCTGTGACGTGAGCACAGCCTCTGCCAAGATCTTGCAAATGCATGTATTCCAAGGAGATGCTGACAGTTGGATTTACTTAAAATCTTATTGTGTTCCGGATTGCTCAGATCAAAGTAAACAAAACGAAGTCAGATCTCTGTCTTGGAAACCCTTTTGCAGTCATCACTGCCCTTGTTCATGGTGGTTTGTGAGACTTGCCCATAGGTGGGCAGAGGCCTAAGCTCATGGGAGAAATTTGTTAGGTCTATAGAAAGCCCTAAAACCCAAAGTCGGTGATGGTTGCTGTTTAAAGTATCATGGGGATAAAAATAATCAGATAAATCTTACTCTATTGTACTCAATTGAGGTTTTTCATCCACTTTGCATTTCTCAATGGGCAATAGGTTGCCGGGCACTTCAGTCTAACAGGGACTGCATATACTGATAAACTTTGAATACCCCCTGTAACCTTGCTCTTGAATTCACTCTCCTCACTTGAAAA
Source organism: Apodemus agrarius (assembly GCA_964023405.1). NCBI lineage: Eukaryota > Metazoa > Chordata > Mammalia > Rodentia > Muridae > Apodemus > Apodemus agrarius. The sequence continues at coordinate 29,454,499 of OZ030020.1, forward strand.
CGTAAACAGCAGTACTGGGAAGTTAGAAAATAGTCTTTACTTTACCTAAGCCATAGAAAAATAGTCTTCAAAAATACATTGCTAAACTTACGGGTTTGTATTAAAGTAGAATTGTATGTACAGTAAGGCAACACTTCTATTAGCATCCTGCAATGATTACCTTTTAGATTAAAGTTAGTCTTTGGGATCTTTTTTTTTTCTACTAAGAAAATACTAGGGTTTATAACAAATCATCTCCTGCTCTAATGAAGCAAGGAAAACATTTGAAATGGTTCACTACGTGGAATTCATTGGCCGTATTTTGTAAGAAAATTTTATTTTCCCAAACTATATACTTGAGAAGCCTTAGAATAAAATAAAGTTTCTGCAGAATAACCCATGCGTAACATATTCAAATCACCTTAAGAAAACATTGGGGGCATCATACCGTTTGCATACAGGCAATGGGTCATTAAGGTATAGGGACTGATGTAAACAATTTGGCTGGTGTCCTGGAATGTATTCTTTCCAAAAAGTGCAACATTTGGACCATCATCATGAAAATGAAGGAAGGAGTGTAAAGGTTTAGCCGTCAGTTCTCAAGAACAATTTTCATGGCATTTTTAACCTGTCATCTTCTTGTGCTAAGTCATTTTGATTATTTCATACCTTCTGTCAGATGACAAATCTATTGCAGAGGCTATACCTGTTGGCACCATCCCTCAAGAATAGTAAGCGATGTGCTTTTATTTCATTGAATATATATGCACATATATACATATATATACATATATGCATATATATATCAAAGAGCAAATCTACAAATCACAGGAAACAAGTTGATTTGATCAGCTGTTGAAAAGAAGCACGTGCTGAACACAAGTGTGAGAAGGAGTGAATTAGTGTTTTTTCTTTTCTTTCTTTTTTTTATACCCACATCCTGTAACATTTGCTAGCAGACCACATTGCTTCATGACTCTGTAGTGTTACCTGAAGAGAAATCACATTTTAGCCAACCGGCCCACAAGTCTAGCTGTCAGAGAAAGGAGTGCGTGAAGCACGTGGGATCCAGGTAATCCAGCCTGCCCAGGTGGAGTCTGCGGTTGCTTGAGGTTGCAGCAACGCTGGCCAGCTCTTTCTCAGACTGGTTCCGTTCAAGCGACGGTGGAGTCTTCTTGGCTGATTCCCCGAGCAAGGCTGTGTTCTGGCCTCGAGAGTCCGGCACTAACACCAGGATGTTGTTATCCGTAACCCCAGACACCTTAGCATACTCCTTACTGGTTTCAGGAACGCCTGGCTTTTCTGTCTGGTTGTTTTCTCGCTCCTTGGGGGATAATGATAACACTCCATCTTTGTTGACTTTGTGAATCTCCACGTAATCTGGGGGTTTAGCATAGACAGTGGGGCCTTTCTCCTGGAGCAGCGGCCATGGCGTGTTTTGTTTGTCAGAAGGGAAGCTTTTGGCCCCTTCTTGACCAGCCCCTTCTTTATCTCCAGTCTCAAGGGCTTTAGACAACTTTAGAACCTTTTCCCCTGCTTTGTCTACGAAGGAGTCCAGTGTATCCACAGGACTTCCAGCAAGCTTGCACACATCAGTAATGCTGTGGTAAGGAGATTTGGGCATGTGTTGGCCAGGCGCTAAAGGCCATGTTGAAGATTTGGATGCATCTGCATGAAAATTGGGGGTGGTGCTTTGGGGGTCTGAGATCAGAGGAATATTTGCCTCAGGGTTCTCTGGCTTCTCAATGATCTCAGGGATGTGGAAGGTGGGGGGGTAGGCCTGGGGCTCCTCACACTTTTCAGACAAAAGAGAATGGCTGTCATAGCTCCCATGACCAGAGTCACTGTCTGGATCTAGGTGTGTGGGCTTGACGCCTTGGCCTGGATACTCTTTGGAATGGGATGGCATTAGCCGATCATCCTCATTATCATCCACTTCCAAGAACTCCACCAGCAAGTCCTCACAGTCGGAAGTGGGGGGAAAGTCTTGGCACCCCAAGGCGCTCAGCAGTTCTTCAGACTTGCCCTTCTATTGAAACACAGATACAAGGAGAGATGGCTGTTAGCTTCATCACACGCGACCCTTGGTGTCACAGCTGAGTGGTATCTGAGAAGAGTAAAGGGGCTTTGCTCCTGGGGCAGCAGCCAGGCTGTATCTTGCTTAGTCTTGGAATGAAAGCTTTCCACCTCCTTCTGCTCAGGAGAAGGCCCTGTGTGCAATCTCCCAGAATCCCTCCCTCCCCAGACTGCAGACATGTGTGTGTCAGGCCACCTAGAGGCGCTTTTTTGAGTACTACTCGCCAAACTTCTCTTTATGTCTTTCCTAATTTATCCCTGTGGTTCTAATAGTGGTCATGCCCTTAATAGCCGTCTAACACTCAATGTATCACAAACATATAACTACGAAATGAGAATGTATTGTGAAACATTTGATGTCATAATGTTGGCGTATATATGTGATACTGGTCCTCCCTGGCTGAGTCATTCTGAGATATGGTGGCTGACCTCCTAGACTCCTCTATCACTTTCTGGAGTGTGGTGACAGTGACCTAGTCCTTGTCTCTGGCTTCTGCCACTCCGCTTCCTTCTCACACTCCTTCTCCTAGTTCTTACCTCTTCTTTCCTTTCTTGTTGGATCCTATCATTTTTAGTGTCTCCTCTACTTCTTTCACGTCCTTTCTCCTCTTTCATCCTCCTGTTCCACATTGCCTCCCTCTACTCCTGCTTCTCTCCCTCTTACCTCAAGCCTTTCCTCTTCCTATCTCCCCTGGCCCCTTCTCAGTCCTCTAACGTAGGTCATGTGCCTAAGTCTTGGCTTTTGCCCCTTATCATGTAGCTGTGACTTCGGGTAGGTTACTTTCCTTGCTGGACCACAGCTTCTTTGGCTTAGGATGGGAGTAGCAGTAGTTTTCTGCAAGGGTTCTTTTGATCATTTTAGATAATGGAAGAAAGAATATCAAAGCTTATGCCTAAATAGCTATTTATCATTAAGTCTCTGTACCTAGCAGGTTATGTTGTAAGATAGACAGTTGGTAACTTGCTTAGCTGAGATGTTCCTGTTGGTTTTTATAAAGGTCAATACTAGACTGGAGAATAGTGGTAAGATCACTGGACCTGAAGTCCAAACTCCTTAGCTTTAGTCCTTGCTGTAATAGTTGCAATCAAAGTGTTTTGGAAGACAAGTTAAATTCATGGTAATAACATCAGCTGGCATTTACCCTTAAATACAGGTGAAAGCTTCTCTATACATCACTGTTAAGGTAAAATTGAAACTATACATTTCAACCTAGAGACAAACACTTTAGGTTTGTCTCAGATCAGTCTAATGCACTTAGGAAAACATCAGCCAATAGAGTACTTATCTATTGATCGCTTACATGGAGCATGGGGACAATGTGAAATTCTGTCACAATGGTTTATGTAAGGAACATTCAAGTGGAAGCTTTGACTCATGTGTAAAGGAGATAGTGGTAACGAGTTAGTTAAACTATTTTTCAAGATTCATTATTTGAACAAAATGGTCATCTCTGTCTTTAGTAGCAGCCCTGGGCAAAATAGCATGCCTCACAGTAAATTTGGGTGTTTCTCAGGTTTCTCTCTTTGCTCTCTGACATTTAGAATATGATGATTAACACATTCATCCCAAATGCTTTCTTCTGTTAACATACATGCTGGTGAGGAGGGACCACTGGAAAAGGATGATCAAGAGGGCCAGATTGGATTGATGGGAATTGTGTGTGCATGTGTGAGCTTAATTATCACCAAGCAGTGAGTCACACTGAATCCTGTGCTTTGGGCACTTACCTCTAGCAGATGAGTATCAAATCCTTTTATTTTTGGCCCAGGAACTGGTGGAAAGATGCAGGTCATCATGCTATAAAATAATTTGTGAGAGTGGATAAATGATTCATCTTTTCATTGTTAATATTTGAAAGAGTTTTTCTTTTTCTTTCTAATTTCCAAATACCTGATGCTCTGAGAGGTTGAAATATGTAGCTGTGCAAAAGTAATAGTAAATGCTAAAGGTAACTGTGAAGACACACACTACACCCTATGCTGGCTAATTTTGGATGATGATTTCACGATACTGGATTATTCTATTTGGTTTTCTCAATGTTGGCTGCATTCGCCAGATTTCTACCATTTTATAGCTCTAAGTCCCTATTTGGTGGAAAGAGCATTGGATTGAAATAAGCACATTTTAATACTTTTAAAAAAAAACCTCTGAAAAAAGATTACTTTTTTTGTATGAGCAAAATTACTGGGACTAATGGATAAATGAGGTGCTTAGGCTGTTTGCTGGTTTCCATCATCTTTGTATCAGTGATTTTTGTCATTATTCCCAATAACAATGACGGAGAGAAGGGCTGAGAGACAGGGTAATACCTATAGCCCTTCAAAGCCACTGCCCAGACCATAATCAAACAGATGACAGCAGAGAGAATGGCCACAATGATCCACACAGTTGTGTCTTTCAAGGTGAAATCTAAAAGACAAACAGCCAGAGAGCTTTGATCACATATAACATCATTAAAATCCAAACAGCTAGCCAACATTACCCACAAAACTCATGAACTCAGATTTTTTTCTTTCTACTTAGGTCCCTTGACTTGAAAAACAATCCATCAATTGTTGGTAGGCATAAGACAGACAGGGATATCCTAATGAATGACCAGTGAGTGACTCCTTGGAAGACGTTATACACTTATACTTGCAACTTTATTCTGAAACTTGGTGTTTACCAACTGCGATTCAGGTAGCAATACAGTTCTTTCAAATGTCTTTTTGTTAGATTAAGAGAAGATAATCACACTTCTAGCTATTTTTCTAGAAAAGGCTCAACATAATTTCTATATTAATAGCTATTACATGCAATTTTATTGTTTATACTATTTATAAATACAGGTAAAAGGTATAGCCCAAACACTCACTATTTGGTATTTCAATGGAATTCTCCTGGCTCCATCTACTCCAGTATCCGTGGTCTGGCTTGCAGCGAGTCTGGACAATATACTTTTGTCCTGGATATAGGTCAAAAACTTTAAATTGTGTTTGATGACCTGTAAAATGGATCTAAGGAGGAACAAGGAAAACAGAAGTCATTTCTGCATTTTGCTATGAGGAAAGAGCCTTTTCTTAAAAACAAAAGGCGTTGGGGATATAGGTTGCATGCCTGTTTAGACACTGCCTTGTTTGCATCACTCTATTCTATCCTCTATTCTATCTTTTCTGTCTTCCTCTTAAAAATTCACTCACAAAATTTAACAAGTGAGGCAGGCAGATCTCTGTGAGCTTGAGGCCAGCCTGGTCTACAGTGTGAGTTCCAGGAAAGACAGGGCAACACAGAAAAACCTTGTCTCAAGACAAAACAAAACAAAACAAAACAAAGCAAAACAAAACAAAACACCCCTCCAAACACAACAGGATATTTGATGACAACTCATACATATGAGAGATAATAAAATTATTTGTTTACAAATTCCAGTGCAGTAATTGACTCAAAGAATTATTTGTTGGTGCTAAAACTACTATGTGGAAGAAATCCAAGTCTTCATGAATGTTGAAATAATTCTACATAAATAAAATGATACTCAGCAATGAAAATACCCGATTTATAATTTCACTAATCTAGGACCTAGATTAAGTATCATTTATACAAGGTAGACCAGATGGCTCATTCCTCTTGCTGTTAACGATGAAGGCAGTATGAAGTTCATATGCATTACTTATACAGTATGTTGAGCTACATGTTATTCAACTTGAATTTAACTCAGTCCTTAAATCTCAAGTCTGGTTGCAAAAGTCACAGAAGCAGGGACAGCAGCTAAGTGATTAAACAAAGGACTAGTAAAAAATGAAGGTTGTGTGACATCCTGATGTGATTTCTTGTCCTCACTGCATCAAAACTGTCCTGGAGTAAATTTTAGTTTGGACAAACCAGTTAGTAGATATTTTATTTTGAAAAAAAAAAAAACCAAGACAGGGAAGATTAAAACACAGACTAATTATTATTATTTAGGGATTATTAGGGATTTTAATGACTATTATTTAGGGATTTTAATTACCTTTTTAAAATGCATGATCCTAATTTTGACTACATTTGCAAATGTCCCCCTTTTAACAGAGACATATGCTGAAATAGTTAAGGGTAGAATATCATAATGCTTATAATTGACTCTTTATACTGAAGTATTACAAAGTATTTATTTAAAAACATATTGGTCATGTACAGATTAAACTGAAATTCTCTTGCCTCCAGCCTCAGTATAGTTTATGTTTTTCCAGAGGCATCTGGATCTGATACATCCTTAGGAAGGCAAGTCAGGAGCCTGTCCAGTACAAGCAGCTGTCTTTGTGAGAGCTCTGAGTATGAACAGCTTTCGATCTCCTTAGGACGGAGGCAAATTTCCATACCAAGGAAGGCCATGTCTACAAGGGATGCCAACATGGTGGGCAACTACTTAGAGAAGTGATCCGTTCTGTTGTGAGAGGCTTGTCCTTGCCAAAGGCCGTGTTCCCTCCAGGAAGCTTCTGTCTCACTTACCTCCCACTCTTCTGCGTCTTCAGCCTTTAACCGAATTTCATATTCCATTGTAAACCAGCCAGTTTTTACATCAGTTATGGTGGGTGGGGACCATTTTACCCACAGATACGATTTTTTGTCTTTTAGCTGTTTCACTTCTAAAGTCAGGTTCCGTGGAGGCTCTGGCTCAACTGTGGATACAAAAGAAATTTTAGTTTCCTTCACTGCTTGGACCCTCTTGTCTGTTTTCTAACATACCTTGCATTTGCTATCGGCTGAATTTCCCTGCTGTATTATGAGATCCTAGAGGACATGATAAACACCTTCTTCCTCTTAATAGGTAGCCAATAATGTTATACTTGAACATAGGGGTTGAGTGGTAACAATAATACTGAGATTTTGTTTTGACTCTATTTTCTATTTAACACCAACCAGATTCATATATACATATTTACATTCTTTTCTGGGGGAAATGTCTGTGTAATAACATAGAGAAGGGAGAAGAGAGAAGGGAGAGGGGAGAAGGGAGAAAGAAGGGAGAAGAAGGGAGAAGGAAGTTTCACATTGAAGATGCTATATGAGATTATTTGGAAAGGAATTTAAAATAGTTTATTTCCCTTAGTTTATTAGTAAACATAGTTTATTTCCCCAAGTAATCCCTTATTACCTTAGATTAATAGTTCCCTTAGAACTATTTAAAATAGTTCTTCCCTTGCTTCAAGAAGGAGCAAGCATCTTCTTGAAGAAAAATGCACATCCTTTTGTGTACTACCCATTTATATTTATAATTTCACAGGTAACAAGTTTTTGCCTTCATCAACTATGTTCTACACTCAAAATATGCATTACTCCTTATGGAGAACAGCATTAACTCTTGCAGAGAGTAAAATGGTTAAGATATGCACAACACATATTTTTTGATAGTGTTTCCCTAATTAACCCTAAAACAGCTTGTTGGCTCATTTATTCATTCATCAAACGTTTACCGAATTTCCACTAGCAAATGTTGATCATTTCTTTCTTTCTTTTTTTAAGGTGTGCAGTTTATTAAAATGGTCTCAAGTCAATTGTACAGGCAAGCACTGGCCACCTCAACACCTCAATCTACTCCCCAAACCTTCATGCATCAAGTTGGAGGACACAAAAAGGGTATCACAATGGTTTCACTCTATTCAGAAATTAAAAACAGAACTTGCAATAAGCAATATTAAGTCAGAAGTTTTAAACAAAATTTTGCAGTACATTATTTACACAGAAGCAATGCTGTCATCTCCCAGTGTGGACTTTGGGTGTGGACTTGGCCATCCTCGTCTCAGGAGTGGGGGTGACTTTTGGGAGGGTGAGGAACGTCCTATAACAATATACCTCATTAAGATTTCTTGAATCTCTTTGAGGAGTGGAGGGAGGGACACTGCGGTTGGGATGTAGTGTGTACAAGAAGAATCTATTTTCAATTAAGAAAATAAAATAATGCTCTAATAATGCATCATCATTTAAGCCCCTCCCCAATGTCATGAACCCGTATTTCTGGTTCAGAAGTGGGACAATCACCAGTCTAAGGAACATATTCAATATGAGTGTTATTTGAAACACAGAGGCAGATTTATTTGGAAACAATTTAAAATAGCTTTATTTTTTTCCTCAGAAAGGAGATAGAATTAACTAATGGGTATGTAACTTTCAGAATGAACTAATCTTGTGAATTATACAGTTTACTATTATTTGAAATTGATGATTTTGTTGTTCGTATTTTACAATAAAAAAAATAACCACAGGGCATACTTATGAGGCTTCTAATCTCAGACTCCTCCAAGCATGGGCCATGGGACTACCCTCCTAAGGGTGAAATAACTAGGTTGCTGGCTTGCCTCACCTTTTCATTCCTGATGGTCAATAACATGTTCTTTTATTCTTGGCTGTGAGTGCCCAGCTGTTGATGCAACATCTGTATCAATTCCCTCTGCTCAAGGCTCTTGAAACATCATGGAAAAGGGAGCAGAAAGACTGTAACAGCTAGAGGATGGGGAGGAGCATTGGGAAATGCTGTCCTTTAGACATGGCATGATTGTTGTACACACAAATTCACAGCCACTGTGGCTATATGTAAAGGATCTTCACAAGATCAAATCAGTCAAAACTTTGAACATGGAGTGAGAGGGGTTCCTGAGGCCCGAGCCCTAGCTGAAGAGCTACTGGTAGTTGGCAGAGGCTAGAGGAGGAAAAAAAATTACTTTTCTTTGGGGGTGGGGGAGGTGGTTGCTTGCAAGTTGCCCAGGACTCACTGGAAGACTCCCATATGGGTATCACTAACTGGATACAGTATATTATTAAACATAAATAAACTGACAACAAAACAAATAAACAAAAATGAAGACATGGAATTGGGAGGGAGATATGTATATATTGTAAGGCCTCGGCCTGCTCTCTCTTGTTGCGCGTTATTAGGAAGACTTGAGTAATTTCAAATCTTATTAACTGCTTCATAAATTATTATCTAAGGCAAATAATAAGCCTCATTTTTCTTATCCCATCTATTTTCCTAGGAGTTTATTCATTGTCTGTGCTAAACCATAAAAGCCATTGCAGTTGTATTCAACTGCCCTGATGCATAGTGCTGATTGTGCTAAGAGACATCTCTCATATGGACTGCTTGGCTTTATGAATACTTTCTCCAAACATTAATGTTAAGCCAGTTAATACTTTCTTCCTATTGTCACTGTTATTATTATTATTATTATTATTATTATTATATTTTGGGGATACTTAATCTTGATCCCAGATTTTTTTTAAATTCATATTAGTCAGCACACTGTCATTAAGCCATATCCCAATCACTCTCATCTGACTTTGGATAATAATAATATCTCAAATTAATAATGAAGTAGATATAATATTGTTGATAGCTGAGTTTAAGTCAAAGCATTTGGGTTGATTCCTGTGCAGACAGAATCAGAAGATCTTTCTTAAAGACCTTCATTTCCAGAGAGCATCCCTGTCTTCTGAAAGGAGAAAGAAAAAGCCTTTGGCGCTGTTGATGTAGCTTCGTGGGAGAGCTTGCCTTCATGACCAGCTCTAGGTCTTACCTACAGCACACCCTTATCCAACAAGAAAAGAAACTTGAGCTGGCTGGTAGAGAGGGCAGAGGGAAGTTAACAAAAGAGGCACACTGAACACTCACACTGGGTATAAGACACGAGGGTAAGCGCTGAGAGAAAACATGAGAACATGAAGATCTCAAGTACTAATCTCTCTATGAAAAGTCAACGCTGTTGTTGTGAAATGCTCTCTCACCTTTCTTATCTGGAATCCACCTATACGCCAGGAAGATCCAGATGGAGTTTGACTTTTGATAACTACATAACAGCAACAAATACCCCACCCACTTCCCCTTCCCTTACCAATGTAAGTCACATCCACATAAAGTGGATCCGAGGTACTGCTTCCCATTTGGTTCGTGGCATTTACTGTGATGACGTATATTTTCCATATGGAAGTGTACTGCTTGCTAAAGAAGCAGGAGTTGGGGCCACTGGTTTTGTAGTCTGGACATTCATAGGTGGTTTTCTCTCTGCAATGAGTAATGCATAAAGAGTGAATAAGAAAATAGCGGTCTCATTTTTGTTGTTAGTAGATTAATTTTACTGGCTCATGAGGATAAGACATTCAAAGAATAAGTATGAAATCAGTAAAGTGGGTTCCTGTGGCTCTGTGCTCTACTCATATCAGCGGGGTGTGAGGGAAAGGTGTGTGTTGGGAGAAGGGGTGGAGAAGTTAGTTTAACACCCAGTGCTCTGAAGTTCAATAACCCCTTTTCTGTGGGTGCTTCTATGCACCTTGTTATTTGTCCTCCCGAGTTACCAGTGGCCAAGGCACACTCATACCAATCATATCGCCGTTGGGCAGCCTTGGGCAATTGGGACCTTCTGCCCAAGTGTACACATTATGGGGTCATCCGTAATGCAATAGTGGTCACACAAACATGCTGAGCTGCATTTTATAAAAAGGATTCAGGAGGAGAAGGTACACTGGTGCCAAAGTATCTTAGATTGTGTTAAGTGAGCCACAGAGTGAGGTGGGTTTGAAGGGGGATATTTCAGCCCCATGTGGCTCATTAAGATGCTCATGCTGTAAGAGTCTCAACTCCAGTCACACCACTCAGGGCTTAGAGGCTGCTCCAGTTCTGGGCTCATTAAGAATGTGTGCCACTCATCTTTGGATCCCAGATGGGTGCACAGCTTTGTGTACAAGCAGATCTTGGAAAGTGACGCACCCGTCTCCATCAGTAATACATATTTTATATTTAGGTCCAAGATAGAGAGGTGCACTTTTTGCTAAATTAACACATCTATAGCTCACTTAAGATTTCTAGGATGGGTTTACTGTGATTTTTTTTTTTTTTACCAAAATTATCATCTTGAGATGAACTTCTTTTGCTCTCGTGGTAGTGTTACATTTAAATATGCCTTCCAGGAGATCTTGAATTTTATTCTTTTGTTGTGCTTGAAATAGGGGTTCTCTATGTAGTTCAGGTTGTCTTTGAACTTGTGATCTTCCTGTCTCAGCCTCTAGAATGCTGGGATAACAGATGTGTGCTCCCATGACTGGCTGAGATTGTATCTTATAGACTAGCCATTTAATTAAAAATAGTCCTCGAGCTCTTTCCCTTGAAGGTTATTTATTTTCTTGGGCATGAAACACATTTGAAAACCTAATGTACCACGGGTGCCAAGGATCACAACACAGTTTATATAATTCAGTTATGTTACAAAAGTAGTGTATTAACGAGGAAAAATAAGCTACCAATGGCATGGGATTCACGGATGAGCGGCTCTACTGTCCAGTGGCACATGGTTTATGGATGATTAGCCAACACTTAGGAAATGGTGGCCTGGTCTGCAATCTAAGCTTGTGTCAGACAATTGGAAACTTGGTTAATATTGTAATGCTACTGGTCAATGTGCATTTGAAGATTGTTCTGTAAAAACCTTTACTGAACAAGATGGGCAGAGACATTAGATTCCTTCCCTGGTGGGACAAACCTTAGTGGTGCAAATCCAGGAAAGCACGGTGTTTCTAACCAACCTAAGTTGGGCCTGGGAGAGTGTGAGCGCTCTGCTTGGATTTGACACTAAGGAAAGAACCATTTTACCCTTCTTTGCTGTAAGTCAGTGAATAATTAGTAGGCAGTCCTCCATCTGACCCAGGATTCCACCAGCAGGTGAATGTTTCCTTGTCAGGGGAACGGCATTTGTGGATCTCAGGTTTTCCAGGTGGTGACTGTCCTAAAACCAAAAAAAAGTAGTCAGCCATTAGAGTTAATGTTGAAGTCCACTCAACTGCGAGGCTATGCTACAGCACAGAGGCAGACTATTGGCACCCTGGACAGTGACGAACTCTTAGTGCATTGTTCAGATAGGCCATAGCACCAGTAGCCAACTATATACTCTTCTGTGCTGTGGCAGTGCCCACAGGACACGTCGACGATTTTTGGTGGTGGTATGCGTTTGCATTTTGAGATGGCGTTAGTAACAACTTTTGCAGAGATCAGTAACACACATTCCAGTGAAGGCGAGACTGAGGGGAGAGGGAGGGACATATATGGAGACTCTATGGCCCATCTTCCCGCAGAATCTAGTAGGCATTAGGTTTACCATCTAAAACATTCTTTCCTCTAGGGGCCTATGCATACACTGTCAGCGACCTGCCTTCTGGCGTGCTCTCTCCTTTCTGCCCAGGAATCTGTACTTCCCTGGCATTCTTGCAGCACCAACTCTTCCTGTCTTCATTTGCATCACGTATGGCCTCTTTGCTGGTTGTCCCTGGGCTACTGCTCCCTTGCCCCTCCCTCCCTCCCTCCCTCCCTCCCTCCCTCCCTCATCTTCTCCCTTCTTGCTTTCTCCTTTACCTTGGTTCTGTACAGCCTTAGTCTAATGATCTTGTTTTCAAAAATATATATTTATTAATTTTGAAACGTCTACACATGGATATGATATATTTTGAACAGCATTCACCCCTACTTCTCTCCCTGACTCTTCCCAGATCTAGCCCTTATCCCTACCATCTCTGTCTCTGTCTTTCTCTCTCTCACATACACACATATATTCACACACACACACACACACACACACACACACACACACACGGACATGAACATGGACACATATATACAAGGTGTGATTTGTGCTCCTTATATACATATGAATATCAAGCTACCCATTGGATTCTGGCTGCCATACCAGGGGTATGCACTTAAGGACAATTTATTCTCAGTTCTTTGAAGCTGCCAGCTGTCAATAGTGCTTCACTTAGGTGTGGGGATTAAGTAGCCCCTCCCATCTCCATGATGACTGTTAACTGGCTTGATCTTGTACATGTCACTGTGAAATTATGAGTACCGTGGTGCTGCCATGTGTCCAAAATACAATATATTTTGTTCTAGTTTTCCCAGACCTCTGGCTCTCAGTCTTTCCATCCCCTTTCCTAAAATGGCCCCTGAGCCTCTGTGTGTGGGTGTAATGCAGACGCGCTACCTGTAGCTGAACACTCTACAGACTAATGGTCCAGTTTACTATCTTACAATTCTTCCTTCTGCTGTTTACTGAATCTCAGTCCCCTTTTTGTATTTATGCCCTGACCGTCTTTCTTTTGCTCTTTTTATGAGTAGGTGAGCCAAACCTTCCTTGTAGTTCTGCAGATTTTTATGAAGTGGTATGGTAAGAGGTAAGACAGAGGGTTGTTCCACTCTGAGTGGGGAGCTATCATCATAAGATGGGACCTGTTCCCAGTGTCCAGCTAGAAATAAGGTAGGCAGGAGGTGAGGTGGTAAATGGGATGAGATCTCGCACTTGCTTAATCTCCAGAAGCCTTGGCAAGCCCATCTCCACTTCTAATGCTTGGCTGTTAGGTTGAAAGGGACAGAATAATGTTGGGGGTTTTGTCACGATGCTGTTTATAACCTATGGCGTATCTTCTTATTTTCTATCCCCCCTTTTTGCCTTGGTATTAGCAGCTCAGGGGTCTTCTATATCTTCTCCACATTTATTCAGTCTTTTAGCTGCCCACCCATCCAGCAGCGCAGGTCAGGGGAAACATGGCTAAGGGATCATGAATTGGAAAAGGGGTCTGTATGACACCTATTAAGGAAGAAGAACTTAATGGATGATCTAGCACGGTGTGCCAAATAAGGCTATGGAAAGAAGGCTGGCCAGCAGAGAGTTACAATAGCTCAGAATTGCTGAAAAGAATCTGTGTGAGCCTTGTGTGGATCTACCAATATTTGGAGCATTGTTCATCCTCCAGGGAGGATTTTTTTTTCAGGATAGTGCAATTGGGAGTCATTGCAAAAATACAAGGTTTCTTTTGCTTGTTTGTTTCTGCCATGGGTGAGGAGAAGAATATGATGTAGAGAGAACTATTCATTCAAAAAAGCCTCTTCAATCCTAGGAGTCAGAGGCAAGTGGGATTCTGAGTTTGAGGCCAGCCTGGTCTACAGAATGAGTTCCAGGATAGCTAGGACTATACAGAGAAATCCTGTCTTAAAAAACCAAGCAAGCCAAACAACCTTCAAGAGGAAAAGGTAAGGATGTGAAATGACAACTAGTCAAATGTTACTTTCATGTCCCTAGAGAAAACAAAGTTTATAGACAATCTCAGTGCAATATAAGGGATATTATACAAGTCCAAGAAATGCAGATACTTGCTTATACCGATTCTATATACACAGATAATGCACAACACTCATATAAACATATGCAGAGAGAAATACATGCAGAGGCATAATGATAGCAATATACGTTGGTGCACACACACATACACACAAACCAATATATACATATGTACACAATGTACACAATATACACAGAGGTTACTCACTGGTATCTACATACACACATACATTCATATTCACACAGAAGCATTTACAGCCCAGTACTACAAACAGCTGGTGTGTATATTGATACATTCAGAAGTACACATCCCCAGAAAGACCTAGAAGTAGATGTGGCAGCCCGTGTAGACAATCACACACCTTTTAATTTAACACTGAATTTCATTTCTCTGAGGAACACCCACACTGGAAGGGGCTGCACTTCTTTCCCACCTTGTGATCGCAATCCTTTATGTTATTTTACGGTTGCCTAAAGGTATTTTCAAATACATTAATTCATCCAAACTCTGCGAACTATAACCATCCTCCCTTGGAGAAATTAAAACCACGGAGAGACACACAAGTGTCTCAAGTCACAGAGCTGGTAACGGTAAGAACCTGGACGGCAGCTGCGTTTCCAGTGCCCTCTCAGTCCCCTCTCAAAATGGGGAGGGAAGAGGGATTACCTGAGAAGACTTTGCATTAATTTTAATGCAGAAATGTGGCAAATAATTTAGAAGTAGCACATGACACGGACGGTTTTCCTTTCCCACAGCAGCATTGCAACAGACAGAGACAGCCTCTCCACCCCCTGATAAACACTCCAGGCAAGGAGAGCAAGAGGAGAGTCTCTTACCATTGAGGAGGCCGATGCTGAGAACAAGTAGCATGAACGCAAGTGCAGATGGCATGTTTTTCTCCAGGCTGGCCCCTTCTTCTTGCTACAGGCAATATATCAGAGGTTCCCTGGAAGAGAAAACACCAGGTAACATTTGTCAAATGACAGCCGCTCTGGCACATGCACCACTTTATTCTGGGTGCATGCAACTGGTTCTTGCTCCTTGCTTAATGTGAGCGACAAAACAGCGGGAAGAGAATGTAGGAAAATGTAACATGGGATGGCTTGCCTAAGAAGCCCTGATTCACACTTGCTGGCAAAGATTTCACCACAAGAGGTCGTCAGACAACAGTGTAGAGAGTTCAGGGGAAGTCAGTCCAGGAAGACCGTTCAGGCTGTTGGCTTTTTATTTTATTTTATTTTAAATTTTTTTTTCTGCATTCATCTTTCCACACCATTGTTTAGCTTTCTAATAGGACATCACCCATTTATGTAATATAGATTGTGTTCCCTACAGGAGGACCATTGACAGAGGGCTCTGGCTCCAGTAATCCGGAATATAAACCAGGTCAATTTATTGATACTGCCAGATTGAGAGTGGGAGGGTCAGGCTGGAGGTTCCTGTCTGAGTTCAGGCTGAGAAGGTTCAGGAAGTCTCCGGGGATATGGCCGTGGCAATGAAGCAAACCTCATAATGAATTTTAGTGACCCTCCATGTGGCTTCTTTCTCCCTTCTGCAAAGCCCCATAGCAAGAGACAATGAACTCCAGTAATAATTCAAACCTCTTGGGTTCAGGGTATTAAGTCAATTTTGAACCTGCAGGGCTTAAGAGTTTTGAGCAATTTATTAATATTATTATTTTTTTACTCTTTGGAACAGTTTTCAAAGCCTCTCAAGTTCCTTCTTTAAAAAAAAAAAAGAATTTTAAAGACTTAAAAAAAAAAAGACTCATTAGTCTTATTAGACTTCAGACACTGCCCCCAAAACAATAGATTTGATGAACTACATGTAAATTTTCAAAAACACATGGTTTTCATTTTCTTTTAAATTTTATTTTTAAATCAAGGGAAGACTATCTAGGAGGCAAAGTTATCCACCATAGGCCATATGAAGAGATGCTTGATGAACCCCCAAAGGACCAGAATCCATCCATTCCTCCCGATCAGGGAATGTGCTCTGTCTGCCAGACACACACCACTCAAGGGACAACTTTTTGAAGGTGTGTAACCCCTGCCACTACTGCTTGTAGAATCACTCAGAAACAGACATTTTAATGACACTGGAAGCTTGGGGTACATAGGTACCAACAAGCGGTGCCCTTATATTGGAGATTTTGGTTGAGAACTGGATCCAAATCCATTAATGGGCTCAGCAAAGTGCTGGAGCCCTTTTGCTTGCTCTGCCCGGATCCCTGGCAAATACCCATCGAAGTAGCACATTCTCAATCTAACCCACTGCTTTTAGCCTCTGGGGGCCATCCTCTCTCAACCCGGTGGTCAGCGGCTTCTGACGGGTTTTCCATAATGAACTTATAACAGGTACTGGTATGAGTTCTTCAGTCACCTGAATTTCATTTTGTCCTTTTCATGACCTCATAAGGAGATAACTGGTTTCCGCCAGCCCAGTTTAACAGGTACAGAAACTGAGTGTAGAGAGATTTAATAGGCTGTTACCCACACGCTGACGAGAGAGAGAGAGAGAGAGAGAGAGAGAGAGAGAGAGAGAGAGAGAGAGAGCGCAAACAATCTGGCAAGTCCCAGAGCATCTGAGAAATCATGATTTGTGTGATATCTGTGACAGACAGTGAAACTGTCCCCTACTATAGGGTGACATATAATGTAAGAGCAATTGACTCATGGAGAGAAATATGCCAAGATATGGGTAACCAGGAGCGGGAGAGCTAGGGTGGATAGAGGTTATCCCAGTTACGCCTCTGCTTGTCCTTAACGGTGTCCAATGCTGTTGATCTGTCTAAGCTTCTTATTTGTGTATAACCTGGGAAGAATTCTTCGTCTTGAACATCCTTTAAACTCTTGGAAGTGGGATTCGGCTCCCTGGCAGAAGGTGTTCTAAAATATCTCTGTATTGAAACTTCCCTCCTCCTTTGGGCATCACATAAAACAAATGTCTGAGATCACCGTGCTATAAATCACCCTTCGTGGGTGAAATCAGGAGACTTCTGCCAGACAGGGCTCTGCCTGTTTTGCAAATGAAACACTCAGATAAGAATCCAGGTAGGCAGAAGCAGGAGTG
Source organism: Apodemus agrarius (assembly GCA_964023405.1). NCBI lineage: Eukaryota > Metazoa > Chordata > Mammalia > Rodentia > Muridae > Apodemus > Apodemus agrarius. The sequence goes on from OZ030020.1 coordinate 29,471,738, forward strand.
GATTTAGTTATTTGTTTGTATTTCTTCTTCTCCCAGTGTAGGATCAAAAAACCTAATTAAAGTTTCACCTTTAAAAAAAAACCACTCTGCGCTCTCATTAGATAACTTTCTTTGACAAATTCTTGAATCTGGTCACACCCACGTACTTTCTAATGCCCTAAGCTGGCTGTGCCAAGGAATTAGACACACTCTTAATTGTGTTTTTGACAGTGACTTCCCCACTCAATCTTCATCTTATACTCTGGCAAGGTAACCATGGTGTGGTAAGAAAACTTTCAGAGAGAAACAAAATGGCGACTGTTCACAGTGAGGCTAGGCTAAATGTAAACTCTGGCTACATAGTGCCTTTGTCCTAGCATTAAGCCCACCTCCTGCTGACCCACAGACAAGATTTTATGGTAATCAGACACAAGGCGAGGCATAGATTTGGTTTTTATCTTCCTGAATCCATTCTTCACTGTAAGCAGATCCAGGTCGAAGCTAGCAAGCCCCTCCTTACTCGCTGCTTCAGTTGGGGTTGGGATACCAATGAGGGCCCACAACTTTGCATGATGTTGTAGCGTAACGGCTTCAAATATTTGGAGTCTAGTCAGCAAAACCTGAGCCTTGCATACTCAGCCCAAGGTCATCTTAGAGTTCACACATCCCCATCTCTCTATGTGTGACAGTGGTTGAAAAGTGAAAAGTCTGTATCTCTGAGCAGGATTACTGCGAGTGCCTGACTTTCATCTGCTTTGTCCATGATCTTCTTCACCTCTGAATCCTTAGAATCTCTCATTATCATGTCCCCTTATCCAGATTCCTCCCATGCCCCATCCCGCTGTGTCACAAATGCCAAGAAAATTCCTAACCATTTTCCCCTAGGGATACTTTCCGCATCAGTGGTCCTATTTAGACCCACTCCTTTCAGAAGCCCCTCTTTATTACTGTCCCCCATTTAACCAACCCTCTTCCATTGAGGCCAACAGCTGAGGCCGCGATCTGTGGTCTGGCGGCTCATTCTTTTGGGACTCGTATAGAATGACTCCTCCCTAGATGGAAAGCCAGGCAGGGTCCCATGGCCTCGGTTACTCCTCCCACCTACACTGCGGAAAGCATCCCAAACAAGAGGAGGCAGTATGATCTTCAAGCAGTAAATAGGACAGATCTGAACTCTTACTAGATCACTGCCTGATGTTAGCCCCTTGTCCTCTCTGCTTAGACTCCTCTGCATGCTTTTGCCTATCTGCCCCTGAGATCGTCAATTATAAAAGCATAAGGGAAGCCTTTACTCTCCCATGATGTGGGATTTGTTTCCATCCTTTGGTACTTGAAGATCCCTACAGGTTTCTGCTCCATCCTGCATTTTCTGTCACTGTGGTCTCTCTATTTGACTCAGTCTCCTTAACCCTAGAATTGTTCCCAACAGGCTAAGGAGAACCTTTAAGGATCCTTTTTTTTAGCTCTTACAAGCCTTGTCCTTGATGGACAAAGCCAATTGAAGACTTACTTTAAGAAGAGTCAGTCTGGCAGAACTCACACACACACACACACACACACACACACACACACATGCAGGCACTGATATATACACATGAAACGTAATACATTTTTATAAAAAAGAAAATATAGTAAAATCAGTTTAGATTGCATATAACACTATGAATACCAATAAGTCATTATATGCAAAATATTTGATTCAGACAAAACACCATGACTAACAGGTTGAAAAAAATCTCAATAAGGCCATATTGCCTGCAGCTTCCCGCCCAGCTGGCGGTGGGGAAGCCGGAGGGTCACCCAGCGTCCCAGGTGCTCAGAACCATCCGGCGGCGGCGGCAGAACCAGGTACCCGACACAGCCCGAGCTTAAGACCTTCGGGGACTCAGGCCTGGAGTGGGAATTGGGCACAGAATAGCGGGTGCACTCTGCACTCGCGCGCGGGGCGGACCCCGAGCTCCCTGCAGGCAGCTGCCATATTGCCTGCAGCTTCCCGTCCAGCTGGTGGTGAGGAAGCCAGAGTCAGCCAGTGTGCCAGGTACCCAGACCCAGCCGGAGGCCGAACCAGCCTCCCATCCAGCCAGTGGCAGGGAAGCTGGAAACCGGACCCAGCCAGCTTCCCAGCAGCTTGGGACCAGCAGGCGGAACCAGATAACTGAGATATCCCAACTTTAAGACCCCTGGGGAAACAGGATATCAGACAGCGAACCCTGAGCAGGAGCAGTGCAGAGCAGCCGCCCAACAGGCGGAACCAAATACCTGGGATATCCTGAGGTTAAGACCTCGGGGGACTCAGGCCACCTGTCAGCAATCTGTGAGCAAGAGCCCCGCAGGACAGTGATTCAGGTATCCCAGTCACTGGGAAATAGCCTTACAACCCCACAGGAGGGTCAAGCACCAGCTAGTATCTACAGGACCAACTAACACCAGAGTTAACCAGATGGCAAAAGGCAAACGTAAGATCGCTACTAACAAAAATCAAGGCAATATGGCGGCATCCGAACCCAGTTCCCCAACAGCAATAAATATTGGATACCCCGAAACACCAGAAAAACAAGACTCAGATCTAAAATCACTGGTCAGGATGCTGATAGAGGAACACTTAGATAAATCTCTTAAAGTAATACATGAGAAAATAGATCAAAAGCTAGAAGCCATTGCAAGACAAACACAATTAAATCCCAGATATCTCAACACACCAGAAAAACAAGACTCAGATCTAAAATCACTGGTAAAGATGCAGATTGAGGATCACTTAGATAAATTTCTTAAAGTAATAGAGGAGAAAATAGATCAAAAACTAGAAGCCCATACAAGGCAGACACAAAAATCACTTAAAGAAATCCAGGAGAATATAGAGCAAAAAGTGAATCCCAATAAGGGGGAGAAACAAAAATCACCCAAAGAAATACAAGAGAACATGGGTCAACGAGTAGAAGTCATAAAGGAGGAAACACAAAAATCCCTTAAAGAATTACAGGAAAACACAAACAAGCAACTGAAAGATCTGAGCAAAACCATACAAAATCTAAAAACAGAAGTAGAAACAACTAAGCAATCGCAAAGGGAGACAATGTTGGAAATAGAAAACCTTGGGAAGAAATCAGGAGTCATAGATGCAAATATCAACAATAGAATACAAGAGATAGAAGACAGAATCTCAGATGCTGAAGATACCATAGGAACCATGGATTCAACAATTAAAGAAAATGCAAAATGCAAAAAGCTGGTAACCCAAAACATTCAGGAAATCCAGGACACAATGAGAAGACCAAACCTAAGGATTATAGGGATAGATGAGAATGAAGATCTACAACTCAAAGGGCCAGCAAATATCTTCTACAAAATTATGGAAGAAAATTTCCCCAACCTAAAGAGAGAGATGCCCATGAATATACAAGAAGCCTATAGAACCCCAAATAGACTGGACCAGAACAGAAATACTTCCCGTCACATAATAGTCAAAACCCCAAATGTACTAAACAAAGAAAGAATATTAAAGGCAGTAAGAGAAAAAGGACAAGTAACATATAAAGGAAGACCTATCAGAATTACACCAGACTTCTCACCTGAGACCATGAAAGCTAGAAGATCCTGGGCAGACCTTATGCAGACCCTAAGAGAACACAAACTTCAGCCAAGACTACTATACCCAGCGAAACTCTCAATTGCCATAGATGGGGAAACCAAGATATTCCACGACAAAACCAAATTTGCAAGATACTTATCTACAAACCCAGCCCTACAAAGGATAATAGGGGAAAAATACCAACACAAGGGGGGAAACAACACCCCAGAAGAAACAAGATAGAAACCCCATCTCATCCAACCCAAAAGAAGAGAACCACTCAAATACAAATAATAATAACAATTCCCAAAATGTCAGGAAGTAATAATTACTATTCCTTAATATCTCTTAACATCAATGGACTCAATTCCCCAATCAAAAGACACAGACTAACAGACTGGATACGGAAACAGGACCCTACATTTTGCTGCATACAGGAAACACATCTCAGTGTCAAAGACAAACACCTCCTTAGAGTAAAAGGCTGGAAGACAGTTCTACAAGCAAATGGTCCCAGGAAACAAGCTGGAGTAGCCATTCTAATATCAGATAAAATCGACTTTCAACCTAAAGTCATCAAAAGAGACACAGAAGGTCACTTCCTGCTTGTCAAAGGGAAAATCCACCAAGAAGAATTCTCAATACTGAACATCTATGCACCAAATGCAAGGGCACCCTCATTCGTAAAAGAAACTTTACTAAAGCTTAAAGCACACATCGCACCTAACACAATGATTGTAGGTGACTTCAACACTCCACTCTCCTCAATGGACCGATCAGGAAAGCAGAAACTAAACAGGGACACAGTGAAACTAATTGAAGCTTTGGACCAATTGGATTTAACAGATATATATAGAACATTCCATCCTAAAACAAAAGAGTATACCTTTTTCTCAGCACCGCACGGTACCTTCTCAAAAATTGATCATATAATTGGTCACAAGACAGACCTCAACAAATACAAGAAGACCGAACTAATCCCATGTCTCCTATCGGATCACTATGGAGTAAAAGTGGTCTTCAATAGCAAGAAGAACTACAGAAAGCCCACATACACATGGAAACTGAACAATACTCTACTCAATGACACCCTGGTCAAGGAAGAAATAAAGAAAGAAATCAAAGACTTTTTAGACTTCAATGAAAATGAAGGTACGACCTACCCAAATCTCTGGGATACAATGAAAGCAGTGCTAAGAGGAAAACTCATAGCCCTGAGTGCCTCCAAAAAGAAACTGGAAAGAGCATACACTAGCAACTTAACAGCACACCTGAAGGCGCTGGAACAAAAAGAAGCTAACTCACCCAGGAGGAGTAGAAGAGAGGAAATCATCAAACTAAGGGCTGAAATCAATCAAGCAGAAACAAAGAGAACCATACAAAGAATCAACAAAACCAAGAGCTGGTTCTTCGAGAAAATCAACAAGATAGATAAGCCCTTAGCTAGACTAACCAAAGGGCACAGAGATAGTATCCAAATTAACAAAATTAAAAATGAAAAGGGGGATATAACAACAGAAACAGAGGAAATTCAAAAGATCATCAGATCCTACTACAAAGGCCTATACTCAAAACAACTGGAGAATCTGGAGGAAATGGACAATTTCCTAGACAGATACCAAATACCAAAATTAAATCAGCATCAAGTAGACCAGCTAAACAGTCCCATAACCCTTAAAGAAATAGAAGGGGTTATAGAAAGCCTCCCAACCAAAAAAAGTACGGGACCAGATGGTTTTAGTGCAGAATTCTACCAGACCTTCAAAGAAGACTTAACACCAATTCTCTTCAAACTATTCCACAAAATAGAGACAGAAGGGACACTGCCCAACTCATTCTTCGAAACCACAATTACGCTGATACCTAAACCACAAAAAGATCCAACAAAGAAAGAGAACTACAGGCCAATTTCTCTTATGAATATAGATGCAAAAATACTAAATAAAATCCTTGCCAACCGAATCCAAGAGCATATCAAAACGATCATTCACCATGATCAAGTAGGCTTCATTCCAGGAATGCAGGGATGGTTCAATATACGGAAATCCATCAATGTAATCCACTACATAAACAAACTAAAAGAAAAAAACCACATGGTCATCTCATTAGATGCTGAAAAAGCATTTGACAAAATTCAGCATCCTTTCATGCTAAAAGTCTTGGAAAGAGCAGGAATTCAAGGCCCATACCTAAACATAGTAAAAGCAATCTACAGCAAACCAGTAGCCAACATCAAAATAAATGGAGAGAAACTTGAAGCAATTCCACTAAAATCAGGGACTAGACAAGGCTGTCCTCTCTCTCCATATCTTTTCAATATAGTACTTGAAGTTCTAGCGAGAGCAATCAGACAACATAAGGAAGTCAAAGGGATACAAATTGGAAAGGAAGAAGTCAAAGTATCATTATTTGCAGATGATATGATAGTCTACTTAAGCGATCCAAAAAACTCCACCAGAGAACTTCTACAGCTGATAAACAACTTCAGCAACGTGGCTGGTTATAAAATTAACTCAAGCAAATCAGTAGCCTTCTTGTACTCAAAGGACAAGCAGGCTGAGAAAGAAGTTAGGGAAATAACACCCTTCACAATAGCCACAAACAACATAAAGTACCTTGGCGTAACTCTAACCAAACAAGTGAAAGATCTGTATGACAGGAACTTCAAGTCCCTGAAGAAAGAAATCGAAGAAGACCTCAGGAGATGGAAAAATATTTCTTGCTCCTGGATTGGCAGGATCAATATAGTAAAAATGGCCATCTTGCCAAAAGCAATCTACAGATTCAATGCAATCCCCATCAAAATCCCAAATCAATTCTTCATAGATCTAGAAAGAGCAATTCTCAAATTCATCTGGAGCAACAAAAAACCCAGGATAGCTAAAACTATTCTCAACAATAAAAGGACTTCTGGGGGAATCAATATCCCTGACCTCAAGCAGTACTACAGAGCAATTGTGTTAAAAACTGCATGGTATTGGTACAGCAACAGGCAGGTAGATCAATGGAATAGGATTGAAGACCCAGAAATTAACCCACAGACTTATGGTCACTTGATCTTTGATAAAGGAGCCACAACCATCCGGTGGAAAAAAGATAGCCTTTTCAACAAATGGTGCTGGTTCAACTGGAGGTCAACATGCAGAAGAATGCGAATTGACCCACTCTTATCTCCTTGTACTAAGATCAACTCCAAGTGGATCAAGGACCTCCACATAAAACCAGACACACTGAAACTATTAGAAAAGAAACTTGGGAAGACCCTGGAGGACTTGGGCACAGGGGAAAAGTTCCTGAACAGAACACCAATAGCTTATGCTCTAAGATCAAGAATCGACAAATGGGACCTCATAAAATTACAAAGTTTCTGCAAAGCAAAGGACACTGTCAGAAGGACAAAACGGCAACCAACAAAGTGGGAAAAGATCTTCACCAACCCCACATCCGACAGAGGGCTAATATCCAATATATACAAAGAACTCAAGAAGTTAGACCGCAAAGAACCAAATAACCCTATCAAAAAATGGGGCACAGAGCTAAACAAAGAATTCTCACCAGAAGAAATTCGGATGGCCGAGAAACACCTTAAAAGATGTTCAACATCATTAGTCATCAGGGAAATGCAAATCAAAACAACCCTGAGATTCCACCTCACACCAGTCAGAATGGCTAAGATTAAAAACTCAAGAGACAACAAGTGCTGGCGAGGATGTGGAGAAAGAGGAACACTCCTCCACTGTTGGTGGGATTGCAAAATGGTAAAACCGCTCTGGAAATCAGTTTGGCGGTTCCTCAGAAAATTGGGCATGTTACTTCCAGAGGACCCTGGCATACCACTCCTGGGCATATACCCAGAGGATTCCCCTGCATGCAATAAGGACACATGCTCCACTATGTTTATAGCAGCCTTGTTTATAATAGCCAGAAATTGGAAGCAGCCCAAATATCCCTCAAAGGAGGAATGGATACAGAAAATGTGGTATATTTATACAATGGAATACTACACAGCAATTAAAAATAATGAATTCATGCAATTTGTAGGTAAATGGTTAGACCTGGAAAATATCATCCTGAGTGAATTAACCCAATCACAAAAGAATGCACCTGAAATGCAATCACTGATAAGTGGATATTAATGAGCCCAGAAGCCCTAAATACTCAAGACACAAATAGCAAGTCAAATGATTCCCAAGAAGAAGAAAGGAGAGGACCCTGGGCCTGTAAAGATTGCTTCCAGTTTAGTAAAGAAACCGAGGGGGGAGGGGGAATTATTGGGGAACAGATGGGGGGAGAGGAACTATGGGAACTATGGTGGGTGGGAACTGGGAAAGGGGAAAGCCTTTGGAATGTAAACATAGAATATAGAAAATAAAATTAAAAAAAAAAATCTCAAAAAAAAAAAAAAAAAAAAAGAAGAGTCAGTCTTAAGTATTTTACAATAAGTTTTTGTCAAATGGATAGCTCTACGTCTCCATCTAAGTTGCAAAAAACACAAGAAGTAGCCCAGAAATCCAACTGGTACCTCCTCCTGATCTCTACCCATGCCCAACAGTACTTCCTTGACTTGTGACACAACACTTGTCTTGTCGACTTTCTACAATAGAATCACATAATAAGCATTTTAGGAGTATGTGTGTCTGGCTTCTACATTATTGTATGCTATATTCTGGCTGTTGTATGCAGTTTCACATAATTTATTTTTATTTTATTTCATTTCTATTTTGCTGAATGAGATACTATAATTTCCTCATTATTCTGCTGTTAGATATTGGGGTTATTTTTGGTTTTTGAGAAATTTTATAAGAGTTGTTTTGGGAATTTTGTATATGTGTACATTTTGATTAAAGAGGCCTCCCTTTCCTCCCCACCAATTTATCACCAACCCTCTCTAACACTATTTTTTGTCAAACTTCATGTGCTTTTTTTTTTTTTAAACCTCACTGAGTCCACCTAGTGCTGCCAGTACATTTAACGTTGTAGGACAATGGGGCAGAGTACAGGGAACTTATCAGGGACCATGTCCCTGAAGAAAACAGACTCTCCCTCCCCCAGCACTCAAGATCCTCATCATAGGAGCCCTGCACACATAAAGATCACCAACATTGATCCTTTACCATAAGCAAATTAGGGTGCTGCCAGCCGTACATTCTTCCCACTAACCGAAACCCATTTCCAACATCTTCCTTGTCTCCCAAATGTAAGAACTCTTCCATGTTATGCAAACTAAGTCTAAGTAAATTAACCCATTCAGTGCTATGCACTGTTAGGTGCGTCCTTTTCGCTCCTCTGCTTGCTGTATCGCTTCAACTGTCTCCAGTACTAAATGGCCAGAGGCTGAAAACACTGGGTAAGAACCTCACGTATCTGTATGCCCCTTGATTCTCAGGAGTCTGACTTTTCTTTCCAATACAGAATACTAGCATTTAATTTGGAAAACAAAAGACATAATCTTCCCAGGGTGAAGAGAAGAACAGAAGGGATTAGCTATTTCACACCGTGCTGAAGATTAAGATTGTTGTACACTGGATTTCAGAGCAATAACCCCAGCTAGGAATAAGTGCTCTGCATTTCTTTTATTAAAATGAACCTAGCGCAAAAAATGCTTACGCCACAGGGTGGTAATTTATCCTCAATTAAATTTCCCAGCAGATCTGTCTCCCTGTGTACCAACCCAAGTCAGCTGCCATTTGGAGGACTGTTCAGTGGTTTAGCAAGGTCATCATGGTTGTGTGAAAGCTACTAGCGAGAGCTATGGAGACACTTTAAAACATTCACTGCGGACTCTGCATACCCGTTTCTCTTCTGGTCACAAAAACCCAAGAGGTTCCCGAGAAGGAGCGGTGCTGTGTACATCCATGTGCTGTGCACATCCATGCGCTGTGCATGCAGAAAGATGCAGAGTTAATTAGTAGAGACAGTGTGGTCCTAATGGGAGCTGGCGCAAGTTGGTCCTGCATAAGGGTAGTTTCACAGTTCTAGCTTCAAAGCTAGCCATGGCAAATTACAGCTCAGTGCTGTATTCAGCTCTGTGCTAGGGTTCCTTTAAGACACAGATGCTTACCCATAGCTGGAGGCATCACGCTTCCCAACTCCCATTACACTAACTCACTCAACTTAGAGTCCCTGACACATCTTTTCACTGCAGGGCTTTGTTTTTACTCAGCTTTTTTGGCTTAAAGGAAAGAATAGGAACTTGGTAAGTGTTAATTCTCTCTGGACAGGGCAGAGTTTGGACAGATGTTGGAAAATCCACGTTGGCCTGAGGTCCAGAGGAACCACTCACTCATGAGATCATCCATCAATAAATAACAGTGCAAAAGCAACATGTTTTGAATAGAGCGTTTTGCAGCTAGCTCACCAAGCTACTCCACAGGCTGCAGTGGCTTTCAAGCCACGATTCGTGCTGCCAGTGTGGGAGAGCTCTCATTGCTATACTGTGTGCCCTGATGTTCTGAAGGTGGTTGGGTGTTCTGCATTCACGACTTCTGCATTTGTAGCTTCATCGACCCCAGACTGAAAGCATTTGGAAAGCATTTGCTTTGTTACTGAATGTGACTTTTTAATCATTCTCTAAATAGGATAGTATGATAACTGAATGTACTATTTATATTATATTAGGTATTATAAAAATACTGGGGATGATTTAAAGTATGTGGGAAGATGTGCATAGGTTATGTATAAACACTATACAAGAGTGGGGTTGAGTCCAAACCCAACCCTACTATAGATGAGTCCTCCTCCTCCTTCTTCCTTTTCTATCTCTTCCTCTTCTTTCTTCTCCTCCTCCCTCTCCCTCTTCCTTTCTCTCTCTCTCTCTCTCTCTCTCTCTCTCTCTCTCTCTCTCTCACATATGACAGTTGTGGAGTATAGGGACTATTATTCTCTCTCTCTCTCTCTCTCTCTCTCTCTCTCTCTCTCTCTCTCTCCCTCTCCCTCTTCCTCTTCCCCTACTCTTCCCTTCCTTTTCCCTCTCCCTTCCTCCTGTAGTAAGTTTTAAATCTAGGGCTTCACATTTACTAGGAAAGTCCTCTATCACTAGGCATAGCTTCAGTCCACTCCCCAATGATTTCTGAGATAATTGCCAAGTTGACTGTGTTGGTTGTGAATTCACCCCATGTCCAAGGCAAGCCTTGAACTTGTAATCTCTGTGCTTTATAAGGCTTTCTCAGTATCTTTATTGATTAGAGGCCACTAGGATCCTATCTTCCTGGAGCTGATGGATAATGTATACTAACTTGTTTTAAATTGGGTCCACTGAGATGCACGAACAACAACCACAACCACAACCCCAACAACAACAGCAGCAACAACAACAACATAGTTCTTTATATTATTAGAAGATATATCCAGGGTTAATGACTATTAACAGGCATGCTGCTTAACACTTAGAACCTCTATTACAAGATCCCACTGACAGAAGAGGAAACTGAGGCTGAGAGAGGTTGATTGATCACCATTACACGGAGCAGGCAGCACCACAGAAAGACTGAATCTAGTCTTTAGACTCTGACTTAACATTGAAGGCAAAATGCTCAGTAGGCTGCAGTATGTAAAGCACTCTCACATTATCGATACTTTATTCTTACAACATATCTTTAAAGAATCAGAGCAGCAGTTATTGTCATTCTTATTACTCTGACAATCCTATCATTTTCATGTCCAAGTTGAGGTCACTGATGATCAAAAAGGTAAGGGGTGTACATGTCAAAGACCTTATCTCATGAACCTCCAGGTTTCTCACAGCCATGGTGATAAAACATGAGAGCCTCATGTTGGACACACTACATATCAGGTACTGCTTTGTTAATTTGATTAACTCATATGACAGTTGTGAAGTATAGGGACTATTATTATTCTCATCTCGCAGGTGAGGATTGCTGCAGCCCAGAAGACATGTTTCGTGAACTGCCCAAGATTACATAGCTAGTGGGTAAAGATCTTAGTAGTTGAGCTCCAAATCCATATTATTTATCATAGGCTTTCCACTTTAGGTATCCACAGAAGACCAATGATCCTGCCTTTAAGGAGCCCCACCCTAGACAGACAAAATGCACCTGGTATGAGAGCAGGGAACGGGTAAGATGGCCTTGGTACCGCAGACTCTGAATACGCCAAGGATGTCTTGCCTCTTTCTGATAAGAGTCTCCCTGCTTCAGCCAACTCCCCAAAGGTGGCTCTAATGCTGGGTGTTATGGGAGGGCAATGGTAGTCCTTCTATAGTAGTGGATATTCCCTGGGTTTTGTCCTTAGAGACTGTTCTGTACACACTATCTCCTAATGTAATATGTCTCTGGATGTGGGGGCCAGGAACAGGCATTTCAAACCTGTAATTCTGTGATGTCTTTGAAGCTGAATCTTGAGAGCTCCAGTTAGAGGTAAACAGAGGGAAAGGAAGATGTGAAGAAAGAGGAGGGGCTGGATTTCTCTGAGAAATGCCACATTTGAGACTTTAATGCAGTCAGGTGGTGGTGGGACAGGCTGGTTGAATTATTATCCCCAAATATTTTCTTATTCCCAGTCATGGGGAAGTACCTATCATTATAAGACATACTGAGGCATTATGCTGGAAGGGGAACACAGTGCAATCCAATTATTTTAGACTCATCTATTTGAAAGGTGGTGGAGAGTAGGTGATACTTTGTCTGCATCCATCCATCCATCCATCCATCCATCCATCCATCCATCCATCCAGAGACAGTCACAGGATGTGGCTGAGGTTTTCTTTTCTAAGTTATGGAGCTATAGTAGAGTATCAGATAATACATCCTCAGATTGGGTCCCAAACCAAGAAGGCAAAAGAAGTTCTCCAGAGCCCAGAAGAGCCCAGACAATCCCAGAAGCACCAGAGTCAGCCTGATGCCTCTTGTGAAGAGAGTAAACAATGAACATTGCTTCAAGTCACAGAAATCTCACTGCAGTTTGTTTCACTACCAAGAGGCCACAGTAGTAGGAGGAGACATATTTTTTGCCCGATTGTTAAAAGAAGATTCTATTTTACAGATATGTGTGTGTGTGTGTTTGTGTGTGTGTGCATGCTGTGTAATTAAACACAAAAGAACCTTAGATTTCATTTAAAACATTCACACACAAATAAATTACTCTTGGTAACAAGCTCATCTATTTCTGTATGTTTCTTAATTTCTCAAAACAAGCCTGGAAGTAAATGGAAAATTTCAAGTGAAAATAAAAAAGATTAATTATCGGTTTACTGCCTCTCTGGCTGCCTGTTTGAGATTTTTGGAGTTTATGAATCCAAAATCTCCAAAATGCACTGAAAGGAAACCAAAGACTTGAGAAAAAATGCTCCAGTTTCATCTGTAAGCATGAGAAGTGTGAGGGAGGTCCAGTTCTTCTTCCTTCTCACAGTGAGTGTGTGGCCTTGAGTAACCCATGACCTCCTTTGAGCATCAATGGGAAAATGGCCAGGTGTCTGATGGGAACATCTTTAGAGCATTGAGAATGAGTTGTATCCACATCTGAGAAAGCTGGTAAGCCCAACAAGAAACTCTCACCAAGAATATGTCAAAATGATCTCTTCTTTCTAAGCTGTACTTTTCTTTACCACTTCAGTCAGGATATTGAAAGTCCCTCATAGGAGAAAGAAAAGAATCCCATACCCATCACAGTTTGGTCTAGTCTTCCTTTCTGTCTAAAGCCTGTGTTCTTCTCATTGCTCCTCTAGTGGTTTCATGGGATCAGATGATTGAGCTGTGGCGTCAGAAATGGGGAGAAATGTTACTTTTTTTTTTTTTTTGGTCTAGTCTTGACCTTTAAAGTTTTTTTCCATATATGCATCCTGCCCCACCCCATCCTTGTCTGCACATTCCTTTCTTTCTCCTTGCCTGCAGTATTTTGTGGTCCCAAGAGATCACTCAACAGAAGGCAAGCTCTACAATTCCACTCAGAACCTACTGAACTTTACAGGGTTGAGAAGTAACAATCTAGTTAATAAGTTTTGTAGCTAGAGACTGAATATAGAAAATGCTTGGTTTTACTTAGCCTGGCCAATCTATGAATAATCTGGAGATGGCTGGCCATTACTGCTTACTTTGAATGGTAACTACAGTGTTCAATTAAGTAGAAGATATGAGTAAGTAAACCTATGATGCCTGGTTTGCTGATTCAGTGCCACCTTGAACACTATTATCAAAGTCATTTCGTTCGGCTTCTATACCATCCACCTTGTCACTTTGCACACATTCACAGGTGTAGTAACACTTGCTGAATGACTGGTTGCTTTACCATTTTTTCCCTCCTTTGTAGTACCAGGGGTTGAACCTAGAGTGCCAGGAATTTGAGGTAAGCAATCTACCACTAAGTTACAAATTCAGACTGACTCACTTATAGAAAACCATAAAAGATGAAATATTTTCACCCTTTTCTCATAGTCTCAGATCCACAGGGGTGGCGAGGGGAGTGATAACATGTACCCTTGAACCCAGGAATTCTTTCTTCCTATCAAGATGTACTTCAGTTGACTGAGACCGAGCTCCAAGACCTTGTGGATTCCTCCAATACCATTTTGTGTGCATGAATTCGAACTCAGCAACAGATGTATTAAAACATCATATTTGGCTGCAGGGCATCTGGCTATTAACCAAAACACATAAGAAAAATAGTTATTGGACATTAAAGGAATGTGCAGGCTTTCAGCAACAAACAAAACTTTAAGTGCACATTCTTCAAATGAAAGAAAGTGATTTTTAAAAACGTTTATTTTTCAATGAAAACACATCATGGGGTAACTATATATCTAACTATCTAATGCATGTTCCCAGTTATAAAAACTATTTTAATGAATTGAATACAAATGTAAAAATTATTTACTTCTATGGTTCCTAATTAGAACACTGATATAATTTGTGAACATATCAGTTATAGTGAGATGGCATGGTTACAGGATGCTATACAGAGAAGAAACACAGAACAAAAATGTTTTGCTTAAATTAAATACCCAGGATTCAAGGATTGTCACTGCCTAGCTATTTCCATTTTAGTCTTCTTTTCTTCTTCTTCCTACCTTTCCATCATTCATTGTTTTTGCACCCTAAAACTTTTTTTTTAAGCTGGTTTTGCTACTAACTCTCTTCCAGTAGACCTAAATAGACCCATTCCAATCCATTGGTACTTCTGATCTATAAAGTTGGAAAGCTAACCTAAAAGTTAAAATTTAGAAAGTTGAAGTGAATTAAATGATGACAAGAAGTTGTGAGGGAGGAACATTGGAATTTTCCACCTGTCTTATAGATGAATGGCTTTCATTACATCTACTTTATCCAAATGTCTACTTGGTTTTCTTTCTGGTTCTCATTCATGTTCCAGAGAGCTGAGCTGCTTAGATGAGCTTTAAAGAGTGGTATAAGGTAAAGACAAGAAAACAGGTCCCTGCCCAAGAGGAGTTGGCCAAGGAAGACTGGATTTGTTTTTGTTTTTAATTTTTAATTTTGGGAGAGAGAGAGAGAGAGAGAGAGAGAGAGAGAGAGAGAGAGAGAGAGAGAGAGAAGGAGGAGGAGGAGGAGGAGGAGGAGGAGGAGGAGGAGGAGGAGGAGGAAGATAGATAGATAGATAGATAGATATAGATAGATAGATAGATAGATAGATAGATAGATAGATAAGATATATAGATTGGTTGGGAGGATATGGAAAAGGGAATGTGATTAAAATGTATTATATAAAAATTTCAAAGAGTAAATAAAGGCATGTCAAAAGAAGCTATCACTAAGAAGAAACAGAGCACGTTTAATGTCTTAAAACTCAAGTGTGGCTCTCAGTTATAGAAGGAGTACTTTTTTGTATCTCTGTATTTCTTAAGTCATCCATGACACTGCTGTTTATCAAGCAAATTTGGGCCCTGATTTCCATTTGACTACTAGTTTTCCCAGGCCAATGAAGTAGAACAGACCTGTGTAAACATCTACACACTTTCCTACCATAACAATGACCAGGCAAATCCCAGCAAATCATTCTTACTCTTTCCTTTATAGGAATATAATGATGACTGCCTGTTTAAATAACATTTAACCAGTGCCATGCCTTATAACCACCACTCTCTGAAACTATAAAAGGGATAATAGTTTTGGCTATCAATACTAAAAGGTTAGTTTAATTTTCCTGTTTTCTGCAAATACTCTACTTGGGCATTTATCCATTAAGATTTCAATCTGTAACCTGGCAGTCATCTATTAGTGTAGTCCAACAGTTGTCAGCTTAGTTTTAGAAACAGAAACTGATTTTAATATTATCAAGCCAATGTGATTTGGAAACAAAATTGGTTGCTTTGATTATATTCTTAGTTCTGTCAGTGGTCAATTTATTTGAAACTATAACATCTTGACATGCTTTTCTTAGGTGTTACCTAAGTGGCAGGGCTCATGCATACCTGGGTGTTTGGGAAAAAACAAACAAACCTCTGAATGCCCTTTATGGTCTAAAAGATGACATTATAATCCCCACTTGTTCTTTGAAACTGTAGGTTCATGTGCCAAACACATGGAAACCTGGGTGTCCAGCAGATTTACATGGGAAGAGAAGCAGGTCATGGTCACTTTGTACCCTGCACGGTTCCAGTGAAGGGTTTCCAGTTTCAGCACTACTGTTCCGAGGCCATGGTTGAGCTTAGACATGAACAGAATGAAAGATGAGTATTGAAGTGTCACAGCTTCTGGTAGGTGGCCTTTCTTCTCACCCGCCACCCATCTGGAGACTACACTCAGCCCTCTGTCATTCCAAGCATTAAAAAGAGCAAGGACTTTGTGGTTTGACTGGGCCGAGGGGGTCGTCTGGCCACCACATGTCAGATACTTGGCAATATTCCGCATTAAGGATTTGTTTTGCTCCTCCAATTGGTGGTTATATTTGTCCCCCCCCTTATTTTCCTTCACACCTCCCTAAAATCTCTGCCTCCTACTCTGGTTCTAAACAGTTGTACAGCCAGCCCCTGCTTTCATTCATATCTAATTCACCAAAATAAGCTCCGCTGATTTCTAGAGCAATGGTAGCTGATACATACATAACATTGGGATCTTACTAATCCTATCACGTAGCTTGTTCAAATAAGAGGACAGGCCCTTGGCCCTGAGAAGGCTGGATGCCTCCAGTATAAGGGAATACTAGGACAGGGAAATGGGAGTGGGTGGGTTGGTGAGCAGGGGGAAGGGGGGGATAGGATAGGGTGTTTTCAGAGGGGAAATCAGAATGGGGATAACATTTTGTGCAGGTAGTACTGATAATGAATTTGACTTATCTTTATGTAATTCCCTACTCTTACAGCCCTTCATGCTAGATTAGAAGCTCATTGATTCTGTGTGTGTGTGTGTGTGTGTGTGTGTGTGTGAGTGCGCATGCACTTGAATCCTTTAAATTTAAAACAAAACTCTATGCATGGGTACTCAGTAAATGGTTCTGAGGAAGTAAAGTGCATTGAGTGTCAGTGTCTCCTGAATGTAGAGAGGTAAGTTAGCAAGGATTTGGGGCTTTAAAAGGCTATTAACATCACAATATTTGACCAAAGAAGTTAGTATCTTCTACTTGGGTAGTTAAAAATAGATAGTATGGCAATGTATCTTTTAATGGAATTTTTAGTTTTCAAAATATTTTCATATAAAATATTTTATTTTATTCTTTTTTTCCAACCCTGGGGTTTTCTGAATGGTATTGCTGAGTGTATAAATGCATTTGGATTAGTATCTTGTGGTTTGAGTGTAATATGTTAAAAGTCTCAAGAATACTGATGCACACTGAATCAGAAAATACACTTCATCCTGAGTGAACCTAGATGCACAAAACATTTCTTGAATAAAAAGAGTCCACCTCCCCAGCGTTCTTTACAAAAACAAATTATTAGAAAACCATCTAAACATCAGATGCTAAAGGACTGCTTAACTAGGTCATAGCCATAGACAAGAGTGGAATATTATTGAAGCCTTGACTTAATGTGATTAAAATGTCAATGATTTCCAGAGGTGAAGTGCAGGGATAATTAGACACGGGAAGTAGACATGCCCGATCCTCATTCTCACGAATGTCCCTGGCAGGGACGCACAGGCAGTGGTAGTGAAGCACCTTCATGAGAACACATCAACGGTGACTCCCTTTGGGAGGGAGCATTACTCTAAAGTGGCTGATGATTATTTTTCTAATGTAACAAAATAAAAAAAAATGACTGTTATTGCGACTGAGGAGGCACATTTGAACAGCGTCATTAACGCAACAAAAACAGCTCACTAATGAGAACCTGGCATTTAGTGGTGTAAACAGAGGCTACCATATAGGAACGGGTCTCCGTGTCTTTGGCAATATGTTTAGCAATGGCTGAAAGCCAACCTCCCTGTATCGTTTCTGTAGCTGAACATGTGCCTGTCACTCCAGCTAGAGTGAAGGATCTCAACAGCTCTCCTGCCCACTGGCTGCTCAGTTGTTTTTTAAGACTGCCTTCCACTTTCCCTAATTGCATTTCTGTGTCTGCGTGCATTAAAAAAAAATCCAGGAACAACCACCCATTATTTGCCATTCAGCTTCTGACAAGTAGGTGAATGGCAGTTTCAGCAAAAATATCTTTTTCAGGGGCCCCGAGAAGGGTCAGGGCATCTTATTCAGAGGAAACTTCAACAGGGCTCTTGGTCTGAGACTCTGGGTGTAAATTTTCCTCTGGCTTGTCAGCATCTGTCAGGACTTGTAATACAAAGCTCTAGGAGATGGAAGTCTAAAGGCTAGTAATGGGAGGTTCACAGACTGGGCCAGGAACGCAGAAAGTCTGCACATCTCTCCCATCTCATAATACTCAGGACTAGTCCCAAAGTCAACCGTCCTCCCTGTGCTCCCCTTAGGAGCACATCCTGTCTCTTCTTCCCTGAGTCACCCTTTATCACTCACGAACAAGATGTTCTTTCAGACTTACTTCTGCAATCAAATATCTGGGCTACTATAGCAAGATAGCTACTTGCTTTTCCCTTCTCCCGTTCCCATTTTGTTCTTCCTTCAGAAGCAACCATCTCAGCAGAAAAGGTACCAACCCAAGCAGAGAGGTAACAGCCAGACCCAAGGCTAGTTCAGGGGATAGAGTGAATATATTCATTGTGGACTCATTGGGTGGGTATGGAAAGAAGTGAATGGATAAAGATCCAGCTGTGAGTGTAGTGGGGCAGTTTAGAAAACAGGTAGATTGACCCATATTAGTGGTTGTAATGTCCATCCATCCATCCATCCAACCATCCATCCATCCATCCATCCATCCATCCATCCATCCAGCCACCCATCCACCCATCCACTTACCCATCCATCCATCCATCCATCCATCTACCTATCCACCCATCTACTTACCTACCCATCCATCCATCCATCCATCCATCCATCCATCCATCCATCCACTCACCTATCCATCTTTTCACCTAGCTATGTATACTTAGATGTAAGAACAGGACTTAAAACACATCTTGTGCAGAAAGTTCCTTTAGTACATACATTCAGTCTCTCAAAGAAAGAGAGAATCCAGTAAGACACATAAATGACAGGAGTAAGAACAAAGCTCTATAGGTGTCATGACTATTGTCATGAATGATCTGACCTGGTTAAGGAGATGAGGGTGCTTCCTGGTGGAGGGTGCCTCTCAGCTGAGAACAAACTTCCTTGTCTTGTCTATGACACAGCCCTATCCACCCAATGAGTCTGGCAGATGCTGCAGGTTTCTTCTCTAACACCCACTTCTCCCTTTGTTTTTATGCAGAGTCCAGTCAGGCATCATGCGTCCAGCCTCAGAGGATGAGGAAGTAGTAGGCTATGCTAATCAGGGCCATTGTAATCATTTTTTTGTCCATAGACTGCATTAGGAATGGCCATCCCACTAAATTCTAGTGATGGAGGCATAGCAGAAAATTTCCTCTCTCTGAAAAAAGAGGGGAGAGGAGCCCCCTCCCTACCCTGCATCCTGACTCTGGTTCCTTGAAGTTATCATGACCTGCTAAATCAAACCTAAAACTGATTTTCTCAGAAATTCTTAGGAAAGAGCTACATGCCCAGTGTTTAATCCACCTTTAGCCAGGCATGCTATGGCTTGCAGCTCAAAGTATCCTCTCTGGGGTCATGCCACAAAAAGATGCAGAAGAAGCTTAGAGTCTGGACTTATTCAGCCCTTGGAGAACATGGACTCTCCAGAGCATTGCACAGTTGCCTTAGGCAGATAGCAGAACTTGGCATAGCTCAGTAGTCTAACTGTTACATGAAATGGCTTAGATGTAGAGAAAGGTCGTTGCTGATTAAAAAAGACTGGGGTTCTTTTGTAATGGAAGGAAAGGGGGTACGTTGCTTGCTTGGTGTGGAGGGTCACAGAAGTCTCAAATGTGTGTGTCAAGAACAGATAAAATTCTGAGTGAATGTGTATTGTTTGACATGGGTCCAGCCATGTCAAAGGCCAATTCCTCAGATCCATGGGAATGGCAAAGACTCCACCCCTAGTTTGAGTCTTAGAGGGAAAGTAAAGCATTCCTCTGGTCTAAATGCAACTGTTGAAAGTGTGTACAAGTAGTTTAATTGACCAGTGTGGGCAAAACGTAGCAACACAACTTCTCCTCCTAGATGTTTATGGCCTGAGATTGCTTACCCATATTAGACTTCCTACTGGGACCAGCTACATTCTCCCCCTATGCTCTACATAATCAACATGCAGAGGATCCAGGTTGCTGTGTAGTTGGTGCCTTTCTTTCAGAGTGTGCATGACCTGGCTAGCTTAGATTTTTTTGTATGAGTATCTGCCCATTATTCATTCGCTCTTTGCTTTTAGTCAAGCCAAACAATGCTGGGTGTGGCATCTAGGGCCATTGACTTATTGGGAAACCTTTAAAGTGATCATTTTATTTTTTTGTTGCTATCTTCAATATTACTTTATCTAAACAGCTTTAGATTTTATTTCCTATTCAAATTTTTTAGTCCGTGGTGGATTTACTGTTAGAGTTTATCAGCATAAAGGCCATATCTACTCTGTATATCTTTGCATGCTCAAGGAAAATATAGAATTCAATCCTCCATGGAGCCAAGTATGCAAATAACTATTACACACCATGCGTGATGAGCCCATTCAAATGTGAGAATATGTCATATTTGGCTACAGGCTATTGAAAGTCATATGAATGGAAGCACTCTAACTCAGTTTTCTAGAAAAATAAAATCTGTCACAATTAAGAGTATCTATCTCAAGGCAGAGAAAATATTTTGGGAAGCAGGATTTCCCTCCTGTCTTTTGCCAGGAAGACAGATGGTAGACCTGGTGTGCACACTGACACAAACACTAGTTTGTCAGACATGGGGACCTGAACAGGAGCTAAGTGACTTGTATCACCAGGGGTTGTGAATAATAGACCTGTTAGGTGGGTGGTTCCTATTGTTGGATCTGATATTCACCAGCCTTTCTCACTATGGCTTGTCTCTTTCTCTTTTTGAGCCTTCACTCTTTCTCATGTAAAGTGGGGAGGGCCACATCTGCTCTTCTTCCTTCCCCAATGACTCTGTGAGGGCAGATGAGTGACTTTGTGGAAGTAATTTGTCAAAAATGTGCTAGGTAAGGATAAACAACTTCTGTCATCAGTAGGTCATGACCACTCCTCTCCTGCTATGACAGGGACAATTATTGCCCTAGAACCCCCCTGTGTTCCTTGGACTTTTCACAGAGACAGAACTCCTCAGAGAGGTGGTACCTTTTCCTTGTATTGTTTTCTTTGGTTTGACTAATCCTAGCTCTAAATGGACCTTTGCCTATGGCTCCAGGATTTGATGCACCAGAACATTGCTTTCTCTTTGGCTGGGAGCTCATTGGTTCTTTAGGGTCCTCTTGCCTCTGGATTCAGAAGATAAATCTCTTGTTTCACAATGCCTTCACAGACTCCAGGGAATTGATAGGAGAAAATGGGTCTCAAAGATAGTCTCAAAGATGGTCACAAACACTTCTTTGTGTCCTAGTGTTTTGTGGTAGAGTAGGTGAACATTTGTTCATGGTTGGGTGCCAGTGACATAACTGTTGACTTTGTTGAAGTACTTTGATTGGTCCTTTCACTTCCTTTTTGAATCCTGTTTTTGTCCTCTCTCTCTCTCTCTCTCTCTCTCTCTCTCTCTCTCTCTCTCTCTCTCTGTCTCACTGAAGAGTCTGTTTATTTGAGCTTTCTCACTTTCCCAGGGCTCCTCATTGGAATGACCTGCTTGTTCTTATAGAAACTTCTGTCATGATGGAAGTATTCTAGATGTTCCCCCACCCAATAAGATGACCACTAAGCACATGCAGCTATAGAACATTGGGAGTGGAATCAAGATAAGTGAGGAACTGAATTTTTAATATTTAATTTCAACGACTTACACATTTCAATTGGTATTTGGAGCCAGTGGGATGGAAAATGCGGGTCAGTGCATTCAACATCTCTACTACAATCAAACTAGTCTTCCTTGAATTCCAAATTCATAGCCTTCCCAGATGGACAAGAAAGCCCATCCCATAAGCAAATATTTAGGCATAAGTTAAGGTATTAATCCTCATAGGCAACACTCTAGGTCTTTCTGTTCTGTCTTCTGTTGGAGAGTGAACCCAGAGTATCACACATACTAAGCAGGAGATTTATCTTGCCAAGATTAGCATATGGATTTTGAATGACACCATGTTTAAGTCAAAGTAGAAGCCCAAGTGGCAAGAATTGGGGGATGGTGGCAGCAAAATGTGATGTGTGCAAAGATAACAGGTAAAACCTTTAAATGTACACCAAAAGACACTTAGTGGACGACAAAATCTCCCACAATGCTCTTGGATGCTTCTACATGCTTTGATAGCTCACAGATCTGTCAAGATCCAACGTCACAAGTGTATGGTCAGGAGCTTCAAAAGAATTGGAATGGGCAGATCCCGGAGGATGCCAGACTTCTTGGAAAAGGATGTAAGGTGCCAGATAGGGCAGTGCTTTACTCTGCCGTGCTCTGAAGTGATTACAACCAGTGGAACATAATTGAAAAGCCAAAGACCAGAAAGCAGCTTACAGAGCTCACAATGGACTGTGGTTTGTCTTTTTTTGCGGGGGTGGGGGTGGGGTGGTGGTGGTGGTGGGGTGGGGTGGGGTGGGGGGGACAGGGTGTTAGACAGGAGTTGAAGTTCTGCTCTTAATTTGAATCTCAACTTGTCAGGGACTGTTCTCTCTCTTGCATTCTTTTTATGAACATTGGTTTCTGGATGTTTTTCTCATATTAAAACTGGGCTGTGTTGCTGTGTGTCTTGGCTTGCCTTAACTGCCTTCAAGTTTCTGCTTGTTTTTTCACAGATATCCACTGGCATCAGGATAATCTCTGCATATCACATCCAGGTTGGGTAAAGGGTGGAGGATATGGGGCTAGGGTGGATGCTGTGGAAGAAGGTCAACCAGAAGGATGAAAGGTCCAAAGGGTACTTATAGATGAGCAGGCAGAATGGATACCTGTGCATGTGTACTTGGATGTGATATTGGGGCCTCGATCTCCTGTTCCAACCACAGGAACATCTGTTACCAACACTTCACCTGCTGCGTTCATCTTTGTAGTGGAGAAGATGAACTTTAGTTAAGTATCTATGCCTTTATGCTTAAAAGACTTGAAAAGTCAGTCAGAGGTAATTTTTTTTTACACAAATATGTGGTTAATAAGTACACATAAAAGTAAAAAAAAAGTAATTTGCAGGCAAATTTCTCTTGTGTTTGCAACACAGTTAAGACTCCAGTTTTCTCCACTTCCTAACCCACTTGGCAAAATATTACTAAGGAATTTAGCATAACACTTTTGACTCTCAATCTGTCTATCCTTCAAGGACAGAAGCTAAGAAGGAAGGAAGAAATACATAGAACTCTTACTTGATTGATCCACCAGCTCTTATATTAATGGGTTTTACAGAGAATGGCATTAATGTCACAGAGATCTCTTGCACCCAAAGTGTCTATGGCATCCTTTTTGTAGACATTTCCTGTGTCTACTCTGCACTGTGAATTTCAGTCCACTTAAATGAAAAGACAGAAGGGCCTGCCAGGGTTTAGGTAACTTAGAGAAGTGGGTTTTGATAGAAGGGATTTTGTTCCACTTAGGAGACATCTGGCAGTGTCTGGACACATCACTGTCACCACCCAAGGTGGGTGGTTTTGCCCTTGCCAGGACCTTAAGCAGTGTCTAGACACTGTTGGTTGTTGAAGTGGTATTCTATTCTGATGTTGCTGAACATCTACTAGAGAACAGTCTTTGTGACAAAAAGGTCTTTGACTCAGAAGATCGTGACAATCTTTGAGCATCCTTGGTCCATGGGACAGACCAGCCTTCACTGGTGTGAGAGATGGCCCTTAAAGGAGAATCACCATTTCACCAATCACAAGGTGACACAAAAAAATCTTAGAAATGTTTCACTTAGATCTTTCTTCAGCTAATAACTTAGTCAATTTCCTATCTTAATGAGTTCTTCACTTTCTCTGGAAGAGCAGGAAAGCAAGGACTCAAAGAACAAAAGCAATCTGCTATCTTCTTAAGTTGCCTAGGCTTTGACTGTGGGATATGCAGAGGCAATCTGTGTGGGTGATTTCTCAACGGCCTAGTTGCTGGCAGGTTCTGTCTCCCAGGGCTTCCTTCGTATTAGTAGATGGAGAAAGAGAGCCTACCACATATGAGTATTGTCACATAGGCCTGCATGAATCAGGCCCAAGTAGTGACAATATTAAAGAGACCGAGAAAAGTCTCAGAGAGTGGTGACAGAATACAATAGGTATTGAATTGGTTGGAAAGATAAAAGCAGATGCAATATTTCTCTTTCTGACTATAAAAGTAACCCAGATATTGTCAAAAATTTCTTCCAAGTATAGAGATGTATAAAGAGGAAGTAAAAATCTCCTAATTGCACTACTAGGAGATGTCAACCATTAAAAGCTTTTGAGAAAAACAAGAAAAGGAGATGAACATCAGGTTTTCTGAAACCATCAGCTAGGGAGATTGAAGATTCCCCCACCCCATTTTTTTTGAGGATAGTGTACTTCTCAGTGTGAAAGTTGATGGTTTGAGATGAAGTTCTTTGACAATCAAGGTAGCCGAGTCCCTGCTCTTGCCTGGATGAGATGGACAACGGAAAACAATCATCTGGGCACTCAATCAAGCCCTCCTTACCTTCAGGGCTCATGTGCAAAGCATCTGCGGTGCTCACCTTCACACAGAACCGTCTTTTAGCTGAAAGAGAAAACAACTCATTTTAGCTCAAACAGGACAAGGCAGGAGATATCGTTTGTAGCTTCCCGTGTGGCAGAGCATTGCTGAGCGCCCCTATTTAGGAAAGCTGGACTTTCTTGTTTTGGCAACTTCATTATGACGTCATCTCCATCTTAGAAAAAAGCTGTAAAAATGAATCTCATGTATTGCATGCAAGATACCCTAATTATTCATATGTTATTCACCATCCTATGTCTTTTATGTATCAAAAATTATGTTTCCCCCAAGTCATCAGAGAGAAAGTCACAGTCACAATGCCTCTTTTGTTCTTAATTATTTGAGTTTATTCTCCTAAGAATGGGACATTCTTTTTTTTTTTTAAATAAACTGATTATTCACACTGTCAGAAAATTACCATTAATTCAGTATCTAATCTATATAGCTCATAGACTACTTTTACCCACTGTCTCAACTGGGATTAAACTATAAGGAATATACTGGGGGCCCTAGGTAGGATTTCCTGAGGAATACAGACATGGCCTTGGCTAAGTTAGACTTAGTTCACTTTTATGTGAAGCTCAAGTTGACTCCTTCATCAGTGGTTCAAACACGGCAGGAGAAGGCTTTTTAGAATTGGAAGGCTCACTGAAATGTAGCGGTGAGGTATTTTTGTCTCCTGGGATGCATACACCAGGTGTCACAACCTCAACCTTATCCCAGCTAGAATTTTACTCTAGGCTTGTGGAGGAAATTCCAGACCCTTGCTTCCCATTTAAAAGATACAGAATAGATAAGAGCAGGAGATGCAGATCTCAGATAGGAAGGAACTCTTTCAACATTTGCAAATCAGGTCTGTATATGGCATAAACTACCTTATCAACCCCCTTTCAGGGCTGGAATGATAGCTTAGTGGGTAAAGCACCTGCCACATGACTGAAACTGGATTTCAGATTCCCAGAACCTGAGTAAATCCTGGGGAAACATGGTGGCCTACCTACAATCCCAGATCCCAGAAAACACAGAAGGCAGAGATAGGACCCCTGTAGCAAGCTGTGGCAGCCACATCTAGCTAGATTAGGTGACTAACTTAAACTCTAGGTTCAAGTGAATGACCTAATCTTAATATATAAGGTGCAGGTACAGCGAGGAAGACATTAGAAATCAACCTTTAGCCTCCACAAGCATGTGCTTCTACACATATATAAGGGCCATATACACCGACGTATATACTCATATGCACTTGGATCACATACACATGCATAAAAGAAAAATAACATCCCCTCCCCTAAAATATCTTTTATTTATGAACATAAATTCACAATCATTGTCCAATTTAGTTTCACAATTCCATCTGAGAGCCAACTGGCTAGTGGAACCAGCCAAAAAGGCTTTCAAATAATTTCTTAGCATTCAAATGCGAGAGTCCAAGGAACCATCCCTTGAGGAAGCTAGTGCTGGATGTTCTTCCTAATGCAGCTAAGGAGGAGAAAGTGACCAGCAGGAGACCCATGGTGGCCACCAGTGTCTTCATAACTCTGAAACACTCATACACTGTCACTACATTGTCAACATTGCTGCTCTGAGTAGACAGCTGGATTGTGTCTTCAATCAAAGCCTGCAATAAGATAAAAGCTTTTTGAGTAAAAGAGAATGCTCATCCACAAGATGTTTGGTCTGTCTGGTGGCGTCTGGTGAACCCACAGCTTATGACCCAGATGTCTGGGGCAAACTTCCTAGAAGTAAGCCACCAAATTTTCTCCATAAGGTACAGTGGCACCAAATTTTCTTAAGAGAAGAAAAAAAAAAGAAAAAGAATCTCTTAAATATTCTAGAATGTGTCTTATGTTCTGGGAATTATTTTGAGCTCTCTTTGATAATGTCCTAACTCTGTCCAGAACAACCCTTGCTCCTCCAATAGATGTTCCTATCCATATTCTTTATTCTTGTTGGAAACCAAGAGATGTTAGCTGAGAGTGGAGAGAGGCACAGAGGCAGCAGGACCCAGGTCAGAGGCTGCATGGAGCTGGACAGTCTGAAATACCACACAGTACTAATGAGAGATTTGGAGCACAGAGACAACAAGGCAATTGTAGTTTCAGCAACCCCCCCCAAAGCCTTTACTGAATGCTGGGTTTTGGGCTCTTGTCATTTGCACCTCTATTATTTATTCAATATGTATCAAATGACTGGCATGCCACTTAATCCTAGTCAATCTCTGTCCTTGATTCCATGCTTATTCTTTTCCTGTTCTGGGTTTGATGGCTCTGACTGCTAGGCTCTCTTGCATACCAGAAGATTGACTTCTGGAAGAGTCAACCTTCTTAAGGTAGAGGTAGAGGTAGAGATAGAGGTAGAGGTAGAGGTAGAGGTAGAGGTAGAGGTAGAGGTAGAGGTAGAGGTAGAGGTAGAGGTAGAGGTAGAGGTAGAGGTAGAGGTAGAGGTAGAGGTAGAGGTAGAGGTAGAGGTAGAGGTAGAGGCAGAGTTAGAGGTAGAGGTAGAGGCATGGAACATGCGGCAGAGAATGGGAAATGGGCATGCCCGGGTCCTCTTTCCTTTCACATCTACCTTTCCTGTGACTTACTTTCGGTGGTGGTGTTATTCCTCCCTGATTCAGCCTATCACTGAGCCCCAGAGAAATTTACCCTTGCTCATTTCTTTTTGTGCTGATGAGTGGTGACAGATTTCCTTATTCTCTCAGCCCTGACCACAGTAATGGTGCATAGCCTCACTGCTCTCTCTTAAAAGACTAGCTTATCTGCTACTGTATAATCGTGATAGAAACAGCATTCAGAAAGGTTCTTTCTGCTTCCATTTCATGGAATAGTTTGAGGAGCATTGGTGTTAGTTCTTCATGGATGGTCTGGTGGAATTCTGCACTGAATCCATTTCACATTGGACTTTATTTACTTAGGAGATTTTTTAATTACTCTTGTATTTCACTAAGGGTTATGGGTTTATTCAATTGTTTTAATTAATCTTCATTTAACTTTGGTATGCCATGCACATATATGTTCAATTTTTTGGTAGCTTCTCTAGATTTCACATTATATTACAGAACTACAGTAGTAAAAATAGCAAGGAATTGGCATAAAACCAGAGACATTGATAAATAGAATAGAATTTAAGATGAGGGCATAAATACACACACCATGGAAACCTTTCCTTTTCTCTTCTTTTCTTTTCTCTTCTCTTCTTTTCTCTTCTTTTCTTTTTCTTTTCCTTTTCCCCTCTCTCTCTCTCTCTCTCTCTCTCTCTCTCTCTCCTTCCTTCCTTCCTTCCTTTTATTTTTTTTTTTACAAAGAAGTCAGAAAACAAACACTGGAGAAAGACAGCATCTAGTCAAACTGGATAAAAGCTGCACACTGAAAAGTAAAAAAATAGACGTAAATCTATTGCCCTGCACAAAACAGCTCTAAATGGATCAAAGACCTCAACATAAGACCGAATATACTGAAAATGACAAAAGAGAAAGCAAGGAATAGGCTTGAACTCATTGACAAAGGAAAGAACTTTCTGAACTGGATCCAGATAGCACAGGGATTAAAACTAACAGTTAATAGGTGGAACTTTATGAAGTTAAAAAAGTTTCTGCATGTTGCTAGACAACATCATTGAGTAAAGCATCAGCTACATAATGGGAAAAAAACCTTTACTAACAATCCATCTTACAGAGGGTGTCTAGAATATACAAAGAAGTAAAAAAAACCCTCAATATTAATAAAGCAAATAACCCAATTAAAACATGGGGTACAGAAATAGAGTTCTCAAAAGATAATACACGATTGAGCAAGAAACAAGATTGTCCAATATATTTAATCACTACAGAAATGCAGATAAAAACTACTTTGAGAATTCATCTTACTCCAGTCAAGATGGCCAAGATAAATAAAACAAATGGTAGCAGATGCTGGCAAGGATATGAAGAAAGAGGAACACTTATTCATTGTGATGGGAGTGCAAATTTATATAGATACTATGGGAATCAGTACAGAAGTTCCTCCAAAAGCTAAAAATTGATCTATATTAAGATCCAGGTATAAAACTCTGAGGTATGGGCTGGAGAGATGGCTCAGAGGTTAAGAGCACCGACTGTTCTTCCAAAGGTCCTGAGTTCAATTCCCAGCAACCACATGGTGACTCACAACCATCTGTAATAGGTTCTGATGCCTTCTTCTGGTGTGTCTGAAGACAGTAACAGTATACTCACATATTAGAACAAAACAAAACAAAAAACAAAAGCCAAAAAAATAAAAAACCAAAAACCAAAAAACAACCCCAAAATAAAAAAAAAAAACCCAAACCAAAAAACTCTTGAGCTTATACACAAGGGGACACATGTACCAAAGAGTCATTTGTCATCCATGTTCATAGCTGCTCTATTCATAATAGCTAGAAATTGGAGACAGCCTTGAAGTCCATCACCTGGTAAATTAGATAATGTAAATGAGGTACATTTATATAATGAAATATCATTTGGCTTTTAAGAAAGATGAAATTATTAAGTGTGCAGGTAAATGGATGACCTTAGAAACAATCATCCAGAGTGATGTAGCTGAGACCCAGAAAGACAAATACGATGTTTTCTCATATGCTAATGTTAGCTTTTAGATACATTTGTTTCAATCAGAATAACCACAAAAGTTAAACAAAAAGTAGGGAACTAGGACGAAGGAGCACGTGATCTTCCGGGGACTAAGGATGGGAAATAACTATATTGTTACCACATGATAAAGGGGGAAATTAGAATAGGAGGATTAAATGGGGAATGTGATAGGTGGAGAGTTTAGAGAAAGGACCATGGGAAGGGGCAATTTACACTAAAGGTTTTTTGAAAAGCCACACAGAACCTAATCCTGTAGACACTTACTAAATATAAATTGAATTTAAATGGAATTACCATAGATGGGGGGGGACAATGTCCCAGTTGGACATCATATGCTACCATAAAACACATATCTGGGAGTGGTTATATCTTTTTGAGTCATTGGCAAAAACAGTCCCACCGACCACCCTCAAATATTATACACTATTGTCAATGATATTGATTACCGACTACAACATGATGTTCAATGATTATTACTAAAGACACCATATACTTATGCTATTGAATATGGAGAAATGAAGCGGGTGCTCAACTAGGAGTTGGACCTCTTATGACTAGCATTCATAGTGCTGGATGATAATATATGTACTACTTGAGAAAAAAAAAGCAATTTTCAGTCCCACTCAGCTATGTTCTCTAAAAACTGTAATAACAATCTGTCTGCAAGATACACTCACTGGTGCCATAGTCGCACAGATGTTATTGGAGTAACCGACCGCCTTTTGCTAGGATCACGGGCTACTCTATGCAATGGAAAACATGTCGACACTGTTAATGAGGGTAGATTATGGGCCTAAGGGAAAGCCTAAATGAACATAGCGACAAAATGGCCCCCAATGACATACTGTCACACCCACAGATCACTGTATCACGGAACTCTCATCAGAGAACTTTCAGTCGATGGCAATTAACTCAGAGACCTGCAACTGGACAACCTGCGGACAGGGAGAGATTTTAAAGCACTCACTCAGTCCTAAATGGAATCTCTGCATAACACCTCTCCCTCCCCTCAAGGCTCAGGAACTGATATGGTAAAGGAGGCAGAATTTAAAAGCCAGATGTGGTGGGTGACTTCAAGGAAACTGTTTCTCAGTGGCTAATGCCCATGGGTATTCACAGAGATCCTGCTAGCATGCACAAGACCTCAAGTTTGAACAGAGCAAAATCAATGTATGAAGCAAAAGAAATGGGCACAAAAATCCCACCACAAGGAAAACAATATCTGCAACTGACAGTTATAGAGGGAAAGGAAAAAAATCGCTTCTTTTCAATGAATGCAATGCTACTGGGCATATCAACCACACTCCAGGGCAGGCCCCATGCTCAGGAAGAGCTGGACCACCAAAATGGACTCTTTTCTTTAAAAAGCAAGAAAAAGAACCAGGGTCCACTCCTTTCTTCCTTCTTGGGCATCATTTCGTATGTGGATTGTGTCTTTGGTGTTCCAAGATTCTAGGCTAATATCCACTTATCAGTAAGTGGGTATTCTTTTGAGACTGGGTTACCTGACTTAGTATGATGTTCTCCACCTCCATCCATTTGTCTAAGAATTTCATGAATTCATTGTTTCACAGGGAAGTGGGAAGGGGTGGATGGGGGAACAGGGGAAGGGAAAAGGGCATGTGGGACCTTTGGGGGGGGGCGGGGAACCAGGAAAAGGGAAATGAAATGTAAATAAAGAATATATCCAATTTTAAAAAAAGAAAAAGAAAATGAAGTAGGTTGGGTAGGAAAGAGGGTTATTGGGAAAAATTGGGGGAGGGGAAATATGACAAAAATACATTGAATGAATTTATTTTTAAAATCCAACCATTTAGGAAACAAGGAAAACTCCACCCCTCTCCACTGGAGTAGAAAGTGTTGAAGACCACTTTGGCCACAATATTAGGAGTCTGGCATAAAGCACGGAGAGTAGAAGGTTCAATGTTGTTAGTGCCTTTATTAGGTCTCACAGGAGTCCCATGTTCAATCTTTTGCTCTTCAATATAAGAGGAGACACGGTATCTGCACAGTGTGTCATGAAGCAAGCAAGTCAAGAATTTTATTTTTTTCAAGAGCACAGACCTCACAGTTTTGCTCTTTATGTAACTAACAGATGAGATTGTGCATGGAAATCTCCCACAAGTCAGAGGTTAAACAGACAGCAAGTATTTCTCGTCTGTCTAGAGCTGCTGGTGTCATCGTAAGTGATGGATTTACCAAAGCTGTGCCTTATCTATTGATATGAGCTCATGCTTAGGTAGGCTTCAGTCAATAAATTTTCAGATATACTCAGAAAATCAGAGAGGCTTTATGCATTCTGGCAACGGGTCTAGTCACCCATAGCAACCTGTAAACACAAGCCCTTGAAGGAAGAACACACACATGCATCCAAGAAATCACTTGTGGCATAATCTTGGTAAGTAGCTGTGTCTGAGAACCACAGACTGTGACAGAGCCAACAGATTCAGCGGCGTGGCCAGTCCCATATAGAATTAACAGAGAAATAAAAGAAGGAAATCTGATGCTTGGTGAAATTCTTTTTTCCCCCCTCTTCTGTTCCTGAGATACAGAAACATGAGGAACATCAGACCTACCTCTTAGTTTTGAGTAATAAGCTGCAATAATAATGCCAACTATAGTTTGGAATTTTTGATCCGTATATGGCAGAGGCAACCCCAAGAACTTGGGTTAATGGAGTGGGCCTTGTTGGAACCAAAGGGAAATTACAAAACCTTCACTGGACTGATTGAGAGAGAGGGAGAAAAGAACAGAGTCAAATGAGGTAAATTCAGTTCAGACACTGGGTCCAACAGGGAAGAGACGAGTGCTGACTGGGCATGGTTGACTTGGCCCAAAGATGAGGGCTAACTAAACAGTGCAGAGGAGGAAGTGAAAAAAAATTCAGGATTTTGAGTGTATTTTACTGGTGCCAGCACCAAGGGGGTTGGTGTGGGTGTGGGTGGCTCAGTTAAAGGCACAGAGTAAGAACTGATTGAAACTCCAGATCTCTTTTCATTAGTGGATTAGGAAAATGGTTTTGAGATTAGTGAGCCTGAGGTCATCAGCATAATCCTATTTTTTAAAAAATAAAAGTAACTAGAAAACAGAAGAAAATTATTAGTTAACATTTACTGACTGCCAGACACTCTTTCTAACCACTTGAATGCATGATTTTGTCTAATTTTCATAAGTACATTTTGAGAATCTAGATTCTTAATAGCGAGTTAATTTTTAAAAAATGATTAAAATGTACGTAACATTTTGGAGAGAAACTGTAAAAAGTCATCATGGAAAATAAGCTCTAGTAGGTTGTTCATTTGTTCATGTACATATTTATTCAACCAACAGTTATTGATTATCTGACAAATATTTGGGTAATATCTGAGGATTCTCATGCAAGTTAACTGTCGTCTCTGGTGTTCTCTACTCAAGGCTCTAGCTCTGCACAATGCTTAGCCTTTTAGGATGGGACGTCAAATCATTGAGTAGCTTTATATTAAATTTTAGTTTATGATAAATAGTTACTCGCAGGCTTCAGTTCCACATTTCTACTCCTATCTGGCCCATCAACTTTATGACACTGTAGAGGTACAAACCTATCCTGGCCTCAACCAAAATTCTCCGTTGTTTTTTAAACTGGATTTCTTTGCTTTTTTAGAGTTTTAAGAGCAGCAGCTGTATGCATCTCCCCTCTCCAGGAACCAGCAAAGAAGAATTGTAAGGGCCAGAAGTCAAGGAGGACCAGAGAAGAACAGTGCATTCTGGAGAGGACATAACTATCTCACTCCTGAGCAGACAGCCTCTGTGCTTATCTGCAAAAGATATGCTTCAGATCCAGCTGGTCAACATTCCAGACTAGAGCAGCCCTGGTTTATGAACTCCCACCTCAGCCTGAAGAGCCACTGGTAGTTGCTGGCTGCTGGGTGAAGGACAGTCAGTTTTTATTAAAGGTGTGGCCTTTGGTAGGTGGCCCATGCTTCAGTGTATGGTCTCACCCCTTGAGTACAATGGGCGGCAGAAATTGCATTAGTTGGGTTATAAAAGTAAAAGATGAACTTGAAGTTGGAAGCGGATGGGGACTGGATGAGTAGAACTGGGAAGGGTAAGGCAGTGGGGTCTCAACTTTCCTAATGCTGTGAACCTTAAAACAGTTTCTCCTTCTGTGGTGATCCCCAATCATAAAGTTATTTCTGTTGTTACATGATAATTGTAATTTTGCTTCTGTTTTGGTTCATACAGTAAATAGTCACATTTTCCAGTGGTCTGAGGTGACCCCTGTGAAAGTCATTTGACCCTCAGAGGGGTCATGACCCTCAGGTTGAGAACCGCTGGGTTAAGGGGAGGAGGGAGGAATGACAGGTATATGGTATGCATACTTGATATTCTTAAAGAACTAATAAGTTATTATGCCACTTAGAATAGTTATATATTTTACTGATTTAGAAAAATGTAATAGTTGGTTCTCTTATGAGGTCTAGCCATGTGTAATTCATTAGGTTTCCAGTATCAGGTGTGATTTTTCTCCCAGTAAGAGGACTGATTAGATGGCTGTTTATTACTCCAAGATAATAGTTCCACTAGTTTCCCACTGTAGATATCTTGCCAGGATGGTCATTGTTGTGGTTTATAGACTTTCTAGCTGGGTAGAAATGTTAATTTTTTTCTTCCTTAGCAACTTGCATATTACTTCTAGTACTAGGAGAGTTTGTCCTCAGAAATGGGTCATTCGGGCCAGTTCCAGCTTGATGCCACCAAACCCTCATCTGAAGTATGTTTGGACTTAAGCAGTAGGGTTTTACCTTCAAGTTCTATGAGGCAATCAAGGCAACCAAAGGTCATGACAATGGTTCATGTTGTCTTATACTCACAGTATTGTTAGCTATCAACCCTCATCAAAGAAGCCACCAAGGAGGCTATTACAGGGATCCAAAGCTGGTCAAAATGCAGTGGCTAGTGACTGTGACATGTTCAGCCTCAACTGGCACATCTACAATACACCCTTTATACCTGAGGTGTGATTACTGTAGAAGATAAGATGGAAAAATTGTATGAGCCAGAACACCAGGATGCCTGCTGCTAGATAGTATCTTCTAGACATGCCAGGGATGCTGCTCCCATGAAACATCAACAGTATGGCTATCTAAACAAGGTCTAGGTAATGGCAAGACCAGTCTACATGCCAGTGTGGGTAGGAGAAATTTCACAAGGCTCCATCTCTAGAACTATAGACAGTCAATGGTTATATGGGGAAAATCAGACTTCTCCAGCAAGGTACTCTGTGATAGGTTATCCAATCCCAACCAGCAAGACCTAAACATATGTATAAAAAGAATGCTAAATGAACTCAGGAGGTCATATACAAACACATATGTGTGTAACTATAATTATAGAAGAAGAGGTAGGGACCTTAGAGGGAGGAGGGGTGTGGGGAGAGTTGAAGGAGGGAAAGGGAATGGAGGAACGGAAGTAAATACAGGACTAATGTATAAGTTCTTGCAAACAAGTTTCAAAGTTAAAATGTTATATTAAAGAATGATAAGAGCAAGATGCAATTTGTCAGAGGAAAAGGAAAAGATGTAGAAAACATAGAAGATGAGGGGGAGCCGAAGGTGGGAAGACAATATGTTCTCAAGAACTTTATCTGTTGTCCCGAGTTCATTCAAAATGGCTATTGCCACCAGGAGAATATATTCAAAGGCCTCAGTGGATGGAGTGGACCCCATGCCTTATATTTTATAGTTCTAGAGACTGGGAAGTCCGAGGTCAAATACTTTCTCCCAGATGGGGAGATCCCCTATGGCTGTATCATCCAGTGGTGGAATTTCAAGTCAGTACATACCAGAGAAAATGAGAAAGAGGAGAAGGCTCACACCAGAGAGTGAACAGGAAAGCAGGCAGAACTTGCTTTTCTAAGAAAGCTTTCATGAGTAATGACCCTCTGCCTTCCAACACAGACACACTGAAAATTAATTATCCAAAATTTGAGCTTTCAAGGATACTGTCCCCTGCAACCAGTGGCAGCCGATTTATTTGGGTTGAGTAAGCTTTAATGAAACATCTTGCTGGACATTTTCTACTTGTTTGTTACTGGCCAGAACTAGAATAACTTTGTAACTGAGCAGAATAACATTTTAATCATTATGGCAATCCAGGAAGATAAGGACCACTCTGATAAAAGTATGTTCCTTGTCACTGTGGATGTGTTTGCAGAGATGCAAGGACTCTTACAGAGGGCTTGGACTGGGGAAACAGGATTCTTAAGAAGACATTCAGCTTTTGGAATACTCTGATTTTTAGGATGCTCAAGAAACATACAATTTAATCTGTACTTATAACTTTTGCTCCAAAATTTGGATATTTTTGTAATAATCTGCTGGGGAAAATTCATGGCTCATTGCAGCTACTCACATCCAACCTAAATTCTTTTATTTTCTCATATTTTTTAATTGAATATACTCTTCATTTACATTTCAAATGTTATACCCTTTCCCAGTTTCCCCCTTCCAGAGAACCCCCAACCTATCCTCCTACCCCTTGCCTCCAAATATATGCCCCTCCACGGGAACCACTCCCATTTACTACCCCCCCCCCCCACCGCCGCCTCCCCACCATTTCCCCACGCTGGGGCCTCTATTGAGCCTTCATAGGACCAAGGACCTCTCCTCCCAGTGATGCCCCACAAGGCATTCCTCTGCCACACTTTTGGCTGGAACCATGTGTATGCCTTGGTTGATGGCTTAGTCCCTGGAAGCCCTGGGGCATCTGGTTGATTGACATCATCCCAACCTAAATTATTGAATTCGGATCTTCCCAAGAAATTCTTTGTGTAAATTCATGACAACATGCCCATCTTTCCTTCTGCTTTTGGCACTTTTAATGACCCTTTTTTTTTTTTTTTACATTTAAGGAAATTTTAAAGAATTTTAATAATTATACTATGATTCTATTTCCCCTTCCTTTTACTTCCTCCAGTTCCTACCATGTAACCCCACTGCTTTTCAAATTCTTGGCCTCTTTTTATTTAATTGTTGCTGTGTACCCTACTCTTGATAAACATTCTCCCGTTATCTTATTTATTTCTTCCCTTTACATCCTGATCACAGCCCTCCGTCCCTGTCCCTCTTCACACAGCTCCTCCCCTCCTCTGCCCCATCTCCTTCTCTGAGAACAGCAAGGCTCACGCTGACATGTTAAGTCATTTCAGGACAAGACACATTCTCTCTCCCAGTGAGGCTGTACAAGGCAACCAGCTAAGGAAACAGGATCCACACGTAGGTGAGAGGCAACGATAGCCTGTTTTAGTTGATGGTGGACTCACATGAAGCCCGAGCTGCATCCCTGCTAAGGATGTTCAGGGAGGGGACCTAGGTCCAACCCAAGCTTGCTTGTTGGTTGGTGATTAATTCTCTGGGAGCCCCTGAGGGTCCAGGTTAGTTGACTCTGTTGGTCATCCTGTGGAGTTCCTATCTCCTTTGAGGCCCTCACTCTTTCCTCCAACTCTTCCACAAGATTCCCGGCTCTATCTAATGCTTGGCTCTGGGTCTCTGCATCTGTTTCAGTCAGTGCTGGGTGGAGCTTCTCAGAGGACAGCCATGCTCCTGTTAGCAAGCATAACAGGTTACCATTAGTAGTGTCATATATTGATTCTTGCCCATGGGATAGGTCTCAGGCTAGCCAGTCATTGGCTGAGAATTCCCTCAGTCTCTGCTCTTTGTTCCTGAACTTCTTGTAGGCAGGATAAATTTTGGGCCCAAGGTTTTGAGGGTGGGTTGGTATCCTTATCCCTCCACTGGGAGTCCTGCCTGACCAGAGGAGATGACAACTTTAGGCTCCATATCCTCCTCTGCTAGGAGTCTCAGTTAGATTTAGATGGAAATTTCTTTGGAAACCAGAGTTGAGAACAAAGGTAGACAATGTTACTCAAGAAGTCTTACCAGTCTGTGTTTAATCAGAGGCACCCTGGCATTTTTGAGCAATGTTTTCCTATATGGTAGCTTTATCAGGAACCTGTAGACAGGTTGGTATTTTCAAAGTGTAGTGGATTTTATGGGAGAATATATGTGGATGTGCTCTGTAACAAGGAAATGCCAAAAGGGTTATATGTTTTCTTATTGTCATAATCTATTTACAGTCACAGAACTGGTTATTATAGTCATATTGGAAGTGGATTACTTTAAATCCTTTTGAGAATGATATAAAGTAAATAAAAAGCACCACTGATGATATTTAAAAAGAATCAAAGTCCAGGGAGCCTTGACTGACCAACAGGGAATGTGACAATTCAGAGCTGGATTTTGTAAGCAAGAAAGTAGCTATACAAACAAGTTAAAATCAGTGTGTGTGTGTGTGGGGGGGGGCAGGGAGGCAGGGCTGAGGTTGTTCCAGTCCAGTGAATAACTGCAGCACAAATGTGGTTCTTTGGAAGGTGGCCAGTGGTCATCTTAACCAAAGTGGCTATGGGCTGGGCATGGTAATGAGGTGACCACCAGCAGTGGACCCTAACGGAATGGCTTTCTGTTTATTTTAGCTGAGAGGCCAGTGTAAGTCCCTCAGATCAAGTGCTGAACATTCACAAACCAGGGCCATGCTACAAAGATGAAGAGAGCAGAAAACCCAGCAAGAACAAAACAGCCTCGAAGTGATAAATATTCTAGAAAGCTCATAGAATAGTTTAAAACAAATACTTAAGGCTGACACTACACGTCGATGGTCCAGTGCAGGCTGAGTGTGAGTGAGGGACTAAATCCCATTTCCAGATGCAGGAAATTCTAGCCTCGAAGAAAATAAATTCTACATTGATTTCAGTATTAAAATTGTTCTTAAATGTCACCTGTGTCCTGTTCTTTAAATCCCCATGAAGAGGGTTGTAGAAAGTTACATTTTTAGAAATTTGATGTCACTAAATACCATACACAGGGAAAGAACATACTCTTCTAATTAATACAGAGAATTGTTATGGTTCTGGTGATTGGAACTGAGAACATCCCATCTTTACCTGGAAATATAAGAGAGTAAATAGTTCCTAGTCTTAGTATCCAAGGGTTAGGATTATGTAGGATTAGTAGCCAAAGCGTTTTCATCCTGTATGCTGTGTAATAGGGAGCCTGTTTAAGGAGGAGTGCTAGTGGAGAGGTCCACTGCCATTTCCACACGACTTCTGTTTCATTAGGGACCATCTAAATGGTTTCTCTCTGACCCTTGAACAGATTTCTCTGTCTTGGAGCAAAACAGTTAACTACCATCTCAGAGCAGTAAGTTAGTAGCTTGTGTCAACAGTGACTTTCTTAGTCTAGTTGTTGATTTCACTATCGGATGTTTCAAGAGATAGTTGAGCTTATCGGACACACTGTATTTCAGTTTGCTCTTTTGTTTTCCAGGTAAATTTAAAAGTGATGCTGATGGCGGAGTGGAGATAGTAATGGCCGCCCTACATCACCAAGTCAGGAGCTCCAGTAGCAGGGACATAACACCAGTCCCTCAGCTGATAGCAATGAGTCCGTGTACTCAGTGTGCTGGGGTTTTCTTTTCTTTTCTTTTCTTTTCTTTTCTTTTCTTTTCTTTTCTTTCTTTCTTTCTTTCTTTCTTTCTTTCTTTCTTTTACTTTGAGATGTTTCCGAGTTCTTTCTGATTTCCCCTTATGAGTTTTCATGACATCATTTCTTAAAGTGGCACAGCTCACTCAATCAATTTTTTGAAAAAAAAAAAAAGCCCAAAGGTTTCTTCTTTTTTGAGCCTATTGTTGTAGCTGTATCGCAGGTATAAAATGCTGACAAGCCCAATGCATTGTATGTAGTCAGCACATGGGCCAACAGATGGGTACAAGGTTTAGCTCCATCTGAAAGTTATATAATATAACCTGTACATCTTTATGGCAAGGCACTAGCCTCTAAATCTTTAAAGTAGGAACACCGTTAATTCTTTTCAGTAGAAGCTTATGTCTGATGTCTCTATTGTGACTCTGTTGTAAGTTTTGGTACACCATACACAAGAAACTGAAGTAACGAATACACATTAATGATCTTAATCATAATCACTGACAGCACACTCCTAGGAAATACGAACAAAGTCATCTTCCTTCAATGATGAGAACAGAAGACAGTTAAGTATTATTTAATATTTCAAAGACAAGACACATCCACACCAGTCTCCCTGAACATTGAGCTGTTCATATACAAGTGTTAAACATGAAGGATTTTGTCATTCTTAAGGAAGAACATCCTGAATAAGGATTCTAGAAGAACCCTAAGACCCTTAAAAGCCTCTTTGCCCCATAAATCTCTTTCTGTGTCTCCTCATTTATACTCAGCCTATGAGAAGATGAAGCTAACATTATGGACAGCATTAGGTGGCTACTAGATCCTAGTAGACAATGCTGGAGACTGGCAGAACATCAGTTATAGACACTTCAGCTGAGCGTACAAAGTCAGGAGTTGGATTCCACATATGCTCTAGTTCATCAAAACCAAACTCATCTTTTCTTTACTAAGTGAGGACCCAAGAGGACAGATCAAAGCTGAGTTGACTGAGAGCATGACCTTGCAACTCTGTGACTCCTGATGACAAATGGTGCCAGGGTCACTGGTTACTGAATAAAGAAAATGCAGAAACTGGCAAGGAAGATAAGAGGTGGGGTTATGCGCACTACTTTCTGGATGCTGGTGTTGAGAATTTAGGCAGCAGAAGAATCCTATTCCTTTCTTACTGTTACTGATTTGCTCAGTTTGTTGAAGAAACCAGGGTGATAGCCAAGATCATCCTTGGAGTTGAAATGCCTCACTAGGTTCTTCCTGTGCATTTGTCCCATCAGAGTTCATGACCCACAAACCACCTGTTAGTGGTGCTTGGAGCTTGAACCTTTGGAAGTGGTTAAGATTCAGTGAGGCTATGAGAAGGAGGTTTGCATAATGAGTAGTAGAAATCCTAATCTGAGGAAGGGGTGTACAAGGCAGCATAGTTGTGCTGGTATGTGCTGCCCTGTGCTGATGGGTGGTTTGGGCACTCTTAGAGCATCTCTACCAGTGGGATGGTTCTCACCATATGCTACCATTCAGCTTTGGATTTCCCAATGTCCAGACTTGTAGGAAGTGAACTAATTTACTTCATAAAGTACCCATATGGTGGCATTCAGGAATAGCAACCAAAAATGGACAAAGACACTTATCCAGTAAATATAGTGATTGTTCCATTCATTCTATTCTCTGCTCTGGTTTCCACACTCATACATTAGCTTGCAACAAAAGAGTCCCAAGCAATCAGGCAACCCTGACACACCCCTTACTCTCTTGTTGGACTTAACACAGTTAGAGATCAAGGTCAAGATCTCAAGATAGCAAATATAGAGTTGGGACTCGAGAGGCTTCAAAGAAGGCAAGAGTTCTAATGTCTAGAAAGATTCCAGTACCTTTGTCAAACACACGTACTTTCCTATTTAGAGATATGATCATATCCTATAATAATCCTTAATCATTTTAATTCATGTTAATGATTTTCCCCAGTCTTTTGATACCCATTTCCTTCTTCTATCTTTATCCCAGATCTTTCTTAGCTGATCCTATGCTAATTAAAGAGTAACCTGATTCTCAGTTTCTTTGCATTTACCCTAGAAAGCATGTAGAATGTCAAGCATCAGGTGGGGAATGAACATTGAAAACATACTTTACCTGCTATTACTGCAGAGGGCCTGGGTCTCATCCAGAAATGACAAATACCCCTTTTTGGCAGATGCAAATCTTAAAAACACAAGTGACTTACCCAAGGTATTTCACAAGCCAGCTAACACTTGGGTGCTTGCTTCAGGAAATAGAAGATGAAAGCTAAGGGCTTGCTGGATTTACATAGGATGCCTGCTGAGATTGGTTCCTGGCTCTGAACATCTTCCAATGAGCACTGACTTGTGATCTGACTACCCATTGGTTGACCGACTCTCCAGGCAGATTAATATTTACCTAGAGATACAAAAGGTCCTCACTATCTCTCCCTCATTGCAGAAAAAAGCCAAGTAAGAAAAGACCGCAACCTCCAACATAATAATTGTATAAAATACTTGTGATTGGGTTTGTTGGTTTGACCTGATTTGGTTTGTGGCTTTCCTGCTGCAACATCAACACAGTTAGATTTAAAGCAACTGGGCTTTCAGAGAATCAGATGAAGTGGAAGGCGTTTAGGAAGGAGTGGGCATGGTGTAACAAGGGCAAGCCATAGGGGTATCATTAATTCTTCTCAGTAGAAGCTTATGTCTGATGTCTCTAATGTGGCTCTCACGGGGATTCTGTAGAACACGCCATATAGAACAGGGTATATGTTTCTAAAGAGCCTAGACATTGTCCTGGAACTTTGAATGTTGCCCGAATATTATTTCCCATGCATGGCAGGAAGTAAATTTTAGCTCTTCGTTGTTTTTATAAAATCAGGAACTATAGCTATGGTGGAAGATGCAAATGGAATCCATCTTACAGTGTCATTTGTTTGGATAGCCTTGTAGTTTGAGCTGCTTTATCCAAAAAGAGATGGTGAAGCTCTCCTGTGTTTCAGAACACAGCCTTGTTTGGAAAAAGTGTAATTAGTAGAGATGAAGTCATCCTGAAATAGGGTGGGCCCTTAATCTCATGGTGTCCTTAAAAAAAAAAAAAGACATAGACACAGGAGAGATCACATATGAAGATGGAGATTGGAGGATGCGGCTTTGAGCCAAGAAATGACAAGGCAGCTTGCTCTCATGAAAAGTTCAGGAGAAGCAAGAATGTATTCTATCTAGTGCTTCAATTGGAGCACAGTACCAAAGAAACATAGATTTTAAGATGTTAGCCTCTGGAACCTGGAGACAATAAATTTCTGTTTTAAGCCACCTAGTTGTGGTAACTTTACTATATCAACCTTGAGAAGCTAACAGGTTATTTGTATCAGATTGGGATGTAGGATTATAAGCACCTTTCTATAGACAACTCTAACTTACTAATAAACCAATTGAATGTTAATGTTTTCATCAATGTTAATCAATAGGAACACAGTATGTATCCTACTCTAGGGCAGAATCTATTTTCCTTCCAAAGGAAAAGTTTCAATATCCTATGAAAAGCCAGTAAATGTGTTCTGAGTTCATACTTGAAAAGGTATGATACCTTTTTCAGTTTTATTTGCTAGGAAGTCTATTAGAAGGAATTAGAAAAATGATTAAGGAATAATTGGGTTATAAAAACAGTACAAGTACTTTTCAATAGCATAGAAAAAAATCTACAATGGAGTTCAATTCAGTCATAAAAATGAAATATTATCATTTTTAGGAAAATGAATGGAACCACAGGTCATGGTATCAAGCAAAATAAGCCAGATATAGAAAGACAGATAATATCACATTTTTAAACTCATATGTAAAAACAAGAAACAAACAAAAAAGAAAAAAAGATGTTGTGAGCATATACAACAAGGAGGGTAGAGGGTAGAGCAAGCTAAGGTAGTAGGGAGGGGGAATATGAGAAAGCCCAATCTATCTATAGATGCATGCCAACATAAGCTTTGAAACTGTGTAAGGAACACACACTAGATTATACAAGGATGTTTAAGGAGGTTACAGAAGCCTATAAGACAAATGGCGCCCCAGAGATATTCAGAACTTTGGGACTTGTGCAGTGGACAGATGAGCCAGGAGGGCAGGCATAGTTCCTTACCCTCAGTATTCACTCATGCATGCATGCATTTGAAGATACTTTCTCAGTGAGGAGGTCTAATTGTCTTAAGACTTCTATCTGCTTCAGGAAATTGATTTCACTTCACTAACACACACACACACACACACACACACACACACACACCACAGAGGGAGAAAAGGCAAATAAATAAATTGAACCTTCACCTCACAGATCTTCAGGGAAAGATTAGGTTTGCTTCTGAGACATCTATCATCTTGGCTTTATGCCCAGAACATTCAAGGTCACCCATCTCTGCCTCCCCTAGGTCTCTGACACCTATTTTCAGAATATAGTGTTTAATGTGTCTTATGAGATCTGGCCATATTTTATTTTATCTTTATTTTTTAAGTGAAATCACAGACATGAAACTTTACCCCTAGGAAGCTCAATTTACATCTCTAGTGATGATGACCATATTCTGAAAAAAAAACACATAATATTTTTATACCCAACAGAACCACCAATTCTTTGATAAAATCTCATAGAGTGAGTCCCAGTTGAAATTTTTGCCATTCAAAATAGAAAATATTGTAATTAATTAATAAATTAATGTGTAAGTTGTGATTGAAGGCATGTCCAGTGATCAGCTTCTGTTGATCCCTACACTGGCCAAGGCAGAGAGTTTCATGCCTTGCTTTCATAGAGCACTGTGTATAATTAAGAACTTAGGTGTTAATCAGCTAAGTCTGTCTCCCATAGATGGGGATACTGGGATTGGGAGGAATGGGAGGCTTCGTGATTTTGTATGGCATAGTCTGCTTGACTAGGTTAAGAGGTACTTTGATAGCTGGTAAGATACTATTTTTGATGTATTTCTGGGAATGTTACTGGAAGAGAATAGAGTTTGACTCAATAGGAGATTAGTTTTCCTGTTTTTCTTTTCTTCTTTTTCTTCTTCTTTTTCTTTCTTTCTTTCTTTCTTTTTTTTTTTTTTTTTTTTGTTGTTTTAGGTGAATACTATCCAATCCTTCAAGGGTCAGAAGAGAAAAACTAAGAATCTCATGGATGTGAGATTCATCTTGTCCTGACACTGGACATGAGAGCTCTTGGTTTTCAGGTCCCCAGACTTCCCCAGGATTATGCTAGTCTCTGGCCTTGGCCTCTAAGTAGAAGTTATTCCATCAGGAATCTCTCAGTTGAGATGTAGAATGAGTTACATCATTGCCATTCCTGGGTCTCCAGATTGAATACAAACTTCTTGGGTAATACCATCACTTGAATCTCTTGCCATAAAAAAATCCTTTTATTTATATATACATACAAACATATTTATAGAATACCCTGTTGGTTGTCTTTCTCTGGAGAACTTTACTATAGGTCATGAAGGGTCATGTGACATGTAGAGTCACGGAAAGCAGGAGGCCAAGGCAGGTTTATAACCCACCCATTTTTCTGAGTCTTGTCCTTCAGCAGCCGGTCTCTTTAGGACTGGAGATGACACAGGCCCCTTTAGGATCCAAA
This sequence comes from Apodemus agrarius, assembly GCA_964023405.1. Classification (NCBI taxonomy): domain Eukaryota; kingdom Metazoa; phylum Chordata; class Mammalia; order Rodentia; family Muridae; genus Apodemus; species Apodemus agrarius. The sequence goes on from OZ030020.1 coordinate 29,516,187, forward strand.
TCTATTATGCAATTCTGAATTTATCATCTCTGGCTCTCTGCATTCCCAATTAACCTCACTTTAAGATCATTTCCTCCATGGAAATAGGTCTCAAATATCCTGAATGCTCTATTAATTGGCCATGCTTTTGGAAACAACTAGGCTTTTCCTATAAAACCAGGCAGCTTTGGATATGATCCCTAACTTAAAGGCTGTAGACCAAAAAGTGATAAATCTACAAGCTACCCAAAGACAGAATTGCTTGGAACAAAAAGGCCCACACTTTCAATTATTGCCAAGTAGACATTAGAATATGCCAGTAAATTGGATATCTCAGAAGCAGTCCCCATTGGACTCTGCTTGGTTTTCTCAACCATTTTTATTAAAACATAAACAGCTGAGGTCTTCAGTCATGAGGATGAAGTGTAAATCACCAGATGGAACTGGGATTGGGGGAGCTTTTGAAGGAGTTGTTGAGTAGGCAAGCAAGTGTGTAAGGGTTGTTTAGAACACTTTATTCTTGGGTCTCTATGAAAAGATCTGGGGCTTTAGAGACCACACCTCCTCTACACACTCTCTATCCAAAGCTGTATCTGAATAATTTAAAATACTGAGGAACAAGGTTGAATATTAAACTAACAACCAGTATTTATTATTTTGGATACAGGACAGCAAAATGCTGCCTTGATGGGAATAAACAACTACCCACTTGTTCTAAAGTCTGACAATGAATTGAGATGCGACGAACTGAGATTTCACTCGATTAATCAAAAAAAAATGTGGCTTTGGTTGAAATCTGCTCATCCAAGCCAGTGGTTGGAATTTATAAAAACAACCTGTTTATGTTGCCCAAACCTGTCATATTTCATAATCATCTGAGAACCTTTCAAATGGCCTGGAAGCTCTACTTCTTCATAGAGCATCTGATGCCATCTGTGGTGGTTTGGATAAGAATGGCCCTCATAGGCTCATATATTTGCATGCTTAGGGAGTAGCATTAGGACATGTGGCCTTGTTGGAATAGGTGTGGCATTGTTGGAGAAAATATATCACTGGGGGTATGCTTTGGTGTTTTAAAAGCCCAAGCCAGGTCCCATGTGTGTGTGACTACAGGGTGTAGATGTAGAACTCTGAGTTACTTCTCCAGCATCGTTTCTGCCTGCATGCCTTCTGTCATAATGATAATGGTCTAAACCTATGAAACCGTAAGCCTGTCCCCATTAAATGCTTTTTTTAAAAATTAGAGTGGCCTTGGTTATGTTGTCTCTTTACAGCAACAGAACACTGTCTAAGACACCGTCTAGATTTTGAATTCTAAAGGACAGCCCTATTTGAGAATAACCATTTAATATATTTCTTGGGTTTGATGTTACACAGTCCAGTTCTCTAACTATCTGTAACACTGGGGTAAGGGATGGTTTTTCTTTGTTTTTGCCTTTGGATGTACTGGCCTAAAGAACAACCCATGCGTGTCTACATAAACACAAATGCAATTTCGGGTGGTTTCAAGTTTTATGTTATTTTCCCTTGGAGAACTCCACTCTGTTGCTTTTAAAATTAAAAGTTGGGAAAGAAGCAATTTACTAGTTAGTAAATAAAACAAAAGAATCCTGTCCTAGTGAAGCCAGTGAAGGGAAAGTCATGAAGTAGGGATGAAGAGGGGCAAAGGAAGAAGGAGAGCCTACAGAGAGCCAGAACAAAAGTTACCATTTTCAGGTTACCAGATGAAGAGGAAATCAATGATGGGGAGTGGTAACTATGTCAGAAAGTCTCTAAAAGTAAGGTTTCTCAAGCTCAGCATGAGAGACATGTTAAACTGTTAACATTGTTATATTGAGGTGCTGGCATGTTTAGAGCAAGGTATTTAACAGAACCCATGGACTATGGTGGCCTTGCCTTGATCATGCCAGTAATGATTCGTTCATGGCAATAAGTATTCCCAGGGCTGATGATGCATCTCACTGCTAGGAAGCATGCCTAACTAATATTCAAACATGTGCATGGCTCTGAGTTTGATCACTAGGAACAGGAAAGGAATGTGGGGGAAGAGGGAGGGGCAGGGGAAAGGGAGAGGTAGGGGGATGATGGGGAGAGGGAGAAGAGGGAGGGAGAGAGGGCACGAGATTCCATTATCAAATTCTCTTGGGAAACCATCTTAGTTATTGTTGGAGATCACTGCCCTAGATAGTGAGAAAGGTGGCATCTGAATGAGAACCTGACAGAGGGCTAATATCCAATATATACAAAGAACTCAAGAAGTTAGACCCCAAAGAACCAAAGAACCCTGTTAAAAATGGGGTACAGAGCTAAACTAAGAATTTTCACCAGAAGAAATTTGGATGGCTGAGAAGCACCTTAAGAGATGTTCAACATCATTAGTCATCAGGGAAATGCAAATCAAAACAACCCTGAGATTCCACCTCACACCAGTCAGAATGGCTAAGATTAAAAACTCAAGAGACAACAGGTGCTGGTGAGGATGTGGAGAAAGAGGAACACTCCTCCACTGTTGGTGGGATTGCAAGATGGTACAACCGCTCTGGAAATCAGTCTGGTGGTTCCTCAGAAAATTGGGCATGACACTTCCAGAGGACCCTGTCATACCACTCCTGGGCATATACCCAGAGGATTCCCCTGCATGCAATAAAGACACATGTTCCACTATGTTCATAGCAGCCTTATTTATAATAGCCAGAAGCTGGAAAGAACCCAGATGTCCCTCAACGGAGGAATGGATACAGAAAATGTGGTATATTTATACAATGGAATACTACTCAGCAATTAAAAATAATGAATTCATGCAATTTGTAGGCAAATGGTTGGATCTGGAAAATATCATCCTAAGTGAGTTAACCCAATCACAAAAGAATACACATGAATTGCAATCACTGATAAGTGGATATTAATGAGCCCAGAAGCTCTGAATACTCAAGACACAATTAGCTAAGCAAAAGATTCCCAAGAAAAAGGATGAATGAGAACCTGTCAGTCATTGCTTCCAATGTCATCACAAACAACTTAGATCTAGTATCCAGAGCCTGAGAGATCCAGTTCCTGTTCTATTCCTGTCTCTGCTCCGGACTGCCTCATCCTCTGCCACCTGCTTCCTCGATCGCTCTGCTCGTGTGGAACCCTGATAGGCAGCAGGGCGAGGAGGCTGGCTACACACTGCTTTTGAATCTTCCCAGGTGTTAGAAGATACAGATAAAAACCATCATCTTCATTCTAGTCATAAAGAAAAGAGGCTTGGAGAGAGTCGGTGGTTGGTTTAAAGGCCACATGTCTTCAATGATGTCTTTTCATTCAAGGACATGCTTCCAATGAATCTGAATAAGACTAAACTTTCCTCACGATCCAAGGTGTTTTGTTTCAAAAATGCAGGGTAACTTCTTTTCTTTATAGAAAATTTTATAGGCGATCCACAAATAAGGAAGAGTTGAGAGTAATTGAACGAGGATATGGAGGAGCACACTGCTGGTCTCACCTATCAGGACCCCCACTTGGTTGGCCATTCCTAGAAATTCAGCAGGAAAGCCATTGTCTCTGTCAAGGCTGCCTTCCCATTTGATCTAATGCTTCCCTCCCTCCTTCATTGCTAAAAATAAGCCTTATGATTTAACTGCCCATCTGGATGCATATCACGAAGAGCTATTCTTTGACTTCAAAGAAACATTAAATAGCAAAGCAAGACAAGAAGAGCCCCAGGGCCATGATGGCTGTAGCGCATTGGTTATTTTAATGAAAAGATACATATATGCTGCTGGAAGTCAACCAGTAGAAGCATTAAAATGGTTGATTTAATTTTGTACTCTAAAGTAGCTATTCATTTTTATACATACAAATTTAAAATGAATATACTTTGGAAAAGTGTCTAGGAGCACAATGGCTGTGTCTTGCCTGATCTTAGACTTAAGACTTGGAGTTTTTTGAAAAGACTGGTTAGTGTAGCATAAGATGAACTGTTTCAGTTCTGTGTGATAAAAAACGATGAATCTTCAGTAAGGACTTTCTTTTATAAGAGACATTGATACAAGCTGCAAAGAGGTATCATGAAAGTTTCAGTTTTTCAAGACTATAATACACTGGGGATTGTCATAATGGTGTGATTGTACTTAACCATGCACTGAAAATGATTACAATAGTCAATTTCATGTCATAGGTACATTAGTGAAACAAATAGCACAAGACTATTATTTTCCTGAAGTCAATGACAGTCAGGAACTTTCTCATTTGTCCCTACGTTTGCTGTTTTGGGAGGGAGGAACATTGAGAAAGGATCAAGAATGTGTAGGGAAGAGGACAGGATTAGAAACCATGAATGTATATTTTGGTTTACTCAGTTACATGAAAGGTAGAGGCCAGTAAGATTCATGGCTGTGAAGTATTCTGTATGGAAGGTTGAGAGGAAAGGTGTCTGTAATGTGCCACACCTTACTTGCTGTTTCGTGCTTCATTCTGCTTAGGATGTAAGAGGGTGACATTTAGAGACCATAACACAGCCCCAAACAGTTTTCAGGGACAGTTACAAAATCTTAAAAGGAGAGCAGCATGGTTGGAGATGCACTTACTTCACTGCACCTATGAAGTTATGGGCTGCTGTATGTGCTGGTGAGTTTTATAACAGCCTGACCCAAGCTAGGGTCAATTTGGGAAGATGAACTTTCAATTGAGAAAATATCTCCAGGAGATGGGCTTGTGAGAAAATGTGTGTAGCAATTGCCCACGTGGATGGTGTCATGTCTGGGCAGATGGTCCTGGGTGTTCTAACAAGGCAGGTAGAACAAGTCACAGGGAGCATGCCAGTGAGCAACACTCCTCTATGGCTCCTGCATTAGCTTCTTTTCCCAGATCCCTGCACTGTTTGAGTTCCTGTCCTGACTTTCCACAGTGATATACTGTGATATGTGGACCTGTAATCTGATTGCTACCCTTTCACTCTCAAGTAGCTTTTGGTCATAGTGTTCTTGTCATAGCATTAGAAATCCTAACTAAGACACTTGCTAATTATTACCAAGAAAAAAAATCTCCTAAATAATTTATAATATACCAAAATTATATGATGTGCTTCAAATCCAAAGATAATAAAAATATATTGAAATATTCTTACCAGAAGAAGGAGGCTGCTAAAGTAAAAAAATCACAGGGGGCAAGGGAGGGGTAGGAAGTGTGAGAAAACACAGGTCTTCTGAATTGACTTTTGATGCAGGGTATACTTTTGAAACAGTTCAAAGGTCCCACAGGGAGTCTTTTTAGGATTCTGGAATATTCATATTTACTCAGCCCTATGTAATATCAAGAAATGCTAGTAATAAAATGAGTTCTTCTTGAGAAGCATTTAAAATTGAAGGAAAAAAAACTCACCTAGGAATTTAAGATGTTCAGAATAAAGAAAATAATCTAGTATATTATCTGAACAATGAGAGCCAGATCATGACATCCACACGGCTTTCCCAAGGCACTAAAGACATGGCTGTACTTCAAATATGAAAAGGAGACAAAGCATTAGGTAATGATTAAGTAACAAAAATAAGGTGCTCATGGCATTCTAGCTTTCATATTTCATAGAATAATTTCAATGTAAGAGAAATTTTATTGGAAATAATGACTCAGAAGTAAGATTTACTGAACGTAATTTGTATATTGAATATTACATGTATACTTTTTTCCTGGTAGTCTATTATCAGTTATTTAAGTAATCTAGGATATACTTGTATAGCATTTCAAGAAATAATTGAAAATATTATTTTAAAAATTAACTTGGAAAAATAAAACTATAAGCTTCAAAAATATAACTCTCCCCTCTAATAGTAATAATTTACCCCCAAGGATTATTTTTGTTAGCCTTTATTCTCTGCCTCTGAATATTATGGTTACAGGACATCTGTCTTGGTAAGAGGAAATAATACACTATTATATGTATTACAGTTAGGAGCAAAAGATGCAACTTATTAAGGAACTAACTGTCTCTGAGTCTTTGTAGAGATGGGTGGTTTGTTAGTCCTGTTCAACTAAATAAGTTAAGATAAAGGGGTTCTGTCCTTTGTTATGCCTGAAGTATTCTAATCCAGGCAAATCTTCTTATTCCTCTTCTTAAATCCTTTGAGTAGTCTTAAGAGCTGTGAGAAACATTCAGATTCTCCATCCATCCACCAGTTTTATCATCAATTGTTCTGTGGCGTTTTGGATGATGGAGATCCCATTCAAAGGAGCCACCGTTCCTTCCAGAGAAAACGGAATCTGTAGTAACTGTGGTGTTCTTCTGCCTGCTGCCCTTTCACTGGACGCCAAATGAAAAATCCAGGTTTTCATCCCTTTTGACAAAAGCGATGATATACTACTGATCTAGATCTTACTTGATATAGATATCACTTCCCAGAGGATGATAAAGACTACAGGCAAGACACAATCTTGTCCTTGAAAGATGTAGATTTGGTAATGCAGACAAAGAATCGATGAACCATAGTCCATGAGTATTACAAAGCAGAAACCCCCCAGCTGTCATCCATCTGGGATCGCCTGCCATCATTTGCTGGTGAGCGCCTCTTTTGATGTCCAGTAACCCTGCTAGACACGTTCATCTTGGACATTACTTTAGATCACATTGGACATGTGGGTGATATCCTCTGCCTATCCAATATCCCTTCCTCTACCTTTTCATCCCCAACGGGAGCCTTCTTCTGCTTAGTGTATCAGTGAACCCAACGAAATAAATAACCACGTGTACGACAGCCGTGCGAGGCAGTCTTTAGCAATATACTTAAGCCAATGCTCCGAGCGAACTTTTTTGGCAAAGTTCTTTAGCTGGCCTTGGCGTTCTGTTGTTTTCGCTCTTCACGCTCTTCACATTCTTTCTTGGAGCACAAACTTGAAGCTGAAGGTGGGGATCTTATCTTGGGATCCAGGATGCTTAGAACGGAAGATTCAAGAACCTGATTCCCTGACACCCTCTCTTGCTACTTTATTAACCAGAGATTGTTAAGCCTCATATTCTTTAATGCATGGGGAAAAAAAGATTACATCTAATTTGCTGTAAGTCCCTGGATAACAAGGCTTGGTGTGACAACTAACAGGATATAAGTCTAACAGAAACATCAGGCAGATGTTTAAAGATAAGAGCTATCCCATGAAGCTATACAGACCATGAACCTGTCACTAAATGGGCAGTCTCAAATTACAACATCATCAAGAGTATCTTTATTAGGATGAAGAGGTTGAATTTGAGGAGAGTTAATTATTTGTCCAAAAAATTATATCTATTTATTACTGGGCGTATGATATTTTTCTTTTGCCCTCACTCCTTGAATGGATCTTTACACGGTTTTGATATATTTAAAATGGATGGGAAAAAAGACTAAACAGATAATAGACGCAGCTGCAGATGCAGGGCTGGGTGTTACTCTCGACTCTGCGTTCCAATTCTCCTTCTTTGATCCAAATTTGATCTAATGTCCTTATTCTGCCCTTTAATGAACACATCCAAGTCCTACTTAGGTGTCACACCTCTGGGCTGCTGTATTACCCCATGTTCATTATGAGAGCCTGAGGCAATGTCTGCCAATCCACATTTCACAAAGCTCGAGAATGCCCCAGATCACCAAGTGTAGTTATGGAGATTGGGAAACTGTTTTGGAATGGAGAGGACTCTACACAGTTCCCTCCGTGAGGGCAAGGGCCATGTTCATCTGTGTGATCTGGCTTGCTTAGTTAGCATGCTGCATCCGTGGCTCTTCTTTATGACCCGCATTTAGGCAGAGGGGAAAAGGGCAGTCCTCAAATGTTTATATTTTCCATTCACTGCACACCTAAAAACAAGCAACTTTTGGAAGCTCGCTAAAAAAAATGAAGAGTCTGGCAAGGCACTTGAAAACCAGAGACCTTTTCACAGATGTTAATTTTTGCTTAAGTGTCAAGGATAGGACTTTGTAGGTGCTTAGGATGAACTGAACATCCCTAGAGTTATCGTTTTGAGATCAGTTTGCTCAGATTGTACCCAGACTATCTGGAATATAAGTAGCAGTCATCTGAGAATCTTGTGTCAGAATTCTAAAGGTGTAAGAGACTTAGGACTTGCAGGGGAAGGGGACAACTGTGCTTGTTTTAAAGGCATAGAACCACAATGAAGGAGGGGCTGAAGAATCCTTTTGTACATTTAATATCAAGTACAATCAGATAGTTAAAGGAACAGTTAATTTGCCAGTAGAGTAGGCAGCGGCTTCTTTCTTCTCTCTCTTCCTCCCTCCCCCTCTTGTTCCCCTGCCTGGCCACTCAGTTGCAATCCTTCTGTTTCAGACTCCCACAGTGTGCGAGTTGCCATCACAGGTAGCCACTAGGATGTCAAGGAGCATTCTCAAAAGTGCTAATTACTTTATTCAGTGCCTCTAAATGAACCCTGAGAGGAAGCCACTTGGAAAGCTCCTTCACATTTTAAATGCTGCCTAAGTAATAATAGCGAAATTTACTTAAAAACAGCTCCTGAGTGTTTAACTCAAGGTGCTTGCTTGTGGAAATTATGGACAGGCAGGTTTAAGTAAGGTGCGTTTCTGTGAAGATGATGGAGCTGCGAAGAAATAAACCCTAAAGACAGACAAGAATAGTATTTCTCACTAGGTTGTTTGGTTTTATACCTTAAATGCACCACTTACTTGCTTTACGGCCAACATTTGTTATATTATTTTAACCAATATCAGCATCGTCATCAGGTACGCTTTAAAGGGGATTCTAGAAGCTGCTGGTGTGAATTCATAGAGCTAGTAAGAAAAAAAAAAAGAATAAAAATAAGGCAGAACGGGGAGGCAGCTTGCTCTGAAGGCTGAGGATATTAGGATTGCTGAAACCCAGGAGTTCAGGTCAACCAGGGCAGCATAATAAGACCTCATCTAGTAAGAATAAAGAAGATAACAAAACAATTATATAAATGGACAACCAGACAGACTGATTCAGGCAGGTCTGCGGACCATGGTCTTGACTGCCGCCATTGCAGTTCATTTGTTGTGGCGTGGGATAAGCCCTGGGGCTAGAAAAGAAAACAGGTTCCCAGGACTTCTGAGTTATAAAAGCAGGAGTTAGACTGGAAGAAACACTTGTAGGCAAGCTTGCTGGTTGTAACTTGCTTACCCAGATCTAGCAGTCTAACTGCTATTGCCTAGGCAAAAGTGTCTTTTGCAAATACCAGTTAGCTATTTTTTCATTCTATCTAAAATCCTCCTCCTCTCCAATTCGCATGGTCGGCTTGCCCTGACAAGCATGCGTATTTATAGACCCCTCCCATCCACTTGTCTTCCTTGCAGCCTATGTCACAGTGCCTACCTAGCTGGTGCCTACCTAGCTGGTGCTTCCGTTCACTGATTTACTCTCATTGTCCATCCATCTGAACACAAAATCAAGAAGAGCAGACCTTTAATTTTTTTTTTTTTTTTTTTTTTTTTTTTTTTTTTGCTTTCAACGAAGACCAACTGGGGAAGAAATTACTGATCACAACTGATATGCATTCTGATCGTTCAAGGTTCGTCAAATCAATCAAGTCTGTGCAGAGTGAAACGACTTGTTGTTTTCACTAAGAAAACTGCCCGTCAGATCTGCTTTCATATTCCCATCTAAGAAAATCAGCTCCTTCAGGTCCAGCCTATAAAAGGTTTTTTTTTGGGGGTCTACAAGTCTCATCACGTTTTGGTTTAGCTTATCAGTTTATGTCTGTTAATTAGACTCATAGGCTCTGGCAAGTACTCGCATTCTCTCAGCTGGCCATTCATTATTTATTTCTGTTTATGGCATCCACACCACAGTCTTTTCTGTCTTAATATGATGCTGTAGTTTTTTTTGTTTTTATAATTGCTTGCAAAATGATTATACAACTTGAAAAAAACAAGATTGGGCCTGGGCCATAGACTTCCATGGTCCTTGTTTTGAATATTTAGTACAGTGTCTGGTTTATAGTAGGTATTTAATATGTGCTTGTTAATGAATAAATAGATGGCTTCTTTGAGTCACTCTAGAAGGTTCTACAATAAGATTGCATGCAGAAAGGGGCGATGCTATTGAAAAATACAGGTCAGAACAGGAAATAAGCAATATCTCTTGTGTGGGCACTGGAAAGTGAGAGAAGAAGGACTCTAAAATCAAATTCTGAGGTAATTTTACCTTTGATTTTTTTTTTTGCAGCATTTACAAAGACAGCCAGAGTTCCAGGAATAAAAAAAGAGCAACGGGGAACACGATGTCTCTCAAATTACCATATGTATATTATTTACCAGTGCGCAGAGGCAAGTAATGAATATATTAGGAGAACATGCTCATCCTCTTTGTGTTCATGATAAAATACCAGTCCTGTCAAATCATCTCGGAATGAAGACGATGGGCTACGGAAAGCGAGTTCGCACATCAGCCCTATCCAGCAGGCGCTGAAAATTGATTTCATGAGGGCTTTATGCTGGTAACAAAACAGAAGCACTTTCTGATTGCAGAAATACCTGTTTTTTTCTTTCTTTCTTTCTTTTTCTTTTCTTTCTTTTCTTTTTCTTTTTTTTTTTTTACCGACACCTATTTCTGGAACATTCAGTTGTCCTGAGGGTGATTTAACAAAGGGAGCACACAAGAAGCATTTCCCTTTCCTATGTGCTCCGAGAAGATGTCGCAGGAAGCAGCAGTCAGCACACAACCGTGCCAACTCATAAGAAACTCCTTCCAGGGCTGTAGGAAGCTTGGATATCTGGGGGGTTCATAGAATCTTGGGCAGGTGCCTATTGCTACCAAACAGCCCTTTAATCTCCTCTCCGGGGTACATTACAAGGGTTTTCACCTCTTCCTGTGGATTTCTGTTGCTTTCCCTGAGTGCCAACTGCTATCCACACAGCCTTGTTGTTGCATAGATATAACTTAGAAAGACACACGTGCTAAATCATCAGAAAGACAAAGCCTTAGTTAAATTTGCATTTTCCTAACTGGTCCCGTGCCTGGCTCATGATAGTCCTTACAAAAGGTTTACAGACTGAATGAAAGTCTGTAAAAGGGCACAGTACTTTGGAACTTGTTTGTTGGTTAGGAACTTCTTTATAAACTATATGAAAAAGAACTCATCTATCTATCATCTATCTATCTATCTATCTATCCACCCATCCATTCAGATGTGACTCAGGAAATTAATATTGAGGTAGGAAAATAAATAGTTAAGCCTTTCACCATAGCACACTTGATATTTACACACAATTTCCTGTGCCAAAATTCATGTCAAGTCCCTGAATCTCTGTTTAATGAAAGTATCGTGACAGGAGTTTAGCTTTTAACTACTTATTGCCCCTTCCGGGCCATAGTGACTCATTAAATTTGTTTTTATGTAATTTCTATTGTAGTAGTTTAAGTTTTATCAGCCTCTGAGTCCTTCACCTAAGAGGAAAGAAAAGTAATGATGGCCATTGGTTCTATTCTCTCCAAGAGGTCTAAAGTTGTTTTCAGTTTGAAAGCCAGATTGGTCCTACTCAGTGCTTAGTGTCATTGCTCTGTCACTGAGGGAGCTAAAGGGTCCAGACCTCTGAGGTATTATTATAAGGAACAGTTTGATGCTCAGGACTGCATGGGAAGTGCGAACCTTTTTGGAATTTAGGTGGTTCAGTGTAAGAAAACATGGCTGCACTGGACTGGAGAGCTTGCCACTCCCTTTCTCAATTCTAGGTAGTCATAAATATCACACGTGTTGACCAAACATTTACAGTAATACAATCAAAAGGAAGATCCTAAGAAAGAATTGGGAATAAGACAGCCTGCCCAGTGAGAGGTAGAGGGTTGAATCCTTACATCGGAAACTTAAAAACATCTACTTAATGTAGTGGGTATTTGAATTCCGTTGGTGAAGAGACACTTCCCCAAATTAATTTAGCTTTTCTTCACAATTTTAAGTACAACTGTTCATAACAGCTGTGTAAGATTTCCTCAAGCGCTGGTACTGTGAACTGGCTGACAAAGAACCTTCCTAAGTCCTAGTACGACTTTGCCATGGAAATCTTACAAAGTGACTTCTTCAGCTGATTGGCAGAGTCCAACTCTATCAATAAAATAGTCGATTGTTGTAGGCATTCAATAGGAGTTGGCTAGCAGCGACTATTGAGAAGGGACAGCATCAGCTGTGTATTATATCACACAGCTAGAGTGTGTGATATAACAAGGAACGTATGTAGACCAGATACATGTGGTCTTAGCAAGCTTTGAATGAGACTGCATGCAAACATACATGCTCCTGTGCATGTGTTATTATTACAAATCCTGAGAATATGAAGTCAGGGTATGGGGAACATAAGCTGCCAGTGGTTTAGAAGTGGGGACTTTTAGTGACTCTCTTCTTGGGGGACTCAAGCGTAGGCACACTTAAGAGAATCCTAAGGTGGTTATGAAGCCAGGTTCTCCATGAGAGCTAAGGTGATAAAGTAGGGTGCCAGCTCTTCTCAGAAGATCAACCTCATGTTCTTACTTATTCTTTCTCTAAGCCTTTCTGGAATAAGCTTTTTCTACCATTTTGGAGGAGGCGATGAAAAGGAAGAGGGAAGTGTAGACACACAGTTGGCCTGGAGATAGGAAGGAAGTCGCCGGACTGGTCACTATTCCTACCAAACCAGTACTTCTCCTTTTAAACTTCTGGGGTCCAGTGTGGGAACAGATGTTGATGTGGGGGAATACTAGGATGCTGAAGCAAGTTGGACCTTACATTTCCAATACTGTTCAATCTCCCAAGTAATCAATACTCTATCTTATCTCACCACAAATCATCAACATTGACTAAGACTTTTCATTCACAACTTACATTAGTTGAAAAAGACAACAGAGGTCTGGGGAGGCATTGCGAGGGCGGCTCACCCGAGATGGGAAGGAGGATGGTCCGTTCCCAGAAGATGAGGTTCTCTGAGGCCAGTTATGCCGCTGTTTCCTTCTCAGGGTTGTTTTCAGATTGGTAGAGGAGCAGTGCTTTCAGCTGTGCCTGAGTGACAACACTATCCTGCCTTTCCCTTTGGACATACATGGTCGGTTCTTTCTCAGGATCACAGAGGGTTTGAGTGTGGTCACTCCCATTTCAAGAACCATAAACATTCTCTTAAAGGAGTTTCCTTCCCCGGGTGGAAATGAATGGCAGGCACAGTTCATTACCTTTTTCATTCAGAGGAGAAGTTGACAGTCAGGGAATTTATGGGTCCAGAGGCAAGGCCTGGAGGAAGTATGTAAGAAGACTCAAGACGGCTGAAAGCTGTGACCATTGTTTGTATTCAGGATCGGATGAGAAAAAAAAAATGTTTTGTCAAATCCAGAGCCCCAAAATAAACAAGTCCCAAACCCGTGGAGGTGAACTGGGTTGTTGATGAGATTTCAATACCCTCGCCTTCCAGAGGAAGAATACTTGGTTATTATTATATCTGGTATGCTAAAAACAAACACCAGGAGAGTGGCAAAAGAAGACAGAATAACCGCGTGCGCACGGGACTTTATACGGGAGCAGTTGGACAACACAGCCCAGAATGGAACAGGCCAGAGGGGCTCACTATGGTAGGATTAGCAGATGCTGACTCTTAAAAATCTCATCAGAACAATATTTAAATTTTAAATATTTAGCTTATGGGTGGGTTATAAATAGGGAAATAATCCCAGGTTAACTTCTCCATAAATTTTAAAGGGATACTCTTGAAAGGTGTGCGGCTAAACTCCTCGAGTCTGTAGCACCAACTTGGGCAGTTTTGTAAACTGGGCTCCTAAGTATCCCACACTATCCTTTCTTGACCGGAAGTGATTTTAACCTTAATTTTAAAAGAACATTTCGTCATTCTGCATTTTATTTCATCAACTATGGATTCGGACCAACTCCTCAAATGTGTCAACAATGCCCCATCCATTAAATTTGGAGACACACACACACACACACACACACACACACACACAGAGTGTTTTTAGAACTAAGATCCTTACTGTTTATAACACTAATAAGGGGGAGGAGCTGCCTCTAGGCTCTGCTGAGGGAAATAGGCTCTCTGATGCTACCAAGGGTGAATGGTCGCTGCTTATTGAAAACTGCTGTGTGTGCGGAGGAGGGCAGAGCTGGAGAGGAGAGGAGAGGCTGGAGGGCTGAGGCTGAAGGGAGAGGCTGGAGGGCCATGGGCTTGCTGCGGACCGGACAGAGTTGTGATAGAACCCCTATGGTTGATTAGCCCCGTGAGCTCAACCTTATCTTTTGATGTCTGGACTTTTCATCGGTAAAGAACTGTTTTGAGGACCAAAGAAAATTCTGGAGATGCAGAAGAGCACTTGACATGCAGTGTACACCCCAGAAAGAGTTCCCTTTCTTTTTTTAGGAAAAGCTTTTTTTTTTTAAGAGATAGTTATTTTTCATTAACAGTCTATAGGAATTTGATATTGACAAAAAGGCAATTCCTAGCTTTAAACAACAACAACAACAACAACAACAACAAAATGCCATTATTTGAACACAAGCCTGCCAACATGTATTATAGACCTTCTATATGTTTAGGATGTCTTAGGATTATTTCTATATGCAGAGTTTTAACTATATAAGGCATGCTTATGAAGATGTATGCATATAAATAATCTATTTTGATTTGGAGAGTTAGCCTTTGTGGTGGTTTGAATAGGAATGGCCCCTATTGACTCATATCCTCGAATGCTTAGTTACCACAGAGTGGAACTCTTTGAAAAGACTGGAAGGATTAGGAGATATGTCCGAACTGAAGGAAGCATGTCACTGGAGGGAGGCTTTGAGGTTCCAAAAACCCCTGCGAGGCCGAGTTGTTCTCAACTCCTTCATCAGCACCAGTCCCGTCCTGTCTGCTACTGTGCTTCCCGCTATGATAATAATGGATTAAACTTAGAAAACTGTGTGCAAGCCCCCAATTAAATGATTTCTCTCATGGAATAGTAGCCTTGGTCACACTGTCTCTTCACCGCCGTAGGACAGTGATCGAGACAGCCTTCAAACTTCTGGGAGGACACAAGACATTTAGCTCCAGGCTATGAGTGATGTGCACTTTGGACTGCAAAGCACTAAGCCAACGAAGCTGGTGATCTTTGTCTACCGCAGTGCAGCTAAGATTGGTGAGAGACAAATGCCGAGTCCCTCGGTAACTGTCTCTGTTAGCACAATCAGTATCTAGGCTGTTTGACATCCGACGGAGACCTTAAAAGACCTGACATTTCATTATCACGGGAGGCAAAGTCATAGTTACAATGTTTATCTCCGGCATCGCATGTGGTTTTTGATAGAATCTTGGTTAGCTTCTTCTGACTCAGTCATAGAAGAGACTTGAGCCCTAAGCAGTAACTGATTGACCTTGTTTGACAGACCTAGGGAAAAGGTACCTGTTTTAGCAAATTTACGACTTTCATCATAAGCCTACACATTCAGGTTTGACTCAACATAGATGTGCCAGGACAGAAAACTGGGTAAATAATTGTCTTACCTGACTTTTGAGGTGGGGCTTCTCATGATTTTGAATACACTTTGATGAAGAAGCTTAGCCATGCTGCTGTACGGTTTTGACATGTACACATTTATTTAAACACACGTTAAAGATATTACTGTATTTCTGGTCTATCCTTCCAATGGGTTCCATTGACTCTATTTTTTTTTTTTTTTGGTTCCTGGCTGTCCTGGAACTCACTCTGCAGACCAGGCTGGCCTTGAACTCAGAAATCCACCTGCTCCTGTCTCCTGAGAGCTGGGATTAAAGGCATATGCCACCACTGCCCAGCTGACTCTATTTCTTTTTAGATGCCTTTAAATAGGCAATTAGGTAAATTATTTACGTGAAATGCCTTGATCTTTTATCAAGTTATCCATAATTTAGAGAGTTTTCATTAGAGCATTCGGCATCACCATTTGGTGTCTGAATTAACTAATCATGCCAGTGATTTTCTACATAGCCAGAGTCACCCATGAAGAAATTTCCCCAAGGCTGGGAGATGGCTGAGTGTTCAAAGCTCTTGCTTTACAACTCTGAGGAATGGGTCCTAGGACCCATGAAAAGCCAAACATAAAAATGCACATGATTATATTCCTGGTCTATAATCCTAGCATTACTACAGCCAGATGGGATGCAGAGACAGGAGAGTGCCCAGAAGTCCCGAGGCCTGCTAGTGTGCAGTGGTCTACAGTACTGGTTGCTGTCCGGAGCAAGGTGAAAGGGAAGGGTTGACATTTAAAGTTGTTACATGTAAAGAGGCACAGATGCATCCCCGATGGAACACTGAAAGCAAAGTAAATGCGCCCTGTCACCTCCGAGCCTGTCCCAGAGCCTGCCTTTCCTCCATCGTTTCTTACAGGGTATCAGGATTGTTTGATAATTTTCTATTACGATTTTCTCATTATAGACCAAAATATAAACTGGCTCCCGGCCGATCTCTACTGGTTTTAGTTCTTTCTATTGTTGAAGTGTAGCCATAGGCTCTGCTTTTGGAAAATAAGCTGCTTTATGCCTGGATTTATCCACTATCTGCACGCTTTTTTTTTTTTTTTTGAGACAGGGTTTCTCTGTGTAGCCCTGATTGTCCTGGAGCTCACTCTGTAGACCAGGCTGGCCTCGAACTCAGAAATCCACCTGCCTCTGCCTCCCAAGTGCTGGGATTAAAGGTGTCACTATCTGCACTCTTAATATCGATATGACTTTTAAATAAATGAAAATAGGAACCATGTTATCAGAGTATGATGCAAAATATCTCTTGTTTGAAATGATTTAAGAAATGATGAAATTAATTGGGACACTGTTCAATTAATAGTATCTATCTGCAATTTCATGTTAATTAAAGCTACACACTCTAGACCATATTACAGATTACAAAAGGGGACCTATGTAATGACCAGGGTTTTGACTAACAGTAGGGTATGCAAACTATAGTAAGTGACTGCAGGAAGTAAGGACACAAATAATTGAAAAGGCTATACACGGAAATTTCATGTGATTTCCTGTCTTTCGGGGGAGACTGTATACACATCTGGATCCAGCTTCTGGTGTTACATGTAGTGCCCATCAATCACATTTGCTGGAAGGCACCTATGAGCTAATTCAAATGATTACAAAAACTCTCTTTGAAAGAAACGTCCACATCTCATCATGGAGGCAATATCTTCAAGTGGTCACAAACATCACCATTCATCAATATTTGTAGGTCTCTTTTCCTTCCGGGTTCACAGTTGAGACCACGCTTGCGTGATGAGTCTAGGCGTGGCTCCATGAGCCTTAAAATGCAGGCGGAAGTGATGTAATTACGTCCCCGAGAGGAGATATTTAAATTAGCGTGTGACTCTACACACTGCCCTTGCCCCTGCAACAGCCTTGTGGAGTTCTGAGCAGGGCAGGAGGAGGAACTTGAAACACTGAGTTTTGCCTAGTTCCACAGCAGCTGACCGGCAATCACCGTCAGTCAATTTGAATAAGCTTCTAGCAACACGTTCTCGTTCTTCTCCCACGAAGAAGTGAGTCAAGCCCCTCCCTGATCCAGGTGAACTGTTGCTGCAAGGATGCCAAAATTAGACTAGAGAAGGCATGCGCACTCGCACGCGCGATGTTTCAGGAGCATCTGCTTGAAGACCTCTTGCGATCTGCATGCTCCTCCCAGAATTCAGTGGCCTCAGTGGCCAGCCCTGCAGAAAGCCTACACGGAACTGCCTTTGTCAAGAAGTCCAGCTTCTTGGCATCATCCTCGACAGACACTAAGAATGATTCCAGCCCCCAAGTCTTTGACTGTTCACAGCTGAGACCTTAGACATTACACAACAGACAGAGGAGTCACCACCGGGCTGTGTCTGATTTCCTGACCTACATAATTCATGAGTGTAATAAAGTGGTCATTGCTTTACACCATGAAGTCTAGGGTGGTTTGTTATAAAGCAGCCAGTGACAGGGACACATTGGTACAAGCAGTTTGCTATCATCCTGTGACGGAGTTCATCTCACTAGCAAGGTGTTTTCCGGGGATGCACAAAACATAAACAACAAGGTAAAATGGAAAAAACGCCATTTCCAGTTTTCTGGTGGGAATGCCTTCTATGGCCCCCACAGCTCTGGAGGAATCGGTTTGCTCAATCTGAATGGCCTTTTCTCCATAACTGTCAGTCGCGTCTGCACTGTCTCATTCATTACACAAGCTTTTATAAACTGGATTCATTGGGGTGCAGCAACTTTTCATTTCCAATTATTTCATCCAGGCAAGACTTATTATGAAAATAATTGCATGGGTCTGTGCCTCAACAGAACTTAGGGTACGTTAAGACCTGGTTACACATGACCAAGCATAGGAAGGAAAAGTTGGATGCTCATCCTGTGAGATGATAGAGCCATGTTTCAAAAACAGCTGGCGCTCGTGCCACGACTGACTTAGACTGACATGTCTATGAGACATGTGTTAGACCATGTGAGTTAGGAGACATGGCGCACCCTTCCATTACCCAGATTATTAGCATAAAAGTCAACAAAAATCCAGCACAATCACCTTTTTTGTTATATCATTACAAATTTAAGGCTGGAGAGACGGCTCAGCGGTTAGGAGCATTGACTTCTCTTCCAGGGGTCCTGAGTTCAATTCCCAGCAACCACATGGTGGCTCACAACCATCTGTAATGGGATTTGATGCTCTCTTCTCGTGTGTGTGTGTGTGTGTGTGTGTGTGTGTGTGTGTGTGTGAGAGAGAGAGAGAGAGAGAGAGAGAAGATAGTGACAGTGTACTCATAAAATTAAATGAATGAATAATTCTTTAAAAAACAAACAACAAATTTAAAAACAAGGACAGGGAGCACAGAAGAAAATTGTCAGTGACAATACAAGGAATTAATTAGTTTAATTTTGAGGTTATACAGCTCTAGGGATAAATGAATATATGAGTTCTTTATACATATACACGAGTCCAAATATCATTTGGAAAATTGTATAGCTTGCTTCTTGTTAATTAAGCCTGAGGGCTGGTTTTAAGTATTTAAAGTATGTGTGTGTGAGAGAGATAATGTGACGTGTAGATGCTTTGTTTGCAAGTTGCTAAACATTATCATATATCATTACTTTTTCACTCACATGGTGAGCCATGCACACTGTAGAGAAGCCAGTTCGGGTCCACAGGCTCACAAGAAGTGTGCATTTGCTATCAGAGACAAGTCAGGGTATTGAAGAGGGTGTGGGAGGAGGAGCTGCTACTGGAAAATCCCAGACTTAAATTACATCTTTCTCATAAACTTGCAGTTTGGTTTTTAGGAAAAAAGTTTGGCTTTAGTTTCTGTCATTTGAATATGGAGATAAGGACATAGTACTAAAGTTGAGAGGAGAAGATTGTGTATATAAAGTCTGCCGTTCAGTGAGTGCTTAGTGAAATGTAGCCGTCAGGTATAGAAAAGACAATTTGCATGGGAGAAAATCCTCCCATTCAAAGCTACACATTGAATAACTCCTGGGCTACAGACTCCAGCAGTTCATTAAATAACTGGTAGATTACAAAATCCCAAATCTCATTACCTTCTTGGTAATTTTCCAGGGGAATTATTAATTTGGTTATAGTTAAAGTCTTTAGAAGTCCCTTTGTCTTTTCCTCTGCTGTGAAGCAAATTCACTTGAAAAATTTTCTAACAATTAGTCCCTAATCCACTCGTGGACCTGAGATTTCTCATCTCTGAAGCCTAAATTCACATAAAGCCTTGTGCAAAACTGGCCAGAATGGGGATAGTTCCCTTTCTGGCTTTTATTAGAGACACCAAAGTGATTCCTATTACAAGAGAGCAGGTAGAGGAAGCGGTTAACAGGCTGATTATTTGCAGAGAACTGGGTTATCTTCTAGAGAGTCTCGGATTTGTTCAGATCGCGTTGCTTCCTTTGTGATTATCTTCCCCGCTTCCGTTGCTAGCCTATATCTCTGTCAGCCTATCCTGAGCATTGTACACAGCATGCTCACCAGCAGGCGCTCGTTCTTCTTCCTGCTACAGGAAGTCAGCTGTTTCCTTCCGCTCAAGACCTAAGGATGATGCTCAGGTCTTAAGCAACATTCACGCCCTGCGCGTTGTGGCTGTTCCCTTTACCGGCATCGTAATAACGTCTCTTTACATTCCTACCTCCAGCAGGAGGACAGGTTCTCAAATGAGGGAGAGGGGACCCATCCCACAGCCATAACTGACCCATAATTGTTCCTATCTGAAAGAATTACAGGGATGGAACTGGAGGTAACAGGCTCAAAGTGGGATCCAGCACAAGGAGAGGTCCCATGCACTCCAGAAGACTCAACAAGCAGCTGAAAGAGTCAGATGCAGATATTTGCACCCAACCAATGGACAGAAGCAGCTGACCCCTGCTGTTGAATTAGGGAAAGGCTGAATGAAAATGAGAGCAACCCTGTAGAAAGACCAGCAGTCCCAATTAATCTGGACCCCTGAGATCTCTCAAACACTGGACCACCAAACAGGTAGCATACACCAGCTGATATGAGGCCCCTAGCATACACACAATAGAGGACTGCCGGGTCTGTGTTCATTCAGAGATGATGCACCTAACCCTCAAGAGACTGGAGGCCCCAGGGAGTTTAGAGGTCAGGTGTGTGTGTGTGTGTGTGTGTGTGTGTGTGTGTGTGTAGGGGGGGGGCAGGGAGAACATCCACGTGGAGACAGGAGGAGAGGGGAGGAGGTATGGGATGTGGAACAGTCGGAGGGTGAACAGGGGTTGGCGGGGTGGGGAATAAAATGTGGAGTGTATAAACATAATTAATAAAAAAGAAACAAGAGCATTTTTCATAAAAAACTAATTTTCTCACTTCTAATAGGGCACTCTTATGTTATAGCTATAATGTATAGCTTCAAATAGCTACAGATTACCAAAACTGAACTGCAATGTTTAAAGTAAAGCATGTAGATATGTTTTCCCTACTAATAGAGCCAACAGTTTCCAGGTATCATTGAATGCTTAAGCAAAAGACTTTCTAGAAGTGAAGGCATCCAGTGTTTTCATCTGAGGAAAGAAGATTCTGCCATCGGCACCACAAACCTAAATAATTCAAGGTACACAGACAGGCCAGTGTCTCGAGTTTAGAGTTATCAAGCTTCACACTACCATCTGGTTTCTTCATTGTTTATATATTTATTTATTCATCGCCATCATTTTAAAGTGTCTGATATGGATCATGGAGACACACGCCTACAATCCTAGCAACTGTGACTTGGTGGCAGATGAATCATGATCATTTTGGCTACATAATGAGTTCCAGGCCAACCTGGGCTACGTAAGATCCTGTCTCAAAAAAATATAGCATACTAAATGAATAATAGCCTACAGAAATGAAAAAGACCTTATTGGAATATATTTTTAATTAAGTTTTCTCAGGAGCAATGATAGATTTACAATGTCTTGCTTTATTCTGCTCATTTCTGATGCTGAGGTCATTGTGTGCCCAGGAAACAGAATAAAGCTTTCCTTTTGAATAAAGGACTAACAAACCAATTAGCTCAATGTGTTAAATTATGAAATTAGCAAGGAACCCTTGTGACATGCATCTCCAAAAAGACTTATTCTGTTTTCTGGACACATAATCATTTATGAAATGAATCAGAAAAGAATTTATTGTTTTGCAAACAGTATATGTGTGTGTATGCATATATATGTATGCATTATATAAATTACATATCTTAGTATTCTGAAAAACACATACGCATGCAATTTTTTTTTACATTGCTTGCATAGGCAGAACAAGAAAAGTTCATGGCTTTAATTTAAAGCAGTTTTAAACCATACTTCAAAGTACCCATGTACTTATTTTAACTGTCACAAAAACATACTTCCCTTTTATGTGAGTGAAGAACAAAGTAAAATACAAATGTTTATTTTTACTCCAGTTTCTCAGAACAAAAAGCCTTGATGGAATCCTTGACTGTTCTCCTCTCTTTCCATCCTACTTGGCAGCTAAAACCGGCGAAACCTGCTTCGTCTGTCTGTAGATGAGGTGAGCAGATGCAGCTTCCTCTCACCTTTCTCTATAGCACCGACTTGGCCTAAATGGAGATCTTTACCCTGGCGATCACACCAACCTCCTAGCTGCTCTCCTGTCTCTTTCTCTGCGGCTCTGTAGACTGTGTGTCTCCGACAGAACAGGCAGGGTGATGCTTTTAAAACCAGCACTAGGTCAAAGCACATCTCTTCAAAATGCACCAGTGAACGATGAAAAGATAGATGAATAGGATTACAGTAAAATGAAAACGCAAACGCAGTAACGAGGAACAAATCTAAAGAATGGGAAATATTTACGAATTATACATCAGAGTTTACTTATCATATTTACTAATTATACATCAGGGGTTTAATACTCAAAATTCATAAGGAACAAAACACCCTAACAACAAGGAAATGACTCAAAATGGATAAATAATAGAATGCATACTTCCCCAAAGAAAAATAAACTCCTGCCTATTATGTGTATTTAAAAATCGTGAACATCACTTTTACTAAGAAACTGCATGTCAAAATGCCAGAGTAGCTAGAACGGCTACTCTGAAAAGACAAAATTTACAAGTGGTGCCAAAGATACAGGAGAAAGGGGACTCTTGCACATTGCTGGTGGAAATGTAAATCAGTACAACCACTATGAAAAACACTATGGAGTTTCCTCAAACACCTAGGGGTAGACGTATCACATATCCCAGCTATCTCACTACTAGGTATATATTAAAAGTAAATAAAGTCAATGTGGCAAAGATATAGCCCATGTTTGTTGCAATAGTATTTGCTATAGCTGTAATGTTGCCTAGTGGTTCATCATGGCTGCATGTGTAATAAAAAGGTGGTACAGAGGCCCAGTGAGATACTATCCACTTACAGAAAGACTTGGACAACAGGAATGACTCTGGAGAACACTGCGATAACTGAAATAAGCCAGACACCGGAAGACAAATCTATGACCTCATTCCTATGTAGAATCTAAACGTATTGCTGATATGCAGCAAGAGGACTAAGACTGTGCATACCAGGCTATGGGGTTGGTGGGGAAATGTTGATGCCAGGGAACAAGATTTCAGTTATAAGAGAGGAAGACATACATGTTATAACCACAGTGGCAATTAGTATAGAATATTCTCTCCACAAAACGGAGGCAATACACTATAGAGTCAGTCATTCTATGGTATAAACATTTCCAAATAACATGTGTACTTAATGAATACATATGATTGCATGTGCCAATTAAAAGTCAAACAGCTCAATTGACACGCAGGCAAATGGCAGTGTATGACAATAGCCCTGGTACTTTAAAGACTGAAGCAAGAGGATTTTGAGTTTTCGGGATCGCTTAAACTGTATAGTGGAACACTGTGTCCAGCAAAAACACCAGAAGAAGAGGAGGAATGTGGAGGAGTCGGGGAGAGAGCAGGAGCAAAAACTTAATTTCCCACACCCCTGGATTCCCATCTCTTCTACAGGAAAAGCCTCAGGCGTCTGTGCTGGGATTATTGGTGTTTAACACTGTACTTGACTCTGTCCTTACCACCATATAAGGCTCTCTCAGCTTCATGCTTTTGAGTATTCAGAAGACCTGTGGGTTGTGCTAAAAGTGACGGTCCTTTGTTCTGTGTGAAGGCAGCCTCCTGTGAAACAATGACTCTGGCCCTGGCATGAGGGACTTTGCATTCTGACTTCTTCTCAGAACAGGGGACGATGAAGGCACGTATCCCTGTCACTCAGGGGACGTGGGACTGTGCAGGACCCACAGCAGCTGCAGCCTGCTTAGTGCTCTCTTTACAGAATACTTAGGACTGGGTGGTTTCTAAAAGAATACATTTTTGTTCCTACAGTTTTGAGTGCTGTGAACTCCACGGTCCAGGAATCCACAGCTAGTAAATGTCTCCTTGGTATGCCATTCCGGGTAGAAACAAAAGGCAGAAATCAAAGAGTGGGGCGAGGAGAAGGAGAGCTGAGTTTTATACCAAACCCTCACAAAAGCACCAAGCCATGCATTGTCATTTGTATTACTTCAGGTCTTCACCAGGGAAGACGGAAGGCCCAGGGATGAGGGGGTACAGAGCTATCCAGAACCTCCTGATCACTCATGGGGTGGCTTCTAAGATGCTTGCTGTTCCCAACAAGCCAAGTTCTTCTTAGATGCACAGCTCTTAGCCTTGTGTCTATCCCTCCTTCCTTTCAAGCACAACTTCCTATTGTTTGCTCCACGCTATTCACTGGGAATCTAAAAACCCACCAGGCCCCTTTCCCGTCCATTGGTGGGTCTGACTGAACAATGACTGAAGCAAGAACAGAGAATCCTGTTTACCGTGATAGAGGTGGAGATACAAATCTCTTCCGTTTTAAGACTGAGCTATCAGGATTCTCCGAGCCTCGGAAAGCTACAGCTTGTGTGTCTTTCCACATGACGCATGATGCCAACACAATGAAAAGCCGAGCGGGAGGAGATGGGTGAGCAGCGGCACACTTAAACGGCGGTTCCAGAAGTTAAAGCTGATATGGCCATCTCCTTCTATGTCTCTCTTGTTTTGCATTTACTTTCTGCCACTTGCAAGTCGATGTCTTGATAACTGTATCTAGGAGGCCCCACACTGCATCGCTGTTGCTGATTTTGAGAAGTTGTCATGTTTGACGGCATCAATATTAGTTGATTTTGGAGACTTCAACTATGGAAGAGGTCTGGATGATGGCTCCCGGGGAACCCCTCGAGAGAAGAGCTGTGTCAGAGCTCTTCTGTGGTAGCTCTGAGCCAAAGCCATTGTGCCTTTCTCCTGGTTCCCAGAGAAACCACCTCTTTCTTTTTGTCTGAGGGTCAAGGAACCAGAACATACCCCAAACACACCACCAACAAAACCAAAACATGTCTTAGCCAATTTCATCTACTATTATAGAAACCTGGGGAAGACTGGGAAATTTTTACTTGTCTAATGGTTCTGAAGTTTTTCAAACTTTGGGTCAGCTGGTGTAGAAAGGCAGGTGAACCTATGCGAGACAGAGAGGGTAGGGGCCAGAGACAGGTTGTAGGAAGAGTCTTCCCTTTCTTGGTAAAGCTCCTCCCACACTAACTTACCCATTCTCCACACTGCAGACATTCATAAGGTAAGAGACGTCATGACCCAATTCACCACTAGTTAGACACTAAATCGACCAAAAAAAAAAAAAAAAAAAAAAAAAAAAAAAAAAAAAAAAAAAAAAAAAAAAAAAACGATCACAGCGGCAAGAAAATTTCAACAAGGTTTGTAAAGGGAACACTAAAACCGCAGCTGAGACTTACCCCCACCGCCTGTATCCAAGTTAGAACAAAACAGTGGCCTTCAGCTGCTTGCTCTCACCCAGAGGGCCTTCTGTCCTACTGACACACATACACAGGGCCAGTCGGAAAGAAAGCTTGGCTGTTAGAAAGCTAAACAACCAGGCCCGTCCACAGCTCCAGCTGACTCAAGAAATGTAGCAAATTCCTTCAGACAGTTGTTTACTAGCAAACGGAAGTGCTTCCTTTGACCGTGGCCACTGAGTTGAAGTCACAGAGTCATGTTCAAAGCAACATTTGCTCCTGTCCTCACTATGACACTTATGACCATGCTCTAAACAAGCCTCGTGGTTATATTGACTTTAAGAAATAAGGAACGCTTGGGATGTGACACACAGTGACTAATTTCACAGTGTAGGGTGACAGAACCCTTGAAAAGGAAAAGGGAGATTGTGACGTCAGCTACGGAGGTCACGGAGCCTGAGAGGAGGTCAGAGTCTCTCCTGGGTTGGTTCTATTACCCTATGCCAGACAAACTATTGTCCTAGGCAAAATCCAGTCCACTAAGAGCCAAGAATGGGTTTTATGTTATTGAAAAAAGAAACCCTCCAAACACAATAATATTTCATAGCACACGAAAGCCGCCGCAAATTCACATTTATATATTTATTAACAGTTTTATCGGGGAAGAGCCATTCCTGTTCCTGTGATTTTTAGATGTTTTCAAGCTACATTGACAAGTGTGTAATTGAGAGAGACTATATAATCAGTAACCCAAACTATTACTATTTCCTTTGTCTCGTCTGTCTCTCTGTCTCTCTTGTTTCTTTCTGCCTCTGCCTCTCTGTCTCTGTCCTCTCTCTCTCTACACACACAAAACACACATGTGTATGCACACATGCATATACACGTACCTAATAAATCTAAGATCTTTCTTTGGAGGCTATGAGTTGTGCTGTTTGCTCGTGTCACATATCGGAGAAGAATCTTGATATGTTGAAAGAGAGCGCAGCCAGTATTGTAAGCTTGGCTGCATGCCCGGCTACCCGTGCAACCCTTAAAAGTCGCACAGCTCCTACAGGCTACACTTTCCCCTTACTCCTAATTGAGAAGGTGGCAACTTCATTCCAATTTTAAAGTTGTCTGATTGCATAATGGCTTGCTTACAAAGAGGGAGGGGCCTCTATGACTTAAGTGCCCATTCACATGACCACAGGTTAATGCTATGAAAGGGGCCACTGTAGGGTTATCATTTTTATAAAAGGACACAATACTACTCAAGGCATACTTAAATTTCTACCTACATGACCCTATTTTCAGTGGTGGTTGTAACCACGGAAAGCAAAGTGAAGGGCAAAATCGAAGGAACGACTAGCTGGCATTGAGCTTGTCAAAGGTTTTCTCACGACATACCTGGTTGTGGTGTCGGGCAGAACACATGTAGTCACAGTCTGCAGCCAGTGAGGCCCCTTGCTCTACCAGGCAAACTCGTCTTGGTTTTCTGAGTGGGTGGGGTTGGCTCAGGTCACTTGGATGAATGCCCTGACCATCCCCTGACTTGGCGACTGAAGGCCTGGCAGGGGCCAGCATTCTTGGCAGCCTGGATCCAGACTGGAAAACCAAACTTGCACAGAGATAGTTTTGCAAGAAATAGATTTTTTTTTTTTTTTTTTTTTTTTTTTTTTTGCTTTGAGAGACTTAAAAATCACTGTTGACCCTAATCCTATTCCCAAAATCCTGTGAGAAAGGGAAACATACAGCTTGCCAGGTGATTTTTTTTTTCCTGAAGCCAATTTTCCAAGGTCCCAGAGCTTGAGTTGAGGATTTAGTACCTAATCACATTTTTCTGTGGATAGGGTAAAACGCACACACACACACAAAAAAAGAGCTCAGCGAATCTTGCACATAAAAAAATTCCTACACACATTTGAAATGTTAATAATGAAAATATTCAATAAAAAAGAAAAAATAAACAAAAAATAAAAGAAAATTCCTACGCATGTGTATGTATTTCTAACTCTCTTTTTTTCCCCAAAAGGTCTGATGACTTCTCCTTCCAATAACAAGAAGCTTGTCGGTATAGGCGGGAGAAGTGCTGACTCCATTACTATTGTGATATGAAAAAGTTTCTCTGAGTGTCACTACTTTATAAGCTTCCATCTCAGCCCACCTTTCTCTCAGAGCATAGCATATCTTCATTTCTAGATGTACTCCAGAGACCAGAGTTTGAGTAGCCCAAATCCACAGAACTCAACCTTATCACTAATCCAAGAAGCTTTCTGAACTCTTGAACATATTTTCAAATTCTTTTCCTGCATACTTTGGGAATATACATATGTATGCCTATTTTTCCCACTTAGGTAAGCAGGAATGTAAGAGCATCATATGAATGAATTTTACTGTATTTCTGATGAAAACAGGTTTGAGAATGTCAAGTACATAATTGCAAGGCCAACCTTTGAGAAGATGGCTGGCTCCACCCTTTAGCCTCAGAATGTTATGCTTCTCAAATATAAGAGGGTGGTGGATGGGATGTCTCCAGGATGAGTCTCTCCAGGGTTCTCATGTCCCAAGGAAGAAGAAGCCCAGAAGGGTGTGGTCTGCCTGTGTGAACAGCCTACTGGCTGTAGGATGGGATTTAGAAGCCACTTCTTTACATGCTAAGTCTCTGTTCTCTGAGCATGTTCCTCTACCTTGTTTCCATGGCAACACTTGGCTAGTAAATAACTTTTTTAAGAGTCACTACTACACAGGCAGTAGGACAGGGTACCGACATATTGTCACAGGCATTTGAAATGACCTGGTATGTCTGTGCTTTCTGCCAGGAGGTCTTATTGAATCAGACTTTCATCAGCCATTGAAGCTTCCTGGGAGCAATTTTGCCTTCTTGTCACTCTCCTTGAAGCTTTTTGAAAGGTTACCAATATGATGTGGGCATTGATTTTTCTGAAGAGTAGAAATCAGAGGACACAGATGCTACCAGTCCCTGAGGAGCAGGCGGGTGCGCTGACAGATGGAATGTACTGTCCTTTCACAGTCACAGCTGACTTACACTGCACATCAGTGGAAGGAGAGGCGGTCATGTCTTCTTAGCTCTGTTCTTGGCACCGATGGAATGGAATTAGTAAGGCAAAGGGCAAGAGGTGTGGTAACTTCCGCCTGGAGAGGTTTTTGACTAAATGAAGCATGTGTGTTCTAGAACTTCCGCATGTAAATTGAGTCGCAGATTTCCATTAAAATACCAAAGAAGGCTATCAGAATTCTTTACAGCTCCTCAAGTGACATTCCCTTTTTAACGTCTTACATTTTAAGTTTTATGAATTTGGAGAAGTCCATTTGTTTATATACACATTAATCGAATATTTATGGATTGCTTGCTAGTAGAAGAATTGGCCCCAAATTTTGGGATGATCTTCCTGTACGCAAGGGATACAGTAAGGATACCCTTGAAATGGTCTCTCCGTGGTTATGGTGGAGGGTAAGGCTTTTGTTGTGAATTAGAGAGAGTAGAAAGAATCAAAGCAGGCCAGACATGGCCAGTGCATCTGTGAGAGAGTGGAAGACAGCACACAGTGAGAGAGTAAAGAGGAGAATAGGAGATGGAGCGAGCAGATAGTAAGATAGCCAGGGTGAGGGGAAGATCCTTCCTGTAGTAAAGAGATCAAATGGGTATAGGAGGACGGAGGTCTGGGAAGGCTGGTGTAGACTTTGAAATGTGTATCCAGTACATTTCAGTAGGGGCTGAGGAAGCCTGGAGGGTGGGCTGTCGGCGGAGCTATAGGAGCTATATGTCCCTTCTGCAGGGATAAGAGAAGAGAATCCTTTTGGCAGATAGGAACTGGTTTCACAAATTTCTAAGGAATTATGGTTTCTATCTAACTTCTAGAAATCATCCTATAGTCCAGTTTGATCTCATTTCTGGATATTTGGACTGCTTGTGAGACCTAATAGCTCTCAGTTCAAAAAAGTATCAGGATTAGAGGTAATAATACTGGTGAAACTGGAAGAATTTTATATCTATTTCATACAAAAAGCAATAAGATTTTCTAATGAAATGGATATAAAAAGTGGAGAAGATATAGTGATTGTCAATGACATACATATCTGGTTCAATGTTCTGATTTAGAGAGATAAATTTATTAGGCAAAAGGAAATAGGAATTCTTTGTGTACAATTTTCTGAAATGTGAGTTAATGGACAGTATATGAAACTTTTTAAAATTTTTCAGAAATTAGTTTCTGAATAATTTCTACAATGTGAAACAATGACAAAACTTAGATGTAGAGATTCTATTTTGTATACTGTATGGGTGCATCACCTGCCAATTAAAAAGACTGTGGTTATGGCTTAGGCCGGAAATGGGAGGTTAGACATCTGGGAAGAGAAGGAATTCTGGGATAGAGCCAGGTAGAAGATCCACCCGGGAAAATGTGAGGACACAAATGCATGGTACTTGATTTCAAGTAACCAGGTATGTGACAGCATGTAGATGAAAATAAATGGGTTATTTTAAGTTATGATTCTAGTCAGAGAAGAGCCTAGATATATGGCTAAGGTATATGTAAATGTATTTTGAGTCTGTGTCTAATTTCTGGGAATATGAGACTGGGAGGAAGAACTGTAAATAAACTTTAACACTTAAAGCAGATGGGAATTTACTGTCAACTTCTAGTAAGACACAGCCCTCACATATTCCTTTCATCTTCTCTCCCTCCCTCCCTCCCTCCCTCCCTCCTACCTTCTCTTCCTCCCTCCTTCCTACCTTCTCTTCCTCCCTCCATCCTTTTCTCCCTCCCTTCCTCCCTCCCTTCCTTCCTCCTTCCCTTCCTCCCTCCCTTCCTCCCTCCCTTCCTCCCTCCCTCCCTCCCTCTCTCCCTTCAACCATCAACTTGTCCCTGACAAAATCATTCCAACACTAAGTTTTTGAACTTAAAGGCTCAAGAACACATATGGGACAATATACTAATTATACACCTCTGGCCTCACATAGCTCTATAATAAAGATTCTCTCTAACATCATTCTTGAACTACCAAGTGGCTCACCGCCTCAAAAGTTCTCTTCATTGAACGATAGCACAGGACAGAGCGACATTACTACACCCTCAATCCTTTTTCTTTTATGGCAATAATACTTTGCTCTTTAACACTTATATTCTTTTTACATTGTAGATTCAAAACACACATTGCAACTCAAATCTGTAGCAAGTTTTTAAGACTATTTCGTTCACTGTATCCCTGTGGGATAATACCCTCTGCTGAAAAATGTAGAATGCCTGGTTATACTTTGATCCTTGAAACTATAGCATGCTTCAAGCTCTGTTATGGTACTCAAAGTCACATGTTGGTACAACTACAGTGTGGGAAGAAAAGACAGAGTCTTATGGCAAAATTTGTGGAAGCTAAGCACTAGAGAGTATGTAGAACATAACTATTTTGTCTTGAAAGTTTTCTTTAAGTGAACATAATAACAACAGAGAAGACAAAACAGGACAATGTTGTCCTGTAATGAACACAGAAGTGAAATCATATTCTCTGAGAAGAGAACTCTATAACTTGGCATAGTCTGTCTCCTGGGATAAATTCTGCTACATATTTATTCAAGCATCTGTTTGGAAACATTAATTCCCATGTGCACACTTTCTTTACATATTTGAGTGTACGGTGGTCCACAGTCAGACATGACACACCCTTTAACATTTACGTAGCCATTGTAAATAAAAATGTAGAGCTCTGTTTACCAAGGCTGAGGTAGGGTGTGGAACAAAATATGCTTTGGGACACTAGGATGGGACCTCCTTCAGTCAATTCTTTTGTTTGTTTGCCTTGCTTTAGCCTAGTTTCTCTAGATAAATATGAATTGTTGTCCGAGGCTTTATGGCCCTGCCTCACAGAAGTGAATTCCACATTGTTCCGTATGTGTTTTAGGTGTCTCAATATTTGCAAAATTCCCAACCACAGTTAGCTCTGCTTTGGATAGACTGCCCCGTGTAATGGGCCTGGGTTACATGAGGACAATGTCCATGCAAGAAACTCTTGGGAAACATAATTCGTGACAATGACTATAGAAGCCATTGCTTTCCGGCAGTCTTATCGCAAATTTTCTCAACTTCTTTCCCTTTTCCCCACATCCATTAAGTGGCCAGAGTTAAGAAAGTGATTCAAATTGCCTGGATAAGTGAGGCTGATTTTCCTCAAATCCCATAGCTGCAGATGTTCCCTGTATTAGTGCTCAGTGTTCTTGTTGAAATCATGAAGAAAAATATTAGATAAAGCTTCAGCATTTCATATGTGCAGACATAAGACATG
Source organism: Apodemus agrarius (assembly GCA_964023405.1). Taxonomy (NCBI): domain Eukaryota; kingdom Metazoa; phylum Chordata; class Mammalia; order Rodentia; family Muridae; genus Apodemus; species Apodemus agrarius. The sequence goes on from OZ030020.1 coordinate 29,547,675, forward strand.
GAGGTAGACTCCTTTCCCTTTCCCTTTCCCTTTCCCTTTCCCTTTCCCTTTCCCTTTCCCTTTCCCTTTCCCTTTCCCTTTCCCTTTCCCTTTCCCTTTCCCTTTCCCTTTCCCTTTCCCTTTTCCTTTCCTTTCCTTTCCTTTCCTTTCCTTTCCTTTCCTTTCCTTTCCTTTCCTTTCCTTCCCCTTCCTCCCTCCCTCCCTTCCTCCCTCCCTCCCTCCCTCGTTCCCTCCCTCCCTCCTTCCCTCCCTCCCTCCTTCCCTCCTTCCCTTCCCCCTCCCCCTACCCCCTCTCTCTTTGTACTGGAGATTGCACCTAGGGTATCAAGCATGCTAGGCAAGCATTCAATCGCTGATGTACATGTCCACACCTCTTTTTAACTTTTTATATGAGATAAGGTATCACTTAGTTGCTCTGGCTGGCCTTGAGGTCATTAAGTATCTCAGGTAATCTTGAACTTCCAACTCTTTAGCCTCAGCCTCCCAGATACCTGTGATTATAGGCTTGCAATCTTAGCACCATCTTTTTTGGAAAGATTCTTAAATTAAACCTGTAATAAATACAAGTCGTGATACATAAAAGTAATGGATACAGAAAATGTGGTACATTTACACAATCGAATACTACGCAGATATTAAAAACAATGAATTCGTGAAATTCACAGGCAAATGAATGAAACTAGAAAATATTCTGAGTGAGTTAACTCAGTCACAAAAGAACACACATGGTATGCACCCACTGATAAGTGTATATTAGCCCAGAATCTTGGAATACCCAAGGTACAATTCATAGACCTTGAATTGTAGACCTTGAATTCATAGAAGTCAAGAAGAAGGAAGACCAAAGTGTGGATGCTTCAGTGCTTCTTAGAAGGAGGAACAAAATACAGGAGGAAATATGGAGAAAAATTGTTGAGCAGAGACTGAAGACCATCCAGAGACCTGGGGATCTATCCCATATACAGTCACCAAATGCAGACACTCTTGTGGATGCCAAGAAGTGCATGCTGACAGGAGCCTGATACAACTGTCTCCTGAGAGGTTCTGCCAGAGCTTGACAAATACAGAGGAGGATGCTCTCAGCCAACCATTGAACTGAGTGCGGGGTCCCAGATGGAGGAGTTGGAGAAGGGACTGAAGGAACTGAGGGGATTTGCAGCCCCATAGGGGGAGCAACAGTGTCTACTGGCCAGACCCCTGGAGCTCCCGGGGACTGGACCACCAACCAAAGAGTACACATGGAGGAACCCATGGCTTCAGCTGCATATGTGGCAGAGGATGGCCTTGATGGACTTCAGTGGGAGAAGAGGCCCTTGGGCCTGAGGGTGTGCAATGCCCCATTGTTGGGGAATGCCAGGGCGGAAAGGCAGGAGTGGGAAGGTGGGTAGGGGAGCACCCTCATAGAGACAGTGGGATGGGGCATGGGATGGGGGTTTTTCAAAGGGGAGACCTGAAAAGGCGAAAACATTTGAAATGTAAAGAAAATATCCAATAAAAATATTAAAAATCGAAAAAAAAGTAATGACTGCATTATAGAACGTTCCTAATTCAGGTTTATATATTGAAAACAATCATTGGCATTTCAGTTGTATCATCTAGGAGGTTGTGATTAAACTTGGTGACTAATACCATTAAACAGATGATCAAGAATGTTTTGCCTTTTGTGTATACAGAGTATTGTCTATCCACGTAACATAATATTCAAGGATGCTTTATAATAAATTCAGTGTTGTATTTGGTTTTATATGGGAAGACAAATTCTATTTTTAAGGCAAGATAAAGTTGCTTTTTTGTATTCCTATCATCACTGCTACCACCAACTATTATCTATCTATCTATCTATCTATCTATCTATCTATCTATCTATATCTATCATCTATCAACCTATCATCTATGAATCTATCTACCTACTTATTTCTATTTATAATATGTATCTACCCATCATCTATCTATCTATCTATCTATCTATACATCTACCATTTTTAGATCTTTAAATGGTTGATTTGAACTGAGCAGTCAAGGTCTTGGAGGAAAAAGGAAAGAAGTGAGGTGATTTTGATAATGGCCTCAATGGCCTCAGTCCGTGTGTGTGTGTGTGTGTGTGTGTGTGTGTGTCTTGGGGGATTTGTTACTGGTAGTATCTCTGGACAATTTTTGGAACAGAGACAGATGCATAGTGACATAAGTGTCCTGGGATTTGAGGCCATTCAACTGAGCCAGGCTGCCAAAGTGACTGAGTCTTAAATGGCAATGACCCAAATTTCATATTCCCACAGTGGAGTGCCTTTACTGAAACTCAGAAAACATGATTCTAAATGAAAAAAAATGTAAGAACACCATCACAGAAGGATGATAGTAACACCAGAAGGAATAAAAATAACCAGAGTAAATATTTAGTAAATCTTAACGTTCATTAATCATTTAATACAACAGTATCTTGTAACTTTAACAATATTAGTAGGAAAGTATATAATAACAGTAATGGAAAGCTGAGAAGTATTTGCAACGGACATTAAGCTGCTGTAAATTAGTTGCATTATTCATTATTAATTAACAGGGCAGGGATGTAGCTGAATGGTGGCTTGTACCCTAGCATAACATCATTCCTGGGAGGAATTCACAGGGTCGATACAAAGTAAAACAAAAGAAAGACTAACTTAGTAAACTGTAACAGGTCAAAGAGAGAATGCATACTCCTTGGGTAATGACTTGGAGAATCACAGCAGAGGCTTAATTAACGAGACAGTAAATAGAACAAAGAGAATAGTAAAACATTGGCATTGATTAGTATTTTTAAAAATTGAGAAGAATATAAAAGAATATAAATGTCAGAAGTAAAAGAAAATGTATAATCCGGAAAGTACATTAACTGTAAGTGGAGTAAATAATCCAAAAGAAAGTAGGAGATTGAAAATAAATAGAAAAAGATAACACCATCAAAGCATTAGCAAAAAGAAAGCTGATCTAATACCGGATAAAGATAAAATACAGGAAATTTAGTTATTTATAAACTATGAGTTTCAGTGATTATAAAAGATTTCTTAATCATAAGGATACAATTTTATGTTCATCTAATTTAATGGTGTCAAGGTACATATAATTCCCAAACACCAAACTGCCCAAACTGAAAGGAGAAAGATTAAAATATACAATCACTATGGATGTCAATACAATATTTTAACATCTGAATAGACATGAAAATAAAAATCTTAGGAAGGGCAAGCCCAAGAAGCAAGGAGCAAAACTGTCCACCCAGGGCTTAGGGAGCGAGGCGGAAAGAGAGGAAGTTAACTTCCAAGTCACCGAACAGGACAGCAGTTCGCTTCAGTTCAGGTGAAGACAGCACATCCGGATAAATGTGATGCTTCAGTGACTAAGATAGGGGAGTTTCAGCGAATTCCCTCAGGCTTCTCCTTAAAAGCCAGTGAGTTATTGGGATGGAGAAAAGATGTGATTTGAGTTTATCAGGAATACATTGGGGGAGTGGTGGATCATGCCATATGTTAGATATTCGTTTTATTTTTCCCTTCTCTCAATCTAAAAAAAAAAAAAAAAAAAAACACCCACAGGTTTTGTTCATGTCTAAAGAGAAAATTGAAAGCTTGTCTCTTTAAAACTTTTGAATTCTAGTGTTCAATATTCATTATTGGTTGTTTGCCCGATGCTGACTTCCAGCGATCTTTCATATTACCTTCCTTCCATCACTTTCGGAGGAGCGCAAAGAGGCCGCCCTTTCGTTGATGAAGACATCAACCCGTGCAAGCTTTCAGAAGACCGTCCATTTGGCCCTGAATTTTCCGAATGAGTCTACTTCTCTCTGAGATGGTCATTTTCAGTGGGGGATGGGAGTTTTTCAGAGAAAATTGATCTTTTCTCCACTTGAAGCTACTCTTAAACCCTGAGGGTCTGGACCCAAAGAGGAAGACTATTAGCTCTGGAGTTAAGTTGAGGATAAAGACGGTGACAGTAACCACTAGCCCAGGATGCCTTCGCTGAGGAGAAAGCATGAGGCCAAAAAAAAAAAAAAAAAAAAAAAAAAAAATCCCTGGTAAAAATCTCAGGGAAGTTATAACTCTTTACAAAGAGATGTGGGCAGCAGGACCCCACTCCTTTTGATTTTATTTGTACTTTGGGGCCTAGGACATGGATTTTCAATGGACATTTTTTTGTACTGGTTTAACTAATTGAAATAAACAGAAGGTGGATGGGATGGGAGGGGTCGTGGAAGGGTAACCGGGAAGGAAGATGTCATCTGAGATGTAAATGAATGGAACAGTAAATAAAAAATTAGTAATAAAAGATGAAATAATAAAATAAATAAACAATATTTGCTACAAATTAGGAAGGACGTTATAATTGAAATATGCAGAGTACAACAGCCCACACTTCTGTGCACTTCGGATACACACTCAGGCAGATTATAAGCCGGTGCCTTGGTTTAATTTTGTTGCTGCAAGAAAACATCCAAGAAGAAGCAGCTTATGGGAGGGAAGAGTTTATTCTCTTACAATTCCAGGTTACAGTCCGCCACTGAGGGAAAATCAAAGCAGAAACTCAAATCAGCTCGCCACATAATGTCTATAGTCACAAGCAGAGATGAACAGCCATATGGCCTGCTTGCTTGAGGTCTTCTAGTTTTCCCCTGCCTTACCCCGCTCATCGTCCCCTGACTAGTGAACGGTGCTACTCACAGTGAGTCCTCCAACGCCAATGAACAAACAAGACATTTTCTCACGGACTTGACCCCAGGGCACTCTGATTCAGACAATTCTCCAACTGAAATTCTCTTTGCAGGTGACTCTAGGTTATGATACATTTGACACTGAAGAGCTAAACACCACAGCTAGATACTGAACTTCAGAAAATTTCTGAGAGTCAACATAGAATATGCTGATAACTAATGTAGAATCAAATTAGGAGTTAACATCACAAATGTAGCCAGAAAAAAAATTCTAATGTTTGTAAGCCAGTCAATATCTTTTTAGTGTGTGTGTGTGTGTGTGTGTGTGTGTGTGTATGTGTTTATATGTGTGGGTACACATGTGCCATGGTGCACATGAAGAAGTCAGAGGACAACTTAAGAGTTGTTTTCTCCTTTCGTGGACACCAGGAATCTTAGGCTCCTGTAGAGAACACTGTTAGCCAACAAACCACCTTTCCAGCCTGGCAACATCCTTTCAGTCTGCGGACAAACGCAAGGAGAAATAGTTTGGAGGAGAAATGTGGATGTACATCACCGATGCATCACGGATTCATACACAGAAATATCCAGACTGGGCTCCATGAATTTGAAAATGGGTACCAATAATTACGAATAAAAGCAGAACCTGTAAATCTAAAAAGTAATATGGAGGAAGCTTCGGTGGAAAACTTTTTGAGTTGGATGATCACAGTGTATTTCTAGAGGAGAAATTTAAGTGGAAAGGTGGAGAAGCCTTGCCTGTTCTTAAGAGGGAAGAGGAGGGAAGAGAAGGAAAAGTGTAGCAAATTTAAATAGTCCTGGGCATGTCTCCCCACGCACACATGTGGACACATACCACACATTCATGTGCACCCACAAACACATATCCATATACACAAAGAAATGAATAGGAAGTGCCAACCTCCTGCTGTGCATTGTTGTGGCAAGAGGAATAAATCATTGAACAAACAACCCATCTCTTCTTGTGAAAGTTCAGCTTTCAGTAGCCAGGAGGGCTTGCCTAAGCACCGCACAGGAGATCGAATGCCAGGTTTCCTAGCTTGCTTGTGTCTGCTTGTCCTGAATCCACTTGACACCTCATCTTACCCCTGGCACAAGCGGAGTGGTAGAACCACTTGAAGAGGAGCAGTAAGTCTTTCACTGGCGCTAAAGTCGCCCTGGAGAAACCCTGCTGAATTCACTGGAGCAGAACACTCCACTATCTCAGACAAGGTAATCAAAACGCCGCAACAGGGACTCAAAGACTCAAACAAATGATCCCAAGAGGCACTCTACTTACACAGTAACACGAAGACCACGGTGTCTGTCTTCAGTGAGACGCTCAGATTTATTCTGGGCATCTCACAGGCACTCCCTATGTCTGGGCAAGGGTCTACAAGGAGAACACACCCACAGTAAGGCAAAGGATGGCGACCAAGTAACTCCTGTTTGTGCAAATGCACAGATACTTGAACCACTGGTACCCTGGACACTGACTTCAAACAGAAGCACTTGGTTGAGTAAGGTAGCGGGAAGGAGATTCCTTTGTGACCGACCCCCGAGGGCTCAGATGGCTGGGGAATTCGGGAAGAAGGAGCTAAGGCAGCCACAGGGGTAAATGACTGCTGGCAGCCTGGAATGGAGGTATTCCGTCAAATCTGTGCTTTGCTCAAGAAGCCTCAGCTGGGCTTGTGGGACACAGAGCGATCAACCATCTTGGTGTGTGTCTTAGAGAAAATTTAGTCTTTCTCTAACAATTAAAAACAAAAAAAACAAACAACAACAACAAAAAAACATTAAATGTAACCGAGTTCCCAGGTGTTGTTTCCAGGCAAGTATTTCATGGCTTTGAGCATATGTGCCAATCATCCACTGCTTCTCTTCCTCTTCTGTCCCTGTTCCACTCCTGTTAGTGTCCCTAGACAGTTAGTTCACTGTACTCCCGTGTCATTGGAATACACGTGATTTGTATCTAAAATGGCCATAACTGACTACGATCATGGTAAGTGAATTAAGCCAGTCTCGCAAAGACACCCATATTTTCTAAATAGCCCTTAGTTTATATATTTAAACGATCCTTCATTATCTAAAAATAAAATAAAATAAAATAAAAAACCAAACAATTTTTTTTGTGATGCAAATAACTTCATCTAAGTAGGAGTTTGGAAGAGCCAGGGCTTCCTGAGCCAGAACAATGCTTTACTGTTCACTAAGCTACAACAATGTTGCAAGCAAACTGTTCTGCCTTTGTGTGTATGTCCGCACGTGCACGTGCACCTGAGTGTGTGTGTGTGTGTGTGTGTGTGTGTGTGTGTGTGTGTTTAATCCCACACACAGCGGCAATCAGATTGCTTCGCATGAGGGCGGTCAGTGGCTTAGAGGAGTGAGCTTTCAAGACTTGCAAATCAGAGAGGAAGTAAAATACAAACCACATGATTTCAGCCTGTGTGCCTGCTCTGTGAACTCCAGAGAGGTGTTCTGTCTCAGAGACACTCTGAAGGCTCAGAGCAGGATGTGGCAACCACGCATCTACCCGCGTCTGCAGTCCCAACTGGGACCAGGCTGCAGCTGGCAAATGTTTGCGCCCTCCCTCGGCCCCTCCTTCCTCCGTATTTCCTGCTTCCTGTTCTGAACTCCATGGTCGGCCTGCACCTGAGAACTGAAGATGTAGGGAGACTTGGCAGGAAGAAGCCCTGTGTAGGGTGGGGTTGGGAGAGGTGAGCCTGGGTTACAGCCCTCCTCATGATGCCTTAATAGAGGTTGCCCAAGGCTGACCAAGGAATATTGAGGCAGCCCATTTTACAGATCCCTCCCTCCAGGGGTTCTGTGGTTTGTCCCTATACTCTGCCCAGTCAGGATTAAGCTGGTTCTACAACTTGACAGTTGTTTACCACTCCGTAAATTTGTCCTGTTGTTTTGATATTTTATCCAGATCCTTGAATGGTCCTGCCTGTGGAGCACCCTCCCTAGGGGTCACCTCTGTCCCTTCAAAGTGGTGGCAACAGGAGCTCCCTCTCCTCTGGACACCACTACCTTTGAATGGAGATTTGAGGTCTGTTTTTTACCCCCCAGCTAGGTCTTACTTTCATTGCTAGGGCAATAGATGGCACTTTTTGGTTTTGAGGAAAGTGTTAATATTTTTATTCAAGGCAAGATGAGTTCTGGTTCCGAAAATGATTCTGTAAAAACATAAATTCATTTTAGCTCTTTTTTTTTTTTGGTCATTTTTATCATGTGGATAAGAAGATGGCTTCTAATGCATATGTTCCTTTGTTTAAAAACAAGCTTTTGGGTCTGTATGTGTTTTACTTTCTTTAAGACGTTTCCAGAAATTTTAACCTTGAGAAATTTATCTGGTTAGAAGAGCACATCTTACCCCCATCCCTTGCCTGTGTATGTCCCACATCCCCTGCTCCATCAGCTCTTTTTCTTATTCTCTTCTCCCTCCATCCCTGGCTTTTCCTTCCACATCCCATCTGTGAGACAACTTATCAAGGTCTTATTTTTCAGGGGCATCCTCAGAGTGCTGCCTGACACAACCAGACATCTGCAGGAGTGCTTTTTGGGAGAGCCACTGATGGCCTGGAAGCCCCACTGTGATTGGCAGGCTGAGAACACTGAGCTACTGGTTTGGGCATAGGATGCTGCCTGCCTTCCCTTTCCTCTTCTGAGATCTTGTTCCCTGGGAAACTAAGCTGTTTCCCCTCCCCCAGTGCCTGAGGGAGGGGAAACACTCTTGCACAATCACTCTGGGGTGAGGATGGGGGTGGAGTGGTAGGGGACCACATTGCCTGAAATCTGTGGCTCTTTATTTAAGGGAAACATTGGGTAACAAATTGCACAGACCTGCAGGGTCTCCTGCAAGGATGACCTTCCTGATTCGAGGCTAAGTGCTTCCTGCTTCTCTTACATATTTGGCAACAGAAACTTTCTGCCTCTTGGTTCTTCAAAGGGGCTTGTTACATCTGGCTGCAAACCATCGGGACTGATGCTTCCACAAACAAATTGTGAAATAAACAGGGAAGAAGTTGCTGCTGTGCATTTTTTAAAGGATGGTGTTTGAAATCTTTCATTCCTGTGTTACATGCAGCTCTGCTTTACTGTTGTATTTTTCTTCTGAAAATTTTATTATTGGAAAAAACACCCCCAGATTAAATTGTCCATATGCCATGCAATAAAGTGTCCCTTGCTTTCCCTTTCAAATGATTATCATGTGAACATTCCTGAATCTCCTGCCAGATACCAATACACATCACATATTGCTTTCTTGCAACATCCACCATTATGTCTATTACATAGGTGTTTTATTATTTTTTATTTTTGCTGCTCCATGTTAAGCCCCTTCATTGGGACTCCTTGACTCCTGCTGCAGAATCTGTGTTCATGACCTTTTCTGAAATCTACCTGCTTAATTTACCCTTGTAAATTCTCCTAGGTTTGGTCTTTTGTCTGTTTCAGCTTTAGCTAGGATGTTACAGGGAAGAAATACACCCTGTGTACCACCAGAGCTCTGGCGACTTGCCTAGTCTGGAAAAGATTTCTTTTCTTGTCCCAGGCTTGATTCAATCATATTCTCAGAGACTTGAGGGTAGATCTGATGTTGTCAACCAATGTTATAATGGCAGCTCATACTCATGGGGCACAATCCAAAGCATATTTTACATTTAGTTTGCATAGGGCAGTAATAAAAGTTAATTTTCCAAGTCTGAAAGAGAAGATGAGTTCTAAAATGGCCGCCATTTTTCTTTTTCTTTCTTTCTTTCTTTTTCTTTTTTTCTTTTTTTTTCTTTTTGGTTTTTCGAGACAGGGTTTCTCTGTGTAGCTCTGGCTGTCCTGGAACACACTCTGTAGACCAGGCTGGCCTCAGAAATCTGCCTGCCTCTGCTTCCCAAGTGCTGGGATTAAAGGCGTGCGCCACCACCTCCCAGCATGGCCGCCATTTTTAAAAGTCTAACTGCAGGCTATCTTAGGCTTCCTCCCACATTTTTCTTCCTCATTTGTAAAAAAAAATTCATTGCACAAGGAACCTGAGAACCCAGATGAAAGAAGGGACTTAAACCCTCAGAAATGTTACTAAGTGAAGACAGTTGCTCTAATATTTGGTGCTATGGTCTTGAAGAACCAGTTGTGGCGGTCTATATAAGAGCTGCACACACACACACACACACACACACACACACACACGAGGAAATGGTATACAATCTAGTTGGGGAGAAAAGGGAGATGACTAGGAATGGGTTGAGATCGGACAATGAGGGTGAAAGTGTTCACAATACATTTTGCATGAGCCTGAAGAAGTCTGAGCATTTTATATATTTCATGTATAATAGTGTACATGTGCTAAACACTTACATGTGGCCCCATCTGTATTGGCCTGTGTTTTAATGAACCTTAATCTAGTCTTTACTTTTCTTTGGTAACACACTATTGTCTCTCTATTTTCTTTTTTCTTTTTTTCCAAAGAAAGATTTATTTATTTAATGTAAGTACACTGTCACTCTCCTCAGACACACCAGAAGAGGGCATCGGATCCCATTACAGATGGTTGTGAGCCACCATGTGGTTGCTGGGAATTGAATTCAAGACCTCTGGAAGAGCAGTCAGAGCTCTTAACTGCTGAGTCATCTCTCCAGCCCATCTAAGTTTTTCTTACAATGTCTTCCTAGCTACATTCTTAACGTTCCCCCAAATCAAGCCTGATTCCAGTACATATTTATGAATCTGCTCCTAAGCTCTCAGTTTACTTCCAGCATTTGCCCATTTTTAAACACTACTTTTTTCCTTTAAAATTGAGAGTGTTCATATAACAGTACCTTTTAAAATGTAAAATTCAATATTTTTAAAATTTTATTCATCAGTTTTGTATCCATTGTCAAAATGCTTCTTTACAGCCAGAGGGGGAAGCAGCAGTAGTAGGAGACCTGTTATCCAGGCATCTCAGTTTTGTCTTCTCTTTAGCTCCCCAGCAAAGACTCATCTAGCATTTCACTCTTTGGATTTGCCTACTAAGGTTCTATCATAGAGACAACAAATAAGTGACTTTTAGCATAGCATAAAACTGTTGGTCCTCATCTGTGTTCTAGAAGGCATCACTACATCATCTACTTCATTATTTTCTATAGTTGAATATTATTCCATCATGTTACTTAGCACATTTTGTCCCCATATTTGTTGATAGACAACAAATATGCGGTGTTTACCTATGCGGTGTTATAGCAGTGCTACAAACACTTTTATATAATATATCTGCTACAAAAGTAGAGAAATATATAGACAATAGTGGGCTCCCTTGCTCACATGACAACCTTATGTCTGAGGATTTTTTTTAGCAATGTCTAACCATCAGACTGTTTTTTGAAGTGGCTACTGCATTTTATATACCTAAAACCAGAGAGAGAGAGAGAGAGAGAGAGAGAGAGAGAGAGAGAGAGAGAGAGAGAGAGATGTTCCACCTTCTTTACAGCCTTGCCAACAGCGACTATTCTCTGCCTGTTGTATTATAAACATATTGATTCTCCTGTTGCCTTGGCCAAATAGTGTAAGGGAAGAGGATTTATTTTGGTTCAAGTCTCAGGAGAGATAGCCTATCACTGTCAGAAAGTATGGAGGCAGAACCACTTCTGCAGTGGTCACAAGAGACTGCTTGTCAATACTGTGGAGCATCAGAAAGCAGAGAGAGCCAACCCCAGGACTCAGTGGTTCTTTTTCCCATTCTTTATTCTCTTTATTCACTGCTGCCTAAATACAGGGGGCAGCTCCCCACTCCCAGCTACTAATTGTTTCTGAAAAAATATTCTTACAGACACACCCAAAGGTGTGCCTCGCTAATACCGTTGGCTTTCTTAACCTAATAAAGTTAACAATCAAAGTCAACCGCCGTAATAAACGTCTTTGTAAATACGTGATGACTTACTGTGGTTTGATTCCCATCACTCCAATGAGTTATGGTGCTAACACTTTCCTCGTGTTTATTGGCTATTTTTATATAACTTTTGGAGAAATTCCTATTTAGACGCTTTGGGCATTTAAAAATTACTACTTGCAGAGCCAAGAGTGATAGGGTACCAACAGCAAGGAAATGACTCTCAATACCTACAGGGCAGTTGTACTAATGAGGTCACAGTGATTGTGTCAGCACACACGAGAGCTACATATACAATCCCAGCATGGGAAGTCAAGTGGACATGAAACCTGTCCGTCACTAGCTGAGCAGATATTGCTTTTGTTGGCTTTGGAGAGGAGAATCAGGTTTCCTTAATGATCACTCATAGGTCAACTACTCTGCAGGGACAGGCCCTATACCCAAGGCTAATCGGGCAACACAAACTGGATTCAGTGGAGGAATAAATATAAAAGATGATTCAGTGTTGCTTGGGAAGGGATGGGAAGGAGGAGAGGATAATTGTGGGAGAAGTTAGGGGAGGTGAGGTGAATATGTTCAAAATACATTGGAGGAAATTAATAAAAATAATAGGAGTTCATCAGTTGATTAATGAGTACCAAGTGGTCAACTTTAAAATAATATAATAGAATGAATAGTATACAGAATGAGATTAGGGCCAGAGGCTATGGACTTGAGAGAGAGAGAGAGAGAGAGAGAGAGAGAGAGAGAGAGAGAGAGAGAAATACATTAAATGAGAGGGTTGGAAGGAGGAGAAAGAGGAAAATGATGTAATTATATTTTAATCTCATAAAAGACTATTTCCAAGGCTGATTTTTTGAAACCAAAGTTTTGCCATTCAGTTGTATACCAGGCATCCACCAAGTTAGATATCAACCTTAGAACTGCGTACATTCAGCTCTTACAAGTCACAAGTACTAACATTTAAAGTCAACAGGTGACCACTTCTAGTTCATCAGATGGTTCCCTGCCGTGGGGAGTGAAGATACTCATGTAGCCTATGGCGAAACTAGGTTACAACTAGAGCACACGTTCACAGACTCCTGTTAGATACCAAGAAGAACAGCCGTTCTGTGTATGTCCCATGAGGAACCCTTTAGGGCAGGCTCTCAACCTGTGAGTTTTGTGGGTCTCAACCCCTGTGGGGATACAGTTGTCATAGGAAACTGTATGTTTACACTGTAATTCATAACAGTAACAAATTGCAGTTACAAAGTAGAAATGGAATTAATTTTTTGGTTAGGGGTCACCACAGCATGAAGAAATGTATTAAAGGTCTGCAGCATTAGGAAGGTTGAGAACCACTGCTTTAGGGAGAATATGACTGAGATCACAGCAGTCATTATCACACCGAGTGTGCACCATGTAGTGGTGCACATTTGTACTCAAGAACCTTGCTCTATGTTGAATTCAGTATGACTAAACTATGCCAGTGAATCATGAAATGAGTGAAGAATCTGCTAAAAATAGTCTTATCTGTGAATATATCAAAGCCAATTTCTTAAAATGTACCAAGTCTTTTTAGAAGCACCTATTTAGAGAACAGAGTGTATTTATGGGAAATCGCAAAACATACACACACACACACACACACACACACACACATCTACTATATGTATGTATGTATGTATGTATGTGTGTATATATATATGTATGTATGTGTATATATATATATATACATATATATATATATATATATATATATATATGTAAAATTAAAGAGTAGAGGTTCTGGAGATTCTGATTGTGTGAACCTATATCTCAATATACTTGTGGCTTTGAAGCAGCATTTTTTTTAGTGTGTCCCACTTGGTTAAACTTTTTTTTATCACTAATAGATCACCTACCTTCTAGTACTGAATTCATTATAACTCCTGAGATCGGTCCAGTGACTTTGAAACTTGACCTAAATTAAATTCTTTTGCTTCTCTTTTAATTTGTTCAGGGTAAAGGTCTTGGGTTCTTTATACCCACTGAACCCAATCCGTCACAGATCACTAATTCTGACAGCTCCTCACCTAACTCTATCTAGGACATCTAGGTTGTTTGCCAAATCTCTCTATTGAGAATAAGAACCCATCACAGAAACAAGGTTTCTTCTCCTCTGAGCTCACAGTATCTGAAGTATCAACCACATGCCGAGGGTTCTACACGAGGATGTTTTCTGTTATAGTTCGGATATTGTTTGAGTGTGTCTCTTAAAAGTTCATATGATGGATAGAAATTTGATTCTCACTGTTGTGGTGTTGGAAGGAAGTGAATTCTTAAGTGATAGAGTTTAGTGCAGTGTCACTTGGGGGGCACTTTGTTTGCAAATGATTAATATAGTTCTCATGGAACTTTTGTCAGAGTCTATATCCAGATCAGCTTCCTGTTTCACTATGGGATATCTTCCTTCAACACACATGTCCATCATGGCGCTATGTGCCATGATGTGATATGGCCAGAAGGCTGTTACCAGATAGCAAATCAATGCGACTGCCCAATCTGGATCCTCTTTAAAAGAGATCCCATACCAGATACTTCCTTATAGCAACATAAAATCAACCAAGATGTTGACTGAGCAAAGGGAGTGATATATTTGTTAATTCGACCTTCACTTCAGTCTTGGAATAGCTGTTCATCCTTATTTCAAACATCCATGGCTCTTCAAATTTTCCTAGTCTTTCAACATTGCTTTTCACTCCATAGCTTCATGTGAGTTATATTCTCTTACTGATTGATAGTTACAGGCCAAGTGATCAAAACAGATGGAGCAGAAGATGAAGTAGAGCTTTGTCCAAATTAAGCTTCCTTGGAACAATAAGCAAGTGAATAGACACATTACTCTCTGACCATCATCACAGATGCTTAGGCTTGAGAGGGTCATGCAATGACCTAACACAGCACTCTTTCATGCTTTTCAGAAGAGTGCCATGCGTCATTTGTGTGTGTGTGTGTGTGTGTGTGTGTGTGTGTGTGTGTGTATGTATGTATCTATGTGTTTGGAAGCAAAGTTTCTTCTATTTCAAGATTTTTTTCTGAGAGCAGTTGCCTAGATGTTCATCAGCAGATGAATAGAAAATGTGGTACATACCTACAGTAGGGTTTCTTCAACAATAAAGATAAACAATATTACAAATTTTATAGAAAAATTTATGGAAGCAGAAAACATTACATTGAATGGGGGTAATGCAGACTCAGAAATATAAACACCCCATATCCCGATATCCTTTCTCATATGCCAATCTTAGTTTAGCCTTTTACTGTTAAACATGTGTCTCTAAGTAGAAGGAAATATGGGTAAAGCCTAGGTAATGAGAAAAGGATCCATAAAACTTAAATAAAGATGTTTACAGAGGGCAGTGGGGTAGACAATAGAGAGAGAGGAGGTTAGGTCCAGAAGGGCAGGAAGAGACATGGAGGTGAAAGGTGATAAGTGGGTGGGTGGGGGGAAATAACCAAAATGAATATCTACAAAAATTCTATATGGATTTGTAAGCCATTAACACACACACA
The DNA here is from genome assembly GCA_964023405.1 of Apodemus agrarius. NCBI lineage: Eukaryota > Metazoa > Chordata > Mammalia > Rodentia > Muridae > Apodemus > Apodemus agrarius. Next base: position 29,562,755 of record OZ030020.1, read on the forward strand.
CACACACACACACACACACACACACGAGATTGTACAAAAGTAATGAATAACATTTATTTAAGTCACAAAATGGCTAATTCTTGAGGTTTTGTAGGAATAAGAAACTGTCCAGCATGTACCTGTCTGTGTGATTGGACATCTAGTCGTAGGCTACCCTCTGTTGGCAAAGTCTGCATTGATACTCATTCACCAATCTATTTAACCAGGAGTGATCTCATTAGGAGCTAAAACTTGTCAAAGTCACACCCAATAATTGTAGCATTGTTTTACACTAATTAGGTATTAGAGGTAAGCTACAATGTTGTCTAATAGAATGGTGAGCCACACCTTCCAGCAAAGGAAAAATGAGAGTTGTTTGGCACCCCTAAATTCAATAAGACAGAAAGAAGAACTACATGTGCTTGCATTCATTCCAAGTTATTTAATGCATAATAAAGTTCAGAAACATTTCAAGGGACATGCTGTCAATCAGAACATTAATTCTAAGTCTTTCCCAACCCCTTACATATTTAATAGCATCAGACTTAACCACCCAAGTCTCCTCGCCTCAGAACTCATTTAGGGGCTAAGATTAAATCTCTGCAAAGAAGGAAGAAAGAAGAGGCTAAAATTATTTCGATCCTGTAATTCCTTTTTCAAATGATGAATGGGACCAGACCGAAGATCTTTCTAGCAGAAATATATTTAGGAGAAATGGCTGGGGCAGTCACATCCACTCCCCATGTGTAAAAATTCTCCATGTTGCCCCTTGTTTGGTCCACACAAAATTTGTTTCTGGAGGTTTTTTTCTTGAGACATCCTTTCAGGAGTCCTAAGGGGTAATTTAACATCTTCAGACTATTGTTAGGTAGATCAGATCACACATGATCTGGTATGTGCTACACCAGGGCTTAGTTATCATAATTACTCCCTAGATGTTTGGATACTGCATTTTCTACCAGAAAGAGACTGAAACAGATAGATTAGTGTATGAATTATTTCATATGAACGAATCTTTTGTAGAGATAATTTTTTTTGAGCATAGCTACTGTTTCTGTAGGTGCTAGATCAAATAAAGAACAGCTTAGGGCAGTTGATCAAGACAAACTGGGGCCAGGGTTAACTGGCCCTTTCAAGCCAAGTCTTACTACCAACAGAAATGGTCTCTTTCTCTGAGAAGTAAGTTAGACAATACTCAGGACTGAACACATTTCTATTCCAATAGGTTTAGTTGCTAGTGCCATAAGCAATAAATGAAGAAAAGAACACAGGAAAGAAAAAGGCCAGAAAGAGCAAGAGCTATCACAAGGAATAACTTCCAGTTCACGTTTGTAGATTCCAGTCCACATTTTCTTTCCACTCAAAATCTGAAGATTGGAATCATATGCCAGATGCTTGAGCCCAAGCATTGGTGATGGGGATGTTCTGTGTTCCGTGTGCAGTGCTGGAGTTGACCTCACTGAGCAGTGAGGGATTGAGGAAAGGACAGACACAGACACATGTGCCTGGGGTCAGGTGGGCTATGCTCCTTTTAATGGAGGGAACCAGTTACTGAAGCAGTCTGGAATCTAAAGGATTTTGCTATATACAAGTCTGGAGGGTGGTTTACCCTTCTCCAAAGGAGGTTGAGCTATCTCAGGAAGTAAACATCTGAGGGAGGAAGCTGCAGTTGCTAGTGTTTGCACATACTGGTGAATTGTTAGTGAACACCCGTGCTTGCACACACTGTCAACAGTCATATTTGGACCAGAGCAGGTTTTGCCGATTTCCCATGGATCTGATGCATTGGGGCTTGACATGGAGATATCTTTGTAAATAATATACACCCCTTCAGGGCGTCATCCACCCTTTATAATTCCCTCCAGACTCCCTTATGTGTGGATGATTAGCATGTATTTCCCATGTGCTGAATCCTATCCTGGAGCATGCCCTCAAAACATATAATTGTCAGTAGTTTTCAATAATAATGTTGGTCTAATGGAGGATCCAGAATGATGACGTCAACATAACTGCTCATTCTTACCATCATTCTGTTTCCAAAGAGGCTAATTGGAGTTGTCTGTAGGGCCAGTGTATCAACCTAGGACGTGAAAGACACGTATCTTTGTATCCTTTTCTCTCCAGTTTCTCCTGGTTATACAGGCATGTCTCATGATGAGACAGAAAAGCTTAGGGTAGGGCTAATGAGGTTGTCCATCAGCTGTTACTGCTGCACTGTGAACAATGGGATGGCAGCACCTCTGCCCACAGCCTTGATGTTTGCTTCTTTTGGGGAAGAAGCCATAACAGACACAGAATGATGGGAATTCCAGAAATCTTACTCTCTGAGCTTCATAGCCAAAAAATGTCTGCACTGGATTTGACTTAGTTTTTTCCTTTATGCTATAGGAACAGCAGTCATCCCCTAGACCAATGGGGCTTATCACTTTTGAACTGTGTTCTAATTATAATAGAAGTACAGCTGCATTTAATTTTCCTTAGATCACAGTGCAAAAGAGACATATTCTCTGTATTGCAAAGTGGCATCCTTTAAATTCTTACATTGGCTTAAATAAAAACTGCTTCTCCTTCTCTGAGAGCCATCTCCAGCATATACTGAGTGTTCATTGTGTGTCAGGAATAGTTGCAGCTACCGTAACTGATTAAAAATCTAGTGATAACAGCCTGGGCAAACATTATCATTTCTATCTCCACACAAAAGCAAAGTTGTAAGTAAATTATGTAACTGTTCCACATTCTCTGGATCCGATAAGAGAAGGTATGGGGTTCAAACCCTATGGCCTTGGCCTCTACAGTCCATAATCTTAGCCACATTGTGGCTCTGCTTATTGTGACCCATTGGCTTAGCAAAAAGCATACTTAGAACATGTCTTCCTAATTTTCCGTTCTTAATACTGAAGACACCAAGCAGTTCAGATGCAGTGCGAGAGAGAGGAAGCTCCCAAGCTGAAATTGACTTAAAAGCCTGTTCATCAAGGACTAGATTTCCTGGTATGAGAATGCACCATGCATGCTTCCAAAGGAGAGAAGCAGCCATGATACCCATGACAGATAACACACACTCATGCACACACACATGTTATATATACATATAAAATTATACATATATATACATATAAAATTATACATATATACATATAAAATCATACATATATATACATATAAAATTATACATATGTATACATATAAGGTTATATATACACATATATACATAATATACATATAGGTGTATATATACATATATATACATGTTACACACATATAACATGTATGGTTATCACTATAACCAGCATGGCATGGTAATTCAAAGGGTTCAGTAGTAGTGGCACACATACCTTGGTAATCAATTGTTCTCTAATTGGACTTAAGATCCACTTGACAAGAGGAAAATCATGCCTAGTACTGGAAACCTAGCCAACTACCAAGGGCTAGTGAAGTCATGGAGGAGAACCTACAAGCCCCACTTCGCTAAACCCTCATAGTTCCTAACTGGAGTCCTCACACTCACAGGTAAGTGTCGTGCTCACCCCTGAGCTTACCCGTCACTGACAAAACTTTTCTTTGCAACAGACAATGAGACCCTCCCAGCAAACCACAACCAATCGAAATGTATGGAGGATCGCAGTCCCAATCTACACCTAAGGCTCAGGGATCATTGAGGAAGAGAGGCAGGAAGATTGTCAGAGGGATCCGGGAGCTTGCCGTGAGAGTGTGTTTCCTAGGAATTTCAGAAGTTACACCCTTAAAGGCTCACCACCATGACTGACTAAGCATGAGCTGAACAAGGACAACACTAATAGACACGACAAGGTGGATGAGGTAAAGCCCGTGGAGCCTGATTTTATTTTTAGCTTTATTTTTAATATGTGGGATGGCTAAAGTCGAACATCACAGTTTGTAGAACACCAAGACCATAAACCCACTTCGTTTGTTCATCCACTTAAAATCCACAAATGAGCCTCTTAGCATCTCTCTAAAAGGCTCTTTAGTGCCCCATCAACTCTATGGCTGGTGCCCCTGTTCTCCATCACACACCAAGAAAAGCACCTCCTTAGAGAGCAGGCAGCTTAGAAGCCCCAGGGTCTCCTCCTTGGAATTCTTCATTCAGGTCACTGCTCCAACTTAAATTATTTTCTTTACAATTACTTGCTTACTCATTTATTCATTTGTTTGTATATGTATGCGTGTGTGTGTGTGTGTGTGTGTGTGTGTGTGTGACATCATGCATGATGCATGTAGAAGTAAGAGAATAATTTGCAAACAATCTCCTTGGCCTAACTCCTATTTTTATTATTTGGAACAAAGAAGACCTGTTCTATAGGACTGGCCTTTAGACAATAGATAGGCATCCAGTTTCTCTGGGAAAAACATGCTAATTCCTCCTCAGAGTTTCTAGGCTCCTCAGTCTGTTTCCTAGCAGCCCTTCACTGGACGCACTTTAAGTTGCCACCTGTACCTTGTTAGCGGTACATCACCAATAAAAGGATTTAAAAAGCCCTGGCCTTAAGCTTCATGTCCTCTGCTCAAGCTTACTAGCCCACACCATGCCTCCTATGACGAGAGAGCATCCTGATTCCAGGCCCAGGTCTCCCTCTAGAGGATATCATCATAATGTCTTCATTTAATTTCACCGAGTCCAAGGAACTCCAAGCCACCGCAAACAGGGTCTTCAAAGGATGCAGGTGTGTGCCCTACTCCCTCTTGCATTCTTATCGGAGGAAAAGCAACAGGGAATAAATGAATTAGTTTGCCTGGGATTGGCCATAGATACACATATTAGCATGTGATAACTTTGCTTTAGCTGCACAGCCCATTAATGAACAGTGTTGCAACCTCAGGATTACGGAATAAGAAGTGGTTGCAAACAGCAAGAAACATGGGTTTTGAAGCGCTTCGATTTCTTCTGAAGAAATTTCAAAATAATTTTTCCTGACGGAAAGATGGCAGTCTTCAAAGGACCTGAATTCTGTAGTATTTGTAATAGAAAAATAAGTCAAGAATGTTTAAATCTAGATAACAACTGGCCATCTGAATATATGGACTGAGTTCTAAGACATCAGCAGCTTGGCCTTTGTATGTTTGTATGCCCTCACTCATAAGACTTTGGTCTTTTAAATGCTGGTTATGACATTGAAGTCCTGATAATTGTCAGATTATCGGCTAATTAAAAGTTTTTCCGCCAGAAGTTTAAAGTTAGGAGAGAAAACCAAACCAACAACGTGGGTGGATTAGGGTGCAGATTTGGCAAGATCTTGGTACCAATCTTAATACATAGATACCTGGATATTGTCTTTGCCTGGGAGAATGACCCCACCTAGACCTCACTGTCTTCAGGCCATGATGCTACCTAAACAAAGGCAGGACTCACAGGGCTGGTGTAATAGATGTCTAAGCACCTTAACTGTGCTTATTCAATCTTCCTAAGAAGCCCAGAACCCTCACCCCCATTCCAAGTGAATCACAGGGCTCTGCACTTGTGGGAATGGAGTAGCTATTGAGTTTGCCAGGGTCACACAGATAGTAACTACCCAATGATTAACTCCCAGTTTAGAATGACAGTACTTTGGTGTGACTTAGGCCGAAGTCACATTACATTATTGGGAAAAGCTTTGTTTCAGATAAACGAAATTTGAAGGAACCCCTAGAGAGACTTTAGAGAAGAGAGTTTGGGGTAAGAAGCAGTCTAAACTTCTTGTTAACTTTGCTCTCTAGGCTCAACCTCTAGTCTGCATTTCAGAGGCCTTATGTGTATTCTGGAATGGGACAAAATTCCCACATCCCCTCTCCTTTAATATCCAGGGTGTGTGAATTTCAGTTCTTTGTGTCTATGTCATTAGTAAATCAAGTCTCCTGAAAGCTTACCCTCCATTACAGATGCTGCATGTAAATGGGTGAAATTATCTTTAAATATGCCAGAGGTCATGGATGGCTACTCCAGTTTCCTCTTAGGTAGTGTGGTTTTCTTCTTCCCAAACACCTGGTTTGTCTGGTCAAGGGTCAAATAGGAACACCCACTTTCCTAGAGAAAGCTTCCAAATGTATTCTCCAGGATTGGTAGCTTGGAGTTCTTCTAACAAAAATACCACCCCCATTGTTTGTGTATACACTGCTCTGGACTCAGACTAGGAACCCAGTGGGAACAAAGTCCTTTTGGACATGTTCTAGGAAACTTGGTAGCCTTACAATGACAGCTTGCTGCCGTGCACTGTGGATTTGTTTGTTAATAATTAACACTGGAATTCTCCCAAGGCAGGTGTCTTACATGCTCGCTGCTGAGAACTAGAATTGGAGGCATGTCAAAGGGCTAGAGCAGTTTGGAAAGCTGCCTGAGACGGGCTCATTGATGCTTCTGGGGAGGAATAGTAGAACAGTGTGTGTGTGTGTGTGGGGGAACAGCGACTATTTTCCTGCTTATTTCTGCTCAGAATCCCCCAAACAGAATGAGTGTTTCCAACCATGTCCCTGCTCTCTGGCACATCAAAGATCTGGGTGGAAAGATACTTTGGATACCACAGGGATCAAAGCACATATCCCTGTAACAATATGCTGTCCTGGATGGCAGCAGACTCATATATGTGGCATTTTTGAAGGGCACGCTGTTAGTGTGAAATCGATCCTGGATTTCAAAGGCCTAGTGTGAGAAAGGGAATGGTAACTCACTCATTTGTGAGCACAGATACATTTGAATGATATTCGAATGACGAGCTGGGGCTGTACTTTATCTGTCATGTCCCTGCTGCACAAATCAAGAAGACCCAAGTTCAGCATCTGCAGCATTCATCTATAAACCCAGGTCAGTGGCGCATGCCTTTGATCCTAGGGTTGGGGAGGTGGAAAAAGGAGAGCGCCCGGGGCTTGGCAAATTGGTCCAGGTTCAGTGAGAGAACTTGTTTCAAAAAAAAATGGGGACAAATAACTTATCCTCAAAGTAAGCTACAATAGGCTGCTGACACCAAACCACCTAACTGGAACATAAAACCCAGATCACCCTGGAAGATGTAACTTAGTCATCTACAGGAGGCAACAATACCTTACTAAGGCCTCAGTTTACCCAGAGGAGGCAAATTTTCTCTTCGATTTTGAGAGGTGCTGATGCTGATCAGGGATCCTGTACGTGGATGTATTTGGCTCTCTTAGCCAAAGGTAAGACAGGGAGGGCAGGAGGAGGGTGTTGAGTTAGGAGAAGCCGATCACTGTAGAGCATCCAGTTAGCTCCAACCCAACCTGTGCTTCCATATCCCTGCATTCTATTCCCCATCATATCATTTAAATTCCTGGTATCAGATCGTGAAACAATTCATACATGATAATGTCTTTCATCCATTGGATAGGAGTTTCCCTTGGGAAACTGAATACTGCTTGGAATATGTATTCTTGCCTGTCTATCTTTTCTACCCTCTGAGGAACCTGCCCACTCACAGCAATCAGATCCTTGCTTCTACTCAGCTTGAAGCCAGTTAGAAAGAGGGAACCTATGGCGGCATGCAGCCAGGACTGCGGGAGGATAAATGGAGGCAGCAGGAAATGTGTCTGACATGTAAGGTTCTGACTTTTTACTCAGCAGCTGGAAGCCACTGGGGAAAACCAGTTAGCACAAATCTGAAACAGGTATAAGAATATGTACGTCAGAGGATTCTCAGGAGGAACAAATGTACGCTTTGGACACCAAGGGCCTTTGTGAAATTGGTTCTTGGTGAGAATGAAGATATTCAAGTTTTAGGTACCTTGCCTGTAATTCATTAGTTTCGTCACAATCACTAAATCTCTCAACTCAGCATTAGTTTCTTCAGCCACAAAACTGGGCTAGGTTTCTAAGAACCATTTCACCCAGAAGAGTCCATGGTTTTACAGCGCTCCAAGCCTCTCAGAAAGTGAAGAAAGACATTTGAGTCCAGAAAAGCTTAACTACTTTTCCAAGGTCATACTGCTTTAGGACAACAGAATCAGGGCACTCTTCCCTTACAGAGTAGTATTTACCAGCTCGAATCAGAAGTCTCCCTCAGCATTGAATGACAGTAGAGAGAGAAATTCCAGAGGAAGAAAACTTCATACCTTGAGAGGCCTTGGAGGTCCTGGAGTCCAGACTTCTGAAAAGAGCAGTCAGTGGATAGGAAGCTCCATCAGAGCCTCGCTCTGGCTGATTACTCTTCTATCTTTCTCTGGAATTCGCCTCAGCTTGACTTTGCCCCCTTGAGTTAGCTTCCCTCCTTGCCAGGCAAGTGTTTTATTCTCTTGGCACTGTCGTGTCCCCTGGAACAGCCGCGCACAGCTGTTGGGGACTATGGCTCAAGATTGTCCAGGTGCAGCTCTTGCTATCTTCAGCAGCTTTGCCCTCTGATATTCCTTATTCCTAGAACTCATTTTGGCCCACCAGATTTGTTTAACCATCTGCACAAAAAATCAACATACTTTATTTATTTTCACAAAGGCTGATTCTGATGTGATCTGGGGTGAGTAAACACTTTGATTCCTGTCAGCTACTCCCCTAGGCAGCATGTGTTCATCCTATCCAGGACACATTGAAGTGACATTCTAAGACTAAGTGTGGCAGTCCTAGCCAGGCTCATAGGGACAAGGCTCAAATGGTGAATAACTGATTCTCTGGGTGCCTCAGGAGCACATTATGCCTTCATTTCCTAGGCTTTGATGTAGCTCACCCAAACTACAAGCTCTCAGTGACAACTGAAAGCCAGTTGTATCTCAACATACTCTTCTATCCTGGCACCCACATTCATAAAAGAAACTACTAAAGTCAAAACACACATTGAACCCCACACAATAATAGTGAGAGACTTCAACACTCTACTCTCACTAATGGACAGGCCATTGAAACAGAAACTAAACAGAGACACAATGAAACTAATAGAGGTTATGAACCAAATGGGTTTAATAGATGCATACAGAACATTGCACCCCAAAACAAAAGAATATAACTTCTCCTCAGCATATCAAGGAACCTTCTCCAAAATTGGCCATATAATTAGTCACAAAACAAGCCTCAACCTGTACAAGAAGATTGAAATAATCCCACACATCCTGTCAGATCACCACGGACTAAGGCTAGACTTTAGTAACAACAAAAACAACAGAAAACCCACATACCCATGGAAACTGAACAACTGTACTCAATGATAACTTGTTCAGGGAAGAGATAAAGAAATTAACGACTTCCTGGAATTCAATGAAAATGATGACACAGCATTCCCAAACTTATGGGAGACAATGACAACAGTGCTAAGAGGAAAATTCATAGCACTAAGGGCTCTGGTAAAGAAATTGGAGAGATCCTACACTAGCAACTCAACAGCACACCTGAAAGCCCTAAAACAAAAGGAAGTAGATGGCAGGAAATAGTCCAACTCAGGGCTGAAACCAACCAAATTGAAACAAAGATATAAGAGAAAATCAACAACATAGATAAACCCGTAGCCAAACTAAGTAAAGGGCACAGAGACAGTATTCAAATTAACAAAGTCAGAAATGAAAAGGGAGACATAACAACAGAAACTGAGCAAATTCAAAAAATCATCCTACTACAAAAGCCTACACTCACCAAAACTGAAAGATCTACATGAAACGGATGGTTTTCTAGACAGATACCACATACCAAAGTTAAATCAAGAACAGGAAAACTATCTATCAGGCCCATATCCTTTAAGGAAATAAAAGAAGTCATTAAAAACCTCCCCAAACAATCTAGGGCCAGATGGCTTTAGTGCAGAATTCTATCAGACATTCAAAGAAGAGCTAATACCAACACTCCTCGAACTATTCCATAAAATAGAAACAGAAGAAACACCACCTAATTCATTCTATGAAGCCACAATTACTCTTGATACCCAAACCACACAAGGACCCAACAAAAAAAGAGAACTTCAGACCAATTTCCCTTATGAATATTGATGCAAAAATTCTCAATAAAATTCTTGCAAACCAAATCCAAGAACACATCAAAACCATCATTCACCATGATCCGAGTAGGCTTCATCCCAGGGATATTAAAACTCCATTAATGTAATCTACTGTATAAACAAACTGAAAGAAAAAAAAATCACATGGTCATCTCATGCTGACCATGCAAGATGCTGTCAAAGCATTTGACAAAATACAACACCCCTTCATGTTAAAAGTATTGGAAAGATCATGATTTCAAGGCCCATACCTAAACATGATAAAAGCAATATACAACAAACCAATAGCCAATATCAAATTGAATGGAGAGATATTTGAAGCAATCCCACTAAAACTAGGGGCAAGACAAGGATGCCCACTCTCTCCCTATCTATTCAATATAGTACTCCAAGTTCTATTTAGAGCAATAAGATAACAAAAAGAGACCAAAGGGATACAAATTGGCAAAGAAGTCAAGGTAGCACTATTTGCAGATGATATGATAGTATATATAACTGACCCCAGAAATTCAACCAGAGAACTTCTACAGCTGATAAGCAACTTCAACAAAGTGGCTGGATTATAAGATTAACTCAAAAATAAAATCAGTAGCCTTCCTCTACACAAAGGATAAACAGGCTGAGAAAGAAATGAGAGAAACAACATCCTTCACAATATTCACAAATAATATAAACTATTTTGGCGTAACTAACCAAACAAGTGAAAGATCTATATGATAAGAACTTCAAGTCTCTCAAGAAAGAAATTGAAGAAGACCTCAGAAAATGGAGAGATCTTCAAGTTTTTTTTAAATTTTAATAGAAGATAACTTATTTAATTTTGAAATCATATCGGGTGGCATTTGGACTGAATTGTATCTGTCAATGTACAACAAATTCTTATGTTGAAATCTGAACACTTGACATCTCAGAACTGGATCTTATTTGGAAATAAGGTCACTGCAGATGGAAGCAGCCGGGAGGGAGCCTATTATAATGGGCTTTGCTTTCATCTAACTTATTAAAACAGGATAGCTCGGTCTAGACATATGGGTTTTTACCGACAAAGATGAACCTCCCCCACACCGAGAGAGAGAGAGAGAGAGAGAGAGAGAGAGAGAGAGAGAGAGAGAGAGAGACAGAGACAGAGAGACAGAGCTAGAACTAGACAGAAACACACAGAGACAGAAGAGACGAGGATAGAGAGAGAGAGAGAGAGACAGAGACAGAGACACAAAAACATAGAGAGAGACAGAGGGACAGAGAAAAGCCAAGAGAGAGATACACAGTCAGAGATAGACAGAAACACAGAAATAGAGACAGAAGAGACAGGGAGAGAGGCAGAGAGACAGAGAGGGCAGAGAGAGACAGACAGAAAGACAGACAGACAGACAGACAGACACACACACACACACACACACACACACACACACACAGGGAGAGAGAGGAGGAGAGGCAAGGGTGTTCTTTCCATAGGCCAAGGAATGTAACAGATTACCTCTAGGCGTGAAGAGAAAGACTTGGAACAGATTCTTCCTCAGAAGAGAGCCAATCTTGCTACCTTGATTATCTTGATTTCTGTTTCCTGGCCTCCCAGCTGCAACATCTTTCTGTCATTTGAGATCCCCCATTTGGCTCGGTTTTGCCGTGGCAGCCCCAGCATACTAGTAGAGAGGATGATGTTTTTAGGCTGAGTCACAGCAATGGAGTGCGGCCCCCATGTCACACACTAACGAGTGTCAAACAATTTTCTCCAACCTACTCCTTCTTTAAGGACAGCATTTAAAACAAATTCTACTTTGGCTTGAACAATCTTGGATTTGAAATGAAATCTAACTGACGACACTGTAGTATGAGATAAAGACACAGAAAGAGTTTCCCTGGTAGTTATTCTCTTCCGCTCTGCCAGCACAAGCATCAAGGCAGTTGCGTGTCTACTCGATCAAAAAGAAAATTCGTCACAGAGGCGGTGAAGAAATGCCAGGTAGCTCAGTCCCTGAGCTTAGTGAATGACAAATACAGAGGGAGGCTGGCCCTTATCAGGAGGGAATATTTACATGATTGGCATGTCAATGTAAAAAAAAAAAAGCCATGATAGTTGCTGATACCACAGAAGTGATGCGCTTAATGAACGAGCTCTTTCAAAAATGTCTTTCTCACCTGTCATCAGAAACCCTGAGGTGACAGGTATAGACAGAGACATCCTAGGCACACTGTCTCAAAGCCACTTCATTTCAGCAGCCTCCCACACGTTTTCCATGTCTTCTGTCTTGTCTCTTTTAAAATATTCTTCCCATTCCATCCAGACCTTTCCTTCCACAAATGCAAACCTCCCTCCTTGCCTCTTCCATCTGCAGTGCTCTGGTGGTTTTCCTTACTCTTGATCTTCTTGCAAGGCGTAAGTCCATCCAGAGGGCTGGCCCTGTCCCTGCTCCAAGTCTCACTTCTCCCCAGGACAAACATCACAGTTTCCTGTATTTGACCTACAGTCTCCCAGCTACCACTGTGTTTCCTCTGTGTTTCTGTTCTCTGCTCTCTAGGGTCTCCCTTTCCAGAATAATGTTCCCCACAGATGTCTACCTCTCAGCCCCGTCTTTCAGTATGGTACTGAGGAGCTCTATCATCTATCACAATGTGGTCCCAGGACCTCTTGAGCAGACCTCATTACAAGTTTCTGTGATGTGGTCCCATTTCATCATACTTTTTTTTTGCCACCATTAGCCCACGAGCCAATCTCACCTACTAGTTCTTTGGGAACAAAGGCTACTTCATCCACCGTTTTATCTCCAAGGTCTATCCTATCATATAATTGGTAACGACAATCCAAACGGTTGATTAACCTCTATAGAGAGAACATATGGATGGTCAAAAGGCCCAGAGTTTAACTTTATAAATGCTAAGGACATTGTATTATTTTCTGCCAGAGTGTCTGTCCTTTAATGTCCCTAAAAATGAAGAGTTCCTGTGAAAGAGATAGTGTCCATCTCGTGAGGTTCTCTGCCTTCTGCTCTCCTCTGTGCATGCATGCCACATCCCTTGGGGAATCCTGAGCCCTACACTGACAAGAGATACATAAATGTCTCCTGTGTCTGCAGTTAAGTAACATCAGGCAGGCTGAAGTTAAGGGCATGAAATAAGGTCAAAAGAATGAGGTCAAGGAAGGGTTCTGAGAAGTCATGGAGAAAATGTGGATGGAAAGAGAAGGAAGTTTGTCTGGAGAATAAGTCACATTCCCAGGACACACACAACACCTTGCCCTCTCTTCATCTCCCCTACTACCAAATGGTGGACTTGGCTCTAGATTTTTGATGACTATTGCCTTCTAGACATTAAAGAAACTGTGAATGAGCAAGGAAGATGGACATTGTGTTTGGTTAGTTCCTTCAAAACATAGTCTTGTGAGGTAGAAGTACATTTCTCACAGAAAAATTCGGCGTGAATCATCTGGCACCATACACACTGAAAAAGAGGACACGGACATGGGACACTAGTTGAGAAAAAGTCCAGCAGGAGATGGGGGTAGAGAAGAGAAGAGGGAAATATATACTCATGTAAAAATGACAAAACTTTCATTATATAGATGTATGAAATCATCAAAACGCTTTTAAAAATTGGGCATCAAGCCTTTCTAAAAGTCTAGAAATGAGCCCTGTGCTTTGCACAAGCTAGATACGTGCTTTGTCCCCGTGGCTTTAGCCTAGGGACTGCTTGTTCCTGTCTCAGGCACCCTGTGTGCAGGAGATGCTCTAGAGAGCAGCCAGTCAAGCAGAATGGGCTAGAAGCTGATGCGTTAGAAGAGGCAGCTGCTCCCCACGCCGATGCTGGGTTGGAATGGGAGTCTGGTTGTCCTCTGCGCATTTCTCATTACCCGGAAGTTGCTGGAGCTGTTTCTAGTGCCCTGTGGTTTGAAGATCTCTAGGTCAGCAGGTGGGTACACACAATCAGCCTAGGCTCTCCTTCACATAGACATCTCCTCATTCTTCAAGTATTTCCATGCAGGAGCTTTGAGTGGGACAGAGAGCTACACCTTGCTCATTCTGAAGTCTCCAAATCCACCATCCATTATTAACTGTCTACAATGGTGGTCAAGCCCTCTTGTTGTGTAAGCATAAATAGAGACAAGGAATAAGTTGTAAGTCTGTGGATGAGCTCCAATCTAAAGAATAGCCTTTGGGCAAGGCAGTTCCTAGATTTATCATCCTGTGTAGAAAATCCTCAAGTGTTCTCTTGCCTAAGATGAGTGTGTAAGCCAACTGAGCAGATTTGAACAGCTCTAAAGCATAAGGTCCTACCTTCATGCCTGGTCATTTCCCCATTTTCATCACACAGTAAGAAAGGAATCTGAGTGTGAAGGAATACCAATGCTACGCTCTGGCAGAGAACCTCATTTTAAGCAGTCAATGATTTTGAACCAATACACTGACTGGTCTGGGTGTTTTTGCATGGCAGCTCCACTGAGTTAGCAAATTACTATTTGCAGGTTTCTTTGAGTTCTGCAAGTCGTAGCTGGCCCATCAGTTTCCTTGGACCGCTACACAGCCATACCGTAAGCAGCATCCCCTCAGACTGGGCACCTACATCATGGCATGTGGGCTACTGATCTTATTGCCTGGATGTTCTATGCTCTAGAATGTGGGGAACAGTTGACGGCATGGCTGGCTCATCTTCCTCTCATGGTCTTTGCTTTTGTTGTTGTTGCATAAAAATTGTTTGGGCTACTTCTGTGATTAGGTTGAAACATGAGTTCTTTGCTGATACTCCTAAGCTGAGGGCAAAGAAAGGTTATCAAGGGAATATTTTCTTATCCTATGGCATGCAAAGGTTCTTCTGACAGGTTCAGCTACATTTTGCCTGAGATGGCTTGCATAGGGCTTCTGAGCCAATACGCTGGCATCTTGGGGGAAGCAAGACTTTCAGAAAAAAGTCTTGGAGTTTAGTTGGTTCAAAAAATATTATGGGGTGCCTACCATGTGTTGGGCTCTCAGGTTGAAGGTAATGTGTCTCCCACTCCATATGCTCAAACACGAGCTGACTGCACTCTATGACCTTTGGCCCCTCTAGAAGCAGAGCTCTTCTTAGGAATCTGCTCAGCTTTTTAAGTAGTTTTTCTACTTCCTTAAAAATCTCTGTTTTTCTTGCTTCTATTGTGTCCGTATGATTGTCACTTTCTAAATCATCCCTTTTGTTGTTTCTTCTTTCCACCATGCTAAAACATTTGCCCAACTGGATACATTTGCTGTAGTTTGTCCACACAATCATATGTTACTCAGCAATAAAGGGAGATGTACTAGTGAGCCACAGAAAGAGGCAGAGAAAACTCAAAAGCTTATTTACTAACTCAAGCCAATATGGAAAGACCACACTGCTTAATTCCAACCATGTGACACTTTAGAACAGGTAAAGCCATGGAGTTTGAAAAAATGGTCAGTGGATTTTAGGGGTTTGGCAGGGGAGTAAGGGAAGGAGGACTAGGTAGAACATAGGACTTTTAGGATCACGGAACTATTTTGTACAAGTCAGCGATGTGACATTAGTCATTTGTTAAATCCCGCAAAATATCTGAGACAAATACTCAATGCTAATGTAGATAATGCAAGAGCTTAAAGTAGATAGAGCCATGTTAATGTTGGTTCATCATCCTAAATGTGTCACAAGAATGCCACATGGAATAGCAAAAGAAAGTCACTGAGAGGGAGAGGGAGTCTCTGGAAGCGTTCTAAAGAAGACAAAGTTATTTTAAAACAGACCATTGCAAAAAAAAAAAAAAAAACCCAAAGTCTGTCAAAAAAGAGAAATAAGCTTCACTCACCCAGACCTTCCTTTGGCGCAGTTTGTAGTAATTCTTTCAAATTTACCATCTAACCTCTTTGCCTCTTTATCCTCCCCAAGGACTGACTGGCCTGTCATGTGACCACTGCTGCGGCGCTGATCTTTGCTCCTGTAACTGACACACATTTTCTCTCTGGAACTCTGAGTCTTGAAGGAGTCAGAGGCATCTCGGCTTGGCGTCGTCAGTTAACAAGCGGTTACTGTGCTCATCTCTTGTTAAAACACAGGTCAATCCACAGAACCCCGTTTCCACCACTGATACTGTAATCACACCTTGCCCTTGTTCATTTTTGGTCCACACATTGAAAAGGTGAGAAGAAAGAGTCAGAACGGAGAGAAACAGAAATGGATCTGTATTCCTTACCTGTGTGACTTCCTTCTGTTTGAACACAACCTCTGCGTGTTGGCCTGCCGCCTGCTACATATTGGTTTTGAGGTTTACTCTTCCCTCCACCGCCTACCTCAAGAAAGGAGATTTCTGTAGCTCTGACTTCTTATTCTTTACAACCCAGTGAAAAGTACAGCCCGCTGTTAATGATTGACTTAAGGTATGGAGGGTTGTTATCAGCACCCACTTAGGGGACAGGGAACACAAGACAATCCCTTAATGAAAATCACAGTGTAGCAGAGGATGGCCTTGCAGGGAGGAGAGGCCCTTGGTCATGTGAAGGCTCCATGCCCCAGTGTAGGGGAATGCGAGGGCATGGAGGCGGGAGTGGGTAGGTGGGTGGGTGGGGGCACACCCTCATAGAAGCAGGGTGAGGGACGATGGGATAGGGGGACTCTTGGGGGGGGGCTGGGGAAAGGAGATAACATTTGAAATGTAAATAAATAAAACATCCATTAAAAAATCACGAGAAAATGTTTTGATTCGGATAGTTTCCTGTACTACAGCTCATGTGCTCACACGTGTCTAACCAGAAAGGACTTTAGCTTTTATCAAGCTTTAAGCAAAATGGTTAAAGTGAAGCTTGAGGGAAAGCATTAATTTTTCAGGAGAAAATCCTTGCCAATTATAAATCTTTAGACATCTAGAATATAGAAGGAATTAAAAAAAAACTTTTAACCCTGCCTCAAAATTTAAAAGAAAAGACAAAATTAATCCATGAATGGACAGATGAATTAAAAAGATAGTTCTCAAAAGAAGTAAAATAGCCAATAAATACATACAAAGTTGTTCAATATCCTTAGCCATAGGAAAATGCAAACCGAAGCTACATTGAGGCTGTGGTGATGTCTTAGCAGTATGAGCATGCATACTCTTTCGGAAGACTCAGGTATAGTTTTCAGCTTCCACGTAGTGGTTCACAACCATCTCTAACTCCAGTTCCAGGAGATCTGACACCGTCTTCTGACCTCTGCAAGTACTAGGCACATATGTGGCCCATACATATACATGTACATACATATAGACACACATTCATACATATAAAAATAAAATAAATATATCTAAAAAATCTTAAGACAGCTGCAACAAAGCCAGGTTTGTTGGCATACATGTGTGTTTATAACTTAGGAGAAACAAGCAGGAGCATCAAGGAGAGTTTGAGGCTATCCTGGTCTACAGTCTACACATTGCACAGTAAGCCACTCTGGGCTACAGAAAATCCTCTCTCAAAACAACAGAACAAAACCAACAAACAGAACTGAGATTCCATCCCACTGTATACACAATGGCTGAAAACAAGCTTAAAATAACAGTAAGTTCTGGAGTAGATGTGTCGGGGAAGAGATGTTCCTATTGTACTGCCGGAAATGTAAACCAGAGTAGCCAAATAGAAATCAGCATGGAGGTTCGTCAGCAACAAACAGCAATGACCGGATGACTACACTGGACCGTTCCTGGGTACATACCAGAAGAAATCTGAGGCAACACGTCAGACAGATACCTTGTGCATTTATGTTCTTGTAGTAGGGGTATAGAACCAGCATGGGCGTCGGCCAGCAGATGACTGGATAGAGCACATGTGGTGCATCCACATTGCAGAGTTATATTCAAGTGTAAAAAAAAAGAAATCTGTCTATCTATCTATATCTATCTATCTATCTATCTATCTCTCTCTCTCTCTCTCTCTATCTATCTATCTATCTATCTATCCTTCCATCCATCTAAGAATGTCATTCTGAAATAGTGTGTATGCTAGATGGAACTAGAAAGGCAAATAAATCGAAGAAGCCAGATTTAGAAAAAGAAATACTACATGTTTTCTCTCATATGCAGGACCAGGGGGGAAAAGGCAAGGCTGGTTAGAGGCCCTTTGGTACAGGCCTGATGACCTGGGTTTGAACCCCAGGTCCCACAAGGTGGCAGGAGAGAACTGACTCTGGCGAGTGGTCGCCTGACTTTCATGTGCACATGCCCTCCCCTCTCCCAACAGAAAATAATAGTTGATAGTTGATATGAAAGTAAAGAGTATTTCTCTCTTTCCCCCCCTCTCTCTTTCTCTCTGTGTGCGTGGTGTGTGTGTGCATGGTGTGTGTGTGTGTGTGTGTGTGTGTGTGTGTGACATGGAAACAGAAGAGGAATTGTCTGTGGGAAGGAAGATCAGGAGGAAGGGAGAAGGGGGACATGCGACAAATAGGGTAAAATAAAGCAGAGTAAAATTATCTGTCTGTCTATCTATCTGAGAATGTCATTCTGAAACAGTTTGTATGCTAACTGAAAAATAACAAAAACTAATGGATTTTTTTTGGCAGCGTAGACCACTAGGACCTGTGAATCATAGGCCCTGATAGATAAAGAGCAGGAGAGCACATCAGTCCAGGGCCACATCCAGCAGGCCTCCCATGAACCTGGACTCTGTGGAAACACAAGCTCAGTCCTGTCAGCTGTGAGGACTCACTAGGTTTTCTGGCAGTGGATACGGAAAGAACAGGAGAGGAGGTCAAAGGGAAACAGAACACGCAAAGGAAATTTAAAAAAAAACAGACCTGCTTCCCTGTGGTTTCTTGAGAACTTGCTGCCTGCCCAGACTCACCCAGAGCAAGGGGGTTCTTTCTATAGGACCATCACATTCTAAGGTAGTTTCAGGCCAGTATTGGGACTCTGGACGGAATTCTCCAAAGCACAGCTTCCTCAAGCAGAAGCAATTCCATATGCCCTCAGCTTCTCACATATCACTTCTTCCTCACGGGAAAAGAAGCCAGAGAGGAAAAATAGTCCCATCCCCCAGGGGGTTAAGTGGGCCGGGGGTGGGGGTGGGGTGACATCATCTTTCCCCGAGAGCAGTCCACCCTTGATGATGGAGGCTCTCACTCTAGGCTCACCAGGCCCCAGGCTTCGCACAGGTGTGGCACGTACCTTTGTCTCTGGAGCCCCAGGTGTAAAGTTTAGCTGTGGTAGGAGCTGCGTGCACACACAGAGGGGATGGCTGAACATCCCGACGGTCTCCCTCAAGCGGCTTGTGCCAAAGTCTTTCCTCAGAGGTCACTAGCCCCTCCTTTTCTTCTAGTCACCTCGACGATGATCATGACCGAGTTGGACAGGGATGGCAGTGTGAAGGGCAGATCTTTTGCTTTTGTCTGATGTCAAGGCACGCTAAACCCTCACAGTCCTGGGAAAATGGCTCCAAGTTTTCTGAGGGAGACAGGCAGGTTTGGAGGATATACTTAACACACTCCCTGGTTTCTTGAGAGAAACATGAGAACGCAACTGAGTTTTGCTAACCAGCGTAGAAATGCCCAGTACCTTTGCCTGTCCATGGCTCTGGCTACCAGGATGTGTTATTTTCATTAGTGTTTGAGAGAAATCTCGTTCTTCCCTTTGTGGTATCTCCCATTGTTGCCCTAATTGAAAGACATTACAAAATTGCGTTGACATGTGAAACTGGTTTGACCGTGGCTTGGTTTGCCTGGTGATAGAGGAGTCACATGTGAGAGAAAGCAATTGTTTCAATTTGATAATTGTTCTTATCAAAGAATAAGAAGGCAAGCAAAATATAGACCTCGAACCCCGGGCTCTCTCCCAGGATGCAGTCTTGGGGCTTCTTGTATCATTGAGAGGCAGACAAAACTGAAAGGATGTTCTGGGCCCCTTTTACATCATTCAGTATCATTTGATCAGCCTCTTAACACGGACAGCACATTGTGCCTAGGATTTAACATAAAGTCATGGGACATGTGTCTATTTAAAGGCGCAGGTCTTAGAAACCACTTCCCTCTGACCTTGATGCCTTGGTTTATTTTATTTTAGCTCAGTGTGAATCAATTGTCTAAGAATGGATCCCATGCAGAGCAGTCAAAAGTCTCAAGTAGGTGAGGAGGTAAGGCTGGCCCTGCCTATTTACCTGAGACAGAGAGGTGCCACATATGCTTGTTAGAAACGTATGAAAGTACAATCTTTGCTTTTTGATTTTTATTTATTTTTATTTTTTTATTTTATCTCTAAATATTAATGGCATGGTCAACTCTTCTCTTTGGGGGCTACTTTCCAGATTGGCCCAACTGCTTTAATCTGGAAATGAGCCCTTAATTAGGGCTCGAGTGAGAAGCTGACTCCGCTGAGTGTTCCTCTCACTTCTTCGATCATTCAGTCCAGTCTCCTGTTCCCGTCTGCTCAGATCGTGAGTGAGAGAAGGACCTAAGGGTCTAATCTCGCAGGGAGCTGAAGATAGGCAGCCAACTGACGTGCTGTGGCGCTCTCTCTGCATGGGAACACGCCCTGGCCTGCGGCCGAGGCTCCTTCCCTGAGGGAAGCTTCCTACTCACAGAGCATGTGACCTAGTAAGTCTGTGGACTGGCACACAGTGCCATCAGGGGAAGGGTCAGGGTTTCCTTCCCACTTGGGGTTGACACCTGGGATCTGTAGCAATCCTTGAGGGCATTCCAGGGACACGCAATGGCTTGAGCACCAAGCGTGCCAACCTTAAGAGACAACAACCACAATAGTTGCTTAGAGGGAAAGACTGCTCCTACTACTTGCCCATACTGCAGAAGCTGATGGGACCATTTCTCCATTTAGCCAAATTTTACCCCCTTTCACAGTGCCCTGTAGCCTCTCTTCTGATGCATGAATAATACAACAGTAACCTTGGTCTCTCTCAGTAAGTTGTTAATGCTGCCAGTTCTGTTGAAGAGCCTCTGAGGCCCTTGAATGAAGGGCTGAATAGAAAGAGACGAAGAAACCTCCCTCCTGCCCCTCGGAGATATCCTTTTCCTGACTCTGACCCAGCCGACCTTGGGCCTCTTTAGATTATCATTTATTAAAGTCGTCCCGTGCTTGCCAAAGTAAACAAACAGGATGCTGTTGTTATATGATGTCCTTGATTCTATGGAGACTTGCTTCTGTTCCAAGTTCCTCTGTGCAGCTGACAGCCATGATGGTTTTCCTTGCGTGGGTAGGAGATGAGCGTCTGTAGAAGGCTTAGAAGACTCTTCTAGAATCTTCTGTCTTTCCTCAGATGAAAGGTCTTAAATTTATGGCTCCATTCACCTCATGGCTGCTCTTTAGTAAACAGGCCACAATGTACTTATTGTTATGTGTGGTTAAGGAGGAGACACCAGAACCCTAAGCAGAAAATATTTTGTTGGATGAATGAAATATCTTTTTTAGTGTCTTGTTCTGTTGATTAAATTCCATTCCGCTTGGTCTTGGCTCCCGTTTCCTCCCTTGGTGTCCTTGTCCTCTTGGTACCGTTGCACACTCGAGGCCTCCCTGGTTTGTAACATAAGCTTGACCTCTATGAGATACATAATCTGCACTGACAGGATTTCAGGTACCTGTCCCGAGACAGGCTCTAGGGAAGCATTATGAGGTCCAGCGACCTGCTGATGGCAAGAAGCTTGAGACCTCCCCACAAGCAGTGCACTGTCTCCACGGGCCAGTCCCCTCTCCTATCAACACATGGGTGGGTAACAGCTACGTCCAGAGGAGCTGCGCAGTGGTCTGCAGTCCCAGTCCCGGTTTCCCTTGCCTCTCCAGAGATAGCCACAGGGAAAGCTGGGCAGGAAGTTCTTACTCCGAGAAAGGGAAAGTTAGTGCAAAAATACGTAGAAATGGGTCTCTAAGCTGCCCATCCGCCTCTGTAAAAGGTTACCCTAGGGGAGGCTGATCCAAACCCCAAGGCAATGGCCTTCCTGGAGCATAAGGAAGTAGGGAGGAACACAGCGGCTGATTGGAGGTGCAGTCTCTGCTGACTGCCCCTTGTCCCAGCCGGGCAGTATAAAATTGTGGGGCATTTTCAGTTTCAGATAAATGTCTGAAAGTGGCTATGATTGTGAAAGAGATAAAACACTTGGTTGACAGTCAGCTGCTGGTTCTTGAGAGGGTCAGCTATGATGCTCTACTCTGTGGTGCCATTATGTGGGAAGAGCGATGACCAGCACTGTCTCCTGTAGTTATGAGAGGAGCATTTTCAAGGTGCCACTTGATAGCCATAAATTAACCCTAAAGAAGATGAAATTTAGGGGAAATGAAAAATGCTTTTTAAAAAAAAAAAACTTGCCTTCAAAAGAAAGGGAATATACTCTCCTGTGTTACATTTTGCCCTTTATATTTTTCTAAAATCTGCTTATTACATAACACAAGAAACACATAACCTATCTTGAAATCTTCAAATAGAGCAATTACAAATCTCTAAAAGAGACTGAAAAATTAACATTTATGCTTTTCAATTCCTACGGCATCTTGCTGCTTCTCCAATTGTAATAGATTAAAAATTCATACCCTAAAGCCTCAAAATTAACAAACACATAGTGACAATCATTTCAAACAGACACATGCACAGGGGTGTGTAAATACAAAAGGAACCATGGCTTTAAACATTGTTAAGAAAAATAAGCATTGGGGTTGTCCCATTTCAGCCAAAAAAAAATGTGTGTGAATTTTAGAAAATGGAATATATTTTTCTGGCTGACCAGGGTCCTTGAAGTCCTAGCAAGCTCCGATGACAGAATAAAGATGACACTGGAAAAGGGGTCACCTTAGTTGGCTGCACAGTCAACAAGGAATGGATGGAATAACAGGAAGAGAAGGGAAACTATTTGTCCTGGGGTCTCAGCATGTCTATCAGAGCACCACGCTCTGATTTGTAAAGTGGGGGATCAAAATATCTGACTGGACTATCACAGGGCTTTTCAATAATATCTTTAACAAATGTGTCCCTTACTAGCAAGGTGGCACATAACAAGAAGAGGATCTTGCATGTAGATGTTCATGACTGTAGATGGAAGAGTTACTCAATCACCCCTGGACCGCAGGCTTCCCCAGACCCAGTTATCTGTTTTGCTCTGGGTGAAGTAAAGTTGCCGTTCTCAGAATACAGAATGTTTTAGAGCACAGACTCTGATTTCTTGACTGACATAGCATTGTTCAAGAATGAAAAAGAGGCTTATCAAAAATATAATACTGTTAAATGTACTGTTTTTTTTTTTTAAAAAAAAGCATCTCATTTGATGAGATTGGATATTTTCTTTGTCTTCTTTTCTCTTTCTTCCTTTCTTCCTTCTTCATTCCCCCCCCCGCCCCCCTTTTTTTTCCAGGAGAGAATCTTTCTACATAACTCCAATGGCCTCAACCTTGCCGTGATGAAACACAACGACCAGAGAAACTTATGAAAGGACATTTTTTAATTGGGGGCTTGCTTACAGTTTCAGAGGGTTAGTTGGACCAAGACCATCATGGAGGGACGATGAGCAGCAGACAGGCAAACATGGCAGTGGAGTGGTAGTGAGAGCTTACATACCTATCTGCAGTCCGGAGGCAGATATCATGAGACTGGGCCTGGCATAGGCTTTTAAAATCTCAAAAGCCCAGTGACACCCATGCGCCGACAACAGCACATCTCCTCCAACAGGGTCACACCACCTAATCTGCTGAAACAGTTCTACAAACCGGGACCAAACACTCAAAACGTATGAGCCCATGGGAGCCATTTTCATTAAACGTGTTCAGCATATGTGTTGGTATCTGTCATGTACATGTGGGTGCCCAGCAAAGCTTCTAAAGACCTTAGGATAACCTGAAGGTGGAGTTAAAGCTGTGAATCACTTGACATTGGGTGGTAAGAATTGATCCTGGGTCCTCTGAAAGAACAAGTATTCTGAAATCCTAAGCAAGAGAATCTTTCCATTCCTTTGAATTAATTCTTGTGTTGCAAGAAAATAATACAATATCAGAGATGCTTTCTCTATTACTAAAGCCTTTCTTAAGTACACTGGGTTGTCAGCTCGGGACACTGTATGGGAACCAGAGTCTTTGAGCATGGATCCATCATTGTTAGGAGACAAAAAAAGCAATTTTCAGATCAACACTAACAGCAGCACCATGTTTTTGGAGAGTGCTTCTGGATTTATGGAGATTCTAGGTCGAGCTGGTCTGACTGGATCAGCCCTAAAAGATATCAGAGCAGTAAAGCAGAAGCAGTTTCCTGAGAAGCTACCAAGACAAAGGCTGAACACTTTTACAGGACCATTCAGGTAAATTCAAACAGATTTTCTCCATTGCAGAGTACTTTATAACTATCATTTTTTCTTGTATGAGACTATATCCATAAAGGCTTACTTTCCACCCAGTTTTTAACTGGGTGGCACTACCAAAATTCTATAGGTTTAAATTGAGATCTGGACACGAATTATCAAGTCATTATACTCTTGCGAGCGGTGTAATTTGTAGCAAGTCACTTAGGTGCCCTAAATTCTACTTTCTTCTTTAAAGTGGCAAAATAAAAATAATATTCAAATTAATGATAATCCATAGAAAGCTACTAGAAAGGATGGTATCTAGAACATAGACAGTTCCAAGAACTTACTAAGTAACACGACTTATACTTCAGTTGGAATTCCTTTGCAGACTGGAGCTCCTTCAGGGAACTGGTAAGCCCATGGGACTGGCCATGGTTATCTCTCAGAGCACTGGAGCCAGGCTCTGACCTTTTGCTCAACAGCCATGTGACCTTTCTTATATTATTTCACTGTCTTACTTTAGATACTTCAACTTGGAAAACTGAGGCTCATAGTAAACACTTACCCCCAGAGTTACTATGAGAGTAGAATATGTAAGAGGACCCTTAGAAGTATGCTGTAAAGAAATGGCCGTGTATGTGTGTGTGTGTGTGTGTGTGTGTGTGTGTGTGTGTGTGAGAGAGAGAGAGAGAGAGAGAGAGAGAGAGAGAGAGAGAGAGAGACAGAGACAGAGAGAGAGAGAGAGAGAGAGAGAGAGAGAGAGAGAGAGGAGAGAGAGAGTATAAGCAAAAATCTATGCACTATAGACCTTTACTTCTTGCTTTGACAAGGGTGTGTTTGGTTGAAGAGATTTCTATCTTGTAAGAACGGTTGAAACTTTCCATCCATGTTTCAGCAAAGCTACACAAAACCTGTTCATCTCTATGATGCCATCTGAGCTGTCTCCAAGGAAGAGAATGTGTATGTGGGGGTGATAATTAGCTGGACAAGAAAAATGTTGAAATCATCATCATCATTATTATTTCTCTAAGACAAGGTCTTTTTATGTAGCTCAGATTGGCTGTGATCTCATGACTCTCCTTCCTCAGCTTCCTGAATCCTAGAGTTATGGGTGCGTATCACCAGGCTTGGGAAAAAAATTGGAATTCATACAGGAGTTGGCATAGGTGATTCTGTTGAGGCATCTTGGTACTGAAAGGGAAAGGCGGTAGGGCAGTAGGAACAGATGCATCTCTGTCTAAGCCAAAAGAAAGATTGGTGAGTACCACAAATGAGGCTATATGCAAAGCAGTAAGGCCATGACTGGTTTGCAGAACAGACAGGTTCTGGTGAATGGGTTTATTTGATGGCTTGGGAACATTTGTAATCCTAAGGGAACAGTTCTGTGGGAAACTGTTGACATAGGAGGACATGACTGAGTCTCTCCTCAAATCATTCACCTGAGAAATATGTAGTTGTCCCTTGAGTCAGGAATACAAGGAAAACTAAAGACTAGAATGATATGAATGTTTTGATTATGATTACATCCATGTAGGGAACTGGGTTTCTTCTTCGGGGCACTCTAGTAATGTCTGGAGAGCTATAATCTTGCTTCTCGACACTGACAGAAGAACACACGCAATTCTCCTTATAATTCAGCAGTTACCACAGACTGCACAGCTGCCTCCCTTGGGCAGCAAGACACTCATTTTGCAAATGATTTGGAGGAATTGCCATTTGACTCAGAGGGAAATTGACTTATGAGGTGAAGGTGTTCCTCACCATCCGCCTGTATTTATCTTGCTACCTCTGTCATCTTAGTGTGGCTAGCATCACGTTGTCTGGAACTTGTCCTACTATTGGGACACTTTACCAGTGGTTGCCTCATCAAATGTAAGTCGCATGGATCTTTAGTTTGCTGTGACCTAAGGGCCTTGGAACATTCTGGTATAACTACGTGCTTTAACAAGCCTCTTGTATATGAGCTGCATGTATGGGAAGGGGAACTTGGATCAAGAGCGCTACAGTGTAGAGCAGCAAAACAAAGGACAGAGGTTTCCTGTAGAAGGCCATACATTAGACTATGGCCTATTCACTGCGTGGCTTTTTATTTTAATGAAAATGGAACCGAATATTCACGTACAAAAGGAAGACTCTCAGAAGGACCATTTCCAACAAGCATCAGGGACGAGAGATAGGAGGAGAGACTCTGGATCCCAGTTTTACATGGAATGTGATCATAGGGATACTTCACCATATCCCGCTCGAGAAGCACACCCTGTTCTGCTTTGTAACAGGGTGGGATGGTCAAATGTCGCTCATACCTGTTTACTTCATCATCGCTTCTCATATATTCAACATATAACAGAACTAAAAAAGGCACAGAAGTAAACGCAAAGATGACAACTGACCTTCCCAGGAGAAACTGAACGTGCTCTCCATAGGGGTTGAGGGAGTATGTGCAACGGACCTACTTAGATCCCTGTGTGTCCTAGGGAACCTTCAGGGCCACTCTGGGGCAGCCTCAAATGTCACACTTCTGGTCTGTTTTTAGCAGCGCACTCTCCTAACTGTCAAAACGCTGCTTAGACAATTGTAGGACAATCACCGTGGATAGCAGTTGCAGTGCATTAATTACTAATTTTTTTTTAATGCTGCTAGATTTCTGGTGCTCTGGCAATTCCTGCTGTTCTGGTTCTCAACACTGGCATCACTCCTCCTCCTCCTGCCCACACATATTTGATGTTAAACTTCTAACAAACACTGATTTGCAATAAGGGGTGGTCTAGACATTCCAAACGTAGTAGGTAGCTTGAAAAGCCATAGTATTTGAGGTACACTGTAAGGCTAAGCTTATCATTTGCATGTCTAGGGAAAATGATACCCTAACCCTTTGGTTGTATAAAACAAAATGACATACTCAGGCTGTTTGGATACTATTAATTTTAATTATTACTATTAATTAATATATTGAAACATTTGCAGGACCTGTTTGGACTGACTTAATTTCATCCTATATCCTCCAAACTTTCCATTTACACATGGCAATTTAAATAAAATGAAAACAACCAAAACTTTTCAGACATGTCTCTGAGATTTATGGAATTTAACTTTTAATCGCTAATAGGAAATACAAATGAAGCCCTTGGAGCATCTCGGAGACCTCTGTCAAATCCATGGCTATCCTTTGATAATATTGCTAACATATTTTCATGTACAGACTGAAGCTTCTTTACTTCAGCTATTAGATTTCAGATAGTTATGAATGTGGTTGGGAAAACAACTCAGAGGCTAATAGTACTTCCGGTGCGGTGCGAGCTTGAAGTCCTGAGTTCAAATCCCTACACCCATGCATAATTCAGGCTTGTTTGAACATGCCTGTGATGCCAACACTGAAGGACTGAAGGAGAAATCCATAAAATACACTAGTCAGCCAGCCTAGCTGAGGCTACGAGCTTCAGAATGTGCTCAGAACAAGTCTCAACAGAATAAGGCAGACGAGAGTGAAACAGGAAGATATTTGGTATTTCCCTCTGGCCTTTTTACTGAAATGCACATGTATACACATATACACGTTATTACACACACACACACACACACACACACACACACACACGCACACGCAAACAAAACTGTAGAAAACACAATCACAGACAGGTAAAGAGAAAGCCATTTGGAGATATAACGGGTCAGTTCCCCATTTCCCTTGCTCTCACCACCTCGAGCCTGGCAATTTCCTAGGCCTGTTGCAGAAGGCTTGCTTTTGTACACAGGCAGCTGTGTAAGTGCTTCTGGATCAAGGGCAAAGTCTGAAGGTAGAGCTAGAGACTCCTGAAGCCTGACTACGTGGGATCTCATGCATCTCAAGACATAATGTTGGACAAATTGATTCACATCTTTATGCTTTTGTTTCTTCACCTGTAAGATGCAGATATCAAAAGAACGTATTGATTGCTTCTTGGAGGTAATTTATGATGGCCACCGAGAAACACACCATATATGGAGGAAAGAGAAAATGATAAGCCTTTGAATCAAGAGACTGGGAGAAAGCTCTCTGCTAACTAATTTGACTGGATCACAGACCTCTGAGCACTGATCATGGCATTGTGGACTTAACTGCAATGGAATTCTGTTTTCTGTTATCTTTATCTTTCTTCGCACTCTGCCCACCAGGCTCTTAGCAACAAACTGCCCAGAATGTCAGGGACATGGGAACCACAGTAAATCTGTGTATTCTCTCCCTCCCACTGAATGTCTTCCCTATTCTCTTCTGGTCTGTTTATTAACTCTTCTGTCTTTGCTTCAGTACACCTGCGTCCTCCACTAGACTGTGGACATATTGAGGGTAGAGAATGGCCCCCTTTTGTACACTGGTGCCTAGAGGGGTGTGTTGGTACCAGGACCTATGCAACCTGTGATATCACATAGGCAACAGTGCGACCTAGACACACGTTGCCTTGGTAATAGCCACCATATTCCATTGGATTCCACCAGAACCCATTGGGTTCATCTTTACCTGTGACCATGTCACCATCCATATATATAAGAGAAACAAAACCCCCTTCCGCTCTTCTCTTTCCACCATCACCTTTGACCTTTCCCTTCTCAATAAACCTCACGTGGAACTGTTTGGCCTGGTGTGGTCTTTTCTGGAGCTGCCGCTGCCGCCCGCCAACCCCAACAGGGTGTCTAAGACAGTGTAGGCAGTTAGCAGCTGTTTACAATGGTTGGTAAATCAAGTGAGTATATTCTCACTAGATCTTCTGATCTAAGAACACTGAGTGTATCTGTTATGTCTGTTATAGTTTAGGAAAAATATGTGCAAGCTTCTGTCTGAAAGTGAATCAGCGATGCACATCCACAGCGATACCCTCACTGAAGTCATAAATACAGTGTATTCTAAGACCATTCCTACACTCCTTTGAAAAGCATAGAAAAAATTTCAAGTGGCAATTATTTTGTGTGTCCCTGAAAATGTCAATATGAATTCCTCTGTTAATGGAGCATCTGCCTTCTGTAATAAAAGAGGACATTCTGCATAGTGACCCCATTGTTGGGCTTAAAAATGACAGCAATGCTGTAACTCCGTAGTGCTTTCGGCTGTCTCCTTGGGAGATACTGTTCCCAGAGGTCACCTGGGAGGGGAAGGGCTCTGAGCTGATCATTTCTTTCAACTAGCTTTGAGAGGAACACCAATTCCAAGACTACCTGGTGGCTATGATGCTTCAAAATCTCCCTTGTGCGGGCATAGTCATTTTAAGAGACCGCATTGCCTTTCTCTAGAGGCTGAGGTGAGCTGCAACTGGAGAAAGCTTGAGAGCTTAGCGACATGTAGTCAAAATGAGTATCTGAGGGAAAATTACGTATCTGATCATGCTAGAGTTGTGAGTGACTCCAACAGTTATCTTATTCATTAAGACATATTCTTGAGGGCTGGAGAGATGGCTCAGTGATTCAGAGCAGCAACTGCTCTTCCAGAGGTCCCGAGGTAAATTCCCAGCAACCACATGGGTGCCTCACAACCATCTGTAATGGAGTCTGGTGCCCTCTTCTGGTGTGTCTGAAGAGAGCAATGTTTGGTGTGCTCATATGTATAAAATAAAGAAATAAATCTTAAAAGAAATATATATTCTTGAGCATGTAATTACTCAAGTGAGTACCTAACAGATAGGAAAAAAAAAAGAAGACATGAGGAACCAAGGTTACAAGTTCATTTTTATGGCCAGGGAAAGGTAGGTGGTATCATTGCTGTGTGGTGTTCGGTACCCATGTGCAGAGGCAGATCCTGTTCTGTCATGCCAGGTTATTGGACTCAATACTCATCTGCCTACCTGTATTGTGAAACAGCCTAGGCTAGAAATCTATAAACCAAAAGGCCAGTGGCTTGAATGGTTGATACAGACCCTGTGCTAGCCGAACACATCTTTGCCAGTGATTTATCAAACACTGAGATGAAGGGAGAAAAGGTTCCGATACTCAAGCCAAGTGCTTGTGAGACTAACTCTGTAAACATGGTTTCCTGATAGTAATGCTCTTCACTTCTTCCAGGGAGAAAGCATGAAGGACTTTGAGCATTTATCAGAAAGCTCAATATTGCCATGCTTTTGGTAGGTTGTTGAGCTTCTTCCTCTCAAATCTTTATCTTTGTTTGGTATCCTTGATGTTGCAAGTCGAGATTGGGAAATTAAATTGATTTCTTTTTTGAGGGTCACAACCATCACCGAAGGGAACAACACTGCGCTAATATTTAGTAATAGCGATAAGGAAAAGCCATCATGGGGGAGGGTTAGAGTCAGTTCTTAGAAACGTGTGTGGGGCAACGCTTTCGTGGTACTAAAGAGAATGTGTATTTGGAAGGTCAAAGGAATGAAATCTGTACCCCACCCCACCCCAAGATCACTCTTTGACTTTGCTGTCTGAATCACACGTTGGAAAGTATCCTGAATTGGGAGTATGTAGTACACAGGTGATAGGACAAGTGGCCAACTATGTTAAATCTCATGATGATGTGGGTCCCTTTTCTGGAGCAGCAGGCTTTAGGAGTTTATGGAGTTTGTTTTGCTCTGAGAGATGCACCAGAGACCCATCCATAGTACTTGGGATGTTCGATAGTGCTCATCAAAGACTCTCATAGTAACAATACTATTTCCATTTATGAAAAACTGCAGTCAGAATCAAGCCTTCCCTGGCATACAGAAAGTTCATAAATTCAAGGGACATGGAACAAAATGCATATTCTATTTTGCTTTCTATTGCTGGTAAACACCACGAGCAAAAGCGATCTGGAGAAGAAAGGGTTTATTTGGGTTAAACACCTTTCTTACAGTCAGGCATGAGGAGAAGGGAAGGCGGGAAGCAGGAACCTGGAAGCAGGAACTGAAGCAGATGCCGAAGAACAACTGCTGACTGGCTTGCTCTTTATGGTTTCCTCAACCTGCTTCATAAAACCCAAAGACCAGCCCAGGGATGTCCTTGACTACAGTGGTCTGGGTGCTTCCATACCAATAATTAGTCAAGAACCCCACCCCCCCAGGACACAAAAAAGCTAAAATCTTATAGGTTGTTATGTTATATATTTGTGTACATGAAGTACAATGGTAGTTGTTCATGCAAATTTAGACTTTTTAAAATGAGGAGTTTATCCAAGATCTATGAGAGGAATATGCAGAACAATAAAGGTACCGAAACTGGGAAAGATCTAAGAAGACATTTATTAGGTTTCTGGAACCAAGTCCCTGCTTTTGACTACCTTAGAAGACACAGAGTAAGGAGGAGGGAGAAGAAGGATTCCAGATAACACCCGAACTCTACAGTAGGTTCATGACTTGGAAAGGATATCACAGATAACATTATCCATGGCACCGACTTATAATCAGAATTATTAGCCAACCTACTATTTGCTGCAGGGAAAAACTAAAGAAGCTAACTGCTCTTGATGCCTAAAACTCAGAACCTGATTCTGCATTTTTCTTAAAGTGTCCAGCTATTCTTTTGATGAAGAAGACCATCTTCAAACAGAGAATTCCTTTCAGGCCCATCTAAGATGCTTGCCTTTAGAAAACAATGCCGCTGAATTTCAGGAGACTGGGCACTGGAACGTTGAGCAGGTGTCTGGCAAGTTCAGATGATAAGGATGGGAGGTTGCGAAGGGAGACAAGAGCCCAACAAATCAAGCATCCCAAGGCAACGGATGCTTAAATCATCTATTTTGAGTGCAAGGAGAATAAGCAGTGGAAGGAGAGAAGATTGTATCTCAATGCCGAAAGCCACATCACTGGCACTCCTCTTCAAAGCTAATATTGAACTAGGACATGTCATTCTGCCCTCCAGCTGTGGGCTGGAAAACTTAGGGCTTAGTACACACTGAGCAGGTAGAAGAACACACTGCACATGATAAATGTTCACAAATATTGGATCTAAGTAGATTGGGTTTTCATTCCTGGATGAGTAAGCATGAAAAATAAATAGCACAGACAGTGGAAAAAAAGTACCAACGGGAGAGCTGAGACATCAGCTGCCAACTGTAGGGAAGTGCTTCTCATCTTCAGAGGATGCAGAGTGCTGTGAGAAGGGACACACAACGGTTAGAGAAGGGAGGATGAAAGGAAAAGTATCCTTGGAGAGAAAGGGACAGGTTAGAGGGTAGCTTAAAATAAAGAGTGAAAATGATATGATAAATGGAATAATCATTTTAATATGTTCATGCAGGGCAGTAAGAGATAAAAACAACTCTACAGGATATGGGATCAGATGGTCACAAAAATATTATTTCCACTTCTAAAAGGAATAAATGGAATATAAGATGGATGATATGCAAAATGGGTGACCAAGCTAATGGGTGACCGAGCTAACTTAGTGCTAAGATGTACTTACAAATGAGAGTCAGTAATCTCAGGAGCTTGCATTGCATCTCTACTGAGAGAGCTGACACTGAAGGGTGAGAACACCAAATGCCACCAAGTTCACAGAGCAAGGTAACGCTGGGCACTGCTGGTAGGACGGCAAAGGGCACAACCACTAGGAAAATCCTTGGTTGCTCCTTGAGCATTAAACATCTTGTGACTTCAGAATTCTCTTCATTGTAAAGTGCCCAAGTGAACTAAAAGGTATTTAACAAGCCTGTAAGAATATTAACAGCAATTTTATTAATAATATTCCCCAAACAGGAATACTCCAAGCACCGCAAGGAAGAAATGAGGAATAGAGAGCACAGTAATATACAGTGGGGAAGAGGAGCAGTGGAACAGGCTGGCAGATGAAATGGGGTAGGTTTAGGAGATCCAGGATACAAGAGAGAGTAAGAAGAGGAATAACTACTACTAAAGACCTCTTTAAAAAGTCACATGGAAACCTAACACTTTGGAATCTTTCTAAATACATATATACACATATAAAAGAAGTTTAAATAAATATACCCTATAAACAGGCATAAATTCCCTATTAGACAGCAGAGGCTGACAATTAAGAGTCTCAGTGTCTGGAATGCATTATTTTTATTGTTGGCCAGTGAATCTCTACCAGAACATCACAGGCTATTGTCAAAGGTTTTAGTGACCGTTAAAAACATGACAGTAAGTCCCCATTACTGAAGACTCCACATACTTGAGACATAGAACATGGAGAATCTAAACTGGTCCTGACTTGGATGCTTCATCCTTCCTGGATAGCTTTAATGGTACTAGAAGACGCTGTGTACAGCACAGGAGTAGACAATTAATAATCGCTGTCACCCAGCTGTGAATCCTGAGAACAACATCAGTGAGCTACCTGGCCAGATGTGCCCACTTGTGAAATAATAGAATGGATATTACGGGAGTAACCTGACTCTGATTGTATCTAAGGATTGCTCCACAAGACAGAACCCATGCCTGACATTGTTTTGATCTGGGCCGCAAACCTGTGGCTGGACATGTCATGGGCCGTATGAGAGGATACAGCACTATTATTGTGTTAACATATGTAGTGCTACCTGTTTCATTGGATCTAAGTAGATTGGGTTTCATTGCAGAAGAAGGGGCGGGAAGATGCTAAGAGCTGGGTGATCAGAAGGAAAGAATAACATCTGGATGCAGGGGGCAGTGGCACATACAAACCCCCAGTGGCATACCCAGGAGACAGCACAGACAAGACCTGGGCAAGTTTAAGCAAGATGGCGTCCAAGCATGGATAATGGAAGCAGACATGGAATCCCACCTCTAGCTGGTAGAAGATGGAGTTATCGCCTTTCCCCCATAACATGTTATTTCTATTACATTCTTTCAGATTCATACTTATTAGTTATTCTTCATCAGAAAACCCAGGAGATCAGAATTGCTTGTGAAATCCTATTTTAAAATACTATTTTTTACTTTTTGAGACTATAGTGTAATTGCAGCTTCCCCTCTTCCTCTCAGTTTTCTTTAAGGGTGCATCCTCAGGTGCGTCCACCACACTTCAGCGGAAGGCTCCACACCTGGTCAAGGGCCGCATGGATTGGAACTGATGAGCTTAAAGGAACAAAGATGATACAAGATACAGAGTTGGGTGGGTCGGGGAGTGGTGTAGACCCAGGAGAATTGATCAAAATGTATTGTATGACATTCCCAAAGAATTAAAAAAGAAATGTATTATATTCATTGACTGTTATTCATCCCTAAAGTGAGATGGGATAATGTAACAACATGAAAATGTATCAAGGCAAAAGAAAAGGAGCCTACAACTTCTCTCCCATAATGTATGATCCCATTGATAGAATTGTTAGAACCGACAAAACCAATTAAAGTGATAGGAATCAGGTCGGTGGTTGGTACAGCAGGGTAATTGCTCAGGAAGGGGTCTAGAGAAACTTTCTGGAGAAATGGAAATAGTTGTTGTCCTCCAGGACACATTATTTAACAAGACTCATTTAGCCTCTGTGTACACATGCCCACTGCATGGAAATTGCCACTATATAAAAGAGCTATTTGAATTTTAATGACTTGTCTCAAAAGGGGTAAAGTTATGGAGGCAGTAGCCAATTAAAAACATTTAAAAAAATTAAAGTAAATATAGCAGTGTCATACATAATAATGGAAAATATGAGTCTGCACAATGAACGATTCCGTAATGCCCATGCAAAATTAGCTAAAAGGAAATCACGCCCAGGTACATTGGGACAACTATCTTTGCTTTCTTAATATCCAGATAAAACAAAAGCATTTGGGAAGTGGAGCCAGGCCCTATGAGAACACTTTCATGGACAACCTCAGATTATTCTGAATTTAAGGCAAAAGGCCAAGCCAGATATAGTGGGCTCATGTGTGTTATACTAGCTCTTAAGAGGCTCAAGTAAGTGTGAGGCCAAGTAGAATACAGAGGGAGACCCTATGTCAAAGAAATGAAGATGGAGGAAAAGATCAACATTCATTCCATAGCCAGACAGTCGGGTAGGTTATGCTCTCCACTTAACATAAGGAGTAACTCATGTCAAGCTCATCAGCAAGATGGAAAACCACTTTTGACCACTTGCTATACTTTGGCTGTTCCCAGTTGTTCTCCAGCTATCTAAGAAAAAGAACTAAAATTAAAAATGTAAGATGCAGAGTTTGAGTAAACACACAATTATCCAGGAACATCAAAAAAGAATACATTGTTTGATAACTAAAATAACTCATAAACTGCAAGTCCCCTAATACATAGCATTGACTGACAGTTACCCAAAAATGAAAATTTAAAATACTCTTTTAAATGTTGAGGAAGGGGTTGAAAATGGATTAAAATTTTGATCTTTGATGAAATTATTTAATGTACAGTGTCATCCAGAAATTGATTAGGGAAGCATGGAGTCATCATCATGTTGACAGATATGGGATATTTTGGACTATTAATAGTAACTACTCATTGGAACAAGAGGAGTATAACCACCAAAGCAGAGCTCATGCACGTAGCAAAAGACCCGTGGAAAGGGGAAGACTGGGGAAACAAATGAAAAGAAGTGAATCAAGTTTCCATAATTTTGGCGGCCATAACTGACCCAGATGACAGAATACATGTCTTTGGTAAAGCACATTCAAGAAACAGTGGTTAATGTCAGTCAAGGTAGTGTCTTTATTTCAGAGCTCAGGCTTAGGATATGTTAGTATCTCCAGGACATTGAAAATGATGCACCAGAAGCATTCTCATTGAAGTTTACATTAGAAAAGATATTTGCTATTATTGCTATATGACACTACAGTAACCTTATTGTTATTTATTATTTAGAACAATGATCCAAATACCAGATAAAAGCTAGATTCAAAAATTAGACTGAGAAAAAAATCATTTGCAGACACCATAAATTAATTTCTTAAGAAGAGACATAATTTATATCCAGTGATTAGCTAGAAAGTAAATATGTATAAATTAATATATAGATATTATATATGTTATATATACACATTCATACATACCCACACATACACATATATGTATATCTCACAGGACCAGATAGAAGACATGGAAAAATTAATCTATAATGCAACAATAATGTTAAAAGTACATAAAATGTTCCAACAAGTTTATGCAGTACCCATAAGATTACAATTAAAAAGCTTTCCAAAAAGCTGGGCGTGGTGGTGCATGCCTGTAATCCCAGCATTTGGGAGGCAGAGGCAGGCGGATTTCTGAATTCGAGACCAGCTTGGTCTACAGAGTGAGTTCCAGAACAGCCAGGACTACACAGAGAAACCCTGTCTCGACAAAAACAAAAAACAAAAACCAAAAAAAAAAAAAAAAAAAAAAAGCTTTTAAAAGAAATACAAAAGATTCATGTAAACAGAAGAATACTCATGTTTCCTGATGGGCTGACTAGATATTTAAATTAGCCTTTATAACTGACTGTAGCTTTAATAAGTTCTCAATCAAGTAATCAATGTGAACTTTTATATGTTGCATATGTATGGCCATCTATGTACCTACACATACATACAAAAATGTAACACAGTCAACATGCACACAGCATACACCTTTCTAAGTTTCCATACCCATGCCAGAGGGCTCCTGCATGAGGATATTAGCAAGAAAAGATAATACATTTGCAAGTATTTTATTTTTAACAAGAAACAAAATATGGGTGAATGGTATAATGAGCAGTGCTGCTTTTTTTTTTTTTTTTAAGAATTTAACCCATAATGCTAGGAAAAGAACCCATTCAATTTTAAACCCACATCAAAATCCATCCTTTTGATCATTCCCTGATTTCAGGGACCATAGTTTGTCAAAAGTCGGAAAGCTAGTATTTCTGTTCTTACATGAAATCACCTTCTCCCTTCTCCGGAAAGTACCAAATAAAATCAGTCACGAGAAAGCAAAGGTTAAAGATTCTATTCTGAGACAAAATGTGTAGAAAGGTAGTCTAAGACAAAACAAGACAAAAGCCAGAAACTCCGTTTCAAAGATCAAAGGAACACTCAGCACATGCTGTTCAGAATTGGCCCGTTTTGGAGAACACAGAGTCTTTAGATGCCTAGATGGACTGGGTCATAAACCGCAAGGAAGACCATATCAACGGATTTCCTAAGCAAAGTATAATAAGCCTCTTTTCTCCATGTGCTCTGAAAGAGGTGTCACTCTCCGGGGAGTCAAATGATGCATTGGTACACCATTCATTTTCATATGGTCCCAAAGGAAACACGCTAACTGCACAGTGGTCCAATGGGCTTATATCACATCCAAATCTATATTATTGCTGCTGCTGCTGCTGCTGCTGCTGCTGCTGCTGCTGCTGCTGCTGCTACTCCTCCAGATGCTAGTTTTGTCATTTATCTCTCTTACTAACATCATTCTCATAGTTAGTCCATAGGAATCCAGTCTCAATCACAAAATATTATCTAGAGCAATGTGAGGGGGTTCTTCAAGTATCTATTCACTGGTTCACATTATGCCTCTGCTGCGCACACACCGCAGGCTCTCTGTGTAGCTTCAGGGCTTCAGTGGCCTGGCGGTACTTTCATTCTCATTTCTTCCCATACTGATTACATCGTGGGTCAGCCACACTGTTTTTTCCATCCCACATACGTGCAAGCTCTCTCTACTTCACTGACACCGAAAGTGATTTTCTGGTAGCTACTCAAATTCTTTCCTTTTTTTGAACTTGGGTCTATCTTCACTGGTTTAGGTTTGCTCTCTGAGATAATAATTTGTTACACTTGTGTTGTCCTAACCACACTCAATAATATGCTTGATTTGCATGTCTCTCTCTCTCTCTCTCTCCCTCTCTCTCTCTCTCTCTCTCTCTCTCTCTCTCTCTCTCTCTCTGTGTGTGTGTGTGTGTGTGTGTGTGTGTGTCAGGGTGGGGCTTGCATGCTAGGCAAGTTCCCTACAACTGAGTTACATCCTTATCTGTCTGTCTCTTTACTATTTCATAAACTCTGTATAGATAGAGACCCCCTCAGCTCATTAGTATTTCTCCAGTACCTGGGGCAGTTTCTACAAATGGGATTAATGTTTGATTTATGCATTTCACAAGATATTTCCCAATGATGACTCTGATAAGCTCTAATTTTGAAATTCTGCACAAGACTTTCAATGAAAGAATAATTCCTTCCAGAACTCAGTTTGGTTAATGCAGGTTAACTTTTCCACTGGATCTGGAGGGCAGGGAAAAGAAACCACTGCAAAGTAAAATTTCTCAGATCTGGGTAACAGACTTATTTATTATGTTAAAATATATCCCAGATTTCCTCATCCCACAGAAGGAATGTGGTTTGTGTAAACTCTTGGCATGCAATTTGACAGAGACCAACTATTAGCAGAGATCTTTACTCTCAATGATAACATGATCATCAGTTATCAAAGCAGGATGTTACTTTTATTCTCACTCTTCTTGACACTCTAGAACGCTTAACTGGGCACAACTGAAATTTAAAGGAAGTACCAACAGACAAATAGCGTGGGACATTTTTTACAAGAGATAATGTCTTTTTTCATGTGGCCCATTTTGCATCTTCAAAATTCTTCTGTGCTTTCTCAATTTCTCCCCCATTTTCACACTTCTGACTCTCTTTTTGTTGTTTACTGTTCTCAAAAGTTTCTCTCCATTATTAGGAAGAGTTGGTATGACTGACCTGGATCACAGTGTTCTAGAATAGTTGTTACAATTCAAGAACTTACAAAGTCTAAAGCGACCCAGTGATAGAGGCATAGAATGACAAAGGCGATGAGCAAGTGGGGTTATTTAAGGACAAATCAGAAAGATTAGGACTATTCCATATGCAAAGAAACAGCTAAGATGTGCCTGATATACAGATAGAAAAGGTCAGGCTAAATAAATCATTTTCCAACGCTACAATGATGTAAAAACCTCTTAAAAATAAGAGTCATGAAAAGGAAAGAGGATCTGTTATACAATCCAGCAGAGTTAACTTGAAATACTTGCTATGTCAAGGTATGGTTGTTACTGATTACAAAAGTACTAGAGCAAACAAAACATCTAAAAACTCCGTATGTGACAAGAGACTCATGATCTGTTAATGTTGATTAAGTACAAATAGATTAAGCAAATGTTTATATTAGGTCATTTATGATAGAAATGTGTTCAATAATTATAGACTAAGTACTAATAGATTAGACTTAACTTTGAATCAATAAGTCAAGCTCTGACTTCAGACAGATACTTAGGATTCAGAGGATTTTAAAGTCTACAGTAATATTGTTTTGCTTATTACTTTTGAGTAAAAAGCCACTCAAAAATCACCATTATCCATGGTTATTTTTGCATGGAAGGGGTAGAGTTGAACAATCAAGGCCATACGGCCTACAAAGTCTAAACTACAATTACTGTTTCTAACAAAATGTAATGACTCCAGTCTAGGATAGATAAAAAGCATTCTTAATCTTTTATGCCCATGCTAGGCAGGATGCAAGAAATTCTCTAGATATCACCTCTTGGTAGATGTAGAAAGTTGGAAAGAGGAATAATTCTGAACAATCTTTTTTTTTTTTTAGTATATTTGCCTGATATTTTTCTTTTCTTTTTTATTTTCTATATTCTTTGTTTACATTCCAAATGCTTTCCCCTTTCCCAGTGCCCCCCAAGACAATCCAATTTGCTAGTCCTCTTATCTTTACAGATTTGGTAACGAAGTTAATGATGCTTTGTGAAGTTCAGGAGGATAAGCGAGTCAGCAGGCTTTCTGGCTAGATTTGGCTCTTTCTACTTCTGGGTTTCCCATCTAAACACAACTATCGAATCGATGAGGAACTCATACAAAGAAACATCATAAAGTGAGATGGAATTAGAATACAGAACTTCTGGTGTCTGGATCAATACATCAAAATTTCTTACTCTAGAAATTCTTTGCCCACAAAAAAATCAGTCTTCAGAAATGGTGAGTTCCTCCAGTTGATAGGAGACTTTTCACAGTAAAGCTCAATAGTACAGTACTATTTTGTACACGTGTTTTGATAATCACAATAGTTTACACTGCCCAAACCATGACATAGGAAAAGGATTTAAGAAACTACTACACTCTTGTGGCATCCTTGTTCCCAATATGCACATTGGGGCATAGTCTCAAAGAAGATTCGCTCATGGAAGAATTCCCAGAATCTTTGTCTAGTACTGCTCAGAGTATAGAAGGCTGTCATTTTAGGACAAGAGGGGACACGTAACTTTCTAACCCCAGAAAGCTCATCCTTCACAGATTGATATCAATTTGAAGGCAGAAAGCTGTCCATTTGAGCTGTCCACTATAATCCCTTCATGCTTTTAGAGACACCGAATACCTTAGGAAGGCTTACATTTCCTGTCAAGACTGATGTGACAAAAGTCTAAGTTGGGATTACAGTATTTGTCTACGACACATAAGGTCTTCTTGGGTTTCATCTACTGACACTGAAAAGAAGAAAAAGGAAAAAAAACCAAAATGCCATAGCAGTATAAGACTCCATTGGGATTTAGTCTTTAACTGTCGTCAGTGAGAGCCAGTGTCATCCTTCCACTCTCAGAGTGTGCTTGCTATTTACTGGATACGTTCACTTGCTGCCTACTTAGACCCAGGAAAGATTCTTAGAGAAGCTAAATGCTTGACAATTGAAGAACATCTTTGTGGCTTGCATAATCAGAGCTATCTATCACATTATACAATAATGACACTCCATCAGAAGTCTTTTGCTTCTAAAGGAAGGTAAGCTGAAAAGCGTTTAGTCAAGGCAACTTTGACTATATGGTTTCTATGAACCACTATGGTGATGGGGAGTTGTTTTACATTTGAACATGCATTTGCTACAGCCTTACATAGTTTATCTATGTGGCAAGAATGCATAAGTTTATCTTTCAGTTGATGACTACCTTAGTCCACTTGTAGTTCTATTCTAAAAGAAGTTCACAGCACTGGAAGTTATTACTCTGGCTTATGTCTTAGATTCCTAAGCTTTCACTGTGGTTATTGATTCCCACCCTAACAGTGCAACAATATGTCGCTCTTATTAGTGCCTCTACTGTCTATATTTTTAATTTCGTGTAGCTTTTTGCTATTAGATTCTTGCCCCATACTTTTTCCACAAATAAAAGTTTTCTTCTTTTTATGTCAACAATCACAGCAATGTTTAAAGAATGGAACCAAAGATAAACCACAGTGTCCATCACCTAAACGTGTTTCTTTTTTGTGTGGCCACCTTCAACTTGTGGCATACACCGTGCATATCTGAGGGCTCCTCCAAGCAGCCAGAGGCATCCGAGTGTCTCCCTTCATAGTCCTTTGGCCTTCTGGATGGTTTAGTGAGTCACAAACCTCATATCGTTCCATCTCTCACAAATGGAAACAGATCTGCTTTGTTGGGTTAGTTTTCAGTTCCCACTGCCCTAGGCTCGGTTTCTATGAGCCCAGTCTTGCCTTTGGCCACTCAGGCCTTTGTCCAGTCTACGACCAGTCTGACAGGCTCTCCCACTCCAGTGGCCAGCTTTGCTCTCAGCAGCAATGAGCTTTTCCCAGCCTTCTCGACTGTGCCTGTTGCCAATGGCGCTGCTGTATTTCTGAGATTTTTACATTTGCCTTGGCTTTACCAGAGGAAGAACAGGTGCTTCTGCCTTCAATTTTCTGGGAATTACACACTGCCTAACGAGCTCTGATTTGCCTGCTGGAATCAAATGTGGGGCAAATGGAGATGTTATACTGAGGTAATCTTCTAACCCATCTCTCCCAAGGAGTTTTCCTGCATAGTTATCAGATTTGGACTCTAAAGACTCATAATGTAGCTCTCCAGATAAATATTTAGCAAGAACGATGGCCTTGAAAGTGTGCCATCTGTGGCTCAGTGAACAAAGCACCAAACCAACAAACTACTGGCCACAGCACCATTTCAGGATCTTTCCTCAAATGAACAGCATACAGCTAAAACTACTAGGGCTCTCATGGAGAGCCAATAACAGAAACGTAAGATTGGAGATTATAGTGCCCTTAAAATTGTTCTGGTATGCAAGCACGGTCTTGTTCACTTTTTACAATGGATGAGCCCAAGGTTCCAAAGAAATTTAGAAATGTTTCCATAAGTCACTAACCTGTTCCATAACTTCATCCCTTCAAATTTAGTGTTGCTGAAGATAAACCTGATTCTAGCGAAGCTATGCAAAGGATTCTATCATTCACAGCCAGCTCTGAGTCCTTGGAAAAGCCTAAGTCTGTGATATTCAGAATTAGCAATAAGAGTTCTGACACTGAGGGCTGACTTTTTAAAACTTGTATTTAATAGGGTCACCAGAGAAGCTATTGAAAGGGATGATGGGAATTTTCACCTATTCTAACATGTTCCCCTTATAGCTGCTAGGAAACCCTTCCTTACTCTATTTTAGGTAGTTCCCCTGTGGAGTACATGGAAACTCTAGGAGCATTTCCTTCTTGCCCTGCATGGTTTATAGGTTTTTTCGGAACATTCAGTTCAGAGGAGGAGCATTTTAAAGAGGAATGCAGACAACAGCTGTGAGGAAAGCTAAGAAAAGAGGACTTAGAAGCATCTGAGGCTGTCACAGTAGGGTGAATGGAAGAAAAAAATGAAATTATTTTTAGCCTAGAGAATGTTAATAGTAGAGAGGGGTTGAGATAAGCAGGTAAATTCATCCCTCAGTCCCCATATAAAACCCAAAGCAATTCTTATAGAAGATATGTATACAATCAACTGGTCATTAGTGTTTGACAGTAACATAGAACTTGAGATGGAGGTCCACAGGAAAGACAGTTTTCTGCCTTATAATCTTAGAATCTAGACCTGTACAGTCAATTTCCATTTCTTACAGTCACATTGGCTTCCTAGTTGTCTGGGACTTGTGGTGGTTTGCAACGCTCACTAAGGTTTAGCCTTAATGAGCATTGGAGCTCTATGGAAATGGTGGGTTCTTGGCGGTGCATAAAGGAGAAACCAAGACAATCTTGCTCTTGGGTATCTTAATATGTTGTGGTGCCAGTCAAAGAGTATATGATTGACATAAAGTAATAGATAAAGATAGTGAGACTGCACTACAGATGTAAATGAAACATTTTAAGACTTTCCTTCAGGGCAGAGTTTGTCTTCTCTAATCCTTCTTCCATATCTTAACAAGTAGGTAATTCCAATGACTGATTTTTCAACTCTATACAGCATTCTGAATATATGATCCATGTAGTCCTTTTCTACTATGGTATTTCAAAATATTTGATGACCCAAGGCTCAAAAGGACAGAGAAACCTACCACTAGCCCTCTGAAAATAGGTTCATATACCAGTTTTAAACCAAAGGGGAATATAAATAATGATAATTTTAAGTTGTCTGAATAAGATTGCGTCTTAGCAAATTTAGATCCCAGGACTTACCCTGGACACTCAACAAATCCTACTGGGATTTTAGTAGACCTACTATTGATAGATTGTGGCTACCAGTGCAGGTGGGCTTCCCATTTCATTTCATTTCTTCCACTGTACTTTGAAAATACTTAAGTTGACCCTCAAATAACCACACTAAATAATATATTTACATTTAGAAGGGAAATTCCAGTATGATGATGAGTTAGTACCAGTAGTAGTTAGTGTCAACTATGGGCTTTGGCTTCATGGAGTCAAATAATATCTCGGCAGAAGTGGGAAGACTTAATAAGAGGATTTGATTCATAGTCTCACTCATGAATTTTTGAAAGTTTTGCAAAGGCTAGAGAGTAAGAATGAAAGGCAATTTTCATGCATATTTTTTTGGCCCTTTAGTTTAAGCCAGGAGCAAAACTAAAAGTTTAAGATAAGTCACAGATAAGTCAATGATAAGAACACTGGTGTGATGTCTAGGAAGTCATCTGAAGGTCAAATCAGGAGTTGCTAAAAGAGACACCGGACATGTCTAGTCAAATGCTGGACAAAGCGATGGGGTTAATTCTGTGAGCCTCTGATTGCTGTCATGTTGCCCTGAATGACTTGGTG
Organism: Apodemus agrarius; assembly: GCA_964023405.1. NCBI lineage: Eukaryota > Metazoa > Chordata > Mammalia > Rodentia > Muridae > Apodemus > Apodemus agrarius. The sequence continues at coordinate 29,606,706 of OZ030020.1, forward strand.
TTATCAGAGGGCACAGTTACAATTGATATGCAAAGTTTTCTAATAAAGAAAGAACTTCATGACTTTAAGTTGAATTATTTTTTCTTAAATTAAGGTCTTTGTAGTATTTTTGGAGACTATTCAAATATTTGAAATGGCTTTTAACATTTAATTAATTGAATCTGCCAGGGAAACCTTCAAAACTTAATAAAAAACATACTTTCCTTTTTCTTTTGCAGTTTTGAATCCGGGAGTTAATTAAATTAGGAGAAATAGGTGATATGTGTTATATGACATTTTAATAATATTTTCATTGAAAAATCAAGCAAACAGATGAATGATTTGATTAACACTAACACTCCCAGTAATGCCTATCATTTTCTATTAAAAATTATCCTATGGTGATTGCAGCAAAAGAAAAGATTGTTATCACTTTTTAATTGAAATATTTATCCAGCTTTAAACTTACAGCATTGTGAGTCATCACAGTTACTACCTTACAGTCACTGCTGAAGAGTTTATTATGTAGACTAAGGAAATCTTAATTGATTTTTTTTTTTTGTATAACCCTCAATTCAACAAGTCCGTTCTTATTATCATCACCGGGAGGAGGGAAAGGTCTGCTGCTTTCACACTGTTTATTGGGAAGTTAGGTCCCTTGAGAGAAGAATTCACCGGCAGCAAATGTAGAGGGGAAGGTTAAGAACACAGATGGAAACCATCATGGTCCCTGGGCTTGTTTTACGTCTCCTAATGAAACTCTGGAGGAAAGCCTCCACTATTTTAAAAACAAATATTATGATGACCACAAAATTAATGATTTTTTTTTTTTTGGTTTTTGTTTTAAAGTTTCATGAGCCCTAGGGAGTAACTAGAACACTTCCCGTGTTGTAGGTAATTTTTGTCTTTTCAGACCAAGGAAACCTGCCTGAGGTGGAAGGTGGCTCCAACGCTGGAGCTATGAGTGACAGGAAGGAGGAGCTTGAGGACAAGAAGGGGATGTAGCAAGAGGCCCATGGCGTTGACAACTGTGTCCAGACCTGGGTGAAGGAATATACTTCTGTCTGGGTAGACGGTGGGTGGGTTAGATCGGAATCATCTTGGAGCAGAGCTGTCCTGTCCAATGTCTTCAAGCCCTGCCTGGTAAAGTGCATCCTGCAGGAAGAAGCTGTGCTTTGGTGACAGCTTCACCTGTAAAGGAAAGAACGGAAGAGAACTGGATGCAAAAGACACAGTGGCTGAGACCCAGGGCTTTATAGCCAGGTCCAGTTCAAAGCCTGGCTTTGTCACCTGGTAGCTGTGGGATCCTGGGCAAATGACTAAATGTCTTTTGCTATGGTTCATTTCCTCGTCTATAAAAACACATCAAGAATACCCAATTATCATAAGGCCGGATGAGATGACTGAATTAATTAAAACATGGAATGCACAGAGCATTCAGATAGTAAGGGCTCCTTAACTACTTGCCATTTCAGTGTTAACATTTATATAGAGAAACTGACCAACTCCATAGGCAATAAGGTTGAAGAATTGGTAAAATACAACCACTGCCAAAATGCTCAGAAAAAATAAACTAACTGTCTGATTGTGACTACTCCAGCACTTAAGAAACACCATAATCAAAAACACAAACCCTATGAGATTGATCTTGACACAGGATGGAATTTTGACAGTCAGAAGGTAACAAGCAGCAAACAGAAACTTCTTCTTGGATGGGATTTACTTTCTTGTGGTTGGAAAAAGAGAAGCCCCAAATTACTAGTGTTGCTAAGTAGTACTACATGCTACCAGATCTACTTCAATCCCAGTGGTCCTAGTTGAGATCGGGTGGGAGTGGGAGACAGGATTAGGTTTGTTAGCACAGCCTCCACATTTTAAAGTTATGCTGTTCTGACTTCCGAAACTGTAGGCTCTATCCGACACCCCTCTTCTCTACCACTGCCACTTACCCCAATCTTAAGCAACCTCTTGATTGCTTGTGCAACAACATCCCATGTTCCCTTTGCATCTGGTTCACAGTCCATCACCACGGTGATGTTAAAACTGTATTTTCAATCCCAGTGATTCCTTCAGAGCGATTAACAGTCCTCAGTCTGTCCTCAGACACTGATACTCTTTCCACGCCTGTCTCAGTCCCATGGAATCCACTCACATTAGCCTCCTGTCTTTTGCTCATTCATGCCATACTATTGATATTCCCTCTTCCTGGAGCCATCTTTCTCTCAGATTTTTGTATGGTTTTCTTCTTGGCCTTGGTCTGATAATTAGAAAACGCATATCCCAAGAGAGGGAAACTCGTATAGGCCTATTTCAAGTGAAACTCATAAGCCTCTGGTTGCTGTACTTCATTTTCTTTTTCTTCTTAGCATTACCTTCTTTTTTTTTTTTTTGATTTTTAAACATGGATCTATGTTATTTTATCACTGGAGTATAAGTTCCCCCAAAATATTATCACTCTATCTCTACCTCTAATCACGGGCCCCTGTAGAACCTGTCCATATGGAAAGTGAGTGAGAAAAAAAACTGTCAGACGTTCTCATTGCTTCGTAAGCAACAGAGCTCTGTCCATTTGTCTCCCTGAAACCTCTTTAGCAGTATCTGTGTTTACAACTAATCTTGCAAGCTCAGAACCCCAGGGAAATGAGAACGGCTCATCATTCTCATCTTCTCACTCTCCTGTCAAGTCTAATCTAAAGCCATGGTTACCTGTTCACATTAACACAACTTCTTGAGAAGGTTTGGAGTCTCAGACTCAGCTAGAGTGTGGGTAATTTGTCTTAGGATTATTCTCCACATCCCAAGGTCTTGGATATATAGGGAGATTTGAAATTGACTATGTCCAAACAAATTTTCATTTTTCTTCCTGCCTCATCTGTTGTAGGAAGTCTCTGAAAAACCAGGTGATTTTTTTTCCCTCCCAGGTCTGAAATGTCATTACATAGCTTAGTTAGTTCTTGGCCAAACTAACTTGGTAAAACCTGTCCATGACACTCTTTGGAAACTATCACTGTTATTATACTTTTAATAAGGGTGTGAGTATGCTAAGAATGGAACTAATTGACCTGATAATGACCATAACATGAAAGCAAGTCTTGGACAACTAAAGATCAACACAGCAATTGAGAAATCCAATACATGGGTGTCAGACAATCTCACCCTTTATATTTCCATCTCATAATTATTATTAACTTCTGGCAATCTGGCTTTCAAATTATATATAAGAACTTTCCATCCTAAGGCCATTTGGGGTGACTTTGAGGTTGGAGTCTGCTTAGAGAGGGGGAAAACTTAATATTAAGCTGAACATCACACCCTGAAAACGAAATAAAATCACATGACTTTAAATGTAGAATAATGAAATCGCCGCAGGAAAGAGTGGTTTGGATTTCTCAGTCATGTGACTTAAAACAAGCAATAAAAGACACAGATCCAAGCAATTAAGATTTGGGTTAGTGCTGAGAGGCAGTTCTTAGGAATTCATGCCATCCTCACGTGGAAAACTATAAATAAATACAGACTTTCAGGCCCCGTTCCCAGAATCTGACTCAATGGGTCTATGGGTAACTGTTAAGGCTCCCAAGGTGATCTTCCTGTGCAATCAGTGTTGAGAACCACTGGTTTAGAGCTTGCTTTTTGCTATAGCTAAAGCTTTTGGTGATTGTTCGTGCGCTAGTAATGGATTTGGAGATAGAGAAAAAGAAAAGCATTTGAGGCTGATGCGAACTGGCCTGCCTTCTTGCCTTAAAAAGTCTGCCATCCTTCTTGTGACAGGCTGGCCTTTTTTCTAACATCTTTCCGAAGGAATGCCAGTCTCACCATTGGCAGACGCCTAACTCATAGAAGGTACTCTTTTAAAGAAAGTGCAGCTTGAAGAACAAACAAACAGCCTGAAGAATGAGAGAAAAATTTTGCCAAGAGACTAATATCCAGAATTTAAGTGTACCGCAAAATTGAACACTATACACACATAACATAAAGAATCTCCCCCCCCATGCGTGCCAGCCAGCAAGTAGGGCAAGAACATTAGCAGACCATTCTCAAAAGAAGAAACACAAATGTATTTTTAAAACAGTTTGATATCATTAGTCATAAGGGAAATGCAGACTAAAACTAATTTGTGTTAGAAATGGTGGTACATGCCTTTGATCTCAGTATTCAGGAGGCAGGGACAAGCAAGTCTCTATAAGTTCAAGGTCTGCCAGGGCTACCTAGTCAGACCCTGTCTCAATCAAACAAAACTACTTTTAGATAACTTCTCATCATCTACCTTCTGTCAGAATGTCCATCATCAAGAAACTTAACAACAAATACCATGGGGAAAAAGAACTTGATTTATCTCTGGTACCCACAAATTGATTCAAAGACTTCTCAAAAAACATTGCAAATGTAACTATCATGTGACCCCAGCTATACTACCCCTGGGCATATACACAAAGGTCTTCACGTTTTTCACAGACAGAATTGCATATTCATATTTGTTAATGCTCTACTCACAAGAGCAAGGAAGTAGAGCCAGCCTAGGTGCCCGTTAGTAAATGTATAAAGGGAATGTTGTGCACAATCACATTGGTATTTTATTCAGTTGAAATGGAAAGTGAAATCACAAAATTGTTTGGATCTGGAAGAGAGAATATGAAACAAGATGGACCAAACTCAAAAGGGGAAAAATAATCCGCACATTCTCATTCAAATGTTGATCATACTTTGTAACATATTCATCTGTCTATCTGTCTATCCATCTTAGGCTTTATAAAGCCTAAGAGACTAGAAAGAAGACAGACCAAGAGAGGATACAAAAAGGTACTGAGGAGGGCTCGGAGGAAGAGCAATAGTACACACAGGAAATGAACATAGATCACAGATTGGGGCTAAGGTTCCAAAGAGTAGAAGGTGGGGGAGAAGGAGTGGGGAGGTATTGGGGGAGGAGACTATTCATAGTTTATTTGCAAATGCCATAATCATATCTTATATATTGCATGATAATTTTTAAAATAAAATAAAATAAAATAAAAATTGGGGCTGAGAAAACAGCTCAGTGGATAAGATCATTTGCTGCTCTTACAGAGGACCTAGATTCAGTCGCTAGCATCCACGTGGCAGCTTTTAATTCCAGGGAATCCTAAGCTTTCTTCCAACTTCTTTGGGCACCAGGCAGGCACATGGTGGTGCATGTACACACATTCAGACAGAGCATTCCTCAACACAAAATGAAATCAATCAATCTGAAAATGTAAGAATAAATAAAATAAAAATTAAAGGTACAGCCGTAGAAAATATGGTCTGTTTATTTCTCTTTCTTATCTCTCTCTCTCTCTTTCTTTCATTTCCCTCTCTTCCTCTCTTTCTTATATAAGAGGGGGTTAATATCCTTTCGAGGGACAACAAGAGAGATCAGCAAGTTTGCGAGGCACTGGAGTCAGTAAGAATACGGCCAGACTCCTCACTTCCCACAGCAAGAGTTTTGAATTATAAGTAGGCATGACCAAGGATCACTTGAGAAATGCCCGAGCCTCCTGGGATATTGTCGGGCTGCTTCTTGGCAGCTGATAACCATTGTGCCCCTGTGTTGCCAGCTTAAGGAGGTTTGTAATCTTTACCTACTGATGTGTAACACAAATTCATTCATGTAAAAAAAAAAGTGACAGTTAGAAACAAAGACTTCTGTCACTAACAGGAGGCTAGGCAAACTCACTTTGAGAACCTAATACAATATGGAGAATTCAGAAGCTGGGACTCGAATCTCTGTCACCTCCATCCCAGCCCACACTATGCCCCAGGGCAAGTCATTAACAACCCTTTCCCAATTTATAAAATTGGGGGAATGAAAAGAGCTATAGATGATCGTAGAATAGCCACCTTGGATATTAGTGGATATGGCAATAAAGCTCTTTGGAGTGACTGTGCAAATCTTGATGATTAAAAAGAAGTCGGAGATACCGACTGCCCACACTTCGATGGGATGGACTCTGGGGCACACACCCAAAGCACACAAGACACAGAAAAGGTCAGTCAGAATGAGGCTTTGGATGCGTTATCCAAGGAGCCAGGATCTTAGGTGGGAATTCTTTGGAAGTCTATGTCTGTGAAACAAAGACACAGTCCTTATTTGTCCATTGTAGGCCTTTAGAAGAATTTCCTTTATTTTGTACAGTGATGGTATTCAAATTCTGATTTCACATTAGAACACTTCGTGGAATTTAAAACAAGCCAAATCAACATTGATAGCTGATTGCTGGATTCCAGTCCTGGGTTGAAAAAGAGAAGGCTGCAGAGACAGGGCTGAGGCGTTGGCAGTTTTTCAGCTTTCCAGACAGTTCTAAGATCATGTTCTGCCATAATGCATCACTGAACTCGGCCTCTTGCTTGTATCACATCGGTAAACAGCCCATGCCTGCTTCCGCTGCCCCACATTTCCAAGTGTTTCCTTCTGTGAGGTCTAATCTCATCCGCAACACCCAAGGTTCATCAGGAATGAACTTTAGAACTTATATGTGTCCTATCCAGAATCCCTAAAGCCTAATTGCTTATGTCATCATTCATTAACAACCAGGGAATATTCTCTTATGCTGCTACTCTCCAATTATGCTCATGTTACATTTTTCATACTAAAGAATATATTCCATATATATGTGTGTGTTAGTAATATATTATATAAAATAGTAGTATATATTACCTAATTATATTACAGTAATAAATCATATATTATACATATGTGTGTATGTGTGTGTTGTAGATGTTGATTCACCGTTCACTGAAGTTTCTTCAACTCACATCAGCCATTTTTTTTAAACGGTTCCCCCCAGATTTAGAATTCCAGTGGAAAAGAACATTTGTGAACTGATGATGCTATTTGTATGCCCCAACGAGCAGTTTGCATTTTGTTCTGCTCTATCTACATAAAGAAAATATTTCCTTGCTGGTAAGTGGTTACAGAGTCTAGAAGGGCTAAGTCCCTCCGTGACACAACCGGGATGGATTTTTATAGCGTATTTCTCCATTATCATCTTCTGCGCCATTATTATGTCAAGTCTAAACTCCCTCTGGAACTATTGGAAGAAAGAAAGTAACCCTAATACACTAACCAGCAGATGAGACAATCGTAGACTCTGGAAGCTTGACTCCCCAAGCCAGAGGCCCCTCCCATTCTAGCGTCCGACTGTCCCTCCCTTTGCAGTAAATGGAACTGCAGGAACGAATTATATCTTTCTTTCAGTGACATACCCAGGTGCCATTTTAACCAGGGAACAGAGAACCCAAAGGCAGCCTTCTGTGTCACATCTGGAGCTAGCCTTCTAGAGATTCAGGCTGCTTCTTGTTCCAGCTGTTTTAATCAAGAGGCCAGAAAGAGAAACACACTCATCACCACAGGATATGACCCAAGGAGCTTTGCACATGTGTGTGAAATCCTAGTTATCCTGTCCAGACTTTCCAAAACACTACAAGATACAAACACATTATTTTAGGAAGCAATTTAAAGATAAAGCAGTAAATCCAGTTTTTTAAATTATTATTATTTTCTTAACATTCCCTTGGTCATTGGGTTTTTATAGAAGAGCCTCTTGAGATATTTCTGTACAAGGGATTGTACACTGGTGACAAATGTAGCCACAGAGTTAATTTCATCAAATCCAATACCAACAAGAGGGGGCTGACTTTTAACTGTATCACCTGAACATCCTGAGCATTAGAGATGTTCACAGGGTGAAGATTTTTTTTAACTCTCTTAATTCATCAAGTAACTGAGTTTGGGGTAGACATAAGAAGAGTGTTAGTCAAACCCAGAGAAATAAAGCTATGTCCAGGAGAAAGTGGGAGGAGGCTATTCCTATTATATCTCGGTCAAGTATCAGTGTTAGGTACTGCTGTGTCAAGCAAATGTAAGTCATTAGGTAATGTGATTTAAAATTGCTATTAAGCCACATTAAAACAAATTAAAAGTTAGTAGGTAAATTTGGTTAATTTTTCGCCTAAACCTAAAATTTGCAATTTTAATACACAAACTAAGATTAGGAACAAATTTGCTTTTTTGTGTATGGGGTGCTATGTGTTCTGAATTTAGAGTGTTTTACAAGTCAAGCACCTTTCTTTATGGTTCAGCTTCATTTCAAGTCCTCAAGGACCCCAGGTGATTCTATAATCTCTGTGTTTTCTTCATGGAATTTTATCAATCTCTGGAATGATCTTTAAGACAGACTTATTTATTATCATAATTGTTTATATACATGGACTATGTTTGCTTATGTGCCCATGTGTGCATTGTTCTTTCCTTCTTCATTTGATGGGTTCTACTGATTGTAGTCGGGTCTCCAGGCTTTCATGACAAATGTCTTTACCCATGGGGCGTCTCACCAGACTCTGTGTTTCTTCACCTACCTGTCAACTACCTTTGTTCCTTACATAGAAGCTCCACAAAAGCTAGATTTCTGCTTTTTCTTCCCTTGTACAACTACACACACAGCAGAGCACAGCAGAATGAATGAATGAATGAATGATGGATGGATGGATGAATGAATGAATCCTTAATACCGGATGCCAGCAAATGTAAATAGGGTCTTGTCACAAAAACTAGTAGAAAATATAAGCCGCAGAGTTCTTTGAACTTGAATGGACTGCCCAGGAAGTGGGGGCCAGCCAGCCAGCCTCAGCCTCATCTGCTGATACTGAATATCACCTATCTGAAACCTACCAGCCGAGCTCGGGAAGAGTCAGGCAAAATTACTGTCCACAAGTGGTTTGTTGTTGCTGGCCATTGATATGTGCCACGAGAATAGTATCTGTTCACATCACTTAAAACCACATCATCCACCACATGTGGTTGTCTCTGCCCTTGAAAAGACTCCAAGTCCCGCTGGCATGATGCAGTGTTCTGATACTTGGAAGGCTGGCGGCACTGGATAATGGGGAATTAAATGGATATCAATGCCAGATAGACTGGGGCTCCTACCAAACTGCAGGCTGGATAAATTAAGTGAATGCTTATAGTCCTCATTTTCCTCATCAAAAAGACAAAAGTCTTGTGTACGACTTTACACAAGAACTCAGACCTCCGGTGTGTCTGTGAGACTCCTTTGAGGCTCTGTATGGAGGTATTGAATACACTGTGCTGTGGTGGGTTCAGTGGCGGGTATCAATAGTACAATCTTTGCATGCAAGTACTCCAAAGAACACACACATCATCAATCTTTCCTACTTTGTGCATATGCAATTTCCTTTTTTTTTTTAAAAAAAAAAAAAGGTTTGATATTTTCTTCTACTTGAACCTGACAGGCCAGGGAGATGGAAGAGACTCTACGTTGAGTTGAAATCTTAACTCCTACCAAGGAGTGGACACACAGCAAAAGAGCCATTTATTTCCACAGAGACAATTTGCAGGACATTTGGAGATAGGTCTTGGGGGACTTCTCTGGTTTCATACTCGATTGCTCATAGCTATCAGTGAAGATGGTTATTTCATATCCAAAATCACAGGCCAGTAAGGACCAGAAAGAAAGGCTGAGAATCCATGCCCGTCTGAGAAGTGGTTTATTTGTTGCCAATACACTGAGTTCTGCTTGCCATAGCAAAGTTGAGAGAGTAAACTTGACCCCGAATGCCGAATCCCTCTCTCTCATCTTGGAGACTAATGAGCTAGGGTCACTCAGTCTCCTGGTAATATAAGCCCCATGGGATAGACAGTGAGCTGTTGTAAAAACCATGAGACCACTGGGCGCTTGCAATGCCACATTAACATTAATGGGAACAGTTGATCACTGAATATGGGTATTTACTCAGCAGCCACACACGGAAGCAGAATTATTCCCCAATCTTGTAGCCAGGAAAAGAGTCTTAGAGAGCTCCAGTGACTTGTTGAGCAGTAGCTACAATTCGAAGCACAGCCTCGCAGGGCCCCAACGCCTCCTGCTTTCTGCTATCCATTTCCTGTGCTGTGGGCAGAAGATTCCAGTTCCCGGAAGGCGTGAGATGCTCTAGACCAGTCGTTCTCCAACCTTCCTAACGCTTTCCCTAACGCTTCCAACCTTGGCTCTAAGCCCCATGCTCTATACAAAGTATCTGGTCACACCGTGTTTGGGGGGTAAATCAAACTTTGTCTCCAACCAAGCATTGGCCCCGTTCTCTGACACCCAGCCAGGTGCCCTGAAGGGCATTGGTTCCTGCGGACACTGACCCCAGCCCCATAGGCTGCTTTCCAGAGCTCTTTGTGGACAGACCTCTTCAAGGGGTCAAACAACCCTTTCACAAGGGTCACCTAAGACCATCGGAAAACACAGATATTTGTGTTAAGATTCATAACGGTAGCAAAATTACAGTTGTGAAGTAGCAATGAAAATGATTTTAAAGCTGGGGGGGTGGGCGGTCACTACAACATGGGGAACTGAATTAAAGGGTCATAGCATAGGGAAGGTTAAGAACTTTGCTCTATGGTCCGCCATTGGGAGCTGAGAGACGAGGTCCCACTGAAGCACAGAGACTGAGGAGGCCATGGAGGACACACCCTGTGTGGGTCCCCGCTAGGAAGGCTTGCCATCTCTCTGAGCAGCGCAGTTGCCGCACACCCTCCCAGTAGACGGCCACATCCAGGACAGCCACCAGCGAAAAGTTTGGTGGGATGCGTCCTGATGCAGCATCCTTAAAGACAAGGGATTCTCAGGCACGGCCGACAAGGGGTGTCCCTATAAAATTCTTCATCTGTTCCTTAAGTACAGTTTCTACCCAGGGGAAATGACTCGCCAGCACTCTGGGAGGCAGAGGCAGACGGATTTCTGAGTTCGAGGCCTGCCTGGTCTACAGAGTGAGTTTCAGGACAGCCAGGGCTATACAGAGAAACCCTGTCTCGAAAACAAACAAACAAACATTTTCAAAAAGACCTCTACCTTAAAAAAAAGCCAGTGAAACATCATCATCATCATCATCATCATCATCATCAACAACAACAACAACTCAAAATATTCCCATGTTTTCCTGGTCTACTCGGCACTCCTGTTCCATTCAGCACTTGGAGCAAGAACAATCAGTTTCCCCAAATGCACCCAGAGTAAACTGAGGCCGGGAGAAGGCGAACACCCACGATTGTAGTACCAAGGGAGGGAGAACTAGGATTGGTCCAGACACCCCGGTGGGAAATCTTTTCCAGCCAATTCCATGAATGAAGACTAAAGGACGCTCCCACCCCCACGCCCTCACCCCCCGTGAGATTAATAACAGGTTGCAAACATCTTCAAGTTCAATCACAGAAAAAAAAAAAAACCCAAGTTGCTTGTTATTAAGGAAACATTGGGCTGCTTCCCTACCACACAGGTAGAGGTCACTAACAGGATATTTTTTTCTACACAACTGCAGCCTTTGCCTTCCCCTGCCTCAGCAAGTCAGAGTCAGGGGTTCCGGGAGTCTATCTTCCTTCTCTGCTCCCTCATCTCTTGCTCTTTGCTCTAGCGAGAGTGTCCTTGCTTCTCCCCGCCAGGGCTTGAATTCCTAGCCCGCAGCCCAGGCACCTCTCAGCTGCCCCTGGGAGTGGGAGTGGGGGTGGGAGCTCAGGTGACACTGCACCTTCACCTGGCACCCAGCTGTGCAGCCCGGCAGGAGACTGCCCAAGTTAGCTGCCACCACGGTCTCCTGCCGGGAGCCCGGGTCCATCTCCCCCGCGATCTCCCCAGCTTTTCATTTCGATACAAACCACCTGCAACCCCACAGTCGCTCCGCCGAAACTCCCGTTCGCAAGGGCGCGCTTGCCGGGGTGTCTTTTAAAATACGCCGCCGAGAGCAGCTGTAAAAGCTGGGGTGGGTGGTCAAGCCATTTGGCATATATTTAGCTCTTCTGGAGAGGGACATCAAGGTTTGGCTTCAGGCAAGCTCACAGCACGGGATGAGATTTCCTCCTGCCCGCGGGCTCCGGCTGCGAGCTGGCATTTCCCCAACCTGTCCGAGCGAGCCTGCAGCCAAACTGTTCCGTTCCCACTCTCGGCCTCGAACCCGCGTCCCCGCAGAGCGCCCGCCCCGCACCACCCCTGGCCGCGCAGTTTTGTCTGCCTCGGGTACTCACTTCTGTTGGAGAGAAAAGTCTGCCATACCAGGGACTGAGCACTTCCTGCAAAGGACGTGAGCTTTATCACTGACAGGTAAAGCTGTTTCCTGAGCCCTGAGTAAAATCCAGAACGGCAGGAGAGGAAGGAGAGGAGCGAGTGAGACAGCGCAGGAAGGCGGGGAAAGCCCAGCCCAGAAGACCCGGCGTCTGGGGATTTTAGCCGCTGCTCTGCAGTCGCCAGCCGCGTGTCTCTGAGAAGAAGCTCAACTCGGTGCACTTGTTCACTCTTTCTTCACTAGAGGAGGAGTCAGTGTTGCAACATGCATGTTCCTTGCTGGAGGCAAAACAGTGATTTTTTTTTTTCAGCGTGCAAAAGGTCCAGAGCCTGCCAGTTTTTACAAGGTGACGGAGATAGTTGGGGGAAATCAGAATGCAGAGAAGAGGTGGACAAGAAAATTTCTGATTTCCCCTGGATCCGTTTTGCATGATCAGGGAACCTTCTCCCATCAAAACTGTACCAGCAAAGAGACAAAACAATAATAAAAATGCCCTTTAAGTCCTGTGACCTCAAAGATGGTATTTCACAGTCGCCAAGATGAGGCTCGGTGTCAAATTTCTTTCCTTATTTCCCAGCAAGCGACACCCAAGCAGCAGCAGCTGCTTGACAATACTTGAGGGGGCTCTAGGGGTTTACATCGCACCTTCCCTGAGAAGGAGGAGGAGGAGTCAGAGGAAAGTGGTGGAGAAAGGAAAACCAGGGACCCTTAAAGGACACTTTGCTTTTTTCACACAGCAAAACTTCCAGGGCTCTGCTTCATGCCCAGCCACATCAGAATGGTCCAGAAACACCAGCATCCCCAGTAACCCACGATTCTGCTCTTTTCTACAGAGACAGAATTTATCTCTTCAAATAAGATGCACCATCTGAATGTTATTTTACTATGTTTTTGGTATTAAGAGAACACCATTTTCCTCTTGCACCTCTCCCTATGTTCTCTTGAAAACAAAATATTTAAAAAAAAAAAACAAATACCACAGCTACTTGGATCAAAGCCATGAACAGGTAAGCGGGCAAAACTTGATGCCATTGATTAATATTGTGTCCCGGTGTGTTATGTGAGTCAGTGGGCCACTGTGGTTATTTTGAACAAGCTATTGAGTATTTTTCCCCTAATCATTAAAACATTGCCCTTTCTTCCTTTGATTTGATTGATACTTTGCAATAACTGGCAAATATCATTCGTCAGTGGCCTTCTGCCACACGTCAGGAGGCTTCTGAAAATCCCATGATGTTTGGGCCACCCTCTTGCATTAGAAGAGGCATCTACATGGGCTTAATATTCGCTCCTCAATATCGTGTTCTGCACTAGTTAAACCATGATCTTCACGTGGTGGTTTTCAGGGTATGTGGTGTGTATCTGCTGTCCACAGGCTGTTACAGGCTTCTGATGACTGAGGTATACCTTTGCTCACCATTATCTTCAAGAGCATATAATTTAATGCCCGTTCATTTTCAAAACTAACGCATACCCTCTTCAATGGCAGAAAACAGACATGCTTCGTGGCCAAAGTACATCCCAATGAACCCATTGTTAAGTTTAAGGTATTTTAAGAAAAAAATTGAATAAAAACACCTGTTGAACTTCAAGACAACTAGCCTTGTCTTGCCTATCAAATATGCTTAGAACTTATATATTTGCCTGATTTGGGGGAAAATTATCTAACCCCAGACCTCACAGGATGCTTGTATAGGTAGATCTTCATATTACTGAAGTGTCCAAAGCATCTTGAACCATCAGAGGTTGGTGATTATACGTCTGTGTGTCCTTTGAGTGGCTAGGGGTTAACTCAGTGAAGTGGAATTTTCCATGACCATTCTAACAGGTAATGAGAAGAGCATCTGCCTTTGGCAATGCAGAACTGTTAGCTTTCCTTGTGGTTCCTAGACATCTCTGCTCCTGCCCCGCAGTAGGAGTAGCACAGGTTACAGCGCAGGTTAAATGACTCATGCACATGTTATTTGGAGAGAAGGCCATAGCTTTCTGCTCTCCCGTGCAGCATAAACCCGGTCCCCAAGCCACAGGCCTTCACAGTCCTGAATTTCCTTGTGCTCTCTCCCCAGTGTTACCGAGATGCTGGGGGAAGTCGTCTGTCAGCCCAGCTTCCCTTTGTCCCACAGCTGTCTTGGGACCGTCTCCTTCTGCACACACTGGAACCATTCACCCATTTTCTTGCGGTTCTCCTTTCGATCAGATCCGCATCTTGCTCCGTGTGTGGATTCCTCCTGACTTGCCGATTCATCCAGCTGGGCCTTGACTCCATATCTGCTCACTGCCTCGAAGACCTCGCTCCACAGTTTAAGGTAACACACTAGTGATGGTTTGGATCGTGCTGTTGATTTGACTTGCGCGAGTTTCACTCAGTGTCAACCCCGCTCAGTAGGGGAATAGTTATAATGCCGAAGGAGTGTGTAAAATGCCAGCCGCGCTAATAAGAACGTCACAGTCTTAAGGGTTTTCTTTCCTTGCCTGCTTGTCTTGCTTTGCCTTCCGGGTTCCTAGGCATGAGTGCCCATCCACAGAGTTCTGACATCTTTCCTGGCCCAGCTGACACTTGGCATGATTCACAATCTACTTTGTCAAGCTTAGGAAAGCGCTCCACATTCGCAGCCTTCTTGACTTACTTTTCGTGGACTTGGTGGTTTCTAGCCTTGGCTGAAGACCAGCAGCGCCCGAGGAGGAGCCAAATAACAGTGCCTGCGTGTCTGGTGATAAACTTCTAATCCAAGAGGTTCAGGGTGACCTTCCTATTCCTACAAAAACCAACCAACCAACCAACCAACCAACCAACCAACCAAACAAACAAACAAACAAACATAAAACATCATAAAACATAAAACATAAACAACTGTACTGTTTAGCCTACTAGTTTGGTCTTCCTCTTCTGCCACGGCTACCTGCGAGCTGCTCTCCTGCCAAGGGTTACCCTGGCCTTTCGCCTGCTCCGTTTCCTCCATCCCTCTCTGCAGGCTCTCCCTTAGGACACCGCGTTTCTCCATTTCCCCATGTCCCCCTGCTATTCCAGGGTTGCTGGCACAGTCTCTCTCTTTCCCTTCTTCCTTACACAAGGGACACCTTTGTCCCAGCTCTTCACTTCTTCCAGCTGAAGACGGCTTTCTTTTCCTTAAGGAATAGGAACTGCTAGAAACATCACAGCAGGGACTGATGCTGTGAACAAATCAAAATGGCATCTATATTTGTAAAGTTAAAAAAAATGTCTTCCCAAATCGCATACCCTCTTTCTTCCTTCGTAGTCCCAACTCCAAAGGAACACGTCACTGAGACATGAACATGCACCCGTCTCTCTTCAAATGTATAGTTACTCATCTATTGCTACTTACACATATTTTTTTTCATTAGTTTTAAAAAATATTTATTGATTGCCTCCCTCCACCTCTCCTTCTCCTCTGAGAGGGTGGTCCTCACCCTGGGTAACCCCCTCACCCTGGCACTCCAAGTCTCTGCAGGATTAGGCACACCTGCTTGCACTGAGGCCAGACAAGGCAGCCATATTGGGAAGCCCATTCTACAATCAAGGTGCAGCTTTAGGGACACTTCCCACTCTACTTGCTGGAAACCCGAATGAAGTCTGAGCTACATATCCACTCCATGTGTAGCAGTTGCCTCTGACCAGCCTGTGTATTCCCTTTTCTTGGGGTTCCCTGGGGTCCAGGTTAGTTGACTCTGTTGGTTTTCTGGTGGACTTCCTGTCCCATGCAGAGCCTTCCATCCTTCCCCCAATTCTTCGGTAAGAGTTTCCGACCTCTGACCCATGTTTGGCTGTGGGTATCTGCATCTGTTTCAGTCCCCTAACTGCTGCATAGAGCTTCTCAGAGGACGGTTATGCTAGGCTCCTGTTTATAAGTATAACAGTATCATTAAGAGTGCCAGGGATCGGTTCTTCACCACGGGTGGGTCTCAGATTGGGCCAGTTATTGGTTGACAATCCCTTCCATCTCTCTGCTCCATTGTTGTCCCTGTGTTTCTTTTACACAGGACAGGTTTTAGGATGACAGTTTTGTGGGTGGGTTGGTGTCCTTATCCTTCCACTGGAGGTCCTGCCTGGCTACAGGAGGTGACTTCTTCAGGGTCCATGCTCCCATTCTTAGATATCTTGGCTAAGGTTACTTTTATTGGCTCCTGGGAGCATCCCCCACCACAGGTCTCTGGGACTTCCTAGAGATTCCTCCCCCCCATTTTCATTAGTGTTTGAAAATTAATTTATTTACTTACTTTACATCTAGATCACAGCTTCCCCGTCCTCCTCTCTTTCCAGTCCCTCCTTCTCCCCTCCCCTCCCCCATTCCTCTATCCTCCTCTCTTTTTCCTCAGGGAAGGGAAGGTCTCTTATGGATGTCAACCTGCTTTGGCACATCAAGTTACTCGCATATATTTTTAAACTAAAAAACAAACAAACAAACAAAAGCCATTTATTTTCATGGCTTGTCCTTTTTGGTTCAAAAATATAAGAAAAAACAAAACAAAACCTCTGTAATCTTTCTGTCCCCTCTTCTGCAAGGTTATCCAAGTCTTAGGTGTGGGAGTTGCTCTGTAGATGTGTTCCTTTGGAGCGGCTCCCACAACTCTGCATGTGATTGGCTGTGGTTTTCCGTAATGGTCTCTGTCCCTGACAAGGACAGCATTCCTTAACAAGGGCAATGGAAATAGCAGAGCACCCACCAGGCCTCAGTGTGTAGGAATCTTGCTGAGAGATTTCTGTCTCCTAGTGATGTCTGAGGCTACACCCATGAAGTCTCACCAACATGGCTGCCTAAACATGAGCGGCGATAGACATGCTAACATGCAGAGTGGGATGGGGGACCCTGTAAGGCCTCAGCCATACACAGCGAGCTACAGGCAACTCGAGAATGCTGGGAGTGGGAGAGATCGTCTTCCCCAGAGAAGAGCACGCTGATTGGTTATCCAATGCCAGGTGAACAGTCCTGAAAACATACATACACATAACATTAAACAGACCCACCAGGTTGCATTTATGTATTTGGGAATACACACACACACACACACACACACACACACACATATATATATATATATATATGTATGTATGTATGTATGTATACACACACATCCATAATGTGCAGTGAAAAAAGAGACCATGAACATGGCAGAGAACTACGAGGGGTGTGCAGGAGGGTTTTGAGGGGACAAAGGGAAGGGGGAAATGAAGAGATTATATTATAGTCTCAAAAAATTTAATAAAAGCCTTATACTCCTGGGGAATCGAACTAAGGGCGCACAAGTGCTGGGCAAGCCCTCTACCACTGAGCTGCTGCCCCAGCCCCATAGCTTTCAGAGTTCAGTGCCATCACCTGGTGGAGGTTGCTGCCCACAGCTTTCCTCCACTGTTTTGCAAGCTCCAAGACTGCTTTCACTTCATCTTGTGTACACTAGTGTTTTGCCTACATGTGTGAATGCATACTGTGTGTGCCTGGTCCCTGAGGGGGCCACGGAAGGGCGTTGGATCCTCTGAGATTGGAGCTACAGATGGTCGTGAGCTGTCATGTGGCTTCCGTGGACAGAAGCCAGGTCCTTTCCAAGGGCGGTGTGTGTTCTTAACCACGGAGTCCTCTCTCCGGCTCTCAGTCCAACGTTTTCAGTGGCTCTCTAGTTTTTCGTTTACTTCTTCCTTACTTTCCTGGCATCTGGAACTTTCTGGTTGCAACCAGCAATTCCTCATCCCCTATTGCTATACACCTCTGTTCAATTTCCTGACCCTCTGGACATCTCCTCCATCTCCTCCCATACCTGATTCTGCCCATTTGACCCCATCTCCTCCTCTCTTCCTCCCAAGTCCCTCCCAAACTCTGCTTCCCTTAATTATATTGTTCTTCCTTCTAAGCAGGACTGAAGCATCCACTCTTTGGTCTTCCTATCTCTTTAACTTCATGTGGTCTGTGGGTTGTACTGTGGGTATTCCATGCTCTTTACCTAATATAAGGTACCATGAGGTGCTGAGAAGAAGTTATATTCTTTTGTTTTAGGATGAAATGTTGTATAGATATCTGTTAAATCCATTTGATTCATAACTTGTTAGTTTCATGGTGTCTTTGTTTAGTTTCTGTTTCCATGATCTGTCCATTGATGAGAGTAGGGTGTTGAAGTCTCCAAATATTATTGTGTAAGGTGCAATGTGTGCTTTGAACTTTAGTAAAGTTTCTTTTTTGAATGTGGGTGCCCTTGCATTTGGAGCATAGATGTTCAGAATTGAGAGTTCTTCTTGGTAGAAATTTCCTTTGACCAGTATAAAGTGTCCTTCCTTATCTTTTTTGATAACTTTAGGCTGAAAGTAGATTTTATTCGATATTAGAATGGCTACACCAGCTTGTTTCTTGCGACCATTTGCTTAGAAAATTGTTTTCCAGCCTTTTACTCTGAGGTAGTGTCTGTCTTTGTCACTGAGGTGGGTTTCTTGTATGCAGTAAAAATGCTGGATCTTATTTACGTACCCAGTCTGATAGTCTATATCTTTTTATTGGGGCATTGAGTCCATTGATATTAAGAGATATTAAAGAAAAGTGATTGTTGCTTCCTGTTATTTTTGTTGTTAGAAGTGGAATTGTTTGTCTGGCTATCTTCTTTTGGGCTTGTTGAAAGAAGATTCCTTTCTTGCTTTTTCTATGGTTAGTTTCCCTCCTTGTGTTAGAGTTTTTTGTCTATTATCCTTTGTAGGGTTAGATTTGTGGAGAGATACTGTGTAAATTTGGTTTTGTCATGGAATATCTTGGCTTCTCCATCCCTGTTAATTGAGAGTTTTGCTGGGTATAGTAGCCTGGGCTAGCATTTGTGTTCCCTTAGGTTCTGTATGACATCTGCCCAGGATCTTCTAGATTTCATAGTCTCTGTTGAGAAATCTGGTGTAATTCTGATAGGTCTGTTTTTATATGTAATGACCTTTGTTTCCCTAACCACTTTTAATATTCTTTCTTTGTTTTGTGCATTTGGTGTTTTGACTATTATGTGACAGGAAGAATTTCTTTTCTGGTCAATCTGTTTGGAGTTCTGTGGGCTTGTTGTATGTTTATGGGCATCTCTTTCTTTAGGTTAGGTAAGTTTTTTTTTCTATAATTTTGGTGAAGATATTTACTGGCCCTTTAAATTGTGAATCTTCACTCTCTTCTATATCTATTATCCTTACATTTGGACTTTTCATTGTGTTCTGCATTTCCTGTATGTTTTGGGTTAGGAGTTTTTTGCATTTTGCATTTTCTTTGACTCTTGTGTCAATGTTTTCTATGGTATCTTCTGCACCTAGGATTCTCTCTTTTATCTTTTATATTCTGTTGGTGATGCTTGTGTCTATGACTCCTGATCTCTTTCCTAGGTTTTCTATCTCTAGGGTTGACTCCCTTTGTGATTTTTTATTGTTTTGATTTCCATTTTTAGATCCTGGATGGTCCTGTTCAGTTCCTTCCTCTGTTTGGTTCTATTTTCCTGTAATTCTTTAAAGGATTTTTTGTGTTTCCTCTTTAAGGACTTCTAGCTGTTTCCCTGTGTTCTCCTGTATTTCTTTAAGGGAGTTATTTATGTCCTTCTTAAAGTCCTTATTCTCATCATGAGATGTGATTTTAAATCAGAGTCTTGTTTTTCTGGTGTGTTGTGGTATCCAGAGCTTGCTGTGGTGGGAGAACTGGGTTCTAATGATCCCAACTGGCCTTGGTTTCTGTTGCTTATATTCTTGCCCTTGCCTCTTGCCATCTGGATATCTGTGTTGTTAGCTGGTCTTGCTGTCTCTGACTGTGTCTTGTCTCTCCTGTAAGCCTGTGGTGGCACTCCTGATAGACTAGCTCTCTTCAGGCAGAATTTGGGTGTGGAGAGCTTTGGCACAGGGTCAGCTCCTGGGCTCAGAGAGAAACTGGAAGGATCCTGTCCCAGGCTGCTCCTTGGTTGCCGTGTCCTACTTCTTGGTTTTTCAAGACATGGTTTCTCTGTGCAGCCCTTACTATCTTGGAACTCACTTGGTTTCTCTCTTGATTTTGATTACAGACTAACTTGACAAAAAGTTTTCATTTTTACGTTCATGTACTCCATCATCTGATGAGGTTCTTTGTCTTGCTTCTTTAGATAGAACTTATAAAAATGTTTGTATTTCTTTCCAAAATATAATTTTAAATTAATTTTAAATATTTTCTATTTATTATAAATATAACTGAAAGAAAGGTTAATTTTCTTTTGAATTTAAAGTCAATGACCCAGTTACCCTTTGTTTTAAAAATGTGATTTTTTCCATTAATTTCTATAGGTACATATTATAAATTTCTATGGTCTCACATCTGCCCTCGACATGCATAGTTATATGTCCTAAATATAGTATACATTAGTGCAACTATGAATATATTGCATTTTAGTTGCCTGTACTGAGAGGATTCTATCAATCTTTTCATATATTTTTGTGATATGCTTACCAGGGTTATCTGAATGAGAATACATGCCCTATAAAGGCTCACAGATTTGAATGCTTAGTCATAAGGGAGTAGAACTAATTGAAAGTTGAAAGGATTAGAAGAATTAGGAAGTGTGATCTTGTTGGGGGAAGTGTATCATTTGGTAGCAGGCTTTGAATTCTCTCTCTCTCTTTCTCCCCCTTCTTCCCTCCCCTGTCTCCTCTCCCTCTTTCCCTTTCCCCCTGCTCTGATGATCAGGATATTATTCTTAGACACTGCTCCAGCACCAAGTTCCATAGTATGATGATAATGAACTAAGCCTCTGAAACTGTAAGCTATGCCCCAGTAAAATGTTTTCTTTTATAAGAGAGGAAGAGGGCTTGTAAGTATGTTTTCTCCTTTCTGCTGTCATCTTAGTTTCTGCTTTCATCATTTTCATTTCTTCCCTTTAAAACATTCCCTAAATGTACTTCCTTTCATCAGCTTTGCCCATATCAACCTCCAATGCAGCCACGTTGAATCTGATTGCATCCATTCCTGCATCAAGATTTGTTTTTCCTTAATGTTGTCTACTTCCCACAGAATTAAATGAAAGTGTCTTTGCTCTTGGTGATCTTATTAAGCTTCAGAGATACAGTTATAAATGTTTATAGCATATTTGAATCTAATAATAAATAATACTTATCTGCTTAAAACTCTACAAGCAGTTCTCAGCTATCAGACTCCTCAGCTCTTGTTTCTTTCTTACCATTCTGACTCTAAAGGGGCTCTACTTGCTTCTGTTGTTCTTTCTGTGATTGTAAATGGGTTTATAGTACACATGCTTTATTTCCAAGGATCATTGTGAACTGATATGTGCCAACTTGTGTGAATATAATTGGTAAATCATAAACCATGTGTAAATATAAGGCACACTAGTATTATACTGCATTTCTCTCATTCTAAGGAAGTCTACATTGCTGGGTAAGCAATGAGGCTAACTACGACCTGCCTTTATGATCATAGAAAGGGGAATACTTTGCTCCATGGGAGCATGCATTATGAAAGTGCTAAGAGACCTGGCCAGCTGACTGATAAGGAGTCATATTTCCTAAACCCAAGGAGGGAGAACTGAGTGTGACTATTACTCAGTGACCACTATCAGATGTCCTCTCGTAATTGTACTGTGACCTTTCCAGTCCAAAGTGTAGCCTTTGGTCAAGTTTCAATACTACCATGGCATGGCTCATTAGAAATATAGAATCAAACCCACCCTCAGCTTCTCAATCAGACAATTAAAGTCCATGATGGCAAAATGAAGGCATGGTATCAGGAACAGCTGAGAGCTTAGACCACAAGCAGGAGGCGGAGAGAGAAAGAGAGATATAGATATAGATATAGATATAGATATGGATATGGATATGGATATGGATATGGAAGGAGATGGAGATGGAGATGGGGATGGGGATGGGGATGGGGATGGGGATGTGGAGGGGGAGGAGGTGGGGGGAGGGGGAGAGGAGAGTGAGGGGGGAGAGAGAGGGAACAACTGGAAATGCCAAATGTCTTTTGAGATCTCACATCCTGCCCTCAGTGATACACCTCCTTCAAAAAATCCACACCTCCTTTTTATCTTTTTTTGAAATTTATTATTTTTTAATTTTCTATATTCTTTGTTTACATTCCAAATGCTTTCCCCTTTCCCAGTTCCCCCTTTACCATATGTCCCATAAGTCCTCTTTCCTCTGCCCATTCCCCAATCGCCCCATCCCCTTTCTCTGTCCTGGTACTCCCCTACAATGCTGGATCAAGCCTTTTCAGGACCAGGGCCCTCTCCTTCCTTCCTTCTTGGGAACCATTTGATATGCTAATTGTGTCTTGAGTATTCAGAGCTTCTAGGCTGATTAATATCCACTTATCAGTTGGAAGACTTTCTATGACCCCTTCTATTTCTTTAGGGGTTATGGAACTGTTTAGATGGTCTATTTGATCCTGGTTTAATTTTGGTATTTGGTATCTGTCTAGGAAATTGACCATTTCCTCCAGATTCTCCAGTTGTGTTGAGTATAGGCTTTTGTAGTAGGATCTGATGATTTTTGGAATTTCCTCAGTTTCTGTTGCTATATCTCTCTTTTCATTTCTAATTTTGTTAATTTGGATACTGTCTCTGTGTCCTTTGGTTAGTCCTGGCTAAGGGTTTATCTATCTTGTTAATTTTCTCAAAGAATCAGCTCCTGGTTTTGTGGACTCTTTGTATGGTTCTCTTGGTATCTAATTGATTTATTTCAGCCCTGAGTTTGATGATTTCCTGTCTTCTACTCCTCTTGGGTGAATTAGCTTCTTTTTGTTCCAGGGCTTTTAGGTGTGCTGTTAAGCTGCTAGTGTATGCTCTCTCCAGTTTCTTTTTGGAGACACTCAGGGCTATGAGTTTTCCTCTTAGCACTGCTTTCATTGTGTCCCATAGGTTTGGGTAAGTTGTGCCTTCATTTTCATTAAATTCTAAAAAGTCTTTGATTTTTTTCTTTATTTCTTTCTTGACGAAGGCATCATTAAGTAGAGTATTGTTCAGCTTCCATGTGTATGTGGGCTTTCTGTTGTTTTTGTTGCTATTGAAGACCACTCTTACTGCATGGTGATCTGATAGCAGACATGGGATTGGTTCGATCTTATATCTGTTGAGGTCTCTCTTGTGACCAATTATATGATCAATTTTGGAAAAGGTACCATGAGGTGCTGAGAAACAGGTATATTCTTTTGCTATAGAATGAATTGTTCTATAAATATCTGTTAAATCCAATTGGTCCAAAGCTTCAATTAGTTTCACTGTGTCTCTGTTTAGTTTCTGTTTTCCTGATCGGTTCATTGAGGAGAGTGGAATATTGAAGTCACCCACAAATATTGTGTTAGGTGAAATGTGTGCTTTGATCTTTAGTAAATTTTCTTTTATGAATGAGGGAGCCCTTGCATTTGGAGCATAGATGTTCAGAATTGAGAGTTTTCTTCTTGGTGGATTTTTCCTTTGACCAGCAATAAGTATCCTTCCATGTCTCTTTTGATGACTTTAGGTTAAAAGTCAATTTTATCTGATATTAGAATGGCTACCTCAGCTTGTTTCCTGAGACCATTTGCTTGTAAAATTGTCTTCCAGCCTTTTACTCTAAGGTAGTGTTTTTCTTTGACACTGAGGTGTTTTTACTGTATGCAGCAAAATTTAGGGTCCATTTTCTCCTGTATTTCTTTAAGGAATTTATGTCTTTCTTGTGTTCCTCTAACAGCATCATGACCAGTGATTTTAAATCCAAATCTTGTTTTTCTGGTGTGTTGGGGTATCCAGGACTTCCTGTTGTTGGAGAATTGGGTTTAGATGCTTCCATATTGCCTTGATTTCTGTTAGTAAAATTCCTATGCTTGCCTTTTGCCATCTGGTTATCTCTGGCATTAGTTGGTCTTATTGTCACTGGCTGGTGCTTGAACCCCCTTTGATTCTGAAAGGCTATTTCCACACCACTGGATGACTGGGTTTCCCCTGGCACAGATTGCTGATGCGCTGCCCTCCTCTTGGGTGCTGTTGGAGCCCTGGTGTATCTTGCCCCAAGCAATGTTGTATTCAGGTTGTATCTGTGAACCTGTTGCTTGCTGTTTGTTTGCTCTGTCAGGGAGCAAAGATAGTGGACCAGCCCCTCCAAGTGCTGATCCACGCCCGGCTGGCACACAGATGAACCACCACTCTGCTCAGGTCCTGTGTGCAGGCAGCCGCCTGGTAGTCTGCGTCCCCAGAGATAGTAAACTCAGGATATCTCAGAACCTGGTGTAGCTCAACCTGTCCTACCAGGAGCAAAGATGGCAGCGGGAACACCTCTCCACTTGTTGTCCAACCTGCAAGGCACAGACCTACCCTGGCTGGCACACAGATGAACCTCTGCTCTGCTCAGGTCCTGTGCACAGGTAGCCACCTGGCGGTCTGCGTCCCCAGAGATCTTAAATTCAGGATATCTCAGAACCTGGTGTAGCTCATCCTGTCTGACCAGGAGCAAAGATGGTGGCAGGAACCAAATCCATACCTCCTAATCCTTCCCAAACAGTTCCATTAACTGAGGACCAAATATTCAAACATGAAGCCTTTGGGGACCATTCTCATCCAAACCACCACAAGAACTATCAACATTTTTGTGACATTAATAAAGGTTCAGTATGCTTTCTATTCAGATGCTGATGCAAAGTTCTAGTTCCATATTATTCATTTTCAGCTCTTAGTTTTAAGATTTGTTATAGCTGAAATTTACTGCAGAACAAGTTTTACAAATGTTTTCCCTCCAGCCCCAGCAATACTTATTCGCTTTTCTCTAAAGCTCTAAAGCTCACATTCACTGGGCTTCACTCACACACTGTAAGATTTACACTTCACAGTATGCAGTTCTAGAAGCTTTGAAAATATAAAAGTTGCCATGACCCTTGCAACTCTATGGATAATCTCATCTTCCTGCTCCACATGTTTCTCCTGCTCCTTTGTTGTCATTCTTCTTAACAGCCTCAAATGGCCATTGTCTCCTTCTCCAATGTCCCTTTCCCCCAAATGATTTTCCCTTTATACTATAGCTTGGGGATTATATACAAAGTACATTTTCATTCTGGTTTCTTTTGCTTAGTACCATGTATTTAAAATTCTGTTATTGATAAAGTTCAGAGTATAAAGCATCGCTGCTGTGCTCAGCCATAAATGAGACTTTATGTTACCACTTACCTCACCTCCCACAATTCAGGAATTGTCACAGAAGAGTATGGGGGGTGAGCCTGGTACTGTTTTTGTGAACCAATCCCCTAATGAATAATGGAGCCAATCACTGGGTAAGTAGGCGGGACTTCTGGGTTGGATAGAAGACAAGAAACAGGAGAGTGTTAGGTCTCTCTGGAATGGGGATAGCAGAGGGTAGCTGCTAGTGTTTCCCAGTAACATGGTGGATTCACAAGGATTTGCCACCAGAAGAATCAGATTTTAATAAGGCTTATAAGATTAGATTTTAGTTGTTGCACCCAGAGACTGAGTTACCATTGTTTTTAAATTAAGCTTGTGTTGTGTTTTCCTTCATGCAGCAGCTCACCCGGGTTCAAGAGAGAAAGGTATGGTGGCCAAGCATGGGTTTGCCTGAGGTGTTCCACAAAGTCCTTGAGGGATTTGAAGCATGGGGTTGGCATGGTAGCAACTGGCCACTGGGATCCTCATGAGCTAGGTGGATGGATTGTGGAGTTCAGGTCAGAATCTCCATGAGATTAAACTAGGTCAGCCATTGCCTGTCAGTGAATGGCAGGATAACTTGTTGGGGAAGAGGCATGAGCAAGGGAACGTGATGGGTCTACTTTTGTAATGCTTCCCACAACAGAAGAGGGGATGGAAAGATTGTAAAATTCAGGGGTATGGAAGAGGACCACAGTAAAATAGTGTCTTCTGGACACAGCATAGCCAGTGAATTCATAAACTTGCAATTGCTGTGGTTGCCTGCACAAGAGCTGCAAGAGGATTAGACTAGTCAACAAGCCCCCAGCTTGAGCTGAGAGGATCTATTGATAGCTGACAGCTGCTCGGGATGGGGCAGATCAGTTTTCTGTCTCTAATAAGAGTTTATTGTCTTATTTATGTGAATGTCTGTTTACAGATGCCCACAGAGACCAGAAGAGTACAACAGACCCCCTAGAGCTGAAGTCACAGACAGGTAAGAACTACCCAACATAGCTTCTGGCATTCAAACTCTGGTCCTGTGAAAGGGCAATGAGGGCTCTTAAGCACCGAGCCATCTCTCCAGTCTTCTTACAGGTATTTACTGTAAATCAACCATGCTCTAACGGAGGGCTTCACATCAGTGAGAGAGCACAGTGTCAGGCTAGGCAGGTTATAAAAGTAAAGGAAAAGCCGGGCGGTGGTGGCGCACACCTGTAATCCCAGCACTTGGGAGGCAGAGGCAGGCGGATTTCTGAGTTCGAGGCCAGCCTGGTCTACAGAGTGAGTTCCAGGACAGCCAGGGCTACACAGAGAAACACTGTCTCAAAAAACCAAAAAAAAAAAAAAAAAAAAAAAAAGTAAAGGAAAAAGAAGACACGGAATTCAGAAGTGCTAAGAGTCTGGAGAGTTGATCTGTCAAGTGTTACTGGAAGAGTGGGAAGTGACAACGATCAAAATACATTGTATATGTATTAAATTCTCAAAAATTAATAAAATATTACATTTTTAGAATACTTGAAATTTGAGAAAATGCATCTTTGAATAAGAAAAAAAAGACAACACATTTAAATCCACAAGCTTTTTACTACTTTTTTGGGAAATAAACATGAAACCTCTATATGGATCCAAATATTCTCATTCTTACTTGATTATGACATGCTGGTAACATCCATATTTCATAAAACATATTTACAAAATAAGTTAAAGGGAATGAAAATGGCAAGCCAACAGGTAGACCCATTCTGGCAACACCCCGAATTTGCTTAACTCCCCTGTATTCTGTTACAGCTTTGATGACTTGTGATGAACTAATTTGAGAGCTTACATAACCCATTAATTTTCCTTAGGTGCATGGAAAATCATTCATATAACATTATATTGGATCATATAGGTATCCGCTTCCTTCTTGAAGAGTTCTGCTTTATTTTCATAATTGGTATAACCATACCCTGGGAATCACACAGGTAGCCACTAAAATGTAGCTTCCAAGCCCACAGTGGAACTAATTAATATGTTAGCCCTGAAGAATTGCTCTTTTTTTCCTTTATAGGTGAGACTTATTTGAAGGAATATTACAACATATAAAAACTGCATTTGCTTAACTTCTTTCACAGTAATAGATTTGATATAATAAAACATATGGGAACTGCATTTAATTAGTTGTTCCAGTACATGCTGATACAAGAAGCCCAACATTTGACAGAAGAATACATTGAAAATATAGTGGTCCAGGGTCTTGTTAGTCCAGGTTTGTTTTGGAAAGACCAACATCACTTGTGAGTTTGTTAAACATGAAAAGCCTTGGCCTCTCCTGAACTGGTTCAGCATCTGACCTTAACAACATTCCTAGTTGGTTCACATGTGCATAAAAGTTTGGTGATGCTGCATCAGCTAAAGTTACTAACCTCAGATATTTATAGAGAAAGTGTCCTAAAGTTCCCACTGAGACCTGGGGATATTCATATTATATGCTTTTATGGGTAGGATGACATTGCAGTTTCTACTTTTTAGATTATAAAACTGCAATCATCATGTGAATGGGAAGATACCATCAGGTAAGTTTCTAATTGGGTTTGCGTTGTATTAGTGTTAATTGTTATGTATTATATATGTGCACACATGTTAAATATACATTTTATATAAATACAAATTATCTATATATTTTCTGTAGTTAATTAAAATAAGTATCAGTTGGCATAGTATTACATACACATTTGTTTGTGATAAGAGCATCTACCCTTTTTACAAAACTTTCACTACATTGTATCATATTTAAATAAAGTACTGCACTGTAAGGCATGTCTCTAGAATATATCTGTATTACATAACTGAACCTTCATATCTATTGGATGAAATTTTCATTTATCTCATTCCCTATCCTCTGGAAATGCAAATCTAAATCACAGTGAATCAACTTAAGCCTGTTATATGATTTCCATTTCCTTGATAACTGATCATTTTTGATTTATTTGTTGGCCATTGGATGTCTTCTCTGAAAAAAATGTTGATTATAGTCTTTTGATAATTATATTATTGTTTATCTTTTTCTCAGGCAGTGTCTTCTTAGATATCTCAGGATGGCTTC
The DNA here is from genome assembly GCA_964023405.1 of Apodemus agrarius. NCBI lineage: Eukaryota > Metazoa > Chordata > Mammalia > Rodentia > Muridae > Apodemus > Apodemus agrarius. The sequence goes on from OZ030020.1 coordinate 29,634,943, forward strand.
AAGTTCATGGCCCTTTGTCTCTCCAGAGTGCTTGGAGTATAAGCATGAGGTATCACACCTGGGTTTCTTTAACTATTTTTGATCTAACTATTACAAGTTTTGAGAGTTGCCTGTACTTTGGACATTGACACTTTTCAGATAGTGGCTTTTAATTACTTTACCCCACAGGCTAATTTCTTATGCTACTGAGGTATCCCATGCTACTGAAGTATCCCATGCTACTGAAGTGTCCCATGTTACTGAAATATTCCATGCTACTGAAGTATCCCATGTTACTGGAGTAGCTCATGCTACTGAAGTATCCCATGTTACTGAAGTATTCCATGCTACTGAAGTATCCCATGTTACTGAATTATCCCATGCTACTGAAGTATCCCATGTTACTGAAGTATCTCATGCTACTGAAGTATCCTGTACTACTGAAACATTGCTCAGTCACATAATTTTGTTTTATTTATTTTTTCATTGAAAAAGGAAGTAAAAACATTTTATGATAAAATTGAATATTTACATGGAAAATATTTCTGATAAAATTGAAGAAATATATAGAAAACCATGTTAAAATGGACAATTTTCATGGAAAATTAAGTGTAAAATGGTAGACATAAAAACATTGCTAAATTAATTGAAAAAGGATGCAGAAACATTTTATGATAGAATTGGAGATTTCATGTGGAAAATATTTCTGAAAAAAATTGTAGAAAAATATAGAATAACATGTTAAAATCGAAGATTATCATGGAAAATTACACATAAAATGGCAGGCATAAAATATTTCTAAGTTGATTGAAAATGGAATTATAAACATTTTCTGATAAAACTGAAGATCTATAAGGAAAATACTTCTGATAAAATTCAAGAAATATATAGAAAAACATTAAAATGGAATATTTCATGGAAAATTATGCAGATAAAATGGTAGACATAAAAATATTTCTAAGTTGATTGAAAGTGGAATTATAAACATTTTCTGACAAAATTGAAGATTTACTTGGAAAAAATTTCTGATAAAAATTGAAGAAATATGTAGAAAAACACATTAAGATCGACTATTTCATGGAAAAATTATATAGATAAAATGGCAGACAAAAATATTTCTAAGTTTATCAAAAGTGGGATTATAAATATTTTCTGATATATTGAAGTTTTATGTGGTAAATATTTCTGATAAAATTGAAGAAATATATAGAAAAAATGTTAAAATTGAAGATTATCATGGAAAGTAATAGATAAAATGGTAGTCATAAAAGACATTATTAAATTAATTGAAAGAGGAATTACAAACATTTTCTGATAAAATTGAAGATTTACAAGAAAAAATAATTCTGTTAGTCTATGACTTTTTATTAGAGAATTGAGTCCATTGGTGTTAAGAGATATTAAGGAATAGTGATTGTTGCTTCTCGTTATTTTTGATGGTATTTTTATGTTTGTGTGGTTACTTTCTTTTGAGTTTGTTGGAAGATTATGGAAGATTACTTTCTTGCTTTTTCTAGGGTGTAGTTTCCCTCCTTGTGTTGGTGTTTTCCATCTATTATCCTTTGAAGGACTAGATTTGTGGAAAGATATTGTGGAAATTTGGTTTTATCATGGAAGATTTGGTTTCTCCATCTATGGTGATTGAAAGTTTTGCTGGGTATAGTAGTCTGGGCTGGCATTTATGTTCTCTTAGGGTCTGTATGACATTTGCCCAGGATCTTCTAGCTTTCATTGTCTCAGGTGAGAAGTCTGGTGTAATTCTGATAGGCCTGCCTTTATATGTTACTTGACCTTTTCCCCTAACCACTTTTGCCTTTATATGTTACTTGACCTTTTCCCCTAACCACTTTTAATATTCTTTCTTTGTTTAGTGCATTTGGTGTTTTGATTATTATGTGCTGGGAGGACTGTCTGTTCTGGTCTCGTCTGTTTGGAGTTCTGTAGGCTTCTTGTATGTTCATGGGCATCTCTTTCTTTAGGTTAGGGAAGTTTTCTTCTATAATTTTGTTGAAGATAATTACTGGCCCTTTAAGTTGGAAATCTTCACTCTCTTCTATACCTATAATCCTTAGGTTTGGTCTTCTCATTGTGTCCTAGAATTCCTAGATGTTTTGGCTTACAAGCTTTTTGCATTTTACCTTTTCTTTGACTGTCAAGTCAATGTTTTCTATGGTATCTTCAGTACCCGAGATTCTCTCTTCTGTCTTTTGTACTTTGTTGTTGATGCTTGCATCTATGATTCTTGATTTCTTTCCAAAGTTTTCTATCTCTAGAGTTGTCTCCCTTTGTGATTTCTTCATTGTTTCTACTTTTATTTTTAGATCCTGGATGGTTTTGTTCACTTCCTTCACTTGTTTGTGTTTTCCTGTAATTCTTAAAGGGATTTTTGTGTTTCCTCTTTAAGGGCTTCTACATGTTGATCCACGTTCTCCTGCATTTCTTTAAGGGATTTTTGTCTTTTCTTTCCAAGGTTTTTTTTAACCTGTTGACTTATATTTGCCTGCATTTCTTTATGTCCATCTTGAAGTCCCATATCAGCATCATGAGATGTGATTTTAAATCCAACTCTTGCTTTTCCGGTGTGTTGGGGTATCCAGGACTTGCTGTGGTGGAGAACTGGGTTCTGATGTTGCCAAGCAGCCTTGGTTTCTGTTGGTAGGGTTCTTGCACTTGTCTTTTGCCATCTGGTTATCTCTGGTGTTAGTTGGTCTTGCTGTCTCTGGCTGGAGTTTGTCCCTCCTGTGGGCCTGTAAGCCTGTGTCCATACTCCTGGGAGACCAACTCTTTTCTGGCAGGGTCTGTGCACAGAAGGCTGTAGAGCTGCCTGGCTCCCTTGTGTAAATCGCACCTGGAAGGCTCCTGTGCCAGTTGCTCCACTGATCTTATGCCCATGTGCTCCTAGATGTCTCCATTCATAGAGATATTGTAGAGAAGGTAGAGATCTCACCTCTATATTCAGAAGTGGGGGAACTGCTGGGAGATCCCTCTCTCCTGGTGGGTGGTGCACAGAAGGCTGTGGAGTTGTTCCTTGGTGCAATTGGCAGCAGGAATAGTTTTGTTTTAATTCTTTTTAAATATTTAACTGCTGGACCTTTCTTGCCAATCTGTTTCATGAGTTTGCTATATTTAAATTACCCATTATACTCCATAACTTAATGTATTATTCATCATAGTTATGAATGTGAGGGCAATTTTTCAAAAGACAGCTATGCTCTAAGAAGAGGGACTAGGTGAGGTACTGAAAGAATAGTGATGGTGCATTCTGATGGTGTGTGTAGCTCTCAGGTTTGCCATGTTTAAAATGGAAGGGCTGGGAACTGCTTGTTATGAGCCTTTCAGAACTATAGATACCTTTGCAAAATAGCAAAATGCTGACTCTTCTGCAGGGTATTTTGTGAAGGGACTTATACAGAGAGTTTGGAATAGAATCCTAAACAATTCATACACACACACACACACACACACACACACACACACCCCTCAGATCTCTTCATTGGGTTTAGGTTTAGAATGCATGCAGGGACTTTAGCTCTACTGTTTTCAGTTTGTAAGAGGAATGGAAAGGCTGCTGGTAACTGCCATATCTAGAAGAATTAATGTTTTTAATAAAGACTCACTGGAGGCCTGCAACACAGGCCCAGGGCAACACAGTGAGATACCCATGTCCCAATCCCTTTCCTGCTGGGCCCCCATCAGCCCAGCAGCCATGAGGTCTGCCACATACTTTCTATGTTCCATCATCTGGCCCATACCTCTACATGCAATCTTGGATTTGCACTCCACTCCAAAGTCTACAGCTCCACCTGCCTCCTGGGAAGTGGCACTCTAGACAACCAGTCCCAGAGGCCTGCTAGCCCAGCCAACACCAGAGACAACCAGATGGCTTAAGGCAAGTGCAAGAACACAATCAACAACAGCCAGTGAAATATGGCACCATCATAGCAAGCCTAGGGTATCCTAAGACACCTGAAGAGCAAAACAATGACCTTAAATTTGATCTTTTGAAGATGATAGAGGCCTTTAAGCTGGAAATAAATAAATCCCTGAAAGATATACAGGAAAATACAATCAAGCAGATGAAGTAAATGAATAAAACTGCTTGATTTCAAAATGGATAGAAAACCTAGGAAAGAGACCAGGAATCACAGACACTAACATTACCAACACAATACAAGAGAAGGAACAGAGAATCTCAGGTGTAGAAAATACAGTAGAAGAAATTGATACAGTCCAAGAAAATACAAAAGCTAAAAAGGTTCGAATACAAATCAAAAGGAAATTTGGGACACTATGAAAAGACTAAACCTAAGAATAATAGGAATAGAAGAAGATCCCCAGCTCAAAGGACAGAAAATGTCTTCAACAAATCATAGAAGAAAACTTCTATAACCTAAAAAAAAAAAAAGAGATGACTACAAACATAGAAAGAGCTAAGAGCTTACACAACACTGAACAGATTGGTACAGAAAAGAAAATCTTCTTGCAACATAATAATCAAAACACTAAAGGTATATAGAACAAAGAAACAATATTACAAGCTGCAAGCCCAAAAGATATATAAAGGCAGACCTATCAGAATTACATTTGACACCTCAACAGAGACTCCAAACCCAGAAGGGCCTGGACACATGTCTTGCAGACCCTAAGAGAAAAAAAAGATGCCCAGAAAAACTTCGAATCAACATAGATGGAGGAACCATGACAGAACCAAATTTAAACAATATCTTTCTACTAATCCAGCCCTACAGAGAATACTAAAAAGAAAACTCCAAACCAAATGACAATAACTATGCCCAATAAAACACAGGCAATCTATCATCTCACAGCAAAAGAAAAAGAAGAGAAATACACACATACACACACACACACACACACACACACACACACACATACACACACACACACACACACACAGAAATACTACCAACATCAAAACAACAGGAATTATCTATCATTGGTCATTAATCTCGCAATATCAAAGGACTCAATTCCCCAGTAAAAAGACACAGGCTAAGAGAGGGGATGTAAAAACATGATCTATCTTTCGACTGCTTACAAGAAATACACTTCAGACAGAAAGATAGATATTACCTCAGAATAAAGTATTGGAAAATATTTTTTCCAAGCAAATGGATCCAAGAAACAGGCTGGAGTAGCTATGTTAATATCTAATAAAATATATATTACCAAAGGTAATCAAAGGAGATGGGAAGGGACACTTCACACTCATCAAAGAAAAAAAATTATGAAGAAGACAGTCCAATTCTGAGCATCTATTCCCCAATGCCCCCATAATTGTAAAAGAAACATTGCTAAAGCTTAAACCACACACCAAACTCCACACACTAATAGTGGGAGACTTCAACAGCCCATTCTCACCAATAGACAGGTCGTTGAAACAGAAATAATGAAACTAACAGAGGTTGTGAAACAAACATGCCTACCTAACAGAGATATCCTCAGAACCCTTCATCCAAACAGGAGAATACACCTTCTTCTCAGCACCTCATGGAACTTTCTCCAAAATTGACCATTCAATTGGCTACAAAGCAACCCTTAACAGCTGCAAGAAGATTGAAATAATCCCTTGCATCTTATCTGATCACCCCGGATTAAAGCTGGACTTCGACAACAACAGATACAATAGAAAGCTGACACACTCATGAAAACTGAACAACTCTCTACTCAATGTCTCTCTGCCTTTTACTTAGTTTGGCTAAGGATTTGCCTATCTTGTTGATTTTCCCACAGAACCAGTCCTTGGTTTTGTTCATTCTCTCTGTTCTTCCCCTTGTTTTTGATTGATTTCAGCCCTGAGTTTGATTATTTCTTGTCATCTACTACTTTTTGGTGTGCTTGCTTCTTTTTGTTCTAGAGCTTTCATCATGCTAATATTTGATATCTCTTCAACTTATAAAGGCATTTAGTGCTGCAAACTTTCCTCTTAGCATTGCTTTCATTTTGTCCCATAAGTTTGGGTATGTTTGCCTTCATTTTTCATTGAATTCTAGAAGGTTTTTTATTTCTTCACATCTTCTTTGACCCAGTGGTCATTAAGAGAGACTTGTTCAGTGCCCATGTGATGTCCTCTTTGTAAATTTTTTCTTTGATGGGTATAAAGTGTTCTTCCCCATCTCCTTTGATTACTTTCAGTAATATCTATTTTATTAGAGCTTAGAATGGATACTCAAGCTTTTTTCTTGGGTTCATTTGCTTGCAAAATGGGTGGTGGTGGTGGTGGTGGTGGTGGTGGTGTGTGTGTGTGTGTGTGTGTGTGTGTGTGTGTGTGTTTGTGTGTGTGTGTTTGTGTGTGTGTGTGTGTGTGTGTGTGTGTGTATGTTTTATTATATTGGTTATAATTGTGAGAAACTATTTATTGTGTTTCCCGAGTGTAGTTAGCCTCATTGTGTTGGAGTTTTCTTTCTAGTACCCTCTTTAGTGCCAGGCTGGACTTAGCCCCTCTGAACATATGTAACATATGTGTAGCTTGTTCTTCATTTGGTTCCCCAACATATGGAACACAGGTTATCCCTAATTTTGTTATCTTCCTGCCAATAAATCCTGTTTTCCTCCTTAGATCAGCTTTTCTGGCTTCAATAGGAGAGGATTTGCCTAGTACTGCAGTAACTTTATGTACCAGGGAGGGGGATGGCGGTTTAGTGTGTAAGGAGATGAAGAGAGAGTTGGGGAAGTACTTGAGGAGAAAGGCTGATATTGGCATGCAAAGTGAATATATACATAAATTAAATACATAAAATTAAAAAAAATGAAGAAAAAGTCTTGGAGAGATCAGAGATACAAGGGACACACCTAAACATAATAAAAGCAACATACAGCAAGCCAAAAGCCAACATTAAATTAAATGGAGAGATACTTAAAGCAATCCCACTAAAATCAGGGACAAGACAAGGCTGCCCACTCTCTTCCCATCTATTCAATATAGTATTTGAAGTTCTAGCTAGAACAATGAGACAACAAAAGAGATCAATGTGATACAAATTAGTAAGGAAAAAGTCAAAGTATCATTATTTGCCGATAGTATGATAGTATATATAAGCAACTACAAAAGTTCTACCAGAGAAGTCCTACAGCTGATAAGTATCTTCAGCAAACTGGTTGGATAGAAAATTAACTAAAAAAAATTAGTAGCCTTCCTATAAACAAATAATAATTAGGATGAGAAAGAAATTAGGGAAATGACACAATAGTCACAAATAATATAAAATACCTTGGTGTAACTCTAACCAAGCAAGTGAAAGATCTGTATGACAAGATCTTCACGTTCCTGAAGAAAGAAATCAAAGAAGACATCAAAAGATGGAAAAATATCCCATGCTCATGAATCTGAAGTGTTAAGATAGAAAAAATGGCCATCATACCAAAAGCAATCTTCAGGTTCAATACAATTCCCATCAAAATTTCAACACAATTTTTTACAGACCTTGAAAGAGCAATTCTCAACTGCATATTGAAAAACAAACAAAAAAACTCACAATAGTTAAACAATCCTGAACAGTAACAGAATGTCTGGAGGTATCACCATCCCAGATTTCAAACTGTACTACAGAACAACAATGATAAAATAAATGCATGATATTAGGGTAGAAATAGATAGGTTGATAAATGGAATGAAATACCCAGGAATAAGCCCACACTTGTATGGACACTTCATTTATTGACAAAGTAGAGAAAACTATACAATGGAAATGTAAAAGCATCTTCAACAAATGATGCTGGTCTAACTGGACGCCTGCAAGAGGAAGAAGATCAATATTTATTACTTTGCATGAAATTGAAGTCCAAGTGGATCAAACACCACAACCTAAAACCAGAAAAACTAAATCTAGTAGAACAGAGAGTGCAGAATATCCTTGAACTTATTGCTACAGGAGACAACTTCCTGAACAGAACACCAAATGGTTCAGGCACTAAGATTGACAATTAATAAATGGGACTTCATGAAAGTGAAAAGTTTCTGTAAGTCAAAGGACACTGTCAATGGGACAAAATGACAGAATACAGATTGGGAAAATATCTTCCCCGACCCTATATCTGACAGAGGACTAATATCTAAAATATATAGAGAAGTCAAAAAGTTAGACACCAACAACCCAAATAGCCACACTGAAAAAAAATGGGGCAAAGTTAAGCAGAGAATTCTCAAAAGAGGAATCTCAAATGGCTGAGAAACACTTAAAGAAATGTAGCAGATTTGCACTTAGTCGTCAGGGAAATGCAGTTCAAAGCAATTCTGAGATTTCACCTCACACCAGTCAGAATGGCTAAGATCAAAACCTCAAAGGACAGCACATGTTGGCAAGGATGTGAAGCGAGAAGAACACTCCATGGGTGTTGCACTCTGGAAATCCATCTGGCATGCACTCAGAAAATTAGAAACTGTTCTACCTGAAGACCCAGCTATACTGCTCCTGGGCACACACCCCTAAAATATTCCACCATAACCCAAAGACACCTGTTCTACTGTGTTCCTAGCAACTTTATGTGCATAGCCAGAAACTGGAAACAATCCAGATGTTCCTCAATTAGAGCATGGATACAGGAAATATGGTTCACTTACACAATGGTATGTGCTCACTTATAAGTGGATATTAGCCAGAAAGTACAGGCCATCCACATTATACTTGTCTTAGTCAGGGTTTCTATTCCTGTACAAACATCATGACCAAGAAGCAAGTTGGGGAGGAAAGGGTTTATTGAGCTTACATTTCCACACTGCTGTTCATCACCAAAGGAAGTCAGGACTGGAACTCAAGCAGATCATGAAGCAGGAGCTGATGCAGAGGCCATGGAGGGATGTTTCTTACCAGCTTGCTTCCCCTGGCTTGCTCAGCCTGCTCTCTTATAGAACCCAAGACTACCAGCCCAGAGATGGTACCTCCCACAAGGGGTCCTGAAGGGGACAGATACTCCACAGGAAGACAGAGTCAACTAACCTGGAGCCCTAGGGTCTCTCAGACACTGAACCTGTACATATGTAGCAGATTTGCAGCTTGGTCTTCATGTGGGTCTCCCAACAGCTAGAATGGGAGCTGTCCCTAAAGCTGTTGTCCGTCTGTGGAATATTGTTCCCCTAACTGGGCTGCCTTGTCTGGCCTCGGTGGGAGAGGATGCACCTAGCTCTGCAGAGACTTGATGTTCCAGGAAGTTTCCCATGCTTTCAGAGGAGAAGGAGAGGGGCTTGAGAGAGGGACTGTGAGGGGAGGCCTGGATATGGGGCAACAACTGGAATGTAAAGTGAATAAATAATTACTGGAAAAAGACTTATTATTGATCTTCATCATGGCAGTTTTGAGTTTAATATTGAGGGTAATGCTTTAGTGTGTTAACTTTGAGGTTTTGTGTTATCCTGCAGACATGAAAGTCGAGTGCTGAGTGTGGGTTTAGCAGTTGGCCAGGGAACTCTCTCAGTCCTTACTAGTCCTGTGGATCTGTGCATTGTTCAACTTCGTTTAGTTTAATTATTCGATATTACATCACATTAAAATGAAGCAACATTTTAAAAGAGCACAGTGCTGCATTTCAAAGTGTTAACAGTATTTTCCAGCCAGCACTTCTTTAAAGTTCTTTATGTCCCCACTAAATAAGCAGCACCCTGCCTCCTAAAATGCATTTTGATGCATTTCCCTCTCATTATTCCACGTAAAATGCATTATGAAGCATAGGACCTTCTGTAGCTGGTTTCGCTCATGTAGCATGTTGTTTCCAACGAATACAGCTTGCTGCTATATACATCCACCTGTTCTTATTCATTGCGTCTTACTAATGTTTTTACTCATATTTGTTTGCATGGCCATACCACATTAATTTTCCATTCATCCATTGCTACAAATTTGGGTCATTTCCACCTTTTGGCTACTGTGAATAAATTGCTTAACCTTTTGCTCCCAATTCCTTCACTAGCTGAGTAGAGGAATTATGTAATGCTTTCAGGGACAATGACTGGTTAATGAAAGTCATATGCCTGGAAATAAATAGAAGCTAATAGAGCCTTTTATTTTATTTTATTTTATTTTATTTTATTTTATTTTATTTTATTTTATTTTATTCTATTTGAAACCAGAGGTAAGGGTATTAAAATAGGAAGATCCTAATGTCCATAGTCACTTAAGGCAATGTTCCCATCTTGCCCAATTTGCATCCCCTGGTTTTCATATTTAGATTGTTCCTCTCCTTTTCTAGGCTTCAATATGGGTTCAGATCGTTCATTGCTCTACTTTTTGACTTGCCTGCTCATCTCCTTCTGCCTAGGTTTATTCAATCTTTTCTTTTTCTTTCTTTCATTCACCAATAAGAGCCAGGCTTAGTTCTGGGACTAGACTACCACAAGAAAGTAATTAGACTCCATGTGAGAGCTACTCTGTGGTATTATGTTCCAGACAAAGAAAGGCATATCACAAACAAATGAATCAACAATGGTTTGCTCTTGGAAATAAAACAAAGCAGAGAGAAAGTATAAGATAAAATATAGACTAAGTCATGGGGTCAAGATGGGCCTCTATCATAATAGTCCTTGTTCAAGATTCTAGTCGAGGTATATAATCACAGAGACCTATCTTAGTTGGAATCCCAAACAAGGGCTGTTATGGTTGTCTTTTTCATTACTGTGACAAAATATTTGAGATAATTCACAGGAGTAAATGCTTATTTTGATCATGCTATCTGAGGTTTTGATCCCTGGATTCTGACCCTGTTGCTTTGGGATTATGGCAGCACAGGATATTATGTCAGAAATGCCTGTCAGAGAGGCCTATATACTTGGTGGAGGCTGTAAAACAAAATGAGAAAAGAAGGACCTGGGATCCTGTATCCCATTCAAGGTCACACTTGCAACAAGCTGACTTCATTTCATTAGGCTCTACCATCTGAAGTCCCAACATCCCTGGTACCACTATGAGCCTTCCAGATGTTCAACATCCAAACTCGAAAAAAAACCACAGCTTTTTCTGCTAGAATGGACCCAAGCTTATTTTTATTTCAAAGGTGTCAACGTGGCTCTGCCATCCAAAAATACCATCAACATTTGTCCCCCTCTGTCTCCCTCCTCAGATTCCATGAGACATATTTTTGCCTCATGGAGTCTTCCCGAAGGCTCACTTTCTTTATGAGATCTTTCAGGGTGTGGATGGGGATCATCCTCTTCTCCTTCCTCCAGCCTCCAGTTCATTTAGGGAGAAGGAAAACATTACACAAAGGAAGCTTTCATCACAGAATTTTCACCATCTCAACAGCCTCAGGTGACGAGGACCATGGCTGGAGGCTATCGCTTCCTTCCTTGTTCAAGATGAAGACTTTCTGAGATTTGTCTCTGCTGGTGCAGAAAATGGGAGATCTAGGTTGAGTTTGGATCCTCTGCTGAGCAAGGCGGTCCTATTCGAACTCCATCAAGTAGCAACATTGGGGGAGCGGAGTGCCACTTGGAGTGACTTGTCTTCTGACAAGTTATGTATAATAGACGAATTTGTAACCTAATAGTTTTATATTGTCTTTAGGTAGAACATGGGGGATGAATGTACTTATTTCATTGAACTACTTTGATAATTTAGTGAGATAATGATTTATTTTGAGTCAAAATATCACTGGGCACACACACACACACACACACACACACACACACAACTGACACGTGTCACTGTGGACAAGTCAGTCCTTTGTACGCTACCTAATTGCTTGAAATCTAGTCTCCATGGAATATCCAGAAGGGCTGATGGTGTTTTGACTCAGGAAATGCTGTGATCAAATTAATTTAATGACCTCAAACGTGCATTTTAAAATTGAGAGAGAGAGAGAGAGAGAGAGAGAGAGAGAGAGAGTACAAACCAAGTACTGAGAGTAAGCATTATGTTAACTTTTAAACTTTAATTAGTGATATATATATATTTAAATAAAATAATATATAAAATATTCTTATGCTGAATCCTGAAATAAAGTGTATTTTAGTGTAAGTTATAATACTTGACAGACTCTAATGTATTTGCTCATTTTAGAGGCTGGGAGATCAAGAGGCAGAGGAAGGAAATGTGTTCCAAAATCACTAAAGAGGACCCAAAAAGGCTCGCCCCATGAAATCACAGCTTTTCTTGCAAGTTAGGAGTTGCCAGACAGACACTGTAGTTTCACTGAAGAGATAGAGGTTTCCATTTAGTCCATCAGAGACAAAAGAAACCAGATCCTTTGCACGAATTCAGGAAGCCAAGCTTCAAATCATCGAGGACCTGGAGTCCTGTGGGAGGCAGATATGCTGGCATGTCTCAGAGGAGGTCTACCAATTTATCTAATTGCCACTTCATTGGGTCTTGTTCTGCAGATCAAGGCTCAACTTGCTTTGTCATCTCTATGTCAGTATGAACTACAACTCCCTAAGATTTGCCTGGCCTATGCTATCCTCAACACAGTCCTAAGCTTTTTTTTTTTTTTTAAACCATTAACACCAGGGAATTCTGTTAAAAAGATTAAAATGATTATCTTCATCGTTTATTTTCTTGTATTCGTAAGAAAGACCTTGGTTAGATGCTATCTTCCTTTTAGTCAGTCACGCATTCTCTTTTTGACTTACCTGGGAGAAATGTATGTAGGATGCTTTCAAAGATTCTAGGTTCCAGGGACAAGGTTGTAAGAGAGCAGTGCCCTGAGCGATCTTTCAGAATGGCTAAGATCAGAAACTCAGGAGGAAACAGGTGCTGGCGAGGATGTGGAGAAAGAGGAACACTCCTCCAATGCTGGTGGGGTTGCAAGCTGGTACAACCACTCTGGAAATCAGTCTGGCGGTTCCTCAGAAAACTGGGCATGATACTACCGGAGGACCCTGCTATACCACTCCGAGGCACATACCCAGAGGATTCCCCAGCTTGCAATAAGGACACTTGCTCCACTATGTTCATAGCAGCCCTATTTATAATATCCAGAATCTGGAAAGAACTCAGATATCCCTCAATGGAGGAATGGATACAGAAAATGTGATATATTTACACTATGGAATACTACTTAGCTATTAATAACAATGAATTCATGAAATTCTTAGGCAAGTGGATGGAACTGGAGAATGTCATCCTGAGTGACGTAACCCAATCACACAAAAACACTCGTGGTATGCACTCACTGATAAGTGGATATTAGCCCAGAAGCTCGGAATACCCAAGGCACAATTCACATATCAAATGATGCCCAAGCAGAAGGAAGGAAAGGCCCCTGGTTCTGGAAAGGCTCAGTGCTGCAGTGTAGGGGAATACTAAGATACGGAAATGGGAAGGGGGTGATTGGGGAACAGGGGGAGGGAAGAGGACTTATGGGACTTTCAGGGAGGGGGGATCCAGGAAAGAGGAAATCATTTGAAATATAAATAAAGAATATATCTAATAAAAAAAAGGGAGCAATGCCCCTGACTGGTACCGTCTAGAAAGCGCTGTACACATTCCCTCCGCAACCCACACGAATCTGTGCAGGTGTTTTCAGGCATGCTCACTGTCTTGTCCCACCGTGCATCGGCTGGATTTCTGTGAGCCACATTTGCATCCAGGATCAGCAGCAAAGGAGAGTGTACTCAGTGGCATATCAAGGAGAAGTGTGGCAGTGGGAGAGGAACCACAAAACCTCAGAGACTCTGGGGGAAAACAGTTACCAGGTATCAGAAAGGTCCGAATGAACCGTGAAAGAAGTGAAAACACCCTCCCCACAGGCTATTCTCTCAATGTATTCTACATTCATCGGTCATCAAGGTTTATGGTACGGACAAAGAAGAGCAGGAAGAGGAGAGATGGCTGGAGGTGGGGAGGGTGAGGAAAAGAGGAGGAACACAGAGACTTATTCTGACTTAATTGTCTGGTTTGTTGGCCTTCACACTGGTAATACAGACCCACTTTGCCATACACAGCAACTTCTGCTCCTGCCTGCTGCCTACCTACACTAGTGCTGACATAAAAACATATGGCTTCCTCTACCTTGAGGTTTGGGAGGCAGGGACGGAGAGGGGGGGAAAACACTCCCAGAGGTATTCATACTCTAATTTGAAGTTGAAATAAATCATCAACACCACTAGTAACTTACAAATGAGAACAGAAAGGATGAGAGTCACACAATTAATATGTTTGTCTACTGCTCTCTCTCTCTCTCTCTCTCTCTCTCTCTCTCTCTCTTTTTTTTTTACAAAAAACATTTTAAATAGAAATGTAACTTCATTTTAACTAACATAGGGTACAACTGACAAATTGTTTCCAAGTTGGGTAAGAGAAGCTGTAGATACTGTACAGAAGACCTAAGCATACCTGAGAGACACCTGTTCTTCTGAAAGGTTCCCGACCAATGGCTTTCTGTTTTTTTTACAGGGTTCTCTCATACCCCGGGCTGACTGGCTGACATTATGACCTTAACTCTGGTTCCATATCCCAGGACTAGGGTGAGTAGAGTCTCATTCCCTTCCACATTTCTAGTGAGAGAAAGAGACCATCTGGTTGGATTAAAAGTGGCTTCCCCCTTGGCCTTTGTACCTTATTATTTTCCTCCTGTTGATGAATAATGAATGCCCAGCTCAGGGAATTCATAGAAATCGGTGTGCCAGGGCTTCTTGAGCGGAGCAAGCATGAATGCCAAGGGAAACAGAATACGCTCCATTTGGACAGAGAGGCCAACAAGGTTGCTCATTGTGTATGTGACAAAACAGAACTTAGGGCTTGCCTTAGAGACTCAGGAGACTCATCTTGAATTAGACTTGAGTCAAAGCGTTTGCTTTTCTCTAGTATCACAATCTGCCTCCTATCCTGTAACACTGAGACTGGGTTAAGAGTTGACTGCTATGAGGTGAAGTGGAAGTTATTTTATCACCAGACTCAGTTGGCCTGTCTCTCTTGATTCAAAAAGCCAAGGTTGCTTGATTGTCTTGGAATTTCAAAATAAGTGTTTTTGAGACAATATCTTACGTAGTCCAGGCTGGCCTCAAATTGAGGCTGGTCTTGAACTCCTGATTCTTCATCCGTCTCCTGAAGTACTGGGATTATAGTGTCTGCCATTATTATCAGATCTTAACCACTGGATTTATATTGATGTTCTGAGGTTGAACTGTTCTCACCATTTTTCTGGGCTTACCCTTTTTGTGAATGTTCTCTTGGGTGTAGATCTTCATAATGTTAAATTGCTAATACTTCTATTGTACTTTAGGTCAGTCACAGTGTATCTGTACCTTCATTATGCACAAACAGAGGCCATAAAATGGTGCCCATAGCATTATGGCATAGAATTCATTGGTTTTTACTTTTTTTTGACCCAAAAAGTTTGGGGTCAAAAAGTTTTAGATTAGGATGTTTCACCACAAAGTCTGTATCTCAGAAAACATTCTCTTCTTGTTCTGTTCAGGCTGCTATAACCAAATACTAGTGCATAAATTACAAACAATGGCATTTCATGCTTATTGCTGTGAAGAATAGGGAGTCCAATGGTAAGGTGCCTATAAGCTCATCCCCTGGAAAGGGTCAGTCATCTTGGGTGACCCTGTTAGACATGACAGATGGACCAAAGAACTCCTTGACCTTTTGCTCTGAGTCCTTTTACTCTGTGCCTGGTGGTTGAACTCTCACAAAGTAGTAAACTCTCAGAGGCTCCCCCTCTTCAATTATTATCATGTCAAGTAATCGATTTTGACATATACATTTTGTGGGTAGGGTGGGGTGGGCAGTACCTGAATGATGACAACACCAGTCGCCATTTTTCCTTGATGACAATCTTCCTGTTGTATTCTACTTGCCCTTTCCAGTTCACCCCGACTCCTAATGATCCCTACCCTAAGACACACGACATTACCTGTTGGTTCAGTTATCTATTGCTTTAGTTAGATACCTATTAGTTCAGTTGCATTGCTGTTTTCATTTAACCTAGAAAATAAGGTTTTTGTCTGGGCCCAAATTACTAATGCAAGTGATAAACTTAATATAAAAGGATTGAGCCCCTGGTTTAGCATCACACACGGAGAAATTTGGATTGTTGGAAAGAAGGCAGCTAGAAACTTTTTATAATAACATTTACTCCCCCTTTTTGTTAGTAGTGTGAGACCATGGTCTGTCCCATTCCACAACCCTCTTTATACACTTTGAAATCCACCTCTCGATACAGCATTGTTGATCTTACCTCCAGTCCCCTCTCCATCTCTTTTACAGTATCACAATGAAAATAAGGACCCAGCTACATAAAGAACTTAGCATGATCATCAGAGAAAGGCAAAAATAACGTTGAGGTGTTATGGCTTGGATCAGGAGTCCCTGTCCCCAGATGCTCATGTGTTGAATAACTAATCCCTGATGCCGCCATCATTTCTGGTCTCCTTCTTTCACCTCCCTCACTGTGATGTGTGTATCTGATGTAAAGGGACTTAGGAAGCAAAGGGTTCATTTAGCTTCCATTCTAGGTCACAGCAAGGGAAAGAATCCAAGCAGTAACTTAAAACAGAAACTATTGAGGAGCATTTCTTGTTGGCTGATCCTGTGTAGACTCATGCTTTGCTGGGTTTCTTATACCGTCTCTGGTGGGACCTTCCTGCCTTCTCCCATGTGCTTTCTGGTTCCCATGAGATGGGAACCAGCTTTTCTCTACCACACTTTCCTTGTTACTATGTCCACCCTCATCACAGGCCTGCAAGCAGGGACATCAAGAGGACGTGGGCAGACACTTCTGAAAATGTGAGTGAGAGAGAAAATCAATCTTCTCTCAAGTTCAATTTCTCAAACATTTTCTCACACAGACAGAGAAGTGGCCAACAGATTACAAGTATATCATTTTGGCTCACTGCTGATGAGTTGCAGAAGTAAATTGTGTGGTGAAAAGTCATAGCAAAGGCCGTACTTTACTTTTCTTACCCAGATAGTAATTTCCGGTTGGCATTATTTTCCTGTCCAATAACCTTAAAGCTTACAAGGGACCCAAGATCATAACTCTGAGTGCCTTTTATGTGTATATAAACATCTTATCAGGAACATTGGGAAACTTCTCAGGACCAGAAGCCAGGACAGGTCATATGAGATTTAGGAGGTACCTTTCTTCTGTTAATAATAAACCCACAGAAGATGAGAGGCAAGTGTCTGAATAGAAAGTTAACCATGACAAGGTGGGACTTGGAGTAAATGCCTCCTCAACGTTAGCACTCTAAGAGAGCTTCCTGAGTCCCAGGGTACTAAATAAGGTACCCGAAGGCAGTGAGTCTCTGGAGAATTCTCCTCGATCATTGACATTTACACCAGTGAATGGGAATGTGGCACCTGTGTGGGCCAAGAGAGCCCAGAGGAGCCCTTTTCTGTCAGCATTGGCTGATTCATCCGGAGTGAGCCAGAGGAGAACCCACACCTTAGAGGGTTTTTTTTTATGAGACAAGCTGTAAGAAAATTAACCATGGAGGTGGGAGGTTAGGAAAGTAGCTTTCTTAGAATCTCAGGGTAGAAATTATCGTATTTAGGATTAAAAACTGGAGTTGCTTTTCAAACAGTTCTACTCAAGTTAGCATGTGAGACAAATACAGACTGCAGAAAAATCTGGAAGTGGATATTTAAGAGTGAATCATTTGCTGCATTGCCTAAGAGAAAGAAATCCAGTCAAATGAACAAGTACAAATGTGTGCACACATCAATTACTTAACATACGCCACATCTCTTACTCTGTGGATTTATTCTGTATTATTTGATTAAGCGGTATGAAAGCCACAAGATTAAATCTCCAAATGGATTCTCACAAAGCATTGAAGACAGAAGGCGTCCATCTCTATAACCTCAGCAGCATGATTCTCAGGATATTTCACAGCTAACTGTATTATTTAACACACATAGTTATTTTCTCCCTGACAAAATACCTGAAGAAACAATTTAAAGGTGGAAGGACTTATTTGCGTTCATAGTTTGAGAATACAGTCTGTCATAGCAGGGAAGACACAGTGGCCCAAGTCAGGTTGGAAGTGAGAACTTGCTTATGTCTGGGTGGATTGAAAGGCTGCTGCCCAGCTGGCTTACTGCTTTTATTCAGTCCAGGACTCCAGCTCATGAGATGCACCACCTCCATTTGCAGATGATCTTTCTTCCTTAGTTAAGGCCTTCTGGAAGCTCCCTTAAAAGCACATTCATAAGTGTCACTCCTAGGTGACTCCAAACCCAGAGAGGTTGGCCATGTTACTCAATCATCACACCATTTCATAGCAAAGAGTTCCAAACTGACTCAAAGCTAGCTGTAGGGCTGTGGGCAGCTGTGTTTTACCCAAGACCATGATGGAGCTAGAATCTTGATTGTCATTGAGATGTCACATCTCTTTAAAAATTTTTATAGCAGATTTAGAATATAATGGCCTAAATGCCCCTGAAGCAGTAACCCTGCCTTTCACGGCACTCATATTTTTGATGCATTTCTCTCAGGGGTCTTGGATATTATTTTTTAACCTCTGTATGTATTCTCTGCTAGTGATGATAGGAGGATGTCATTGAGACCATCGGTTCTGAATGGACATTGGAATCTACGCTGATTCCCATATCCACTTACTAATTTCAGGAGCTGGGCACATTTTTAAGCTTTCTGTGTCTTTGGTTTATTCAATTGTTGGAACTCGTAGTTTCAGGAGTGTTTAGAATGGGATCCAGCACACAGACATTGTTAGTTTTCTGTTGCTCATAATAAAAAATATGCTATATTTCATTGTTGGAGCATGCAGGATAATTTTAAGTGGTTTCTGTTACTCCAGTCATAAATGATAAGAATATCATTTATTCTCAACTTAAAATAATAATAATCATAAAGCATCATATACCGATTGCTTCTCAAGTGACAAGGATGTAGTCTCTAATTTCTGTACATAGTGCTCAATATTTTAGCTATTCCAGTGTTAAAAATGGCAAGATAATAAGCTTGTAAATTGTCAGGCTTAAGCGTATCACTTCGGTGTAAGAGTAAAAGCAGAAGTTATATTTCTATGGACCTGGTAATAAAAATATCTTGATTTATTACCCACATCACCACTTCCAAACAATTCTGAACATTTCACATGTCTCTGAGCTGTAATTTTCTTACCTGATAAGGGGGAACAATAATCACCACTTTAGAGACATGTTTCCAAGCTCTGTTTCCCTTCCCTGATGCCTAGCAGGCCCTTCAAGCATGCTTTCTGGGAGAGCAAACCAAACATTCACCCATTAACCCTCATCAGAGGCTACTGGCCATTTAATTTTATTTCTGAGAACTATAGAACACTAATAAATTTTCCTCATGCTAAATCTAGTACAATTACTTCATCATGTATTATGAGCCTGGTCATACATTATTCTTTGTTTCTATGGGGCTATATACTCTCTTCAGATGATACATAGAAGATATGGGCTTTAGAATATTGATAGTAATTTATGGGAGTTATTTTGTTTTTATTTTATCAATGTACATTAAAAGTGGGCAAACATTTGGAAAAGATGCAACGTTGTCATGGAAGAGAAAGCATACACGATGGAGTGAGGTAACCTGAACTTGGGTGCTGGTTATGGGTACTGGGAAAACCATCCAACATCTGTATGCCCAAATTGTCTGTTTGTGATTAAGGAAATGGCATGCTCTGGAATGTGAACATTTAGTAATATTTCTATAATATTCCCACTCATCCTTCCCCATTTATTTTCTTTCCTTTCTTCTTCCAAGTCTTCTTTCCTATCTGTCATTCTTCCTTCGTGATTCATGAGCCAGTGTTTGGTAAGGGTTATGCCCAGGGCCAATGAAATATTTGGGGAGATGTTTTATGTAAATAAAATTCCATCCATTCCTTTGAATGATTGGGGCAATAGTGCATCCATGTTGTACCCAGTATCCCTGAGCCTAGCAGGGGCTTTATGTGAATTTGGACGCATCTACCTTTCTAGATACTAATGCCCTAGCTCCAGAAAACTGCCCTTCCTGCAGAAACAGCTGCAGTTTGAATTCTTTTACAAGAAGAATCATCTTTTGTTCCACAATGGGGCAAAAGGGGAACATTGCCAACCCTGTGGTAATGGGGAAACATTGAAGTAGATAATGCTGCATTTAGCAGAGATCACGTATCGTTTGAGTGAATGGTTGAAACATTATGTACAAGAAGCGAAATGAGATGGCCTCTCTATATCCCCATGATCCATAGTAAAAACACAAATCCACTTTGCCACCAGCATAGTTTTATTCAGATCCATCTTGTCAGATATGCTTGGGAACCAAAGCATGCAAATTTCAATTTTGATCTCCCGGTAGTTGCTAAGAGCATTTAGTTTTGATTTTCCCCCAATCTAGCATATGTTAAGAAACTCCCACAGCCTAATTCCCTGAAGTAGTTACTCAAAACTGATGTAATATTTTAATTCCACAGTAAACTTGAGTGAAATATAATTTAGCTGGATGCTTAACTAAATAGATAGCAATTTACCAAGTAATTCAAAATTATAGAGTGGCCCACACAGAGATGTGGGAGGTAAGAAAACACACAATGGGAGAATTTAAGTGTATATATGAACCTAGAGTGCCAATGCTTTGAAGGGCTACTAGATCAGCAGGTACTCTTTGAAAACCTCTGTGCAATTGTCCATTAATGGGGCAGGTTAGAGAAGTGAGATTCAACTATGGAAAAGACAGGATTCAAGAAAGGTGATATATTGAATATTTCAGAATCTTTAAGCCTTAGAAATAAGAAAATAAGAAAAGCAAAGACTAGCTATCAATAATTGGCGATTTTTCTTATTCAGAAAGTGGCTAGAACTTTGCTCTGTATCTTTTATAAAAATTCTTTGGGATTAAGGTTTATTTGAAATCTGTAGGCATGCCTACAAATATTGGTTCCTAGGAGACTGAGACAGCAGGATTTCAAGTTTGAAGTCCACGTGGGATATACAATGAATTCCAGGCCAGCTTGGGCTATACAGTAGGACTTTGCATAAAATTAATAAATGAGTAAAATCAGAAAGCAACTCCAAACTACATTCTTATCTCCTGATCCATTTCCCTTGTTTGGCTTGACGAGGACTATTTGACTAAGAAGAATTTGTGATCAGATCAGCATGAGGTTCATTCATTCTCCATCTGAAGGAACATCCCCCATTGCTAGAACTGAGTCTTTAAAATGTTCCGGAAAACCATGTGTAGGTTCCCCACAAAGGAAAGTAGAGAGAAAGGGTTCTTGGAAATGTGATCTGAAGTAGTTGCCCTTAAACCTTCTAAAAGCCTTCTGTGTCTACCATGAATTCTTTCTGATCCCCCCTTTGCCTTGGGACACTGGTTCCTAGGAGCTTGACAGAAGATGAAACTACCCCACCCAATGTTTTAACTGAGTCACAGATGTGCAAGTGCCTGCAGAGTGCTTGGCAGGGGAGATGATATCTAATTGTAGTGAAACTGTCCAAAGAGCAGAGCTGGAATCAGAAAATAAGAGAAGAAAAGTCTACCCAGGATAGCTTAGAGGCACATCCTTATGAAAGATCACTTGGGAAGATCTATCTGTATGGGTAGCAGTCAAATAAAGACTATGTAAGTGCTTTTGGACCTTATAACTTCCTGCTTCATATCTGCCATGCTGGTAGTCACATTTTCC
The DNA here is from genome assembly GCA_964023405.1 of Apodemus agrarius. Lineage (NCBI taxonomy): Eukaryota > Metazoa > Chordata > Mammalia > Rodentia > Muridae > Apodemus > Apodemus agrarius. The sequence goes on from OZ030020.1 coordinate 29,656,487, forward strand.
AGATGGGAAGAAATGCTGAGGGTGGATATTTCCTCCTTCTGTTCACTGCCTGCCTGCCTACCTGTCTGCCTGCCTGCCCTCCTGCCTGTCTGTCTGTCTCTGACTGGAACAGCTTAAGGAAGAAGGTGGCTATGGCTGGTACTTTGATACACAAATCTGGGGTTCTCAACATTTTCTACCAATGTGACTGGTCTTCTTAAGGTTTTATTTTTATGTGTATTTCTGTGCCTAGGAGTATGCCTATGGATGTGGATTTGTGCACATGAGTGTAGAGCCAAACTTGTGTTCTCTATACTAGCTGTCTGCCTTTTAGTTGCTGAGCCATCTCTCTAGTCTCCATGCTTCATGATAAGATTTTTTTTTGTTTTTTTTTTTTTTTGAGACAGGGTTTCTCCGTGTAGTCCTGGCTATCCTGGAACTCACTCTGTAGACCAGGCTGGCCTCGAACTCAGAAATCCGCCTGCCTCTGCCTCCCAAGTGCTGGGATTACAGGCGTGCGCCACCACGCCTGGCTCAAGATTTTTTTAATTAAGCAAAAATATACAGTTAACTTTCTGTGTGCAAAGCACATTGTGTGCTAGACCCAGCTGAAAATTGTAAGAACCATGAGGTCTGGCTCCCATTCCTTGGGAACTACAGTTTAAAGAAGGGGGTATAAGAAACCATGAAAAGAATTCTAGTGCAAAGTAAATCCCAGTAAGTATTATAACAGGTAAAGAGACAGCATCTCCTATAGCAAGTGTATATGTGCACTGAATGTGCCCATGTACCTATATACATGTGATTGTGTGTGCAACAAAGCAATCCATTAGTTTACATCGGGTATCTCCAGTATGGTTTATCACATTTTAACTGGAGAAGTAGATATTCTAAACAATTCCTGCTTCTCTTAAGTCAATGAGAGCGCATCCATGGGTTTATATATTTTTCAAGGACACTGAAAATATTTTAAATCCCTGGACAGAAAAACATTGCTGCATAATATGGTAACCTTAAACTATTCTTTCCCAAATCCAGATCTGAACATTTGTCATCCATTCTGAGGAAATAAATGCTGAGGTAAGTGGTATTTCTCACATGCCCCAAGAATGTGACGCACTCCACAAAGCATGGCAGACGTGAAGTGGGACTTAGTTGGTCAGTGTGGAAGTGGGAGCAAGGAGAAGAGGGGATGCATTTGGGGAATTTCCTCAGATGGTTAGATTTTGGCAATAGCAATGAAATAACCCAACACTCACTGAAGAACTCCCTTTAGAGACTCCTATTTTGGGAACATGATGGCAACAGGATGCAATGGAATTTACTGTCCCAGACTTTGAATTAATGGACTCAGATGTGGCAAAGAACATCTGGATGACACAGATAAAAGTCACAGTAGTCTAGCATAGGAGGTTTTCCACAAGATAGGAGGACGGAGGAGCACACTGGCTCAGAGATTTCCAGGAGGAAGTGAGTTTATTTTTTAAGTGGGGTTTTCTGGACCAGATGGGAATGAGACACGTGGAAAAGAGGGCTTCTATTCAAGATTGAGAAATACCATATTGTTTCTCACATGCCCCAAACACTGCATTTTTATCTCCAACTTCAGGGGAAGCTATCAACCTCTTATAGTCCATGGAAGTCCATAGGTCAAGGTTAAGATACCCTGTTCTAGCATTTATGAAACTGGAGTGTTGAAAGCTTGTTGAGCAAAACAGGGTTCCTTTTTCTTCTCTAACGGACTGGGAAGCAACACACAATACTGAGTGGCTATAAAAGCTCCTCTGCCTTCCCAGTTACTTAATTGTATGAACTAATTACCCAGCTATAAACGCCACTGTGATATGTCCCATTTCCACCCACCGTCCTTTGCTTCTGAATGTTTTAATTTTGTAGTTCTCTTTAGACTAACATTATGGAAAATAATGATTGTGGATCTCTTGAAACAAAGATGATTGCTTTGCAGATACCTTTTTTTTAATTACTAATATAGTTGTGTTTCTTTCTATTTCCCAATAAATGAAACTTCAGGTATCAATTATAATTAAATTTATAAATATATATATATATAATTATAAATATAATTATATAATATAAATATAATTAAATTTCAGAGCTTTAGAAATGAAATATGCTTAAAAAATAGTCTATAATATTATGTAAAGTTATACTGCTTTAAGCTCTTCCACTTAATAGTCATTGGCTACTCAACAAAGAATAATGTAGGTGGAGCCTGAAATTAAGATTTTTTTTCAGATTAATGCAGTAGATTAAGTGCCTATATTCTACTCCTATAAAACTATGTTAATAAAAGTACTATGTGGTTTTGGCATAATAGTCTACTCTTGCTCAAGGATGTTAGTTTTGGAGAAACATGTTCAGTTTACTATCAGGAACTAGAACTCACTGAGAACATGACATTTCTTCAATATTTGGCCCCAGGTTATTGCAGTGTCAATAACCTTGCATGATTTGAGACATGTTGCACAGTGTTAGACAACAGTACAACTTGTAGATTTGGTATTTACTGACATGTTAGCATTCCCACAGTGGGATCCCTGTCTTCTTGAAGCAGAGCTCATACTTGAGTCTCAGGAATGTTGTGCATCAGCACTTTAAATGCAAACAGTATCTTAGACCAACTGTTATCATGGTGACTCACCAGCTGGAAAATGGCTACTAATGGGAACACACTGCTTAGTGGAAAAACAATCTGGTGTGGTAAGAAAAATACCATCCCATTCTCTCTTGCCTTATCTGAGCATTATATTTGAAAGCAGATAATCCCCCAGCCACCAAATAATTCTTCCTGAATCAACAGGGAAATGTTGGGCATACACCAGGCTAGATATTTACTCTCTAGGTCCGGTGCAAAACGACAGAGACAAGATTCTTGTTGAAAATTGATTTAGAATTTCAAAAAGGAAAGAGCAGAGAATTAAGCCAAGTATGAGGTCCTTCACAACACAGGGACTTACTATGGGCTTGTCTGTAAAAATAGGGTAATTGAACACATCAATTTCTAGGCAATCTTGTCATTTCAACTTTCTGCCATTTGCAGCATAGCTTTTTTTGTAATCCAGTATTGAACAGCTGAAGGATAAAAAAAATTTATTCTCTCTAATACTACCTTTCCTACTGCATATGCGTGAGCACCAGCATTCTAACCCTTCCTCAAAGCCAGCCACCTTTTTTACTCCCTTGTAAACAATCATCAAGTTTTATCTTTTTGAATATTTTGTGTTTATTTCTTCTTTACCCTTATCATGGCTATGGTCACATTCCAGAATCTGGTCGATGACAACCTTTTGGATGATGTATCATCTACAACCATCATCAACTAAAGCACTGCCACAAACCAGTTCACACTTAATGAGCCTCACAGAAATTCAGAAATGGGTTAATTCAGGTTGGAGTTAAGTTCTGTTTCTTAAGGCAGAGTCAAAGTATCTCCTAGGACAGAATCATATGCAAAGACTTATGAGGTTGAAGGCTATGCTGTCCAGGTGGCTCTTTCACATGGTTGGTGAGAAAGCCTCAATTTGTTCTTCAGAAGGACCTTGCTGTGAATTTGCCCGGTTATTAGACTATGTAAACACAGTCTAAGAACTGTCTTTCTATCCAAGTGGAGGAATGAAGAGCAACAACCAGATGAAAGCCATACTGGCCACTAATGAGCTTGAAAGGTCATGTTCAATCCCTTCTTCTATATTCTACTTTTTAGAAATAAGTAACATAATTCAGTCTATGTTCAATGAAGGAGAATACACTTCATCTTTTGATAGAAGGAATATCCAAAACTTTATAATAAAAACCACCACACAATTCTTTAGTTTATCTCTGTAAGCCACCTTTATTTTCCTTCCAAATTCTACCACTTTGAAAAGACTTCAGTTCATTAGTTTTCTGACTCCATGCAAATGAATTTAAAATCTAAATGAGTGAGGGTGTTCCTTATAGTTCTAGTGGCATATCTATAATCCATGCCACTCCTAACCTTTCTATTCTCTCGATATCAGAATTCCTACTCACCAAACCCAACCATACCTGGTTCTTTCTCTTATGAAGATACTATGTGTTGGTCCTGTTTCTCCAAGCTTAAGTGTCCTCTTCTTTGGTAATTTACATATCGAGAAAAGCCCATTCAGTTACTTCTCAGATGTTATGTGTTATTTTTTCAGAGTGCAATAATCATGCTTTTCTTCTGTTTTCAATTTTTAGCTTCTATGTAGAAGTACAGTTGGTTCATTGTATGTCACTCATAAAACCAGGTAATGCATTGAGACAAAATTTTAAGGACGCATCTTTAAAATTTTTAACATATTCTTATGCAAAGCTTATAGGCACCCTTGGAAGACTTTTTAGGCATTGTTAGTGTTTCTTCTTCAGTCCTAGGCATGTGTTTGGTGTTAGACAGACAATTGGAGATTATAACATCAACAGGAGAGAGTACTTCTCTACTAAGTACCTTTCTTGTTGTTCTCTTAAATTATAGCCATTCGGAAGCACTTGAAAGACTTAAACTTGATTTTCTCTTACTCTGAGACTAATGTGATAACGGGAAGAAACCACTTCAAAGTGATTACTAGTTTTGTTTCCCTTCATCAAATCACCTTCCAGTTATGTATTAATTTATCATACTGCTAACTAAATTGAACCTATATTTGATATTTAAATCATCCCCCTGTTGATTCTGAATTTTCATAGAATGTAAAAAAAAAAAAAAACATTACAAATAAAACTTGCATCCCTGAAAGTTTTATATGTCCCTTGACAAGTCCTAGATGGACATCTGTGGAACTGGCTTCCAAATGTCTCTCTCTCTCTCTCTCTCTCTCTCTCTCTCTCTCTCTCTCTCTTAAATTTCTAGAGATCCTTAATGAGGCGAGGGAGCAAGATTTTTAGTGAAACATTGCAGCTGTTCTGGCTTTGCATCCATAAATGTGCCTTAAAAACTCATGAACTGGTCATGAGAGTGACCCCAGGAAAACCTTTGGCCACGGGTAACTGAATCACGCTTCCCAAAAGAAAGCATTAAGGTCAGAGTGAAAATCACCTGGTACAGAGTTTATGAAACACAATGCATTTTCTGTTGGGTAGGTAAGCTAAAATTTTATTTGTCAAAATCAGAACCCGAAAAGAGCATCAATAAATAGTGTAAGTGACAAAGCTAATATTAGGTCTGAGACTTTCTGTCTCCTGGACAAAGTAGCTTGCTTGTATTAAATCAATGGACTGGTTCTACAGGGTTTGGGAGCTGTGACTTCTGACCTTGGGCTCCAACTATGCTTTCTTTTTCTCTGCAGAAGAATTCATCCGGAGACACAACATTAAAATTTCTCAACTTTTTTATTTTAGTGAGGAAATTTCCCTATTGGGTGAAAGAAAAGTTATCCATGGTCAGTATTGCACGGACTCTTATGGGTTGAATTGTGTGTTGTGTGTGTGTGTGTGTGTGTGTGTGTGTGTGTGAGAGAGAGAGAGAGAGAGAGAGAGAGAGAGAGAGAGAGAGAGAGATGGATTCTGGATGACATTCTTAGTGTTTTTTTTCACCTTATTATTTGAGTTAGGGTCTCTCAGAACCTACATGGAGCTAACTAATTTGACAAAATTAGCTACTAAGCAAGCCCTGGGGACCATCTTATCTTCACCCCTTCATGCTTACACTATAGAAGTGCTTCTGACACACTAGGCCTTCTTTGTGGATTCTGGGAACCTGAACACAGGTCCTCGTGATTTCAGAAAAAGCCTTTTACTATCCGAATCATCTTTCTAGATGTCCTCATCTATTGCCAAATTTAATTTTATTTTCATCAGAAGTAGGCAGAAAGCAAAGGTTATGGGGAATCTGAAGTGTATGACAGTCTTCTCTTCATTCACTCTCCCTACCATTGGTCTGGGCCACTCTTTCTTCCTAAACAATCTTCAGGAAGCAAACAATACTTCAGGATATTTTATTCACCTAGAGATGTTAGGTAGTATGTTGCCTGGGGTTCACCTTCCATGTATATGTGGACTTTCTGTTGTTTTTGTTGTTATTTAAGACCACCCTTAGTCTGTGGTGACCTGACAGGCTGCATGGGATTATTTCAACTTTCTTTCCTGTATCTGTTGAGGCCTGTTTTGTGACTGATTATTTGGTCAGTTTTGGAGAAGGCACCATGTGGTGCTCAGAAGAAGATATATTCTTTTTTTCTAAGAGGAAATGTTCTATAAATATCTGTTAAATCCATTTGGTCCATAACTTCTGTTAGTTTCAATGTGTTTCTGTTTACTTTGTGTTTTCATGATCTGTCCATTGATGAGAGTAGGGTGTTGAAGTCTCTGACTATTATTGTGTGAGGTGCAATGTGTGCTTTGAGCTTTAGTAGTTTCTTTTAAGAATGTGGGTGCCCCCAGTAGCATATGCTCTAAGATCAAGAATAGGCAAATGGGACCTCATAAAATTACAAAGTTTCTGTAAGGCAAAAGACACTGTCAAAAGGACAAATCGACAACCAACAAATTGGGAAAAGATCTTCACCAACCTTACATCTGGCAGAGGGCTAATATCCAATGTAAACAAAGAACTCAAGAAGTTAGACCCCAGTGACCAAGCCCTCTCAGTCAGTCAACAGGTTTTCCAGTGCAGGAGTGAGGATTGAAAAGAGACAATTAGACAAAACTGCAGTAGGACCCCAGTCCATTCTGAGATTGAAGGGTGGGTTTAATAATTTTCAACCCCCTTTTATACCAGTTTAATTACATGCAGGAATCAAGGTCAAAAACAAGACAACAAACACAAAATTGTCCAAGGGTGTGTAAGGATTACCAAAATACCTGAGCCTACTTCCTTGGCCAAGCCCAGGATCTTGCCTGAAGCTTGTTTCTCTCCTTCCACCCTAAGATAAAAATTTCTGCCTTAATCTACTTCCCTGTTATACCTCAGTGTCAGATTCCACTGGAGCCCTTGTCCTTGGTCAATGTCAAGTTCCTGTCAGGCAGCATGGCACTCAAATAAGGCTCTCCACACCCCAGAAAACCAAATAACCCTATCAAAAAATGGGGTACAGAGCTAAACAAAGACTTTTCACCTGATAAAATTTGGATGGCTGAGAAACACCTTAAAAAATGTTCAACATCATTAGTCATTAGAGAAATGCAAATCAAAACAACCCTGAGATTTTACCTCACACCAGTCAGAATGGCTAAGATTAAAAACTCACGAAACGCTCTGGAAATCAGTTTGGTGGTTCCTCAGAAAATTGGGCATGTCACTTCTAGAGGACCCTGGCATACCACTCCTGGGCATATATCCAGAGGATTCCCCTGCATACAATAAAGACACATGCTCCACTATGTTCATAGCAGCCTTGTTTATAATAGCCAGAAATTGGAAGGAGCTCAGATATTCCTCAAAGGAGGAATGGATACAGAAAATGTGGTATATTTATACAATGGAATACCACTCAGCAATTAAAAATAATGAATTCATGCAATTTGTAGGTAAATGGTTAGATCTGGAAAATATCATCCTAAGCGAGTTAACCCAATCACAAAAGAATACACATGAAATGCAATCATTGATAAGTGGATATTAATGAGCCCAGAAGCCCTAAATACTCAAGGCACAACTAGCAATTCAAATGATTCACAAGAAGAAGAAAGGAGAGAACCCTGGGCCTGAAAAGATTGGATCCAGTTTTGAAGATCCAGAACAGAGAAATAGTGGTGGTGGTGGGGCGGATGATTGGGGAATAGTTGGGGGGAGGAGAGGACTTATGGGATGTATGGTGGGGGGGATCTGGGAAAGGGGGAAGCCTTTGGAATGTAAACAAAAAATATAGAAAATAAAAAAATAAATAAAGAAACCTCAGGAAACAGTAGGTGTTCGCAAGGATGTGGAGAAAGAAGAACACTCCTCCACTGCTGGTGGGACTGCAAGCTGGTACAACCACTCTGGAAATCAGTATGGCGGTTCCTCAGAAAACTGGACCTGATACTTCTGGAGGACCCAACCATACTACTCCTGGGCATATACCTAGAAGATTCCCCAGCATGCAATAAGGATACATGCTCCACTATGTTCATAGCACCCTTATTTAAAATAGCCAGAAGCTGGAAAGAACCCAGATGTCCCTCAATGGAAGAATGGATACAAAAAAATGTGGTATATACACAATGGATTACTATTCAGCCATTAGAAACAATGAATTCATGAAATTCTTAGAGAAATGGATGGAGCTGGAGAACATCATACTAAGTGAGGTAACCCAGTCTCAAAAGAATACCCATGGTATGCACTCACTGATAAGTGGATATTAGCCTAGAATCTTGGGACACCAAAGATACAATCCACATACCAAATGATGTCTGACAAGAAGGAAGGAGTAGACCCTGGTGCTGGAAAGGCTCAAAGCATCAATGTAGGGAAATACCAGAACAGGGAAGTGGGAAGGGGTGGATGGGGGAACACGGGGAGGGAAAAGGGCATGTGGGACCTTTGGGGGGCAGGGAACCAGAAAAAGGGGAATGAAATGTAAATATAGTATATATCCAATAAAGAAAAATTCCCAAGTGCCAGATACGAGCCTGGAATTTGTACATGTCTCTGAGTTAAGTGTAATTTCTAGATTGACTATAAAAAGAGCACATTAAGTCAGAGGCTAAATGGAAATAAATAAAATTAACGGCTCCACGGTTAATCCTGTACACCAAGGATATGCCCCTCATGTCTTTCCTGGTGAATTCCAACATTGGATATCCCATGAGTTTTCACTGGATTTGTTGAACTTTTGGTAACAACCTTTGAGCTGTTGTAGTTGAGGAGGCTGGCTGCTAAAGGGCTGGCCATCTTTAATTACAGTGAAGTGCATAAACGTGTCACGAGAAAGGAGATTGGGGATGGACTAGGATTTATACACAGTGGAAAAAGAGGGAAGAGAAATGATCTAGAATATTAATGCCTCATTTATCAGATATTTATTAAATCCCTGCTATAGCTCATGCATTATACTAGGTGCTAAGGGTTCAGTGCCTAATGATATTTAATTTCTATCCTTAAAATGTTTATGATACTGAACAGACAAATGGGTCAACTGGTTATAAAACAAAACTATAGTGTACAATCTTTTATTCCTATTTCTAGAGACTATGCTATGCTGTATTCTGTAAAAATACTCCACAGTCCTGGGCACTGATTGCTTTATGGGTAGACAATAACTTTGGTCAGTAGAGACTCTCCTGATATTGATATAGAAAATGGGAAGGAGGAGGTGCGTTTACACCAGGATCATTGGGTTTTGAACTTGTAATCACAAGATCTCTAGAGCCGCCTGTTCATTAATGTCCTGAAGACAGCTACTTGACAATTCAAACAGAGATTGTTGATGTGGCAAAATACCTGACATCTTATGGAAGGATGGGCTTATTTTAGACAACAGCTCAAAGGTACAGCTGTGGGGAGCATCTGGTTGGAGTACGTCACACTGCAGCAGCAGCAGCCAGGAAACCCGGAAGAATGTGCATGCTCAATTCTCTTTACCATTTTTGTTTTTAACCCCTGCCCTTTGGATGGAGCAGCTCACATTCAGGTGGATGTTTCCTCCTTAATTAACGTAATCTAGACAATCCCTCATGAAATGGCCACGCCCACAGGGTTGTCTCCTGGGTGATTCTAGATCCTGTCAAACTGAGAACGCGCATGCGCACAGAGTGAAAAAGCAGATGCTTTTTTGTTGGGGGGGCTTCATATGAAATCATATTTTATGAAATATACAAAGTCTGTTTAAAAAAAAAAAAGAATGTGGGTGCCCTTGCATTTGGAGCATAGATGTTCAGAATTGAGAGTTCTTCTCGCTAGATTTTTCCTTTGATGAGTATGAAGTATCCTTTTTGATAACTTTTGGTTGAAAGTTGATGTTATTCAATATTAGAATGGCTACTCAAGCTTGTTTCCTGGGACCATTTGCTTAGAAAATTGTTTTCCAGCCTTTTACTCTGAGGTCATGTCTGTCTGTATCACGGAGGTGGGTTTCTTGTATGCAATAAAATGCTCTGGATCTTATTTATGTATCCAGTCTGTTAGTCTATGTCTTTTTATTGGGGCATTGAGTCTATTGATGTTAAGAATAGCTATTAAGGAATAGTGATTGTTACTTCCTGTTATTTTTTGTTATTATTTTTCTGTTTGTATAGCTATCTTGTTTTCGGTTTGTTGGAAGAAGATTACTTTCTTGTTTTTTCTAGGGTGTAGTTTCTTTCCTTGTGTTGCCACTTTCCATCTATTATCCTTTGTAGGGCTGGAGTTTTGGAAAGATATTGTGTAAATTTATTTTTGTCATGAAATACTTTGGTTTCTCCATCTATGGTAATTGAGAGAGTTGCTGGATATAGCAGTATGGGTTGGCATTTGTGTTCCCTTAGGGTCTGCATGACATCTGCCCAAGCTCTTCTGGCTTTCATAGTCTCTGGTGAGAAATCCGGTGTAATTCTGATAGGCCTACATTTATATGTAGCCCATGGACGTTTTTCAAAAATTGAGGATGTGCAAAGACACAAAGCAAGTCTCAACAAACATAGGGAAGTTGAAATAACATCCTTCATCCTATCTGACAACAATGTATTAAAACTTGATATCAACAACAAAAACCCAGCAGAAAGTATACAATATCAAGGAAGCTAGACATCTCACTACTAAATGAAAACTGGGTCCAGACAGAAAGAAATGAATTAATTTTTTTCAGAATCGAATGAAAATTTAAACAAAATAAATCTAAACGTATATGTCACACAGAAGGCAGTTCTAAAAGTTCACAGCACTAAGCACCCCTATTAAAAAACTGGATCAATCTCATATTAATAACTTAACAACACACTTGAAAGCTCTAAATAAGAAGAATAAATAATTCTCTGTAAGAGTAAATGGGAAGAAATAAGTAAAATTCAGGGTGACATCAATGACATAGAAACAAATAAATAAAAGCAGTACAAAGAATCAATGAAATGAAGAATTTTAGATCTTTGACAAAACCAAGATGGATAAACTAAAGATCTAAACTAATAAGTAAAGTATATCTAAACTATTAAAATTAGAGATGAAAAGGGAGTTACCCCAAAAGACAATGAAGAAATGTAGAGAATCATAAACACATAATTTAAGGCATGTATTCCAGCTAACTGTAAAATCTAAGAGAAATGAATAAATTCTTAACATATATGATCCACCAACATTAAATAAAAATTAAATAAACAAGTTAAACAGACCTTTACATTCTTGTGAAGTAGAAGCAATAATTAGAAATCTCCCAACAAATAAAATACCTAGGTCATAATAGATTCAGCATAGAATTCAACAGAATCTCCAAAAATATTAATGTCAATACTCCTCAAATTATTCTACAAAATAGAAATAGAAAGATCATTTCCTAATTATTTTTATGAAGCCACTACTATTTCAATATCAAAACCATACAAAACATCTTCCAAAAGAAAGTTATAGACAAATATTTCTCATAAAAACATGTGAAAAACTTCTCAATATAAGACTTACAAATAAAAATCACATAAACAAGATTACCCAGCATGCTCAAGTTGCATACATCCTAGAGACACAGAAATGGTTTAACATACACAAATAAGGAAACATAATCTGTCATATAAAGTAAAAGACAAAAATATGATCATCTCATTAAATGAAGAAATGAAGTTTGAGAAAATTCCAACACCCTTTCACACTAAAAGTAGTAAAGAGATGAGGAAAATAAGGGATATACCACAACATAACAAAGACAATATACAGCAAGCCTGGATGCAGGGATGATGTAGCTAGCATCATCCTAAATGAAGAGAAACTCAAAGCATATCTACTAAAATCAGGAACAAGACAAAGATGTCCACTCTCTTCATACCTATTCAATCTATTACTTGAAGTGTTACAGTAGTAAGATAACTAAAGAAGATCAAGAGGGTTTAAATAGGGTAGGAAGAAGCCAACTATCCTTATTTACAGATGATATGATTTTATATATAACAGACCCCAAAGACTCTGCCAGAAAATTTATACACTTGGTTAAATTTTAAAGAAAGTAGTGGGATATAAGATAAACATAAAAAAGGTCAACAGTATTCCTAGATACAAATGACATACTGGAGAAAAAAGTCAAGGAACAAGTACCTTTCATAATAACCTAAAAATTATCTTGACTCTAACCCAAGTGAAAAATTTTTGTAATAAAAAGTTGAGACACTGAAGAAGAAATGGAAGAGGACATCAGAAAATAGAAAGATCTGACATGGTCATGCATTGGTAGGATTAACATTTGTAAAATGGCTATCCTATCAAAAAATCTAACTATGTAATCCCCACCAAAGTTCCAATACAACATTCACAAAAATTGGGTAAAAAAAAAAAACAACAAACCTCTTCACATTCATGTGGAAACACACAAAACATTGACAGCCGAAACAATCCTTAATTGTTAATCCTAATCAAGAAAAGAAACAAAAAAATGGAGGTATCACTGTCCCAGATTTCAAGTTGTTCTACAGATCTATAGTAATAGAACATCACAGATTTTATATAAAAACAGGAACATTCATCAATGCAATATAATTGATGATAAAGACATAATTCCACACACCAAAAGATGCATTGTTTTTGACAATAATATATACACTGGAGTAAAGACAGCATCAAAATCTTTATCACCCTATACAAAACTCAAATACAAATGGATCAGGGGCCTTAGCATAAGATCAGATATGCTGAATCCGGTAGAAAAGACAGTTTAGAATAACCTTGAACTCATTAACACAGAAAGAACTTTCTGAACAGAACACCAATAGCACAGGTACTAAGATTAACAACTAATAATTTCATGAAGCTGAAAAGCTTCTCTGTAGCAAAAGACACCATCATTCAAACAAAACACCTGGATACGGAAGGGGTAAACATCTTTACCAATTATCCATCTAATAGAGAATTGGTATAGTTTTGAGAATATGCCCAAAAGATGCTCCACCATGCCACAAGGGCAGGTGATCCACTATTCTCATAGTAGTCTTATTTGTGATATCCAGAAGCTTGAAACAACCTGGATGCCCCTCAGCAGAGGAATGGATACAGAAAATATGGTATTTACACAGTGGAGTACTACTTGGCTATTAAAAACAATGGCTTCATTAAATTTGCAGGTAAATGAATGGAATTAGAAATATCATACTGAGTGAGGTAACCCAGTCACAAAAGAACACACATGCTATGCACTCACTGGTAAAGCTCAGAATACCCAAAATACAACTCACAGAGCATATGAAACCTAAGAAGAAGGAAGACAAAAGTGTAGATGCTTCAGTCCTACATAGAAGGGGGAAAATTAGTCATGAGAGGTAGAGGGAGGAAGGAACCTGGGAGGTAGAGAGGAGTGGGAGGGAAAGGGGGCCAGGACCAAGTGTGGGAGGAAATAGGGAGAAGTACAGAGGGTCAGGAAATTGAATGGAGGTGTGTGTATCAGTGGGGGTTGGGGAACTGGGGGGTAGCCACTAGAAAGTCCCAGATGCCTGGGAAGCAAGAGGTTCCCAGGACTCAACAGGGAATGACATTAGCCAAAATACCCAACACAGGGGAGATAGAACCTGTATCGACCATATCCAGTGGGTAGGCACAGTTCCCGGTTGAGGGATGTGGCCACTTACCCATCTCAAAGATATTAACCCAGAATTGTTCCTATCTAAAGGAAATACAGAGACAAAGAGTGGAGCAGAGACTGAAGGAAAAGCCATCCAGAGACTGCCCCACTTAGGGATCCATCCCATCTGCAGACACCATACCCAGACACTATTGCTGATGTTAAGACGTGCTTGCTGACAGTAGCTTGGTATAGCTGTCCCCTGAGAGACTCTGCCAGAGTCTGACCAATACAGATGTGGATGCTCTTAGGCAACAATCAGACTGAAGCTGGGGACCCCAAAGGAAAAGTTAGGAGAAGGACTGATGGAGTTGAAGGGTATTGCAACCCTTAGGAAGAAAAACAATATCAATTAACTGGACCCCCACCCCTGCCCAGAGCTCCCAGGGACTAAACCACAACCAAAGAGTACACATGGAGGGACCCATGGCTCCAGCAGCATACGTAGGAGAGGATGGCCTTATCTAGAATCAGTGGGAGGGGAGGCTCTTGGTCCTGTGGAGGCTCAACGCCCTTGTGTAGGGGAATGCTAGGGCAGTGAGGTGGGAGAGGGTGGGTGGGAGGGTGGGGGAGCACCCTCATAGAAGCAGGGGAAGAGGGGAGGGATAGGGAGTCTGCGGAGGGGAAACCAGGAAGGGGGACAACATTTGAAATGTTAATAAATAAAGTCATACTCTCTCTCTGTCTCTCTCTCTCTCTCTCTCTCTCTCTCTCTCTCTCTCTCTCTCTCTCACACACACACACACACACACACACACACACATGTTAAAATAAAAGAAATTTTAAAAATCCTGAACACTAAGAAAACAACCCAATTAAGATATTGAGATATATAACTAAAATGAGAGTTCTTAAAAGACAAAACACAAATGACTGAGAAATAGTTAAAGAAAGGTTCAACATCCTTAGCCACCAGGGAAATGCAAATTAAAACTACTCTGAGATTTCATCTTACCCTAATAACAGTGGTCAAGTTGGATAGAGCAAATGGCAGCATGTGATGGCAGGGACACAGGGAAAGGGAAACATTGATCCATGGCTTCTGGGAGTTCAAACCACTACACGAAACTGCTTCTCGTATTTCCATATATAGAAAAACATCAGTTTGGTCATGACAAGAGCTAAAAGCACATTCAGATTTCAGTGACATGGCTGACTAGATAAACCGGGTTTACTGTATTAACTCTCCTATTTAAGTTCTTAGAAGTTGGAAAAGCAGATAATTCATTTCTTTCCTTAGTGAGATTCTTTTTTTTTTCCTTAAAAGAAAAATCTTTCAAGTCTTAAAAATGTATCGACTCACATACAATAAAACTTTCGTTTTCAACTTTCCTTAATATATGCATAATAGTTTGTCATATCTGAAAGAATTCTGCTCCCAAGAACTGGCAATTAGGGAATCCACTTAGGACTTTGTCCTCAAGTGTGTTCTTAGTTCTATCTCAAATTGCATTTGACTGGGATTTTCTCTTATGTTTAAGAGTCACAAACCAGGTAGGAATGGCAGCTTGTAAAGACAGAGGAAAACTTTTGCTTACTCCTTTCCTTCAAAGAAGCCCGTGCTTGCAGACAGTGAAAATTAGCATCTTGGTGTGCACTAATTAATTAACCACAAAATGTTTCCTATTATAATACAGAGGTATCCACAGGGATTTGAATGTCTTCTTTTTACATTTCAATTTTTTAGGAGGTTTTTTTTTTTCATGCAGACAATTCATTTTGATCCTAATAACACCCCATTCCTCCCACATCCTGCCTCTCCACCTCTAAGCTTCATCTCCTACCTTTAAAGACGCACCAAGCCTATCATGTCTATGGGGCCTTGACCCGGAGGATACTTGACTTACCAGAGACCCACCACTTAAATGAAGCCGACTCTCTTTCCTGCAGTCATCAGTTGTCAATAGCTCTACAGTTAGGGATAGGGTCACCCTATCGCCTCCCTGCTCCAAGTTAGAATATTAATTGTCTTGACCTGGTGGAGGCAACAACAGCTTCTGTGAGGTCGGTCATAAGTGTGGTTGGTGTGTCATGACAACAACCTGTGCCTGAAAACAGTCTCTCACCCCGGTACTCCCTGACTTCTGGCTCTCAGATCTTTCAGCTCACTTTTCCACAGTGTGATATAGATATCCCCTTTATATCTGAGCACTCAAAAAACACTTACTCTCTGCCCTTTGACCAGATGTGAGTTTCTGTGTTAGTCACTTCCCTCTACACAAATGTTTCTGAGAGCTGCACTGATTTATGGTCGAAGAGATACAAAGCTAGTCTGATATTATACCCATTTAGTATAATAAAAATAGTAGTAGAAGATTAACTACTGGGACCCATAGCTTCCTGGCTAAGATTTCCTCACCAGAATATTGTACCAGGCACGGGAACTTTAAATCTGATACCTCTACAACGTTCACGTCACTATGTCACTCTTGGACTATGCATTCTGTGAACTATGCATCAAAGACATATGAATTATGGCCACGTTTGGAGGAGTACAATACTTGTATTTTTATTGTGAGTATGCTTCAGCTGTCATTAAAATATCTTTCACAATGTCCCCATTCATTCCGCCAGGCTCTGCTCTTTCCCTCTACCGTGAGCTATGAATTATCTCTGCCGTGTGTTGCTTCATATACTCCTACCTGTAAATGGAACTTAGGAATGCAAAAGGAGCAAATTGAAGAGTCGTCAAAGTTAAGCAAGATGGATGAAAATAATTGAAGGAACATAGGGACAAGTGAATTACTGTGTGTGAGAATTTTTCTATTTTTCTGTTCATCATGGCACTAGTTGCAATTCATTGAGCATATAATACAATGAAGTATGGAGAACATGCAATAAATCAGATTAGGGAAGTAACATATAAATAATACAATGTTGTAGATTATAGCACAATAAATTCAATGACATACTTATTTATAGGGTTCTACTGATTAATTCTATAAAGCATTTTAGGGATTGTGCCAGTAAGTGATGACAGACACATTGGTAACTGTAATAAAAATTAATGCGTATGATGTTCATTGGAATCTTAGGAAGGAGAAAGAACTTGAAATAATCAGAAAATGTCATTTTATTTTAAGCAGATCATGTGGTGATGGGAAAGGCAAGCTTAACAAGTATGTGCACACATGTGTGCATGTGTTCATGTGTGTGTATGTGTGTGTGAACATGCAGCACATGTATGCACTTAGGTGCAAACCCATGAGCTTCTTTATTTTTAGTCTTTCACTCATTTTCTTCATAGAGAAGAGGAAAGTTCATAAAGAGGAAAATTAAAAAAACAAAAAAACAAAACAAAAAACAAACCAGAGATGTCTGAATTAATCATTAAAAACAAAAGCAGGAACCAAAAGTTTTCTGAAAAATTTGTCTCAGTTATATATCTTTATTTTCTAAACAGAATGTAGAGGCATTTAACAATTATTAGCTGGGAAAGTAGACATGGGTAGCATTTATCTGAAACTACCAAAACTGATCAAGCAAAAGGTAGTAACAAAAGTTATTGTAAGCCTAATTAAATCTCTGTGAGGTGTGGCAGGTATTCCACTTGAATCATGTTAACCTATGGGCTCTCTGGTAACAGAAACATGATTGCATACAACTAACATGTGTGTGCCTCCCTCTTATTACTAGCTCAAGTGTAAAACCTCTGTAAAGGTTTAGAATTGGGGAAAATACAAGTGATACCTTGGAAGAATCCTTCCTTGTCCAAAGGGGTTCTGGAAACTTCTCCCAAGTTCTCTGACGCACGTTCTGTCCAGAGAGAACAGGAGCATCACTGGGTACAACGGTGCGATCCTATCTCAGGACATCATCCAGTTCTTGTGTTGTGTATGCTGAGATGGGAAAATGTCTGCTTTGGATGCTTGCTCTTTGAAGTCCTGTGGGTCTGCTTCTGACCATCAAGGATCTGTGACAAGAATCCAACAAGCCTCATCTTGCCTAGCTTGGCCCTCATGCCTCTGTCATCACTTTTCCTATCCAAATAGGGAACTGCGAGAGACTCAGCAGGCCTCTTGGGACGTGCCATTTCACTGTGTGGATAATATATTTGCTGGTACCAGAAATGGAAAGGCTAATAATTTTTATTCCACTCCGAAGCCAGAAAGAAACAGCTATTTTTGATTATGTCAGGCTTTGTATAACAAATCATGGTCATTTTTGTATCTCAGAAATGATCTTTAACTACTGAGTTTTGTCCTAAAGTCACAATCCACAGTGTGGTGGTTTGAATGAAAATGACCCTAATAGGACCATGGGGAATGGCACTAGTAGGAGAGGTGGCCTTATCGGAGTAGGTGTGCTTATTGAAGGAAGTATGCCACATAAAGATGCTGTCTTAGTGTTTTACTGCTGTGAACAGACACCATGACCAATGCAAGTTCTATAAAGACAACATTTAATTGGGTCTGGCTTACAGGCTCAGTGGTTCAGTCCATTGTCATCAAGGCAGAAATGTGGCAGCATCCAGGCAGATATGCTGCAGGAGGAGCTGAGAATTCTACATCTTCATCTGAAGGCTGCTAGTGGAAGACTGACTTCCAGGCAACTAGGGTGAGAGTCTTAAGCCCACACCCACAGTGACACACCTACTCCAACAAGGCCACACCTCCTAATAGGGTCACTCCCTGGGCCAATCATATACGAACAATCACATTCCACTCCCTGGCCCCCATAGGCTTGTTCAAACATGAGTCTATGGGGGCCATACCAAAACATAGCATAATGCAAAATACATTTAGTTCAACTTCAAAAGTCCCTGTAGTCTATAGCAGTCTCAATGGTGTTAAAAGTCCAAAGTTCAAGGTCTCTTTTGAGATTCATCCAATCACTTAACTGTAATCCCTCAAGCAAGACAGGAAACCAGCTGGGTGAAATCCAAACTCTGCATCTCAATGTCTGATAGTAAAGCAGTCTTCAGATATCCAACTCCTTTTTCATCTTTGTTGACTGCAACAAGGTTTTTTCTCCTGGGCTTGTTCCACTCCCTGTTAGTAACTTTCCTTGGCAGGCATCCTGTGGCTCTGGCATCTTTAACATATTGGGGTCCCCAAGTCAATTTCAGCTTCACAGCTTCTTGTTCAAATGTCTGAGATCCACACATGATCTTCTGGGCATCTCTAAAGAGCTGGAGTCACTTCTCCTGCTCTGCCCTCTGTAGCACTCTACGTTCAGGTTGATCCACTCCGCTGTCACTGCTGTTCTTGGTGGTCATCCCATGGTACTGGCATCTCCAATATGCTAGGGTCTTCCACTGCCACTATGCTTCACCAAAGCCTCTCATAGTCTCTCTTCATTGTACCAAGCCTCAACTCCTTTGCATGACCCCTTCAGTCCTGGGTTGTCAATTACACCTGAGGGTACACTTTCACCAATGGCCTTTCATGGCCTCTCACAGTACCAATCCTCAGCTGTTCTTCATGATGCCTTGATGCCTTCAAAACCAGTATAACCTGGATGATTCTTACATGTTACCAAGTACAGCTGCAGTATGAGGTACAACCTTGGCTATCTCTGGAACACAGCTTCTTTTTGCTCTCAGAAAACACTTCCCAGATTTCACCTCAGTGATGCTGGTCTTTTCTTAATCACCACTAATTTTTTAGCTCCAGCTAACCAGCATCAATTGTCCCAGTAGTCTCCTTCTCCTCTTGAATATAAAGCCAGAGACACATGGCTGAAGCTGCTGAGTTCTGCTGCTTGCAGAAGCTGGAACATTGGCCCCCTTGTTCTATTACACTATCACTAGCTTCCTTTTTCCCAGCTCATTCACTGCCTAAGTTGGCTGTCCTGAATCTTGCTCCATAGACTGACTTTGAACTCAAGAGATCTGCATGCCTGTCTCCTAAACACTGGGATTAAAGGTGTGGTCCACCAAGCCTGGATTTAAGTTTTTCTTTACCTAGAATTTACTCTGTTCTAGGCTGGCCTTGAACTGATATCTGCTTATCTTTGCCTCCTGGGATTAAAGGCTTGTACTACCTTCCTGGACCTAAGTTTAGCTGGGTGGAATCTTGCCCCAAGGCCACCACTCCCTTAATTCAATTTAATATCCTTGAATTCAGCTCCATTTCACTTCCTGGAGTCCCTTTAATACTCAAATTATATATTTTGTACTTTTCCTTTCTCATCTTGCTATGTTTGTTCAAAATTCTCTTTATCAGACTTAACCAGAGAACAAAGCCTTTTTTGGGATTTTTTGAGACTTCCTTTGCAGATGCAATTAATATAAATCTCTTTACTTTAGTCCTAGGCAGTGTCTTCAGACAATGGCAAAAGCAGCCATGTTCTTCATCAAAAAAATCACAAAAAGAGTCTCTCAGCCACATATTAAAGTTCTCCACTGAAACGTTTGTGGTGCCTAGTAGGATCATCATTGCCCTGTTATAAGGTAATGCCACTTAAACTCTATTTTGTGCATGTATATATTTTTAGGAAGCTTCTACATAGTAGGTTTCTATATAACTTTTTTGTAATGTCCATAATGCTGGTTATCCCTTCCATCATGTTCTCTTATATACTACTCTCCCAACCCTCACTACATTTAAAGTTAAAAATTGAAGAATGGTCCAGAAAACTTGTAGAAACAGCCTCCTTGACAGAGAGATATGTGTTCTGATGTATCGCACCTAAGGTAGATTGTATTTATGAACTCTGAATTACAACAAATATAGAAAGGATTATATTCTTTACCAAAGCTCAGCTCTGCTATACTTTTGAATGTTACTTTTCTTTTATGTTCTAATGTATTTAATCTTTCAAGAAACCTACAACTTAAGACTTGATTTACCCAACCACACATAATTAGGATTTTGTTTACTCTCTATATTTTGGTTTTATAGTCAAGAGGTACCTTACAGGACAAAATTACCGACTTTAGAAATTGATTTGCTTTCACATCTTTGCATTTACACATTTATGTAAATATTTACAAAGCTACTTGGCTAAGATTTAAATTCTCCCTTCCTCTCTTTCCTTCATGCTTAACTTTTGTTTTCTATTTCCTCTTCTAATTGTACATGTAGTTACTGAGTACTATCTGTGCCTGGAGCTGGAACTGCATGGCAATGATAAAGAGATGAATTAGGGAGAGGGGTGGTTCTAGGCACTGTGAAGGTTGCCACCTGTTGGAAGTATAAATAAACAGGTAGAAATTCCAATTTTGTGCAGTGACAAGGAAATACTGAGACCAAGGGGTACCATATACAAGAGACTTTAGGTCTAGAGTTTATATCAGTGATGTCTAAGCTGAGTTCTGGAGGATCAGTTGCAGCTGCCAGTAAAAGGACAGAGGAACATGTCTCCCAGAGGACACTGTGGATGAAGGTCCAGATGTAAGCTGCAGCACATAGCTGTTGAGAATTTAGTACATGGATGGAGTTGATAGGTAAATTTACTGAGTTGATAGGAGAAAGGAATGGAAGTCAGAAAATGAACTCAGTAGAAATGTGTTAGTTATCTGAATTTTATATTATCACTTTTTAAAATTACATTTTTGGGAGCATTTTATACCTGAGTACTATATTTACATGATTTCCATGTCTCCCACTCCTGCTTCAAGTCTTCCTGTGACCACCTCCACTCCTTATCAAATTCATAACCTCTTTTAAAATTATTATTGTTATATATACAGCTATACACACCTGTATATATAAACACAATATGTTGAGTCCATTTAGTGTTGCTCACATGTATGTGTGAACATCAGTTTCCATATGAATGATGTATATCTGCTAACATTTGTTCTCTTATTATCTGCCAATTTCTTGATGAAGGCAATTAGTTGAATAAACTTTTCTCTTAACACTTCTTTCACTGTGTTCTATAAATTTAGGTGTTGTGGTTCCATTTCCATTGAATTCTAGATAGATTTAATTTCTTTATTTCTTTCCTGACCCATGGTCATTGAGTAGAGAGTTGTTCAATTTTCATGAGTTTGTAGATTTTCTGTTGTTTAATTCTAGCTTTAATCCATGTTGGTCTGATAAGATACAAGGAGTTATTTTAATGTTTTTGTATCTGTTGAGGCTTGCTTTATGACTGACTGTATGGTCAATTTTGGAGAAAGTTCCATAAGGTCCTGAGAAAAAGGTATATTCTTTTGCATTTGGGTAAAATGTTCTCTAGATATCTGAATGGTCCATTTAGTTAATAACATGCTAGTTTCATTATTTCTTGTTTAGTTTTTGTCTGGATAACCAGCTGACTTGTGACAGTTGGGTGTTGAAGTCTACCAATATTAATGTGTGAGGTTATATATGTGATTTAAACTTCAGCAATGCTTCTTGTACAAATGTGGGTGCCTTTGTATTTGGGGCATAAATGTTCAGAATTGAGACATCATCTTGACAGTTGTTTTTTCCTTTGATGAATATGGAGCGTCCTTCCACATCTTTTTTGATTAATTTTGATTGAAAGTCTATTAGATATTAGCTTGTTTCTTGAGTCTATTTGCTTGCAAAATCCTTTTATAGCCCTTTACTGTGAGGTAAGGTCTATCTTTGTTGCTGTGGTGTATTTCTTGTATGCCACAGAATAATGCATTCTGTTCTTGCATCCATTCTGCTAGCTTGTGTCTTTTTATTGCAAAATTGAAGCCATTGATGTTGAGAGATATTAATGACCAATGACTTCTCTTTTTTTATATTGGTAGTGGTAATAGTAGTGGTAGTGTGTGTGTGTGTGTGTGTGTGTGTGTGTGTGTGTGTTTGTGGTGTATATGAGAGAGAGAGAGAGAGAGAGAGAGAGAGAGAGAGAGAGAGAGAGAGAGAGAGAGAAGCATGTACATTTTCCTGTTTTTTTTTTTTGTTGTTGTTTTCTGGTTTGGAGTTATTTATTTTCTATGTTTTCTTGGGTGTAGTCAACTACCTTGGGTTTTCCTTCTTGTACCTTCTGTAGGGCTGGATTTGTGGATAGATAGTGTTTAAATTTGTTTTTGCCATACATCTTATTTTCTCCATCTATGATGATTAAATGTTTGCTGGGTATAGTAGTCCAGGCTGACCAGATCTGTGGTCTCGAAGCCTCTGCATAAAATTTTAGGCCCTTCTGGCTTTTAGAGCCTCTGGTGACAAGTTGGGTGTTACTTGGCCTTTTCCTTTTGCAGATTTTACTATTCTTTCTTTGTTGTATATTTATGTTTTGATTATTGTGTGGTGGGAAGATTTTCTTTTCTAGTCCACTCTATTTGGTGTTCTGTAAGATTTTTGTATGTTTATAGGCATCTCTTTCTTTAGGTTGGGGAAATTTTCTTTAATGATTTTGTTGAAAATATTTTTGGGCCTTGGAACTGGGAGTCTTCTTCTATTCCTATTATATTAATAGATTTGGTCTTTACATCGTGGCCCAGATTTTTTGTATGTTTTGTGACAGCATTTTTTTTATATTGAACATTTTCTTTGACTGAGGTACTGATTTCTTTGATCACATGCTCTACAACTGAGATTCTGTCTTCCATCTCTGTTAGCAATGCTTGCATGCTCAGTTCCAGTTCTCTTCCCTATTCCATGTCCAGGATTCCTTCAGTTTGTGTTTTCCTTATTGCTTCTATGTCCATTTCCAGGTCTTGAACAGTTTATTCATTTCCTTCACCTCTTTGATTACATTTTCCTGTATTTTTAAAAAGGGATTTATTCATTTCCTCTTTAAAGGCCTCTATCATCTTCATAAGATTTGATTTAAGGTCAGCTTGTGCATGGGCTCTTATGATATCCGGCACTTGTTGTAGTAGGATCGATAAGCTCTGGTGTGCCATATTGCCCTAGTTTAGATTGTGTTTTTATGCTGAGTTTTAGCCATCTGGTTTTCCCTGGTGTTGGTTCGATGTTTCTGATCCTGGGAGGCCTTTTTCAAAATCCTGGGTCTGATAATGGAGCTCAGGCAACAGCATTCTGCCCACCCCAGCTGGTTGCACCTCTGGTGCATCTGAATGTTCCTGGGGCCTTTCAGGCCTCAGGCTGAACAGTAGGCATGCAGGTGGAGCTCAAGGGATAGAATGCAGCTCACTGCTGATGGATGTGTCCCTGGTGAACCCAGATGTCAAGGGATTGGTGGATAAGGGTCTAACCTCTCCAGGATTATTCTCACTCCCTCTTGCAGGCCACCTTAGGAAGGAAGGTGGGCTGTGGGCTGTACGATGGAGTTCAGGGGACAGCTTGCAGCTCGCTTCTGCTGTTTTTGCCCCATTTCCTTTTGTTACATTTAAATTAAAAGATGGATTCAAGTTGGTGTTTGATGAACAAGTTTTAAGCAGCACTTTGGTAAAAGTTAAAGCAATTTGAAAATGACAGTTTCGTACATATGTAATTTATAGCCAATAACCATATCGTTTGAATTGTGTAAAAGGCAGCAGAGGATGCCTTCATTTCCAGCCTTTGCCTGATTTCTTTTTCACATGGCTAAGAAAATTGCCCAGATTACTTAATTTGAAGGTATGGCAAGTGGCAGAAAGCAGTTTAATCCTTCTTTTGTAAAATTGCTATCACGAAGAGGGATAATTTCACCAGCCTACAATTGACCCATTGGCTGTTTCTCACTGTGACTTTCCCAGAGTTTTCTGTGTGTCTTTCAAGATTTTGACAATTTTGCATTGTTTAGTTAAAGCAGCATTACATTCCTGTGGTGTACATACATACTTTCAGGTGCGTGGCCATACAGAGAGTGTGAATCACTTTAACGGTACAAAGAATTTTATTTTTTGATTTCGGTGCCAAGTCCTATAGAGCCTTTCCTAAGTAAAAGTAAGTGGGTGTACATAAAACAATGGACTGCTTTTGATTCTCATGGGGGAGGACTCTCAGCTTCTAATGTTAAAGACAAAGAGGTTCTGTGGAAGCATTGTCACATGCAATAAAACAGTAACAGCAATGAATGTTTGTGAATTAAACCTCACAGTGTATCCATGATGGAGGTTCTTGCTTTATCTTCACTTTTCATATATGGAAACTGAGTTTAGCAAAAGGCAAAGGAAGAGGGCAAAGTAAACAATGTCTGGCATTAGCCCGATGCCCTTGCCTCTAGCTGTGCCACCCACAATCCAGAGAAAGCTGTAGGCATGGCACAGGGGGCTCTGTTTTGGAAACAATCATACAGGAGTGAGTCCTGCTTAAGAGCCTTGGCGATAATTAGCAAAAATTCAATACCAATACTTTCTCTCCATCTGTTAAATCATCCCTCGGTATCACTGTGATCTAGGGAAGACGTTGTTACCCCTATGCAGTCATACATAGCTGTCTTTGCCATAGACAAAAACATAGAACAAAAGATTGAGGGTCATAAGATCTGGATTCAGTTCAGTTTTTCTGCTAATGAACTGCATACTTCTGGGCAGGCCATTTGCTGACTTTTGACCTTGGTTTCTGTTATTGTGTTTGTAAGACAGGACAGAATGACTCATAATTACATTTTTTTTTACTTGACAATGGAGATTAAATGAGCTCTATCTTCCATTTCTAAAAAAGTCTGTAAGAATCTGATAATGGGAGTTTAGTTAGCTAAACTGCTACAGTCATGCAATGAGGCAAGCCTTGGGGGCACACCCGTCAGGGAGAACCTAGATCCCATTAATCTCTGGACATGCCCGAAAGGGATTTTCTCAGTTTACAGAAGTGAGAAACACTTCTGTTCCAAAACAGAGCCCCCCTGCGCCATGCCTACTGGATTGTGGGGGTGGCACAGCTAGAGGTAAGTGCATAGGGCTAATGTAGACAGGATCTTCTGACATCAGCCCACATCTACCGTTTGAGTGGAGAGCTTTTGCCTTTTGTCTGCTTGATGTTATTCCTCAACAGGGAGTCCACCTCCTCTATCTCTGCTATCTTCCAGCTCCTTAGACTTTAAGTATGACCTCAGAATCCAGCTTCCATACCTTTCTGATCCAAGATGAAGGTGAGAGGTTCTGCAGGAATCCTTCAGGTCTACAGTACCAGATGGGGACTGTTGGAGCATCCAGCTGTACAGAGTATGCAACCCCTGGCTCTCAGCTTCTCCACTGAGGGCCCATCCAGACTGTATTGTGTAAACAAATCAAATAAATCTTTTTATTATATATTTATCCTATTGCCTGTGTTCCTCTAGACAAATCAAGACTAATACACAGCTTGTGAGGAAGACAAGAATAGAGAAAACCACAGTGAGAGAACAGGAGACAGAAGTGCCATATGATTGGGAGCATCTGAACAGGCAGTAGCCAGAGTAAGAAGAGGCATCAATCAGGTTACCAGGAGGCCTCAAGGGAGTCCTGGAGAAGATATTGCACAATGACGGGACAAATTAGCTCTACACTAAAAGTGTCTTAGCCTGTCTATCAAATGTATCAAGTGGAATTGCTCAGTATGCCAAGAAGAATCATATGACCCATAACCAGAAGGGAAAGGAGAATCAATTAGTCTCAGAAGTGAGTCAGATGATATAAGGGAGTGAATTAAAGTAGGCATTATAAGTGTGCTTATGTGTGAGGAGCTGAATGAAGTATGCTTATTATGAGGAGTAAAGTAGCAAAAGAAAATATTCAAAGCAAATGTGTAGCAGTGAAGCCTACACTATATAAAACAGTTCCTCTGTGGACGAATGGCAGCGAACACTGTGAAGAGCAGGAATACAGTGGAAAGTCTCGAACCAATGGCAGGAGAGAGACATGGAATCCAAAGCAAACACTAAAATATAAACATATATACAAGTATAAACATTTAATCATACGCATAACATTCTTAAGTATTATAAAATAACTCCATTTTTCATTCTCTAGAAATTGAATAAGACTTCACATAGGATTGGATTTTTCTTCTTTTACATATTATGTTTTGAAATTCATCCTTGTTGACTTGGCCTGTTCTCATTGTTATCCCACTGCATATATTGATTAGAATTTATTTGTGTTATTGGTGTATATTTAGGAGCTCATTTTCTTCATGGGCATTTCTGTGTCTGGATCTCACTGCTTGTGCACAAGCACTCCCGCAGGCCGTTCTTCTCGGAGTGGAGTGGCTTGGTATTAGGGCAGGTCCATATATAGGCAGAGGTTGGTCCACATTGCTTCTCCAATAGATTAGGATCTCTGTTCCCTCAGGTTGTGACTGAGATCTCATCACTTCATCTATCTCCCTGTACTTAATATTAATCTCTTTCCTAGTACTTTTGCCAGTGATGATGCAACGATAGTGATTTTGAGGTTTCTTTTCTCTGATAAGAATGTGAATCAGGATCTTTGGGTTTTTGTGTGAGGAATCCCCTGCCTCAGTGCAAGGCTTTTGCTTATCTGTCTTTTGTGTAAAGAAGGTTATATGTTATTTATTTGCTATTCATCCACTGATGATGGAATTATATTCGTTTTATTTTGATGGGGAAGACTCCAGGTAACTTCCTAAAGCACTTGGCTTATGTCTTTCATTAAAATTTTTATTTTATTTATACTTTAGGCGACGTTTGATGGTTTTAATACAATTAAATTTTAATGCAGTAAAACTTACTGATATTTTCACTATAATTTAGGTTTTTATTTCATAATAAATCCTTTCTTACTCTGAAGTAGAGATGTATTTTGTATAATTATATTTGTTCATAATTTTTCTTTCATATCAAATCTTAAATTCACTTCACATCAGTTTTACGCTTTTTTCTTTTCTCAATTCTTCAGTGCTATAGTCAGTTGAAATCATTTCTTACTAATGGATCTGTAAGTGACAATTATAGTTTCTGTTTTGAGGTGCACAGGGTTCTGTCCTCTCTGGTTCAGAGTACTCTCTTCACAATCTATTCACCGATTATTTATAGCCATAGTTGCAGAATTTAGGACATGAATGTGACTAGAGATAATTATATTAAGAGAATTAGGTCATACTCAGAAAGGCGAATATCATACTTTTTCTCTCATTTGTGGGCCATACACACATACTCTCTCTCTATGTACACACACACACACACAGACACACACACACAGAGAGACACACACACACACAGACATACACATTTTAAAGCTTAAAATATACTTAAAATCACAAAAGAAAAGAAGGATTTTTTTATTGGATATATTCTATATTTACAATTCATTTCCCCTTTTCTGGTTCCCCACCCCCCAAAGGTCCCACATGCCCTTTTCCCTCCCCCTGCTCCCTCTTTCACCCCTTCCCTCTTCCCTGTTCTTGTATTCCCCTACACTGATGCTTTGCTTTGATCCTTTCCAGCACCAGTGTCCACTCCTTTCTTCTTGTCAGACATCATTTGGTATGTGAATTGTGTCTTTGGTGTTCCAATATTCTAAGCTAATATCCACTTATCAGTGACCATGGGTATTCTTTTGAGACTGCGGAGGAATGGATACAAAAAATGTGGTATATATACACAATGAAGTACTATTCAGCCATTAGAAACAATGAATTCATGAAATTCTTAGAGAAATGGATGGAGCTGGAGAACATCATACTAAGTGAGGTAACCCAGTCTCAAAAGAAGGATTTTTAAAAGCAACATTTCATTGCTGCTTCTGTTAGGTTGTACCCCCTTACAGTATGTTTACCATTTTATTATTTGTAACATAATTCATGTGCCAGTAGACAGCAACAAACTGAACAGATGAGCTACCATAGTTTAAACTACTTAGACTTGTTCCATGAAGAAAATCTGCGATAGACAAAATAATTTGTGCTGTCCCTGATAGTAACTTTAAATATTATTTCAACTTCCTGGTTTAGTGCATTTCTAGACAGACGATGAAATAATGCTGACCTTCCTATGTTTGATTAAAAAATAATTGCTGTCGATGAAATAATGCTGACCTTCCTATGTTTGATTAAAAAATAATTGCTGCTATCTGTTCAAAATTATAAATGATTTTATTTGATGACTTTAATAATCATATTGAAATGTATCATTTTTTTCTGCCCTGTAAAAATAGTTAAGACAACTTTCGATAAAGCAAAGTTTACTGTATACTTTTTTAGAGTCACTCTTAGTGACACTGTAATACCATCCTTGTGATCATTGCTTGGTTCCCAGGTAGAGACAGTATTTTATGGGACTGTGGATCCTGCATGAACTGTGGTTGAGCCAGAGGAAGTAGGTTTCTAGGAATGGGTACTTGAAGGCTATAACCCTGTTTCTACCTTCTATGCTTTCTGATCTGCCAGTGACATAGACAGCAACAACTACAAGCTCCTGTGTCCTGGACGTGAACTGCTCTGCGACGTCCTTCCTACCAGGATGAGCTGACTGGAACTGTGAGCTATAAGAAACCTATTCTATGTTAAGTTGCTTCTACCAGGTACTGTGGTAGAGGTGGTGCAGACGTAATTAAGCCTAGACCTCCAGCATAGAATAGAGGTAAAAAGGGTCTTTTCTTGATATTAAGAGAAACACTTTCCATTATTAATGATTAGCATGCTGATCATTGTGCTTTTAAATATAAGTATGTATCTTTAAACAGATTTGCTTATATCAGTTTGCCTAGAGATTCTCTAATAAAATGTGGTCTGGGCGCTTGAATGTTATAAATTTATGTTTGTTCCATTTTGTAGGCTGAGAGTTTAATGGTCACGCCTCAGAAGTGTTCCTGCGCCTGTGTAAGTTGTAAACTCTCCCAAGGCTGGCAGTCACACTGGATAAGAAGGCATCCTAAAGACCACACCTTAACCTAGTTATTCGTTTGGGAGCGAACCATTCCTTTCCTAGTAGTTTATCACATACCATAGGTTAATAATACATCAGATGAGATTTTCGAGGCCTATTGATTGAAGAGGTATCCAAGTATGAGCAGGATTAGGGAAGAAACCCAATAAAACGAGTTTTCACCTCCCTAGACCTGCTATGAGAGCTGGAACTGTGAGTTAGAGCTGGTGATAGAAGCTGGGCTCACCCTCTCTGGACTGCACCACCCTGCAGGGAGCAATCAGCCTGGCCAGCCAGCCTCTCTTCAATACAAGTTCCTTGTTCACAGTGACCAAGTTCATCATGCAGCGGCAGTAGGAGCCCTAAGCAGCTCTGTCCTATGGCCTTGACATCCAGAGCCCAGATCAAGGCAGAGACTGCCAGAGAGAAAAAAAATTAATGAGCTAGCTTTCCTCCAGTAACCAGAGTGCTGAAAGGCTGTAAAAGGGATGGATTCTCAATCTGCCCAGTTCTTTTGCTGCATCTGGAAAAAAAAAAAAAACCAAACATGTTTTGTGCTTAGTAGTAGATTACAAATAATTATTTTGTGAGGTAAACCCAATGGAGGCATGAATTATTTCCTTTCATATTTACGGTCCATTTCAGTGTATCATTCTTTGCCTAAGTTTTCCATCTTTATTCATTAAATTAGACTTATAGTTTTAGCTCTTGTGTGACTCTTGATTGAGTGTGATGGTGAATTTAGGTTGGCTGTATTTCAGAATGTTGAGAACTTTTTATTTTTTCTCTCCATTTGTCATTGGTAAAAGTCTTGTAGAGAGCCTACAGCAACGAAAGCCTCTGGCATTTGGCAGAGGACATCAGTAGCCCTCGTAATTTTGGGAGGTTTTAACCTACTAATTTAATTTTTAAAGGTTATAAAAATGTTTTCTTTTAAATATAAAATTTAATATTCTTTAAAAAATAAACCAGAATTTACTCATTCTGGGTAATTCAGACTTTTGGAAGGTTTACCTTCTGATTTTCTTTCTTTCTTTTCCTTTTTTTTTTATTCTATATTCTTTGTTTACATTCCAAAGGATTTCCCCTTCCCCCCCATACATCCCATAAGTCCTCTCCCCTCCAACTATTCCCCAATCACCCCCCACCTCCACCATGATTTCTCTGTTCTAGTACTCTCCTACAAAACTGGATCCAATCTTTTCAGGCCCAGAGTCCTCTCCTTTCTTCTTCTTGGGAATCATTTGACTTGCTAATTGTGCCTTGAGTATTCAGGGCTTCTGGGCTCATTAATGTCCACCTATCAGCGATTGCATTTCATGTGTATTCTTTTGTTATTGGGTTAACTCGCTTAGGATGATATTTTCCAGATCTAACCATTTGCCTACAAATTGCATGAATTCATTATTTTTAATTGCTGAGTAGTATTCCATTGTATATATATATACCACATTTTCTGTATCCATTCCTCCTTTGAGGGACATCTGGGCTCCTTCCAATTTCTGGCTATTATAAACAAGGCTGCTATGAACAGAGTGGAGCATGTGTCTTTATTGCATGCAGGGGAATCATCTGGGTATATGCCCAGGAGTGGTATGCCAGGGTCCTCTGGAAGTGTCATGCCCAATTTTCTGAGGAACCGCCAGACTGATTTCCAGAGCGGTTGTACCATCTTGCAATCCCACCAACAGTGGAGGAGTGTTCCTCTTTCTCCACATCCTTGCCAGCACCTGTTGTCTCTTGAGTTTTTAATCTTAGCCATTCTGACTGGTGTGAGGTGAAATCTCAGGGTAGTTTTGATTTGCATTTCCTTGATGACTAATGTTGTTGAACATTTCTTAAGGTGTTTCTCGGCCATCCGAATTTCTTCTGGTGAAAATTCTTTGTTTAGCTCTGTACCCCATTTTTTGATAGGGTTATTTTCTTGATACTATGGTATTCCCTGACCATCTTTCCTTGTCACTAATTTCTTCACTGTAATTTTTTCTTTTGTTTTTTTTGGAGCAGATAGAGACCATTGAAAGAACCCCCATTTGCCAGAACCTAATTAGTACTTGTAAGATCTCCATTTGTGAGTGTTGAAACCCAAATAACTGATTCATCTACAATATAACCCCGACCCCTGGGATTCAGGGAATATCATGGAAACAGAAAGATTATAGGAGCCAGAAGACCAGTAACTGCTGCGAGGTAGTTTCTCCTGGTTATTTGTTTGTTTTTTGTTTTTGTTGTTGTTTTGTTTTTGTTATTGGCTTTATTTTTGTTTTGATTTGCTTTGTTTTTTCTTTATTTGTGCTTAAATCATCAGTAAGTTGTTTCTAAATCATTAATTCTGAGTTGTCATCTCGAATATTGAATTCGAAACACATCTAGGTATCTGTGGCATATTAAAAATAATTGTGTTCCAATTCACATTTAGTTTTCACTATGAGCTCTTTTATATCAATTGAATGGAATTCTGTTTTATTTATGTTTTTATTTCATTCAATTGATTTTTTAATTTTCTATATTCTTTGTTTACCTTCCAAAGGCTTTCCCCTTTCCCAGTTCCCCCCTTCACCCATAAGTCCCATAAGTCCTCTTCCCCCCCAATTCCCCAATAACCCCCCAACCCTTTCTCTGTTCTGGTACTCTCCTGCAAAATTAGAACCAGTCTTTTCCAGACCAGTGTCCTCTCCTTCCTTCTTCATGGGAATCTATTGACTTGCTAATTGTGCCTTGACTATTCAGAACTTCTGGTCTCATTAGTATGCACTTATCAGTGATTGCAATTCATGTGTATTTTGTGATGGGGTTAACTCACTTAGGATGATATTTTCCATATCCAACCATTTGCCTACAAATTGCATGAATTCATTATTTTTAATTGCTAAGTAGTATTCCATTGTATAAATATACCACATTTTCTGTATCCATTCCTTCTTTGAGGGATATCTGGGCTCCTTCCAACTTCTGGCTATTATAAATAAGGCTACTATGAATAGAGTGGAGCATGTGTCTTTATTGCATGCAGGGGAATCCTCTGGGTATATGCCCAGGAGTGATATGACAAGGTCCTCTGGAAGTGTCATGCCCAATTTTCTGAGGAACCGCCAGACTGATTTGCAGAGCAGTTGTACCATCTTGCAATCCCACCAACAGTGGAGGAGTGATCCTCTTTCTCCACATCCTCGCCAGCACCTGTTGTCTCTTGAGTATTTAATCTTAGCCATTCTGACTGGTGTGAGGTGGAATCTCAGGGTTGTTTTGATTTGCATTTCCCTGATGACTAATGATGTTGAACATCTCTTAAGGTGTTTCTCGGCCATCCGAATTTCTTCTGGTGAAAATTCTTTGTTTAGCTATGTATCCCATTTTTTGATAGGGTTATTTGGTTCTTTGGGGTCTAACTTCTTGAGTTCTTTGTATATATTGGATATTAGCCGTCTGTCAGATCTGGGGTTGGTGAAGATCTTTTCCTACTTTGTTGGTTGCTGTTTTGTCCTTCTGACAGGGTCCTTTGCCTTACAGAAACTTTGTAATTTTATGAGGTCCCATTTGTCAATTCTTGATCTTAGAGCATAAGCTATTGGTGTTCTGTTCAGGAACTTTCCCCCTGTGCCCATGTCCTCCAGGGTCTTCCCAAGTTTCTTTTCTATTAGTTTCAGTGTGTCTGGCTTTATGCAGAAGTCCTTGATCCACTTGGAGTTGATCTTAGTATAAGGTGATAAGAGTGGGTCAATTTGCATTCTTCTGCATGTTGACCTCCAGTTGAACCACCACCATTTATTGAAAAGGCTATCTTTTTTCCACTGGATGGTTGTAGCTCCTTTATCAAAGATCAAGTGACCATAAGTCTGTGGGTTCATTTCTGGGTCTTCAATTATATTCTATTGATCTACTTGCCTGTTGCATATACCAATACCATGCAGTTTTTAACACAGTTGCTCTGGTACTGCTTGAGGTCAGGGATATTGATTCCTCCAGAAGTCCTTTTATTGTTGAGAATAGTTTTAGCTATCCTTGGTTTTTTGTTACTCCAGATGAATTTAATTGCTCTTTCTAGATCTATAAAGAATTGATTTGGGATTTTGATGGGGATTGCATTGAATCTGTAGATTGCTTTTGGCAAGATGGCCATTTTTACTATATTGTTCCTGCCAATCCAAAAGTATGAAATATATTTCCATCTTCTGAGGTCTTCTTCGATTTCTTTCTTCTAAGACTTGAAGTTCTTGTCATACAGATCTTTCACTTGTTTGGTAAGAGTCACGCCAAGGTACTTTATATTGTTTGTGGCTATTGTGAAGGGTGTTATTTCCCTAACTTCTTTCTCAGCCTGCTTGTCATTTGAGTACAAGAAGGCTACTGATTTGCTCAAGTTGATTTTATAACCAGCCACTTTGCTGAAGTTGTTTATCAGCTGTAGGAGTTCTCTGGTGGAGTTTTTTGGGTTGCTTAAGTATACTATCATATCATCTGCAAATAATGATAATTTGACTTCTTCCTTTCCAATTTGTATCCCTTTGACTTCTTTATGTTGTCTAATTGCTCTCGCTAGAACTTCAAGTACTATATTGAAAAGATATGGAGAGAGAGGACAGCCTTGTCTTGTCACTGATTTTAGTGGGATTGACTCAAGTTTCTCTCCATTTATTTTGATGTTGGCTACTGGTTTGCTGTATATCACTTTTATTATGTTTAGGTATGGGCCTTGAATTCCTGTTCTTTCCAGGACTTTTAACATGAAAGGATGCCGAATTTTGTCAAATGCTTTTTCAGCATCTAATGAGATGACCATGTAGTTTTTTCTTTTAGTTTGTTTATGTAGTGGATTACATTGATGGATTTCCATATATTGAACCATCCCTGCATCCCTGGGATGAAGCCTACTTGAACATGGTGATGATCGTTTTGATGTGCTCTTGGATTTGGTTGCCAAGAATTTTATTTAGTATTTTTGCATCGATATTCATAAGGGAAATTGGCCTATAGTTCTCTTTCTTTGTTGAATCTTTGTGTGCTTTTGGTATCAGTGTAATTGTGGCTTCGTAGAATGAGTTGGGCGGTGTTCCTTCTGTTTCTATTTTGTGGACTAGTTTGAAGAATATTTGAAAGTCTGATAAAATTCTGCACTAAAACCATGTGGTCCCGTACTTTTTTTTGGTTGGGAGACTTTCTATAACCCCTTCTATTTCTCTAGGGGTTATGGGACTGTTTAGCTGATCTAATTGATTCTGATTTAAATTTGGTATTTGGTATCTGTCTAGGAAATTGTCCATTTCCTCTAGATTCTCCAGTTGTGTTGAGTATAGTCTTTTGTAGTAGAATCTGATGATTTTTTGAATTTCCTCAGTTTCTGTTGTTATATCCACCTTTTCATTTCTAATTTTGTTAATTTGGATACTGTCTTTGCGCCGATTGGTTAGTCTGGCTAAGGGTTTATCTATCTTGTTGATTTTCTCAGAGAGCCAGCTCCCGGTTTTGTTGATTTTTTGTTTGGTTCCCTTTGTTTCTACTTGATTGATTTCAGCCCTTAGTTTGATGATTTCCTGTCTTCTACTCCTCCTGAGTGAATTAGCTTCTTTTTGTTCCAGTGCTTTTAGGTGTGCTGTTAAGCTGCTAGTGTATGCTGTCTCCAGTTTCTTTTTGGGAGTCACTCGGGGCTATGAGTTTTCCTCTTAGCACTGCTTTCATTGTGTCCCATAGATTTCAGTAGGTTGTACCTTCATTTTCATGGAATTCTAAAAAGTCTTTGATTTCTATCTTTATTTCTTCCTTGACCAAGGTGTTATTGAGTAGATTATTGTTCAATTTCCAGGTGTATGTGGGCTTTCTGTTGTTTTTCTTGCTATTGAAGACCACTTTTACTCCACAGTGATCTGATAGGAGGCATGGGATTAGTTTGATCTTCTTGTATTTGTTGACATCTGTCTTGTGACCAATTGTATGATTGATTTTGGAGAAGGTACCATGTGGTGCTGAGAAAAAGGTATATTCTTTTGCTTTGGGATGAAATGTTCTATATATATATCTGTTAAATCCAATTGGTCCAAAGCTTCCATTAGTTTCACTGTGTCCCTGTTTAGTTTCTGGTTTCCTGATCGGTCCATTGAGGAGAGTGGAGTGTTGAAGTCACCCACAATTATTGTGTTAGATGTAATGTGTGCTTTAAGCTCTAGTAGAGTTTCTTTTACAAATGAGTGTGCTCTTGCATTTGGAGCATAGATGTACCGTATTGAGAGTTCTTGGTGAATTTTTCCTTTGACCAGCAAGAAGTGACCTTCCATGTCTCTTTTGATGACTTTAGGTTGAAAGTCAATTTTATCTGATATTAGAGTGGCTACTCTGGCTTGTTTCCTGAGACCATTTGCTTGTAAAATTGTCTTCCAGCCTTTTACTCTAAGGTAGTGTTTGTCTTTGACACTCAGATGTGTTTCCTGTATGCAGCAAAATGTAGGGTCCTGATTACATATCTAGTCTGTTAGTCTATGTCTTTTTATTGGAGAATTGAGTCCATTGATGTTAAGAGATATTAAGGAATAGTAACTATTACTTCCTGACATTTTTGCCGTTATTTTTTTTTTTTTTATATTTGAGTGGTTCTCTTCTTTTGTGTTTGATGAGAGGGGGTTTCTATCTTGCTTCTTCTGGAGTATGGTTTCCCTCCTTGTGATGGTGTTTTTCCCCTATTATCCTTTGTAGGGCTGGGTTTGTGGAAAGATAATGTGCAAATTTGGTTTTGTCATGGAATACCTTGGTTTCTCCATCTATGACGATTGAGAGTTTTGCTGGGTAATGTAGTTTTGGCTGAAATTTGTGTTCTCTTAGAGTCTGCATGATATCTGTCCAGGATCTAGCTTTCATGGTCTCTGGTGAGAAGTCTGGAGTAATCCTGATAGGTCTTCCTTTATATGTTACTTGGCCTTTTTCTCTTACTGCCTTTAATATTCTTTCTTTGTTTAATACATTTGGGATTTTGATTATTATGTGATGGGAGGTATTTCTGTTCTGGTCCAGTCTTTTTGGAGTTCTGTAGGCTTCTTGTATATTCATGGGCATCTCTCTCTTTAGGTTGGGGAAGTTTTCTTCCATAATTTTGTAGAAGATATTTGCTGGCCCTTTAAGTTGTATATCTTCCCTCTCATCTATACCTATAACCTTTAGGTTTTGTATTCTCATTGTGTCCTGGATTTCCTGGATGTTTTGGGTTACAAACTTTTTACATTTTGCATTTTCTTGGACTGTTGAATCAATGGTTTCTATGGTATCTTCGGCATCTGAGATTCTTTCTTCTATCTCTTGTATTCTATTTTTGATATTTTCATCTATTGCTCCTGATTTCTTCCCAAGGTTTTCTATCTCCAAAGTTGTCTCCCTTTGCGATTTCTTAGTTGTTTCTACTTCTGTTTTTAGATCCTGGATGGTTTTGCTCAGATCTTCTGCTTGCTTGTTTGTATTTTCATGTATTTCTTTAAGAGATTTTTGTGTTTCCTCTTTCATGACTTCTACTTATTGACCCACGTTCTCCTGTATTTCTTTAGGTGATTTTTGTAATTCCTCTTTATTGGCTTCTATTTGTTGATCCATATTCTCCTGAATTTCTTTAAGTGATTTTTGTGTTTGCCTTGTAAGGGCTTCTAATTTTTGATCCATTTCCTCCTATATTTCTTTAACAGATTTATCTATGTGTTCCGCTATTAGCATCCTGACCAGTGATTTTAGATCCAAATCTTGTTTTTTTTTGGTGTGTTGGGTTAACCGGGACTTACTGCTGTCAGGGAATAGGGTTCGGATGCTGCCATATTGCATTGATTTCTGTTAGTAATGGTCCTATGCTTGCCTTTTGCCATCTGGTTATCTCTGGCCTTAGTTGGTCCTGTAGTCACTAGCTAGTGCTTGAACCTCCTGTGGGCTAGTAAGACTATTTTTCCACCACTGGATTACTGGGTTTCCCCTGGCACAGATTGCTGATGTGTTGTTCTCCTCTTGGGTTCTGTTGGACCCCTGGTGTATCTTGCTCCAAGCAATGTTATATTTGGTTATCTCTGAGGACCTGATGCTGCTTGTCTTCTCTGGTTCTGCTTGCTTAGTCCAGTCAGTAGCAATGATGCTGGCGGCAGCCACAGGGAATGGGGAGTTCTGCTTGCAGAATCTCCCGCAGGGCAGAGAACCCACGCCCTGCTGGAACACAGAAACCACTGCTCTGCCAAGCTCCAGTTTTTAGATGACTGGCTGGCGGCCCAAGTCCCCAGAGATCTTAAGCTTGGGACATCTCTGGTATCTGGTTCTGCCTGCTCAATCCAAGCAGCCGCCACCTAGATGGCCGTGGTTGCGTGGAGTGTACTTCTCTGATTGCAAGTGTGATGGATACCTTCCTTTTCACTTTTATTCACAACACAATTTTTCATTTTCCTTCCTTCCTTCCTTCCTTCCTTCCTTCCTTCCTTCCTTCCTTCCTTCCTTCCTTCCTTCCTTCGTTCCTTCCTTTGTTCCTTCCTTCTTTCCTTCCTTTTTTTGAGGGCGGGGGAATTGGGTCATTGGCCATTTGTTGATGTTTTGATTCTCCACCAACGCTCCCCTCCCCCCCCCCGCAATATACCTTTGTCTTAGTTACACCTAAAAATTGTGCTAATGATATGTCTGTGAGGGTAGGCATGTGACACAGAACTTTATTTGAGACGGTCACTTTTTATGGCCACTGTGTACACCAGGCTAGCAGAAACAAATGGTCTCAGCTTCCCGTGTCACTCCTACATCTTGCTTTTACATGGCTTCTGAGAATTTGAACATAGAACTTGATGACTGTGTGGTAAAGACTTTATGCACTGAGCTATCAGTCTCGCCGCTTAGATAGAAATCTAGAGCTAGAAAAAGAGCTATTTTGTATCTATGCTCAATGTACAATATATACTTGAATTTAAATGCACTGTAGTAAGTACATTTAATAGCTACTATTATTATTTTGTTATTTTGTTCAGTTGCCTTTTCGCTAGAAAATGTAATATGTAAGTTACTTAAATTAGTAAAGAATGTTTCTGGTTTTTTATATGGTCAGTGTTCTGTGTTCAACATATTTAAGAATGAGGAATACACTCCTGTCTTGTTAGCTTCAATCTATTGGTTAAGCACTTCATTTGAGCTTTTGCAAAATCTAGCTTTTACTGAAAAATTTTCATTGATATATATTTAAATTTTCTTTTCTTTTTGAGATATGATGTAATTGCAACAATTCTTCCACTCCCTTTCCTCTTTCTATGCCTCCCATAAAACTCCTTTCAAACTCATGCTCTTGTTTTGATTAATTATTGTTATATACTAAATCTTACTATTATTGAAAATGGGTTAACAGTGCTTCTCCTTCTCAGTGAGTTGCCATTTGTCTCTGTACAATGTGATATCCTTTTTTTTTTTCCCCTGGATAACCTGTAGCTTTGTGGTGGTGCACCTAGTACTTTATTTATATCCGTATATTCTGCCTGTAATTCAGTGTACAGGATATGAAGATTACTATATATTCCAACAATTCTTGTACATTCCATAAATAACTGATTATTTCTTTCTGTAAATTCTGTTGTCTTACTCTGAAACTCAGATTGTACTTTTTCTCCTCATGGTATTTTTCTGAGTTGTTTAACTGCCCCTCTCATATCTATCTAAACTATATCTTGTATAATTTATGTAATTTTGCATTTAGTTTTATCAGTTCTCTTCCCACCTGTTTCTAACCTGCCATTCATCCTTTGAACACTTAACAGAAAGCATGTTCTATTTTTGTTTAATTCATTTTAATCTTCAGAATCATTACAGTTTTTTCCCTGTTTACATGTTAAACATTTCCTTGCTTTATCAAGACAGTCTCTCACCATCATATTTATGAAGAAGCAGAACTACTATAATGTTAAAGTGTTTCATATATACTTGGCCATACCTTATTTAATTTATAACTATGACCCATTAATTAAATCAAGAATAGGTGCATCACAATTGAAATAAAAGTAAACAAAGAATATAAAAATGATCATAAGATCAGCAGTTCTATTTTGAGATGACTTTGAGTATATAACATTCATTTAACTAGCTCATATACACTCTTAGTCAGGGTTTCTATTCCTGCACAAATATCATGATAAAGAGGCAAGTTGGGGAGGAAAGGGTTTATTCAGGTTACATTTCCACATTGCTGTTCATCACTAAAGGAAGTCAGGACTGGAACTCAAGCAGATCAGGAAGCAGGAGCTGATGTAGAGGCCATGGAGGGATGTTACTGACTTGCTTCCCCTGGCTTGCTCAGCCTGCTCTCTTATAGAACCCAAGAATACCAGAGATGGTATGACCTACAAGGGACCCTCCCCTCTTGATCACTAATTGAGAAAATGCCTTACAGCTGGATCTCATGGAGGCACTTCCCCAATTGAAACTCTCTTCTCTGTGATAACTGCAGCTTGTGTCAAGTTGACACAAAACCAGCCAGTATATATACCAACACATAACTCTGAAATATTTCAAAAACATCTATGTTAAAAAGAGAAAACATTATGACAAATAAGTATGATTTGATTTTTCTTCAACAATATGTAACAAATACACATATTTTAAAGAGTCATTAAAAGAGAAATGGTTATTCATTTCTTGAAATAAACTCTTTACATTGTAACAATAAGCTAATTAGTATATTTTATAAAACAAAGAAAAAACTCAAGGTTATGGTAGATTTTTGTTCTTAATCTCAAAAGAATAAAGGAAAAAATGAAAATCTACATCCTTATAATTGGTATTCAAGCTAACTATGTTATCTCCTTGAAAAAAAATGTAAATAAACCAGGCATTTTTTTTACTGAGTATAAAGTACAAAACCTCATACACATTTGTAGCCATCAGCAAAGCTCTTATTTAAATGCCCTTATATATTATAAAACAATTAGGATTCAGATTTCAAGTCTATAATATTTTTATTTATTTATGATCCATAATTTCCACTGTACTGACAATGGATTAGAGCATTTCTGATGAACTAGTTAAGATCTTTCTGTTTTACCTGGGTCATAATTGAGGGCAGGTAAAGAGAATTCTGGTACTGTCAGTTCTGGCTCGTGTTCCCCAGGTGTATACACTGGATTTGCAGAACCTGAGACTTACTTCTACACACTCTGAGACTTGAGTTATGTCGTTTGTGATTCTGAGCATCTGGGCCTGCATCTTCTTGCTTTAGGGTTTAGCCACCAGTGGCCTGTTTTAAAATATGAATTATGCTTATTCTTGTCTAGCTTCAAACTATGATTTATTTATTAGGCTCTGAGCAATTACTGGGAGATTACCCTACTCTAATTCTCTAATGTCAGACTACTGACATTCCCCAACTGTGCTCTCCAAATACTTGCTGTTTGAATCTTCCTGAGTTATTTCCGCTCTGGTAGTCTGGTGTCTTGGAGAGGCATTTCATTTGGGCATGTGTTGCTGGTCCATCCTGACTAATGGAGATCTCCTTTTCTCTCCGTCTTCTCCTCTTCCATGCTCCTTTTTCTTTCTCTTCTCTCCTTCTCCTCATGGTCCCTACTTGAGACCCCCAACCCAGTAACTGAAACTCTGCCTCTCTCCATTCTGCCTAGTAGCCATTTTTTATTTAACCAATGGTTTTAAAGGTTTAAGGTTTGAACAACAAAGGCTGATGTACTTGGGAATTCGCTTATCTTGGGAAACAAGATCATGGGGTATGGAATTTTGCATATGAATACAAGCAGCTGGGCTGGAGTGATGGTTCAGTGGTTAAAAGTACCAACTACTCTTCCAGAAGTCCTGAGTTCAATTCCCATCAACCACATGGTGGCTCACAACCATCTGTAATGGGGTCTGATGCCCTCTTCTGGTGTGTCTGAAAAGAGACATATGCATAAAATAAATAAATAAATCTAAAAATAAAAATACAGGCAGCACCAGACCAACTTCCAACAGCGACAGTGGCAACTTCTGCAGTATTTAACTTTTGGCAACTCTGGGCGACGACAGCAGATAGCAGTAAACAACAGTGTACGGGATGCTAATGTTATAGATTTTAAGCAGGCCTCAGATTCTAGGATCCTCAGCCAGATAGATTCAAGTGTCCCCAGTACTGGATGGCTCTTACTCCAT
Organism: Apodemus agrarius; assembly: GCA_964023405.1. Taxonomy (NCBI): domain Eukaryota; kingdom Metazoa; phylum Chordata; class Mammalia; order Rodentia; family Muridae; genus Apodemus; species Apodemus agrarius. The sequence continues at coordinate 29,697,844 of OZ030020.1, forward strand.
CCAGTCTTGGGGCTGAATTCCTTACTCCAGATTTGGTCTTTAATAGTGACTAGTATTGCAGTTCTCAGGGCTAATTGTCTGAGACCCCGGTGACTCCCTGGAATTTGTCCTGTGACTGGATCCCACTGTTCCTCCTCTTAGGCTCTTTACAGCCTTTTCTCTGGCCCTGACCCTCAATCTTTTATTTCATCCTTTCATTATCCTTGTTATCGGTTGTCTTTGGTCCTCATAATTTCTTCCATAGCTGAAATGATGTCATTGTTGCACCTTAGACAATGGCTGCTGCTGGCTCTGATCACCACTGTGGCTTCTGTGATCCTGTCATCCTTTTGAAGGTAACCAACTCAGTCTTCTCTGCTGACTGAAAAGGTGAGTTAAACTCTTGCCTACACAGCCAGGACGGGGTGTGTGTATAGCAAACGTTATTTCCACCAATCACTGTTTCGGGAAATATTAAAAAATGCAATTCACTCTAGGCCTGCAAGCCCCTCTGGGCACTGGCAGGCACGCCGGCCTATTCTCATCCTCGTGGAGACTGACTCAGAGCTCCAAAATCTCTCCACTCAGCTTGCTAAGTTCCCACTGGCGGGTCGCTACCATCCCAAACCCATGCTTCAAAATTCCCATGGCCTTTTGGGGTGCACTTCTGGCAAACCCACTCTTTGTTGTTGAACCTTTCTCTCTGGAATCCAGTCAGGTCAAGTAAAGCAGCTGCATGAAGGAAAACGCCACACGAACTTAGTTCAGAATCAATGGTAACTTAATTGCTGGGTGCCACAGCTCGAATCCTAATCTTGTAAGTCATATTAAATCTAAATCCTCTGGTGGCGAATCCTAGTTGATTCACCATCTAAACCGTGGGTCACTAGTAGCTACATCTTGTTCTCTCACTGTCCCAGTCCAAAAGCTCTCTCCAGCCTCTTCTCTTCCTCCCTCTGACCTGGAAGTCCCACCTACTCACCCAGTGATTGGTTTCTTTATTCATTAGAAAGGTCACATAAAGTGCTGAGTAAGTGATTCACTACTCAACCCAGGCCGCCCCTCCCTGGGAAGCTGAATTAGCATCAAAATACAAACAGGACCAAGGCTATCCACCACAAATAGCAGCATGACTTTATGCAGATGAAGGATGGTGTTTACATAGCCATACATATGTTATATAACCATACATAAGTGTACAAATAAAAGTCCTAATTTTACCAACAGTCTTTTTTTTCTGGACCTTGAAGAAAAGGGTTCCCTCTTAGGACTAGGTAAATATGGCTATAGATTAACTTAGAATTCACTGAGTCTTGTAATTGGGAAAACAAAAAAATATCTGATATAGGTTTTTTTTCATTAGCTGTAACTACTATAGTGCTCTATGCAGTTAGAGTTGCATTTTAACTACAAGCATGGGTGGTTTCAGTATAGTTTCTTCAAGGTGTCCTTGAAGTGTTCCAAGCAGCTGGGCTAGCATATGGGTAGCCTGGCTTGCCTCATGTTTTATAGTCTTCCATTTGAGGCCTCCATAAAGATCTAACAACGGATCTGTCAACAAGGAAGTCAAAGCACCTTGGACCACATTGGCTTTCTTTTTTGTAAAGAGGAAAAAAAATTAAAATGGATATACTTAAATCAGACATCTAATTGAGAACACTTACTAGTATTCAGCAGTGCTCAAACCATGCTTGATTCCTACCCTGGTGTCACAGAGAAGGTAATTCCCTCTAATCTCAATAATAATACCACCACTGACACTACCACCATGATCACAATAATAAGGTCCACAGGATTGTATAATAATGAGGGGCTCTGAGAATTTAAGCAGGATGAGAAAGCTGTTGTACTTGACACCAAGGTCACTCTTACAGCGTTTGCTTGATGAGTGTAACTGAGAAGCAGAGTTAAGGAGTTAAGTGTTGGTGGTGCACGCCTTTAATCCCAGCACTTGGGAGGCATAGGCAAGCGGATTTCTGAGTTCGAGGCCAGCCTGGTCTACAGAGTGAGTTCCAGGACAGCCAGGACTACACAGAGAATCCCTGTCTCAAAACAAACAAACAAAACAAAACAAAACAAAAAAAAAAACAAACCAAAAAACAAAAAAACAAAACAAAACAAAAAAAAACAAACAAAAAAGGATGCACTACTGCTGGTCAGTACAACAGGAAGGACAGGAAGGGAATGAAACTGTGCCGAAGCATTCTTTTCTACAGCATCTATGATACAGCCCAGCAGCCACAAGTGCACAGCAGCTGTATGTTCTACTCTCCTGTCTCCTCTTTGAGATGAGGTAAGGCAAGAGCTAAGTCCACAGTCTGGCATTCCTGTAAAATAAAGTCCCAGAGCTTCAAGTGAGCTCAAATGTATTCTTCCTTTTATCAGCAGAAAGGAGTAAAATGCTAGTCAATTCTCGAAACAATAGAATTTATGCAAAATAGTTAACAGGGTCTGGAGTAAAAAGAAGCAGAAGGAAGTGGGCTGGCTTGCAGGCTGCATTGCTTGCTATGTTGAAGAAGTCAGTGTTTCACCAAAAGGAAAGACTTTTCTTAAGGGATGTTGGGGCCTCACACAGAGATGGGAAGCTGTTGTCCACTTGGATGATGACTGTTTCTTTCTAAGCCAGAGGGCTGCTTAGATGAGCTCCAAAGGAAGAGAGCTATGCAAGCATGTTGTCTCTCCAAACTATGTCTTGCAGTAGGGGCTGTTTCCAGGTTTCTGCAAATGATCCAGATTTCTTGAAACTTTATTCTGTTAAATACGAGCAACCCGATCAAGCTATGTACCCGAGCTTCTGATTTAAATGGTCCTCTACTGAATAAACAATAAGATGTTTCTCAATGTGAAGATAACCCTTGGCTCCTTAGTAGTTCCTGTTATCTTCTTCAGAGACCAAGTTTGTCCTTCCAGGACAGAGCAAAGTGGAAAAAAAAAAAACCATTTCCTTCCTTATGAAAGCTTACTATTTGATTTGTTCTGTATTCCTTATCTTCTTGAGTTAGGTAAGGATACATTGCACTCAGTGCTAATGAGAGGTGCTGTTTTAGGGCAGTTTTCAGTGAATATTTACTTACCTCAATGAGAAGATCCAATGTAAAAAGTGTCTCTTGAGTAGATATAGCTCAGTGGTTAGGCTCTTATCTCATATGCATGAGGACCCAGGCTGAATACCCTATCATTCAAAAGTGTTCCTATTATGTTTCCAGCTATTTTAAATAGAATTTTAGAATGTTAATGGTTTGAACTACAGTTAACTTCTCAATAATGTGATCAGCAATGTTTTCCATTAAGCCCTCAATACTGAGAATCTAAATGTCAGTCTTAGATGTTTTCCTTAGCCTGGGATGTATAAATCAGCTCCTCAGGCCAGAAAAGGAAGCGAATGTATCAATTAAATAGGCTGCATGCTACTTTTACCAAGGTGTGAGCTCAGGTGTCAGGGTGCTTAGAAATGTAATTCAAATTACATATTATTTTATATTATATAAAAGCCATGCACAAAATAAAAATAATCTCAGTAATTTGATTCTTACTTTTTATATGCCCCAAATATTACTTCAATGTCTAATTATCAATAGAAGCTACCACTGAAGGAAATCACGCTTTTAGTTTATGTTTGGTCTAAGTCTTCCAACTCCATCTACATCACATCCCAACTCTGACGACCATGCTTTCCATGTTCGGTAGACGAGCAGTACAGCCTAAATCCTGACCTGAAGTTCCCTTACTGTGGTTGCAGAGGCTCTTCATGATACGCATTTCCGTTCTGTGGTGAACGTCTCCATCAACCCCAATAATGCCACCCGCCCCTCCCATATTACTCCCTGCTCAAATGGCAGCAAAGAACATTGAATTTAGGGAACCACAGGCTACAACTTACTTCATAAGTCTAATGACTTTAGCATGAAATCAATCACATGGTTATAGTCTGTGCTCCAAGGACATTTCCTCAGCGTTCATTGCAGAGCTGCAGTTGTTGTAGTCTTTGGGATTGCTGTTTAGGCTGCTGAGTTCACATGACTGGGCCAAGGGGTCAGACTTCCCACGGGGTGAATAAAACAGTCCCCACTCTCCTAGGACTCCCTACTTTACAACTTTTGTAAATCTATCAATTTGACCTGCTTTCTCTCTGATTTCCTACTTTTGGGGTGGGGCTGTTGGCTACATCTGTCCTGTCTTATAACCTCAACCCTGATTCTTGGCGTCCTGGATGAGATTCTCAGAACTTTGAGTCAGTGTCTGGCCGAACTCCATGTAGCCTATTTAGATCATGCAAGTTATTCCTGTTTGGTATTATACAGGAATCAAATGGAATGGTTGTTGAGTTTAAACAGCCTGAAAGCCATTAAGATAGACTCATAGCAGCTTAAACAATGGAGAACTTTGCTTCTCTGCTGTGGAAGACCCAAAGGTGAAGGCTTAGCTGCGCAACAATGTTTCAAACATTTTCACCTCACGATTCTGTCAGAAACATTTTCACTGCCCTGCTGTCCCCAAGACATTATCCCTTCCCACATGGCCTGACAGTAGCTGCCTCATGTTCTGTAGGGTTTGCCTACAGATGCAACATGCATAGAAACTCCCAGTCATTACTGATCATCAGGCTTTTCATACAAATGGGGAAGTTCTTGAAGGGTTACAAGATAGGTATTAGATGTGGTTTCTTATGACCCCCTTCTCTAAGGATGTGTGGGGTAGGGCAAGCTAATATTTAATGGTTAGAGACTTAGTTTGACATGAGAAATCTTGTATTGACTTTGAATATATATATACATATATACATACAAACATGCATATAGTGTTCCATTTTTCTTGTAGCTTTGGGTTTTCTGAGTTAAACTGTTAAACTACTTCACAATATGAACCAATTTTTTTAATTTGCTATGAAATGGAAGTTTCTGGCTATGTCAGGTGATACAGACTCCCCTGATGTTTTGCTGATACAGACTCACGTGGTGAGGCTGACTCACACGGTGTTTTGTTGAAACAAGACCTATGGGAGGACGCTGTGATGTTTGGAGAAAATATAAATAGGGCTCAACGGACAGCGACAGCAGGCTTGCATAGCTGGCTTTGCAACACATCCTTAATCTCGGGTCTTCATTTTTGCTTATCTTAGCTTTGCTAAATGAGGCTCAGCAGAGAATTTCTCCTGGTATCCTGGCTGGTCCTGGTCATAGCCTCTGACTTGTGCCAATCCGGTGGAGGCCTGGAATTACCCACGGAACTACTACTAAACACGTCCACATCCCCTAATCCTATTTACCGTCTTTGCTCCGTTACCATTGGATGATGGGCTAGACAAGGAGGTGGGGCGGTGTTGAAGAGTTTGAAAACCCTGTATTAAAAGTAGGTTTGAAAATCTAAGCTTACATTGCTACATCCAGTGGTTCCTACAGCTTGCCTGTCGCCCCCATTACCGTGCGTCTGGTGAGAGTGGAGGTGAGTTGTAAGGTACGGGTTAGTCATCACGGAGGAAGTGCTTAGGTGTTAGCGTGTAGCGTGTGGCGCGAGCAGCTGCAAGAAACCTTTTAACCTACGGGCAGACAGCTGCAGTAGCCACCACTGCGTCTGTGCATTCATTTCCTTTTAATGTTGTGAGCAAATATCGGGCAAGCCGTTTAAGGGAGGAAGGTTTATTCTGGTTCACAGTTTGGCAGAGAAGGCATGGCAGCTGGAGCGAGTGGCAGCTTGATTTGCTGCTTCCTCAGTCCCGGATGAGAAAGAGAAGGATCCTGGTACTCAGCTTGCTTTGTCTTTTGCAGACACTCCCCAGACCCCAGCCTGTGGGATGTTGTTGTTCACAAGCACAGTATATCTTTTTTCTCCTCAGTTAAACCCCTCTGGAAGCACCCTCCTAGACCTAGCTAGAAGTATATATATATATATATATATATATATATATATATATATATATATATCTGTGGCAAATCTAAATCCAGCCATATTGAGAAAGAAGTTTAACCGTCACAGATTGCTAATTCTTTGGGAGGACGTGAGTTCTCCAGCAAATCTCTTAGGAATCAATGTCCTATATTGTGTTATGTTCTTACTACCGCATCCTCTGCCGCTCCGTTTCTGATGTCTCAGTGGGAAGGGTCACACCGGGGACAGGAGTGAGCTCTGTTCTTCTGGATCTTGTATGTACTCCTCTGCCCCATCTCAGATTGCGTTCTGTAAACCCGTGCCTCTCAGAAAGCTCTGCTCCCTCTTCCGCAGTGGCTTCCAGTTGCCATGGCACTGCCGGACCATCTCCACTTTAGTCGAAATTGACTCTCTAGCAGTGTCAGAGGCAACAATGGAAGTTGTGGCTGCTGCCCAGAGGCTGACCCTTAAAATCAGCTCTTCTTTCTCGATCTAATGAGTTGGAATGATAGTTAAAGGCATCTTCCCGGGGTGTTTTATTTTATTATTTTTTTCTTTTAATTTCTTCCTGAATCACTTTCAGTGAGGCTGGATGCCTTTAGAATGAATGCTAGCTACGCTGTTCTACTGCCGAGCATTTAAGCACACACCGATTGGTGTTATATTCTGATAACGAAATAGCCAAAAACAGCAGTTGTAAATCGGGGACTTTTTGATGTAGCAGATTGCCTATTGAACAGAGCCTAGCATAAGGAGAATGGCTTTTTTTTTTAAGTGCTTTATTTTTATTTTATTTTATTTTTTTTATTGTATATATTCTATATTTACAATTCATTTCCCTTTTTCTGGTTCCCCACCCCCAAAGGTCCCACATGTCCTTTTCCCTCCCCCTGCTCCCGCATCCACCCCCTCCCACTTTACTGTTCTTGTACTCTCCCATAATGATGTTTTGGTCCATTCTAGCACCAGTGTCCACTCCTTTCTTCTTGTGAGACATCACTTGATATGTGATTTGTGTCTTTGGTGTTCCAAGCTTCTAGGCTAATATCCACTTATCAGTGACTGTATACCATGGGTATTCTTTTGAGACTGGGTCACCTCACTTAGTATGACATTCTCCAGCTCCATCCATTTCTCTAAGAATTTCATGAATTCATTGTTTCTAATGGCTGAATAGTACTCCATTGTGTATATATACCACATTTTTTGTATCCATTCCTCTGTTGAGGGACATCTGGGTTCTTTCCAGCTTCTGGCTATTATATATAAGGCTGCTATGAACATAGTGGAGCATGTATCCTTATTGCATGCTGGTGAATCTTCTGGGTATATTCCCAGGAGTGGTATGGCTGGGTCCTCCGGAAGTATCACGCCCAGTTTTCTGAGGAACCGCCATACTGATTTCCAGAGTGGTTGTACCAGCTTGCATTCCCACCAGCAGTGGAGGAGTGTTCCTCTTTCTCCACATCCTCGCCAACACCTGATGTCTTCTGAGTTTTTAATCTTAGCCATTCTGACTGGTGTGAGGTGAAATCTCAGGGTTGTTTTAATTTGCATTTCCCTAATGACTAGTGAAGTTGAACATTTTTTAAGGTGTTTCTCAGCCATCCGAATTTCTTCAGGTGAAAAGTCTCTGTTTAGCTCTGTTCCCCATTTTTGGATAGGGTTATTTGGTTTTCTGGGGTCTAACCTCTTGAGTTCTTTGTATACATTGGAGATTAGCCCTCTGTCGGATGTGGGGTTGGTGAAGATTTTTTCCCAATTTGTTGGTTGCCGATTTATCCTTTTGACAGTGTCTTTTGCCTTACAGAAACTTTGTAGTTTTATGAGGTCCCATTTGTCTATTCTTGTTCTTAGAGTATAAGCAATTGGTGTTCTGTTCAGGAATTTTTCCCCTGAGCCGATGTCTTCAAGGGTCTTCCCCAGTTTCTTTTCTATTAGTTTTAGTGTGTCTGGTTTTATGTGGAGATCCTTGATCCACTTGGAGTTGAGTTTAGTGCAAGGAGATAAGAGTGTATCAATTCTCATTCTTCTGCATGTTGACTTCCAGTTGAGCCAGCACCATCTGTTGAAAGGGCTATCTTTTTTCCACTGGATGTTTTCAGCTCCTTTGTCGAAGATCAATTGGCCATAGATGTGTGGGTTCAATTCTGGGTCTTCGATCCTATTCCATTGATCCGCTTCCCTGTCACTGAACCAATACCATGCAGTTTTTAATACCACTGCTCTGTAATATTGCTTGAGGTCCGGGATATTGATTCCCCCAGAATTTCTTTTGCTGTTGATGATAGTTTTAGCTATCCTGGGTTTTTTGTTATTCCAGATGAATTTGAGAATTGTTCTTTCTAGCTCTATGAAGAACTGATTTGGGATTTTGATGGGGATTGCATTGAATCTGTATATTGCTTTGGGCAAGATTGCCATTTTGACTATATTATCAGAAAAATAAAAACTATTGTCCCTCTGATATCCCTGAGATGTGATGTAGTCACACAGGTTAGAAAGGCTCAATGTGATATTTTACTGTGAAATACACTTTGGGTACCAGCTTCCTCCAGATAAACTGGGTATGGGTCTTTTAGCATCATATATTAGCTTCAGGCACTGGTTTTTAAATATTTTCACCATTGTTATTTAGATGTTATTTAGGGAGTGAAAGTCAAATATTGTCAATAATATTTCAATATTCATAATAAATATGTGAACACATTAGGATATTCTTTCATTTAAACTGAACCTCTTTCCTATCTGAATAACTGTTTTTTTCTACTTCAATTAAAAAGCACAAAGTTTTGAAATTACAGTCCTAGAGTATATAAAAAAATCTGATTGTTAGGTCAGATCAAAGTATGTGAACTTCTCAGGTGAATGAACTGTAAATTCAAATAGTAGCAAAGACTGTTAGGGTATTTAAATGATCCACACACCTTTCCAGGGGACAGGACATCATGTTGGCCATTCTCAAAGAACATGATGTCCTGGGAATGATGTCAGTGCTAAAATTTATCAGTTAAGTTAATCTAATTCTGATGGCTTGGCCAGGTGACATTATTTATAGTTGGGAAAAGGAAAAAAACATAAATCATTCAAGTAACATATTTCCTTCAGTTAAATGATTAGATTATCAAAAGATGATATAGAACTTTCTCTTTAATTATAAAACTATTTATATTGTTATTAACTATAAAAAACACACATCCCCACCCAAACAACTATTTTTCTACTAAACACAGTATAAATCAGGGTCAGGGAATACAGTTTAGTTGGCATAATAAATGCACAAAGTCATTTGTTTGAAACCCTGACCACATGACCATATAAACTCAAATACTGTGGTACAATACCAGCATGTAAGAAGCAGAGGTAGGATACGCTGAATTTTAGGGCTATCCTAGGCTACATGAGTCCCTATCAAATAAGTAAATAGTAAAAATCAGTGTGAGGACATTTTTATTTAATATTCTCTAAACCCAAGCTGATTTGTTTATTATTATACGAGTTTAAATTTTGAGACAGAGTATTACTATGTAGCCCTAGCTTGCTCAGAACTTGATCTGTTAGACTACGGTTGCCTGGACCACCCCCCAACACACACACCTGCCTCCTCCTCCTCTTCCTTCTTTTCTTCCTCCTCCTCTCCCTCCTCCTCTTCCTCTCCCTCCTCCTCCTCTTCCTCGTCCTCCTCTTCTTCCTCCTCTTCCTCCTCCTCTTCTTCTGTGAAAATAAAATTCTATTTACATACTTTTTTATAGTTAAAGTTGATATATGTTTCCTTTTCTTTTTTAATTAGATATTTTCTTTATTTACATTTCAAATATCACCCATTCTCCACGTTTCTCCTCTGAAAACCCCCCATCCCATCTCCCTTCTCCTGCTCACTAACCCACCCATTCCTGCTTTCCTGTCCTGGCACTTCCCTACACTGGGGCAACAAGCCATCACTGGTCCAAGGGCCTCTCCTCTCATTGATGTTCTGACCAGGCCATCCTCTACTACCCATGTGGCTAGAGCCATGGGTCCTTCCATGTGTACTCTTTGGTAGGTGGTTATGTCCCTGGGAGCTCTGGGGGTGCTGGTTGGTTCATATTGTTTCTCCTATGGGGCTGCAAACCCCTTCAGCTCCTTGGGTCCTTTCTTTACCTCCTTCATTGGCAACCCTGTGCTCAGTTCAATGTTTGGCTGAGAGAATCAATATGACAAAATGGCAACCAACAGATTGGGAAAAGATCATTACCAATCCTACATCCAATAGAGGACTAATATCCAATATATACAAAGAATTCAAGAAGTTAGACTCCAGAGAACAAAATAACCCTATTAAAAAATGGACTACAGAGCTAAACAAAGAATTCTCAATTGAGGAATACTGAATGGCTGAGTAGCACCTAAAGAAATGTTCAACATTCTTAGTCATCAGGGAAATGCAAATCAAAACAACCTTGAAATTTCACCTCACACCAGTCAGGGGGTGCTGGTTGGTTCATATTGTTTCTCCTATGGGGCTGCAAACCCCTTCAGCTCCTTGGGTCCTTTCTTTACCTCCTCCATTGGCAACCCTGTGCTCAGTTCAATGTTTGGCTGAGAGAATCAATATGACAAAATGGCAACCAACAGATTGGGAAAAGATCATTACCAATCCTACATCCAATAGAGGACTAATATCCAATATATACAAAGAATTCAAGAAGTTAGACTCCAGAGAACAAAATAACCCTATTAAAAAATGGACTACAGAGCTAAACAAAGAATTCTCAATTGAGGAATACTGAATGGCTCAGAAGCACCTAAAGAAATGTTCAACATCCTTAGTCATCAGGGAAATGCAAATCAAAACAACCTTGAAATTTCACCTCACACCAGTCAGGATGGCTAAGATCAAAAACTCAGGGGACAGCAGATGCTGGTGAAGGTGTGAGAAAGAGGAACACTCTTCCATTGCTGGTGGGATTGCAAGCTGGTAAAACTACTCTGGAAATCAGTTTTGAAGTTCCTCACAAAATTGGGCATAGTACTACCTGAGGACCCAATTATACCATTCCTGGCTATATACTCAGAAGATGCTCCAACATGTAATGAGGACACATGATCCACTATGTTCTTAGCAGCTCTATTTATAATAGCCAGAAGCGGGAAAGAACCCAGATGTCCCTCAACAGAGGAATGGCTATAGAAAATAAGGTATATTTACACAATGGAATACTACTTAGCTATTAAAAACAATGAATTCTTTTGAGACTGGGTTACCTCACTTAGTATGATGTTCTCCAGCTCCATCCATTTGTCTAAGAATTTCATGAATTCATTATTTCTAATGGCTGAATAGTACTCCATTGTGTATATACCACATTTTTTTGTATCCATTCTTCCATTGAGGGACATCTGGGTTCTTTCCAGCTTCTGGCTATTTTAAATAAGGGTGCTATGAACATAGTGAAGCATGTATCCTTATTGCATGCTGGGGAATCTTCTGGGTATATGCCCAGAAGTGGTATGGCTGGGTCCTTCGGAAGTATCATGTACAGTTTTCTGAGGAACTGCCAGACTGATTTCCAGAGTGGACTGATAAGTGGATATTAGCCTAGAATCTTGGGACACCAAAGACACAATCCACATATCAAATGATATCCGACAAGACAGAAGGAGTGGACACTGGTGCTGGAAAGGATCAAAACATCAGTGTAGGGGAATACCAGAACAGGGAAGTGGGAAGGGGTGGATGGGGGAACAGGGGGAGGGAAAAGGGTATGTGGGACCTTTGGGGGATGGGGAACCAGAAAAAGGGAAATGAAATGTAATTTATTTTAATTAATTTTAAATAATTTAAATTTAAATTTAATTTTAGTTTTTTAAATTTAATTTAATTTTATTTAATTTTTTTATTTTAATTTATTTTATCCAATAAAAATTAAATAATAAAAAGCAATGAATTCATGAAATTCTTAGGCAAATGAATGGAACTAGAAAATATCCTGAGTGAGGTAACTCAATCACAAAAGAACACACATGGTATGCACTCACTGATAAGTGGATATTAGTCCAGAAGCTCTAAATACCCAAGATAACAATTCACAGACCAATCAAAGCTCAAGAAGAAGGAAAACCAAAGTATGGATACTTCGGTCCTTCTTAGAAGGGGAAACAAAATAGCCATGGGAGGAGATACAGAGACAAATTGTGGAGCAGAGACTGAAGGAAAGGCCATCCAGAGACTGCCCCACAGGGGAATTCATCCCATATACAGTTCCCAAGCCCAGACACTATTGTGGATGCCAACAAGTGCTTGCTGATAGGACCCTTACATAGCTGTCTTCTGAGAGACTCTGCCAGCGCCTGACAAATACAGAGGCAGATGCTCTCTGCTTCTGCTTCTTGAGTGCTGGGATTTAAAGGAGTGCTCCACAACCTTGATTTGTAGTTTTCTGTTTCCCAATAGTTTGTGTCATTATTCCAGTGGGAGCAGCCTAGAAAGCTAAAACGTTATGCTGCTCATCTGGAGAATGGGTCCTCCTGTTGTCTCCACAACAGCCATTCCATGTGTTTCAGTTCTGCTTTAGGCCAGAAAGTGTGCAAGAGATAATGAGGCCATGTGCCCAATCAGTGTCCCTTGGCTTTCTGTGCTACTTTTGGGGCAATCACTTTGTACTTAGGAGCCCCATTTTGTTTCTGCATTTAAGGTTCATAAATCAAGCCCATGACACAACAACACATAAGGCTGATGAGTAAGTACAGAAACTCGGGTAAAGGCAGAGAAGACTTGTATTTATAAATTTTAAGTAAGGCGGGAAGGACCAAGGAGACAAAATGATGGAGCAAAAAAAAAAAAAAAGTTATCTGTTAAAATGTGGTGTCAGTACTCAAGAAACTGAAGAATGGTGGGAGAGCTCATGTTGTGAGGACCCTAAGTGTGTCAACTAAACAACAATCAACAACAACAACAAAAAGAGAATAAGTCAAGGGTCAGATAAGTGTTTAGATACTTGGATCTGAACTGTCTGGATGAAGCTTTAGACTACTATTCCTGGAAAATATTACATTAAGAAAAGTGTTGGTGAAAAGACTTGATCCAGAACAAAGAAATGGGGGGGGGACGGTGATTGAGTAATGGGCAGAGGGAAGAGGACTTATGGGACTTATGGAGAAGGGGGAACTGGGAAAGGGGAAAGCGTTTGGAATGTAAACAAAGAATATAGAAAATTAAAAAAAAAAGTGTTGGAGGACTGTCAAATGCTGTCTCTGATATGTAGGTCTTAACTTATAGTGTGTGTGTGTGAGAGAGAGAGAGAGAGAGAGAGAGAGAGAGAGAGAGAGAGAGAGAGAGAAGGAGAGAGAGAGAGAGACAGAGAGAGAGAGAGAGAGAGAGAGAGAGAGAATGTCTGTGTGTATGTATGTTGGTGTGAGTGTGGGAAAGTAGATCATGAGAATGGATAAAGAGAGGTACTGAAGAGGGGGTCAGGGTAATAAGGCACATGAAACATCAAACTAAAAGGAATTTTTATGGGGGGTAGTAGGGTACAAAGTGGGTGGTGAGGAGCAAGAAGAAAAGTAAAGGTGACTAATGAGAAGCATATTTTGCTTGAAAATGTCATAATAAAATGTGATACTATGTATGCTAATTAAAAACGTTAAAACCCTGCGCTATTTTAAGAGATGTGGGATCTGTATCTGCAGAGAGGAATGTTGTTATGTCTGAACTTGGTCTTATAGACCGGGAAAAGCAAGGGAAGGGCTGGAACAGAGGCATCGAGCAGTCACAGTGAACAGAGACTTTTTCTTCTCCCCAGGAACTAAGTTTATTTCTGAAACAGGACTGGAAACGACTGTTCTCTATAAAACAACCTAGTAAGATAGAGCTATCAAGGTAAATATGTGGAAAGCAGTTACTTTCCTATGAGTTTGTATTGATTTCTGCCATTTGGATCTTAGCTGTTTCCCACTGATTCAGTACAACTCGGGGATGGCCTTTCTCCCTAGACTGCTCTTAATGGATAAAAGTGACAATTAAACCTTGAGTTCTTCAGACCCTTGGTGAATTGACCAAATAAATTAGGTGTGACAGAAACTTATATGTATTGTGTGTGGTTAATGAAATTGACCTGACAGCCTCTTAGGAGTGGAAGTATTTGAAAGGATTAGAACATGTGGCCTTGTTAGACTAGGTGTGACTTTTTTAGAGGAAGTATGTCACTCAGGGTGGGTTTGGGTTTTTAAATGGTCAAGCCAGGCCCACTGTCACATTGTGGCACCAGATATAGAACTCTCAGCTACTTTCCCAGCTTCTGCCTGTATGCCACCATGCTTCTTACCATGATGATAATAGACTAAACCCCTGAAATGTGACCACACCCAACTAAATGCTTTCCTTTATAAAGTTGCTAGGGTCATGGTTTCTCCTCGCAGCAATAGAACACTAAGACATGTACCTTGTATGTGTGCTACTTTTTAAGGGAATAAATACAGACCCCTTCAAAAGCAAAACAAATTCTCTCATGAAGGGACTGCAATCCAGTAATGACTAATTAGTAAATTTGGGCTCTCACATAACTATTGAAGTATCAGACATCTGTGTCCTCACTCTTAACAGGGAGTCCCATGGGTACCATTTAAAATATTGAATTCTTCACAAGATGAGAGCCTAGAAACAAGTGGGCACACATGATTGATTTTTTTTTTTACAATGGGGGTCTTTCTGCTGGGAACACTCAAAGGCAAATAAACATCAATCCCTGTTGTCATGGATTTCAAGCTTACTCTTTATTGTCTCTTTGAACAACCATAACAGAATGATTTTTAGAGTGTTTCAGGAGATTTCCTAGTGGTTGAGAAAAGGAGACGTTTTTTGGCTATAGATCAGTGCACTTTTTCCACAATCAAGGGCTAATAAATGTGGAGCAGGAGTTTCATAACCAGTGAGGAAAGTGAAGCAAATACAGTCACGATTCTCAGGGAGGTGGTTTGGAGAAGAACCACCTTCACCACTATCCAACAGTGTACATGCTCCTGGCTCAACACTGGTCAGATCTTTTTAACTCTCAAGCTATCTGTAGATCCTGAAAGTGGTTCCAGGTCCCACATGGAAACATCTTTAAAAGCTATGGAAAAAGAACTCTACTCACAACCACTTAAACCAATTTCCCACTTTAGGTGGATATTGAGACACCAACATAGCTTGTGGGCTCAAATAAAAGATTGCAAGTTATAATCATGTACCACTTAGCTCTCCTGGGGCAGCATCTGTAGCTTTGAGCATATTCCAAGGCTGGATATTCATCATTTAAAAATACGTGTACTTAGGGTTAAGTGTCATCATCAGGACACCACTCTTAGACAATTAAATCTATGGGGTCCTGAGTTTGAATTAGTGAAATTCCAGTGGGAGGGGGCTAACACTCTGGGGAGTTAGGACTGAATAGCGCAGCCGTTAAGACAGCTCAACAGGTAAAGACACTAGCTGTCACATCTGATGACTTGAGTTTGATCCCCAATGTCCACTTGATGGAAGGAGACAACAGACTCCTACAGATTGTTCTTTGATCTCTACATGTATAGTCTGACATGTGTATGCCCCCATACAAACACAGTAAATACATAAATAAATGTCAACTAAAGCAGAGAAGAACAAAAAACAACTGAGTTTCTCTCTAACCACAAAATAGATGCAATTATAAATAAAGATGTAGGGAAAAGACTGTAAAAATAATTCATCTATAATTATGCTTTACCTTAGAAATAATCTAAGCCGCATTCATGAAATTCTTAGAGAAATGGATGGAGCTGGAGAATGTCATACTAAGTGAGGTGACCCAGTCCCAAAAGAATACCCATGGTATACAGTCACTGATAAGTGGATATTAGCCTAGAAGCTTGGAACACCAAAGACACAAATCACATATCAAGTGATGTCTCACAAGAAGAAAGGAGTGGACACTGGTGCTAGAATGGACCAAAACATCATTGGGGGAGAGTACAAGAACAGTAAAGTGGGAGGGGGTGGATGCGGGAGCAGGGGGAGGGAAAAGGACATGTGGGACCTTTGGGGGTGGGGAACCAGAAAAAGGGAAATGAATTGTAAATATAGAATATATACAATAAAAAAAATAAAAAAAAAAAGAAATAATCTAAGCCTTAAATAATTGAAGGCTGGTGGAGTAAACCATTAGTGGCCATTGCCTTGAGTTAGAGAACTTAAGAGAATGCTAATGCCAATAAAAAGCACTGCAAATAAGATGTATTTCTTTTTTTTATTTGTCCACAGTATACTGTTTCTGCATATGGGTGTCATTATGTATACTAACTATCTCCCTTTTTTCCTTAGGTACCAAGGTGAGAGCTGAGATTTATTGCTTCTTTCCATTGTTGATGGCTCATCTGACAAAACTGTAAATAAAATGTGTGCCTTGTACAAGTTGCATATCTCATTATGGCACTTGGTAGTTTTAATTCTTACATTTTTTAATTGCCAAATAACTATTACATATATAATATTTAACTTTATGAGAGATATAAGTCGTGGAATGGCTAAATCAAGCTAATTAGTGTACACTTTACTTCACATATGTGGGGTTAGTGATGCACTTCGTTAACAAATGTAAGAAACAGGACAGCCTTTTATTTCTTAACTTCCCATTACTGAAATCACTATTTATTTTCATTAGAGTATTACTTCACAAAGTCATAAGAAGGAATTTCAGCAGTAATCATTAACTTAACCTCAGATTTCCTTTTTAGTAAATAGCTAGATCCACATAAACACAAAGGAAACCTCACTTGAGTAAATCCTCATCATCCTACCCTGAATACCAACTGCTCATCAGGTAGCACACAACTGCTTGTAACTCCAGTTCCGGGGGGATTTGAACCCATGTCTGGCTTTCATGGACACCTTTCATGTATGCACAATGAATGGACCTAAATGTCGGCACTCACACATATACATCAAGTAAAAAATAAAATTTCTAGAAAAACAAATTTAGAGTCATATTACATTTTCTTTCATATTATCAGTAAATATGCTTATGGACAGAAAATCTCTGTGTACTTAACTATATTTATTTATTATTACTGTATAGTATACATTACATGTATATTTCTTCAGAAAAGCAATATAAGATATCATTGTAAAAATTCTTTTGGTATAGTGTTTAGGAAAGACACGGGATAATCTGTTTTGAAAGTCTGCACAAAGACAGTCCAGGCCCTCCAAATGGTCTGGGGTGTGCTCGCTGTCAGGAATGCCTTCATAGAAGCCTCACTGTTTGCTTCACGAGGCTGATACTAAGGCTTCAGTAGCCTTAGTGTTGAGTGGTTGGATTGGTTACATAGCTTTTAGATTTTCTTCTGAAAATGAATGTAATAGTTTCATAGCAAGGAATTATATGAAGTCACATGATGTGGTCTTGCCTCAAGTGTATAGAACCATTCTCATTGATTTCCATGTTGGGTAAGTGAGTGGACATCAATGCCAAGCATAGACAACATACACACACAGGCATGGAAGATCATCCTGGGGTGGTTTATCTTGTACTTTTACCTTTCTCTGAAGGAGCAGTTCTCCATCTGTGGGTTGATCAACCCCTTCGCAGGGGTCACCTAAGACCATCAGAAGACACAGATACTTAGATTACAATTCATAACAGCAGCAAGATTACAGTTATGAAGTAGGCGCCAAATACTTTTATGGTTGGGCAGTCACCACAGCGTGAGGCACTGCATGAAAGGGTCACAGCAAGAGGAAGCTTGGGAGGAACCATATTGGAGCTTGGGCACTCATTTCTCATTGTCTGCAGTGCCTGGCATGAATCCAAGAAGACACTCAGAGATCCATACTCATCTTCAATGACTGCCCCCTTATGTTACAGAGTCCAGATTAAATGGTATAACTGTGTAGGCTATCAGACCAGTTTTGAGGTCTTTTCTGGGTTTCATGGTCCCCTCCTTTTTCTCATGTCTAGATGTTATGCAAATGGGATATGATATGTTCTGTGCATATTGTTGGGAAGTTGTATGAGATCTTGCTTCTTCCTCTAGCTTCATGTACTTCCTGAGAAAACTACTCCAGTACAGGAGGAAAAGAGCAGTTCTTAGCTTTTTCCAAGAAATGTATTTAATACTCCAAATATAGTGTCCGTGCGAGTTTTAGGGAGAAAAATGAGCCAGTCATCAGTTCACCAAATGAGGGACTGAGGCAAACAAAGAAACAGCAAACAGCAACAACAACAAACTTGAAAGAATTTGTCTGCCGAAGAAATGTGGAAATACTAGGAGGAAATTCTGCTAAGTCATTGGATTGATTTTGAAGGTAGGGCAACTTGTCCAGTAATCACAAATTTGTCCTGAAAATAGTCACCTTGCTTTTTTATTTACTACAGAATTGGCTTTGTCTGAAACTTCTAAAGATACATTTGGTTACGTAGGATGCTTTGGGATATTTGCAGTGGTCCAGGGGACAGAAAAGGATGGGGAATGGGTCAGAGGGGGAATTGAGACTCTTCCTGGAAGTCTGTTTTCTGAGTGATCTTTTAAAAGACTAGTGAGGGTGTTGATGTCTTAATAAATATTCAGACTCAACCACTGAACTCCAGTAGAGAGAAATTTTCATTTTTTCTTTTTTTCATTTTGGAAAACTGACATGTCAGAAATATCTGGGAACAGGAGAGTCATAGATCGGAAAAATCCCACCCATCCCCAGGAAGAGGAAAACCTGGAGAATGAAAGGAAAAAAGGAAGTATTTAGGCTGTCTGGGTTATATTTAAGATTTAGGCTTTGGATGTTTTCTGTGTATTTCCCCGCTGCTCTGCTGAACAATATACATTTGCAGTTTTTGTCTTACTCCCAACTGTAGAGCTAACCACGGACAATAGATGTTATCACAGAGCTGTGCTGTCTCCCCAGACAGCTGTCTTGTCAACGTTCTCAGCAGGGTGCTGGGAGATTGGAGCACCTCTCCTTTTGGAGAATGCAGCTCAAGTGAAGAGAAGCTTTACCTGCTTCGAATGCCCTGCTTATTAAAGCTTTCTTAAGTGACAAGATGCTGTCGCCAAAGGACTTTTTAAATTGTTTTCTCCAAGCGACTTGAAATGTGTAATTAGGCTTCAGCTAACAGGCTCTGGGTTAATTTAAGACAGATGGCTCTGTTGTGGCTGAGAGGGAGGATGCTGTTCTGGTCATATCTTATTTCAGTGCAGATCTGTCCTCTGCCATGTTGATGTAGTCACTGGGGTGACCCCGGCAGGCCTGTGTGTCCTTGTTTGGAAACACCCCAACCATCTGTCTAGGGTGAATAATCTTCAAGTCACAGGCCCGAGTTCACATCTTCAGAGTTCATGCAACACTGATATGGATTTGAAACCTGGAATTTTATTATGAATTAATCAATAGCAATAGCTTTCATGCATTAAAAACACACCTGCACCCGGTGTAGCATGGGAGGCACATCATATCAGGGCTGAAATGGACCACACAGCAAAGCCTATTCCACTCTAATGTGGATTAATGAAAGCCCAGAGAGGGATGCCACAAACCCAAGGTAACCCAGATTGTAAAATTGAGACAAAAACCTCAACTTTCTATTTCGACTCTTCTATTTGTTTCTCCTTCTCGTTCCCCAAAATGGAGAATATTTATGAATTAAAGTCTTTTAAAAAAACACTTTCAGGGTAAGAAATGGAGGTCAAAGGATTTGGTGTGAATAAGAGGTGGGGACAAGCATTTATATATGGGTCGAGAATTCTGCCTCATGCTGCAGAGAGTATAGTCTGTCCAATAGAAAAAGGCAGAAAATGACTTTGTTGAATGACCAAAGGCCACTAACGGACACCTGCCAGCCAACTTGTCTTTCAGCTGTTTCCCATTCCTCTCCACTCCCTCGGCTTTATCATTTCCAAAGACTCTCCATCCTCAGCTTCGCTGACCCGCCCCACCCCACCTCACTTTGGTCTTGGCTCATCACCTTTTCGCTTCTCCTCCTTGGCCTTTCCCTCCAGTTCTCACATCCTGTTTCAGGTTTCAGTTTCTTCTCTATTCTGGCGTCAACCATGTTATGATTGAGCGAAAATCTGGAAACACCTGAGCAAGCTGCATGAAGCCTGTGAGCGTGACAGGGACGTCTCAAGGGTGGTTATTTTTCCCCAATTATTTTACCATTAAACAAACAAACAAACAAACAAACAAACAAAAAAACCCTTTCTTGTTCTGAAACATTTAATCTTTATATTACAGCCTTTTAGTAAACTCCATCAGCTTTTCATTTCTGTGTTTACCCTCTTGTGTCAAAACAGGAAAAGCTGTTTTTTCTGAGACGTCTTTTACCCTCTGGATGGGAAAGAGAAAGCTGGTACCTTAAGGTATTATTTTAAAAATTCACATTGTAGGTTCACAAAACTATGCTTTATAGAAGTTGTTTTGAAAATCTGTATATTTTATCGACCATTTCTTCTAGTAGAAAAAAATCAATTTGAACCATCCTTTGAAATGCTCAGATTATATATCCTTATTTTTAAAATACATAAAAATAAGAAATTTAGAGAAAAACACAATAGTACAAATGCTTGGGAAGATGTAAAAGATACCCAGAGTATATTTGATAAAAGGAAATAAAGTAAATAGCATTTATTAGTTTAAAAACATCTTTACATACAAAATACTTGCAGAGAGTTTGAAATATTTGTTATAATTGGGAGACTGGTTTGTCATTAGTTCTTGCAATTTGGGATGACAAAGATCTTAAGTGTTTATGAACATCAAGTGCCATCACTATGTAGGTGGGAGCCAGTGAAAGAAATTTCAAATTGAGGATACACGTTATGAAAATAGAAGACAAAATGGTAAAGGACCCACTTGAGTACATTTTGTTAAAAATATATTGTAGCTTATGCTATTTTTATTTTTACTAGCTCTGCTTTACCAATATCTGTCATTGGAAATGGAATAAATGTTCTCTGTTTATTGCTTGGGGCTGTTTTCGATAGGACTCTGTGTACACTGACTACCACAGAGGGAGTTTCGGTTGAAGGCCAAAATAGAAATGGCACAGTTTACAATCTTGTTACATTCATTTTCAAAAGCAGTGCAATTGTCTCTTTGAAACTATAAAACAAAACACTTTTTTTTTTACTATTTATTCCTCACACATGCTTGTCACCTTTATTTATCAAAGGCTACTAGTATTTTAGATTTCTAACTAGTGCACAGAAAAAAAATATTTAGGGCACAAAGCGGAAGAATAAATGCTTCTGTTTGTTGTGAGAACACTAAAGTTAATGGTAATAAGGCCCCCGCCCCAACATGCTCAAATGGAAGTTGAAAAAGAAAATGATTGTGTAAAATGAAACTCAAGAAGGACTTGAAGGAAGTGAGGAACGTGTCACCTGTGTGCCCTTACAAGCTTGGTGCCGTACCAGCTTAGAAAGGGACGTTTTAATAGAGTTGACTCTTAGGTATTTCTTAAGTAGAAACACATCTTCTTGCTCCTCCGTGGTCATAGTGATACTTTCGGTGATTTCCATTCATGATTGATTTTAGGAAGGTCAAAACCATACATCAGCATGGTAGAAATGCACACAGTAGCCACATTTCTTGATTCAAGTGTTCAATCAAGTGGACCATTACAGTAGTCCTGGGGTCTGGACATTTTTGAAGTTCATGGAACTTATTTTAGTTTTGTGAATTGCTTTAGTGAGTGTAATAAATTTCATTTCAGTCTAATCACTAGTATATTTCTTTCTGCTTTAATGAATAAGCCTGTGTGTTTTAGCAACAAGAAATATTTCAGTCTTTCCTTTGAGAATGTTCTAGTAGAGTGAGGTGAAATTCCAGTTGTGCAAACACGAACTGCATTCCTGGTCAAATTTATTCCTTTTCTGTCTTTGTGAGTTGGACATGAGAACTAACTTAGTGTCTCATTTTCTCATTTGTAGGTGGATAGGTCTGAGTAAAAATCTAGTAAGATGTTACTTAAAAACCAATGTCATAGTAATGGCATACAGCAGATGCTTCATAAATACCACCTTGGTTGGTTATGATGCATGAGGCATCCACACCTGCTCAGTGGTACCCAGTTTCTTTTATAAAAGAAGGCATGGTGCAATAGTGCTATCGCTAAGGCCGTTGTCCCCTTTCACTGATTGTAGAATCTCTGAGGGCACAGGTATGGATACTGTCTGACCTCACAACTGATCTCCAGTTGCTCCTAGCAGATACAAGAGCACCTAGCCCACAGAAATTTGGACAGTTTTCAAGGAATAGTTGTTGTCAAATGAGAGTCTGCAGATGAAAACTTCTAATTGACTTTTAAACATATAATGTGGGTAGGTTGGCATGTGGATTTGTGTAAAATTGTGTCCTTCCTAAATAAGGTTCTCTCTGTTACCTACACAAAGCAGAGAAGAAGGGAGCAGCTTTGATGTGAAGCTAAGCCAGGTATGACAGCATCTGGATGGTGGGCCAAGTCTGGATGCCTATTTATCATAGGGCTCTGGCTCTTTGTCCTCTGTCTCTTAGTTCCATGGTAAGAAGAAGAGACTAGAGGTAACCAGTGTGATGTGAAAGTGCTGTACTCAGCTTTCTTACTTGGTTGTTACCATGACAGGAGATAGCTACAAGGCTGAATGTGGCAAAGCAATAAACAGTGTCTAAGGATGAGATGCAATCCTTAGTGGGAGCCTGCCGGCTTGGTCCTAATGCTCAGCCATGCCATGGTCCCAGTGGAGTCTAATGATATGCAAACTTCCAATAAATAAAAGAGAAAAAGGCACTCTCAAAAGAAAAACCCTAAGTCATCAAACTCAACTATTTCAGATGACTCTCGGACCATTAGCTCCTCCAAGCATCTATGGCATCTTTTCACCAACAACTAAGAACAGACAGCTTGCCAGATAATTTCCTGACGGTGGAGTTTTGTCAGGTGTTTCAGTTGAAGTGTTTGTATGTGGGTCCACTAGACAGATACCACCTCATCTTTCTAGCCCTTCTTTCTTTTGGGGACCAGTGTGGGAGAACAGGGGTGACTAGGCTACACTCACCTACATCTCATTGATTTCAGGAAGATAAACTAATAGTTTATCCCTCGCTGTTCTTTCCTACAATGGGTACTTTGGGAAAAATGAGAACATCACTGGTTATTATCAAGTAGCTTTCTATTAAAAATACCTCTAGGCTATGTTTTAAATTAAGCATAAGAATATTAAGATGGGAAGTCTTATTTAGAAGTAGAGCTCTAATTAGAAGAAATATTAACTTTTCCAGCTAATATAAATATTTGAACAGTATTATCTTTGACAATGAATTTCCCAGAATTTTTTTGTGACCTACTAGTAGAAATATTGGCTACGTCTATCACTATTTTAGTGATAGACGTAGCCAATACTTTAATGCAGTAGATTTAAGGGAAGTATGGGATACTTGTGAAATGAGCACTTTGCAGCAGTTGATAGTAACTCACTTAAATATCCCATGGAAACAAAGACATTTTATTGACATACTCATATAGTAAATAGGTGTGTACTTATGATAATTATATGAGGCAAACAAAATGGTAAATATCTTAGAATGCTACATAAGCTTGTAGTCATCTACTAGAACATATGGTACATTCATGGTACATTGTGTAAACTCTGACAGAACACTTTGATTCAAATGAATGAAGGAAAATCTTTCACCTTCTGGAAACAAATCCCCTAGAGACAGAATTTAAAATATGAATCACATAAAATACAAATCATTACTGGAAAAAAGCATATAATTTTCCTCCTTAGGTGTGTGGATTTTAAACAGCTGCCAGGCCTTCTTAATTATGAGTCCTCGGAGTCAAAATAGAAATGACAGACTTTCATTTTGATAGTACCATGCTGAGTGTTTATTTAGCAAGTATAGGTAATTATTCCAGTTCTTATTGGAAGATTTTTTTTCCAAAATTGGTTGTATGTTGTTAGTGACTGTAATATCAATACTCAGTATTTCATGGTCTCCTACCTTCCATTATTATTATTATTATTATTACTATTATTATTATTATTATTTGTGTGAGTGTGTGTGTGAGAGAGAAAGAGAGAGACAGAGAGACAGAGAGAGATTTTCCCAATTTAAGAAGTGATTTTTTTTTACCTACTGCTACAAAATTCCATATCCAGAAATGTATTAAATTGTTGATGGAAAACATTTTTTTTAATACATTTCAAGGCAGAGATCCAAGAACAAAATGTTCCAGTCATCAACTCAGTGGGTCACTTTTGAAGCTAAGATTTATTTCGATTCTTCAGCTCTGTAATGTGAAGCACTACATCCATGGCTATGGTTCTAGAAGAGCATTAATTTTCCGCAGGGAAGGGTTGGTGGTGCCTCCACAGCATCTGCTGCTCCTTGGCACTGGCTTTCTGACAGGCTAAAGAATAAGGAAGGAGGCCTAACCTTAATGTGATATCATTGTAAGAAGGCCATTGCAGGGATGGTAAAATTAAAATTAGGTCCTAGGATGGGTCTTCTCTTTTTTGAGAAGAGAAAATAGTGACAAGAAGGTAAAAGGCACAGAAGGAATATATGAAGACACTGGGAAAACACAGGTCATGTGAAGGCAGAAAACAATAGCCCAGCATTCTGGAAAACACCAAAAGGCAGAAGCCAGGGAGGAATTTTCCCCTAGGCTCACTAGAGAAAGCACAGCTCCACTAGTTCTGATCTCAGATGTCTAGCCCTTAGAACAAAACAACAGATTTCCAATGTCTTAAGCCACATAGTTTAGGGGGTTTTAACAGAAGCCCTTGTACATGTATAATAGAAATTACCATAAAATTAATAATTCTTAGTCATTATCACAGGATGCCAGATGTCTCCTGATAATACCACTTGAAAACCCATTTGAATGTTGAAAGGGCTTATGCTGCCCGTTAAACCTTGTAATCATGTTAAACCATGATGATTTTATATAACCGCTCCCCCAAGCTCTTCCTGGGGCTTCTGATTCTCTCAGCTTTTATAGTCACATGCGGATCTCATACATGTATCACATCAAAATTTATAAACTACACCTTTACCAGGGAGTATTACTAAGGGATAGGTCTGAGTCATAAATCTAAGCAAAATCTTACAGATTTAAAATCTAACCAGATCTAAAATGTCTGCTATCTTTGGGTGGTATAGTCAAAGACATAGGAAAACTGAAAACACAGCAGCCAGAATCAAGGTACATTCTCCTGAATGATACAATTCCATGCGGCCCTGCCTCTACTGTGCCGGACCAGATCAGCCATTCTGAGTTCAAAAGAGCTTAGAAGATTGCACTGTGTGGTGCCCCAGTTGCCATGTAATAACCTGTATTACTCTGCTCATTAAAAGATCACTTCTCCTCTTTCTTTCCAGCAAACATTAATGGATAAGGGGCTTCCTTTGAAGTTAGCCAAAGGAAGATACAAGACAGGCAAATGCACCTCCCAGGACCTGGCCTTCTCCTGACCTCACAGATCCAAGCATATCAGACATGAGACACGTTATTAATCCCTTACAGGCAAATCAGTGCCTATAGGAATTATGCTAGGTTGCTAAGTGTCATACAGCTGTCATTCGTAGCTGTAGAGCTGGCAACATCTTCCTGAGAACTGGCAACTCCCTCTAAAGACATTTAGGTCACAAGAGAGGTGTGGGAACTTTTTGCCTAGGACTGGTGTGGAGCTATGAATATGCTTGGCCCAAGGAGTGGTGCTCTTCAGAGGTGTGGCCTTGTTGAAGTAGGTATTGCCTTCCTGGAGGTAGTGTGTCACTGTCCAGGTGGGCTTTGAGGCTCTGCCCAGTGCAGAAGAGTTAGTTTTCTCCTAGTTGCCTTCAGATGAAGATGTAGAACTCTCAGGTCCTCCTGCACCATTCCTGCCTGGTAGCTGTCGTGCTTCTGACTTGATAATAGTAACCTGTAAGTTAGCACCAATTAAATGTTGCCCTTACAAGACTTGCCTTGGTCATGGTGCCTGTTCATAGTAGTAAAACCCTAAGACACCTAGGCTTGGCATTGCCTCTTTCCCTTCTCCATTTACCTTAGGCAGCTATCTGGATCATGGATTCAGCTCCAATGATATGTCCTCCTGGAACTCCTGATCCCCTTCTGCCTTTTGTCTTCCTTTCTTTTTCTGTTGCATTCTCTATCTGATAAATTACGTGACTAGACCAAGATGTGCATCTATAGGTCTTAAAGAGTTCATCCTCTTGTTTGCTAATGTTATTTTCTTTCCTCTCTATGCATGGAAGAAGAAAATGTAATAGACTTTTCTTCTTAGGTAGGAAGATGAGACTGGAGTAGTAAAAGCATTCGCTTAGGTAGGAAGATGAGACTGGGGTAGTAAATGCATTCCCAATTAAGAGAACATGGGCTGGGCCCCATTTAGGGAGTGATACTTCCCTAATGTTCTCACTTTTGAACTACTTCACTCTGCCCTCCAAAATTAGCACAGAACATGCCTTAAAGAGGGATGAGAAATTAGCTGCTAAATACATAGCAAACATGCAGAAATGTTAAAAGTCTGATCTGAACTGCAATGCTCTATAACAGTTCCACACAGATAAGAATGGGAAGAAAGGCAACATGAATAATTTGATGCATATTTGTCCAAGTCTTACGAGGACATACTACCTCTTGGCCTCTACTTGAAAACAAGCATTTTCTGATGATTCTTATTCTTGGCAAAGCACCTTCACCACACATTTAAAGGACTAATTTGGAGACTAAGATATAATCTTTGATAGCAGCAATTCACAGTTTGATTACATGAATTTTAAGTCTTAAATATAAAGAAGCAGAAAACAAAAGGTTAATGTTTCTCTGAAGTAAGCTGTCTGAGTCTAAGAATAAGGAAGCTATGTGAAAGATGTTTACCATGGAGAGTTTTTATGGGGGATAAAGGATAACCTCAATAAGATCATAATACTAATATTTCATGAAGTACTTGAAGAAGCCCAATGGGCTCTATTCATTCATTTACTCACCCATTCATTCATTCCCAAAATGTGCTATTCTATGGCAAACCCATAAAGTGAACCATAGTATCAACAGTATTTATGGAGAGTAGAAGGTTGGTCACCCTCCTGCCTGGCTGTTCCCTGGTGCCTTTGGCATTTGCAAACTTCTGGTCTTTGAGCTTGTAGAATATGCATCTTTTCTGGACACCCACATGATTCAATTTGGGTCTTTGTCAGACAGTCCTTGAACAGGTACTGCAAAAAAGGGCCATGCCTCCTTAACTCACACAGTATTTTCATTTCCTCCCCCAACCCTTCCCACTGTTCTTATTCCGTAGCACTTCTCACAACTTAAAATATTAAATGTTATGTCTTCTTTTTAAAAAAAAAACATTTACTTACATTCTAGAAGGACAAAACGTTTGTGTATTTTGTTAAGTACTGATTTCTTTCAGACCAAGCCCATATGAATGAATAAACAGGTAAAATGCTTTCTATATCACTGTGAAATCATCATGCTTTTATATTGAGAGTTAGAATGGGATTAGGGATAGGAGTTCAGAGATTGATACCATTTCATAAAATCATCTTGGAATACAAGTTGTTGGGTGTTTTTGTTTGTTTTGCTTTTGTTTGCTTTATGTTTTTAACATTCTGAGCATGTGTTCTGGGCTCTTTTCCTTGCCAGTTTATATAGAAGGAATATAGTACTATCAGCTAGGTTACTCCGATTAGACAGCATTGGTCAGATGACAGTTTAAGATCAAACACTAATATCTCTCTTTTTTTAGGTATTCTTTTTTTATTGGATATTTTTATTTACATTTCAAATGTTATTCCTTTTTCCAGTTCCCCCCTTCAGACACTCCCTATACCACTCCTCCCCCTACTACAATGAGGGTTTTCCCCTACCCACCTACCCACTCCCACCACCCTGCACTGGCATTCTCCTACACTGGGACATCGAGCCTTCACAGGACCAAGGCTCCCTCCTCCCATTGAATCCTGACAAGGCTATCCTCTGCTACATATGCAACTGGAGCTATGGGTCCCTCCATGTGTGCTTTTTGGTTGATGCTTTAGTCCCTGGGAGTGCTGGTGGGTCTGGTTGGTTGATAATATTGTTCTTCCTATGGGGTTGCAAACTCCTTCAGCTCCTTCAGTCCTTTCTCTAACTCCTCCACTGGGGACCCTATGCTCAGTCCAATGATTGACTTTGAGCATCAGCCTCTGTGCTTGTTAGGCTCTGGCAGAGCCTCTCAGGTGACAGCTATGTCAGGCTCCTGTCAGCAAGCACTTGTTAGCATCCACAATAGTGTCTGGGTTTGATGACGATATATGGGATGGATCCCAAGGTGGGACAGTCTCTAGATGGCTTTCCCTTCAGTCTCTACTCCACACTTTGTCTCCATATCTCCTCCCTTGAATATGTTGTTCCCCCTTCCAAGAAGGATCAAAGCATCCACACTTTGGTCTTCCTTCTTGAGATTCATGGGGTCTATGAAATTTGTATTTTGGATATTCTGAGCTTTTGGGCTAATATCCACTTATTAGTGAGTGCATACCTTATGTGTTATATTTATGACTGGCTTACCTCACTCAGGATGATATTTTCTACTTCCATTTGCCTAAGAATTTCATGAAGTCATTGTTTTTAATAGCTGAGTAGTACTCCATTATGTAAATGTACCACATTGTCTGTATCCATTCCTCTGTTGAAGGACATCCAGGTTCTTTCTAGCTTCTGGTATTATAAATAAGGCTGCTATGAACATAGTGGAGCATGTATTCTTGTTATATGTTGGAACATCTTTTGAGTATATACCTAGGAGTGGTATAGCTGAGTCCTCAGGTAGTACTATGTTCAATTTTCCGAGGAACTGCTAGACTGATTTCCAGAGTGGTTGTACCAGATTGAAATCCCACCAAAAGTGGAGGAGTGTTCTTTATTCTCCACATCTTTGCCAGCATCTGCTGTCACCTGAGTTTTTAATCTTAGCCATTCTGACTGACGTGAGGTAGAATCTCAGGGTTGTTTTGATTTGAATTTCTCTGGTGACTAAGGATGTTGAACATTTCTTTAGGTGCTTCCCAGCCATTCAATATTACTCAGTTGAGAATTTTTTAACACCTCTTAATTATCATCTTAAAACTAACTTGATAGAGTAATAAGCCAAAGAAGAGTCCATACCTGCTACCCAGACTTTCACACATCAGAGTTATGAGACGGCCAAAGGAAGAACATAATTATGCCAACACTGTCTTCTTTTCTGGTCATTAAGTGATTCTTGGTGAAGAGGAATAAACAGTTGGTATGGAATTTTTGAATGACCATTGTTTTATGTATTTTAAGATCATTTATAAACCTTTTAGAGTTTTTGTGATAACTGAGCAATCTACTTAGCATAAAAGCATAATTGTCAGTTCTTTTTGTAGGTTTCATTATTTATAATTTTGTATAGTGTGGAACATGCCAGGAAAATCATTATAAAAACTTTTAACATGGAAAAAAAGAGAAAGATTATTGGATATACTGATTGATGATGCACCTTCCCAGATAACTTATGGCTTCAATTTTTGAGCTATTTTATAATTTTGTGTCATGTAGACGACTGGATAATGCAAGCTATTCTTTACACAAGGACTTAAGTAGAGAAAAGTATTATTAATATCATGTATTAGTGGGCTGTACATGTTTGAATGCATTTAGCTTGCTATTTGTAATTGTTCATATTTGATTAAGAGAATTCTCTTTGAATAAGTTATGACTTATTGCTGATTTGCACATTAATTTACAAAATTCTCTGTTTTGTTTTCATATATGTATGACAATTTTTATTTTTATTTTTGTATTTTCAAATTAGTGCTTTCAAAAATTTCAGTTCCTGATATAATCTATGAATTAATAGGTACACAACAGGACATTTTCAAAATTTTAAATGATATTCTAGGTATGTTCTTGTTAGTGTATGTTCCAAGTCTTTCACTGGCTCCAGTGTATGAACACTTGGTCTTCAGTGGTAGAGATATTTTGGAAGGTTGTAGACTCTTTGGATCCATGGCCTACCCAGCAGAGGGTCATACTAGGGACAGCTTGAAGGAAATATTTACTTCTGACTCCAGTTGGAGATCATAACTTCCTGATCTACCAAGATATCAGAAATGGCAGCCCAAACTTCTGTTACCATAGAGAAGCCTGAATTATGGTCAGCCCTTTGGTAGATTATGGCCTCTGATAATGGTGGGCCAAAATAAACTCTCTTTCTCTAATATGTTTAATATGTTAGTTAATAGAAATTTGGTACAGGCTAGTACTTTCCTGGTACATTTACTTTATAAGTAAATCACATTCCATAGATTTGGCAAAGTATTTTTAGCCTGCTGAAACTACTCCATTGCTAAAGTACTCTTAAGTACTTATCTCCTCCTGGTTTCACCCTGTTGGGTCATATGCCACCATTCACAGATATAATTTTTCATAGGCAACAGAATAACTATGTGTACCAGATATCTTTAAGAGAGTTCAGAGTAAGATGCTTAGGGTGGGTGTGATGATTTGCATATGCTTGGCCCAGGGAGTGGCACTATTAAGAGGTGTTGGAGTAGGTGTGGCCTTGTAGGAGTAGGTATGTGGGGGTGGGTTTTAAGACCCCTGCCCTAGCTGCCTAGAAGCTAATATTCTCATGGCTGCATTCAGAACAAGAGGTGGACCTCTCAGCTCCTCCAGTCCCATGTCTGATTCACTCATTATGTTCTTGCCTTAATGATAGTGGATTGAAGCTCTGAACTTGTAAGCCAGCCCCAATTAAATGTCCTTCATGAGAGTTGCTTTGGTCATGGTATCTGTACATAGCAATGAAACCCTAACTAAGACTGAAATTGGCACCAGAAATAGGATACTGCTGTGAATTGCCTGATCATACTTTTGTTTGGATGAATGTGGATTATGGGATTTTGGATTTAGAAAGCAGTCGAATT
Organism: Apodemus agrarius; assembly: GCA_964023405.1. NCBI lineage: Eukaryota > Metazoa > Chordata > Mammalia > Rodentia > Muridae > Apodemus > Apodemus agrarius. Next base: position 29,728,598 of record OZ030020.1, read on the forward strand.
TGTTAAGTGGGGCTTAATGGGCTATCCTAGTAGGAATATGGAAGACTTTTTTGAAGAGAGTGATTTGAATTGTGGAAGCCTGGCTCTAGAGGTTTCAGAGAAGAATAATTTTAATATGTGGCCAAAAGAATGTTCTTGTGATACTTTGGTAAAGAGTGTGGCTGATTTTTTCCCTTTTCTGAAGAATCTAGCTGAGGCTAAGGTAAAGAGATTTATATTAATTGCATTGACAAAGGAAGTCTCAAAAAAGCTCAACAGAGAATTTGTTCTCTGGCTAAGTCTCAGGAAGAGTCTGTTGAACAAGCATAACAAGCTTAAAAAGGAAACATATAAATTACATGGTTTGAGTATTAAAGGTGAACCAGGAAGTGAAATAGATATGAATCCTGTGTTCACAGATATTAAATTAAATTAAGGGAATGGTGACCTTGGGTCAAGATCCCATCCAGCTAAGTTTAGATCCAGGTATGGTGGTACATCCTTTAATGCCAGAATTCAGGAGACAGTCATGCAGATCTCTGTGTTCAAGGGCAATCTACAGAGCAAGTTGCAAGACAGCCAAGCTTAGGCAGTGAAGGAGTTGGAATGATGGTGTTAATGTAACAGAACAAGGAGGCCATATTCCAGCTCTAGCAAGCAGCAGAACCTAGAGGTTATGGCCATGTGACCCTGGCTTTCTAGTCAAAAATAGAAGGAACTACTGGGTCAATTGATGCTAGTTAGCTGGAACTAAGCAACTAGAAGTGATTAAGAAGAGACCAGCATCACTGAGGTGAAATCTTTTCGGAAGTGTTTTTTACTTTATTTCAGAGATAGCCAAGGTTGTACCTCATGCTGCAGATAGACTTGGTAATGTGTAAGAATCACCAAGATGGTACTGGTTTTGATGGCATGAAATAGTCATGAAGAGGAGCAGAGGCTTGGCACTGTGAGAGGCCAGGGAAAGCTATCTGTAAATGTGTAGCCTCAGTTAGAGTTGATGGCACAGGACTGAAGGGGTTAGGCAAACAAATTGGGGCTTGGCACCATGAAGGGTGAAGCCTAGTTGCAGGGGAAGACCCCAGAGTATTAGAGATGCCAGTACTATGGGATAACTGCCAAGAGCAGCAGCAGCAGTAGAGTGGACTTAACCAGAGTCTAGAGTGCTACACTGGACAAAGCTGAAGATGTGACCAAGCCATTTGGAGGAAACAAGAAGATCATGTGTGTATCTGAGACATTGAAACTAGAAGGAGTGAAGTTGAAGTTGTCTTGGATACACCAAGATGATAGAGATGTCAGAGCTGTGGAATACCTGCTGAAGAAAGCTGCTAACAGGGAGTGGAACTAGCCCAGGAGAAAGAACTTTGTTGCAGACAACAAAGATGAAAAAGGAGCTGGAGATCTGCAAGCCACTTTGACATCAGACATGGAGATGCAGAGTTTGGAGTTTGCCCAACTGGTTTCCTATCTTGCTTTGAGTTTTACAGTTAAGTGATTGGATGAATCTCAGAAGAGACCTTGAAGTTTGGACTTTTAACATTGTTGAGAATGCTATAGACTATGGGGACTTTGGGAATTAGAATAAATGTAGTTTTTCTTGTTTGTTTGTTTTATTATTATGCCGCAGTTAGGTATGGCCCCTATAGACTCCTGTGTTTGAACAAGTTTTGAGTGGCCAGTGAGTGGAATATAATGGTTTGAGTAGGTTTGGCCCAGGGAGTGGTGCTATTAAGAGTTGTGGCCTTGTTGAGTAGGTATGTCACTGTGGGTGTGGGCTTTAAGACCCTCACCCTAGCCACCTAGAAGCTAGTTTTCTCCCAGCTGCCTTCAGAACAAGTGGTGGAACTGTCAGGTCCTCCAGCCCCATGTCTGCTTTAATGCCACCATGCTCCTGCCTTGATGATAATGGACAGACTGTACCTCTAAATCTATAAGCCAGCCCCAATTAAATGTTGTCCTTTTAAAGATTTACTTTGTTCATGGTTTCTCTTCACAGCAATGGAACTCTAAGACAGAATTTAAAGACAAGGCTGCTCTGGGACCACTTTGTTAGCTGACAAAACTATGAACTGTTTCTTTGCTAAGAGGAACTAATGATCAGTATAGCCATCTGTGAAGGGTGATAAGTTGATGTTCACTAGATTTTACCATCTAAAGTCAGTGTGATAATCAGAGTTAGTTAATTCCAGTAAACAGCTTATCTTATTGTGCCTGATTTGGTAGTCTCTTCCACTCACACTTCTTATAGAAAATGGTCATAGCATTTTTTCACTGTTTGAGGTTTTGCATGCTTTGAGGTTTTCATGTTACATAAGCAAAATGAAAAATTATAGTTTAGATCAAAAGAGGGGGATTTTGAAACTTTTGCCATCAATTAGTTTTTACAAAGTTGCACTGGGGTTGGTGTACTCCATAAAGTCCGTCATTGAGAATTTAAGATTGAGGCTTCAAAATGTGTGCACTCCTCTTAAGACCATAATTGTGAAATTGGTAATGTGATTTTTTGGTTAAAATCATTCTTCTGTTTTAGTTCATTAGAGTTGACTTGAGAAGAATCGTCCAAATAGAAAGCAGATGAGAAGCTTCAAATGGCATAACGCTTCCAGAGACTTCTGCAATGGTAATCCTTGAATGTGTTTCAGCCTGGAGTACTTAACTATTACTGACTCCAAACACCCAGTTTCTAGAAACCAAAGACTTGCTATAGTTATCACACAGTTTACATGTTGTATACTTTGGGATAGAAATCTGGAAATCCCTGAGAGGAACACCTTCAACACAGAAGAAGCTGTGTAGGAACAAGGAAAAGGTAGCAAAAACCATCTACCCTCAAATAAACACAAGGCAGGTAGAAAATCTGTGATATTTTACTAGAGTAATGAGGTCAGAGAATCTTCTGGAAGGAAAGGATTATGGGTCATGTCCATTCATGTTCCTTTTTATTTTCTTTTTACAGAATACCTTTCTCTAAAGGAATAGTTGTTTAGCAAGTTGAGGCATTGTAAGACCAGCAGCCAGAAAACTGAGTCATGTTATTACTTAGATATACTTTATAGTCCTCAAGCATCACCTCGGCATCTCACCTACCATTAGAGGGATTTAAAAGGCAGCACTCTGGATTTTGTTGTAAATTAATCCAATAACAATAGGGATGTGCATTTGTGTGATACACCCATCACTTTGTTCCAAAGGTAGTTATTTTGTCCAATTAATAAGTGGGGTTATTGATGCTTTAGGAGCTTAAGTAATTTGTTCAACAGACATAACTCTAAAGAACTAACAAAACTGGGATTAAAATCATGGTGACCCAACTCCAGATTCCATACTGTGAACACTAATCGTTAATTTCAGAGGACTTGGGAATATTTAACCACCCACTATTATAAGCAGTAAAAGTTCATCTAAAGCTTTTTTTTAAATACTCACTGATAAATGCACAACAAATACAAGAGAAAATTCATCATGCCTTCTCTAAGCTTTCATTTCTACTGTAACATATACAGAAACTACAATTTAATGGAACGTGGTCAGACTGAAGTCTATAAGCTTCAGTAAAAAATCCATAGATACCTCAGAGTCCCATCTCTTGATGAACTACAGGCAAAAATGCCTGCCGAGAGAGGGAGAATTAGCTTATCTTATAGATGAGCCCTATCATTTGTTACCAAATACAAATGAAATCATAGACATACAAACAGCAAAATCAGTCAATAACGTAGACTTCTTGACAAAATTTCCAGTAGCAGTTATGAAAAATCTTCACTGGGAGTTTTGGTCAGGGTTGTTCAAGAAAGTCAGAAAACAATATAGGCTACTAACATTACCCTTATTTGCCTCTCAGAGCTCTAAATTAAGTTTCTATTACTGAAGATATTAGATACCTAGAACACAGTACTTGGATGATTAAAGCTGGATCTAATCTGAAAACCTCCCTCCTGTGGTCTAGCTTCCAGAGTAACAGACAGTACTATGCAAACTACAAAGGGAGGGAAGCACGCGATAGTTCTATCCAGCTGTGATGTCCATGAGCTATACCAGTGACAGACATAGCAATATGTCCTAAATGGGCAGTAGTGGCACTTGTAACTTGACAGTAATGCACAGCTTTCCAACTGGACTTAAGGACCATTTGACAATAGGGAAATTATGTTTAGTACTAGAAAGTTACCTAACTACCCAAGCCTAGTTAAGTCACGGAACTTAGAAGAGAACCTAACCACTGCCACATTACTAGACAAGATAATTTTTAACAACATTCTAAAACTTAACGTTATAGCCACAAATAAGTGTAGTTCTAAACCCAAAGCAAATAAATTTCTTTTGACAAAAAAATTACAACTGAACATAGATACATATACACATATATACATACACATGTACATACACATACATATACATATATATACAGGTCAATTCATGGAACAGTGGTATGAACGTTATGGAGGTAACCAAATGCTTTCTGATTGGATTTAAAGTCTTCTCCACAATATGGAAATCATGTCTTGTACTGTTAATTTCACCAAAAACCTGTGACTAGTTAGGTGATAAGACCTTGGTGAGATCATAATATTATTATTCTGCTGAATAGACACAATAATAAACTACTTTTGAAGTTCCTATTTGTATGTCCATAGATTTATGCCTCTCTCAACCCTCATCAAAGAAGTTTCCTTTTGCAATATGTGGTGATAAATACAGAGGTCTACTACTTCTCAACATGTAGAGGTCATGGAGTGCTCAGCTCTAAATGTGACATCTACGTCAAACCCTCTTCCCATTCCCTTAAGGTTCAGGGATCATTGCAGAAGATGTGACAGAAAGTCTAAAAGGTAAAAGTAGTAGGTGTCTGCCATAAGACATTATTTGCTGGACAAAACAGGATTGTTGTTCGATGTGAATCCACAGTGGTTGTAGCTGCATGCGCAAGATAGTCAACAGACCAAGCCACCTTAAAGCCCATTGTGATTGGGAGATGACTCTGGGAGTCCTGCTGCTCACTGAGAATCTATAGTTAAACTGTACCTGCGATGGAAGGGAGAGCAAGCTTTCTTTGGGGATGTGACCTCATAAAGGCCAACCATGCTCCAGTAGATGGCTCTCCATTCATGCATAGACAGACACCACTATGTGACCACTATGTCTGTATTATAAACTCACTCAGTGGTTTTATATAAAAATAAATTAAAGAGAGCACATGAAATTGAGAAAGAACCACTATGGGGCAACAGGGGAGATGTAGGAGAGAAGGTAATGGTGGCATATTTAAACAAAGCATTATTTGCATGCATAAAACTCGCAATATAAAAGGAATCTTTATTTTAAGGTGGCAGTAGAGACCAATAAAAGATCCTGTAGATCTTCCAGTGGTTACTGTTAATTGTTAACTTGACAGGAACTAAAATCACCTAAGAGACAGTTCCCCGGGTACTTGTTAAGGATGCTAGGGTGGGGACGGGACACTTTCTGAAGAATTATCATTATGGTATTGGTTATCTTCATAGGCCTTGAGTTAGACATTTTGACCCTCCACTAAACTTCTTCCACAAATCAGCTCCCACTCTATAGCACAGTACAACAGTCATATTGAGTTCTAGCTACAGGAACTGTGACAGTTAACCAAATAGGGGCTTTCTAAATGCTTACTTCTGAAACTAACACTCTGTCTATCCAGGAAATACAGTTGCTCCTGTGTTCCTTATTTATACACACATATTGCCTACATGCCTACACACATGCCTACAAACACAAATGAAGTTTTCTAGGATAATCCCCTACCCCCCAAAAAAATATTATCTAATTAAGTCAAATGTAGTCACTAAAACAAAACTGTATCAATCATATCAGGTTACAGAGAATTCCATGACTTGTTCCTATGTAGAAAATGGTAGTATGATAATTTGGACCTAGATCCCTAGGACTGATTTAAGATGCCCTTAAAAATTTTTTTTCTACATTTTTCAGTAAAGGAAGAGTGGAGTCCAAATTTTCCCTTTTTAAACTTAAGCCAAAGATAGTGGCTTCTTGATGACCATCATGCAGTGGAAGTTATGCTTAGGAATTCCTGGAGATGAGTAATCTAAATGCTCCCAGAAGCTGCATGGGTCTTGGGAAGCTAGTTCTCAGGACACACCCTCTTCAAGTTTGCCTTCACAGTCTGAGGACATCTGAGTAGCTCAATGGCAAACCAGCAGGGAAAATGATTGTGGCCCCCAGGTGACAGGTGTGGCTATGCTCCTAGCCAACAGCCAGCAGTAACTTGCCAGGAAAGGCATTGAGTCATCCTGCTAATCTCGCTCAATCAAGCTTCAGATGACTGTAGCCATAACTAGTATCTGTCTGCAGCCACAAGAGAAATTCCTGCTGACATAAGAGAGTTCCACGAATCAGTGGCTGGAAAACACTGAAAGCTTATCTCTAGACATTCTTGAGTTTAAATATCTGAAATTAAGTTGTCCAGGGGAGCATGCTTTCCTTTGGAATCATTGGGGAGATTTCTTTTTTCCTTTCCTTTGTCAACTTTTAGATGCCATGGCATTCCCTAGATTTAATAACATAACTCCTATTTCTACTTATTTCCATCTTCTTGTGGTCCCTCCCCTTCTGTCTTCCTGTATCCTCTTTTCTTATTTTAGAGACAGTAGTCACTCACTAGATTTAGGACCTAGTCTAAATCCAACATGATTTTATCCTCAGTTCTCAACCAATTATAACCACAAAGGCATCATTTCAATAGAGTTCCATATCAAAATTTGGTGGATATTATCAAGTCATTATGGATTCCAAGTAAGACTCACAGCCAAACTCTTGATTTCTGAAACTCATTCACAAAGTCAATGTGTTTGTTAGTCCTTTCATCAGTGTGACAGATACCAGGAGAAAATGGACAACAGAGTTTTCAATCCCTGGCTAGCTGGCTTCAGTGCTGTGGGCCAAGGAAAGGCTGAACATCATGACAGGGGTATGCCAGGGATACTCTGGCATAAGAAAATGATGGTTCTCAGCTAAATTTGGGTCTCTCATGGAACAATAGAAGCCTAAGTTTGTTGTTGTTTGTTTGTTTTTCCACATTCCATTGATATATATATATATATATATATATATATATATATATATGTATATGTATATGTATACACACACACACACACACACACACACATATATATATATATATATATATATATATATATATGTATATATTCCCCCAACAGATATTGAAATTTTAAAAGCACAAAGCATGGCTAGTACATGTAATAGCTACTTTAGAAATACCTTGAAGTTGAAAATTTTTTACATTCTTTGTTTTTATCACATGTGATTTAACTTTGTGAACTAAGAAGCATAGCACCTCTCATCTGATAGGTATTAATACATATCGGCTCTGTTCATTATTATGGCTGATAGAACGATAAAGAATTAAGATAAAATCTTAATCCTTTTTTCTATCCACTTGAGTCAAATATCTAAAAATAGAAATGAATTTTATTTATATTTGTTCTCTATAATTTGTTGGGATCGTCCTAAAATTATATCCCAGGTGTCTTAGTCACTGTTCTATTGCTGTGAAGAGACGCCATGACTAAAAGAACTTTTACACAAAGAAGCATTTAATTGTGGCCTTGATTATAGTCTCAGAGGTTTAACACATTATTTTCACAGCAGGGAACGTAGGCATTGGAGCAGAATCTGAGATCTTTACATCCTGATGTACTGGAAGAGAGTACCTGGGCTTCTCAGGAGCTTTTAAAAACCTCAAAGCCCACCCACAGTGTCACACTTCCTCTAACAAGACCATACCTTCTAATCCTTTGAATCCCAAACCCTTCAAAAAATAAAATAAGATAAAATTCCACTCCCTGGTAACTAAGTATATGATCCTGGGGAGCAGTTCTTTTTCAAACCATGCTAGTAGGTTTTGCCCTTGCTTTCTGAACATTTTCTGAATTATGCAAAGAAATAGCTAGTAGAGTATCAGTCACTTAGAGTCTATCAACATTGCCAGGAGAAACATATCTTTGTATATCTTTGATTCATATAGTGTGTGTGTGTGTGTGTGTGTGTGTGTGTGTGTGTTTGTGTAGGCACATAAACATTTGTTCCTGGTATTACAGTCAAGAACACTTATTATCTCATCTATCTAAAACAATCCAATAATCTAGTCCTTGATCTAAAGTACAATTAAAAGGATTAGTATTACCCTAATTATTATTGTTGACAGTTAGCAATTTCTCATTTCTTTCCTTTTCTTTATTTTAGTTTATCTTATTTTACAATTGTTCATTTCTAATGGTTAGATGACTAAGAACATAAAAGAATATAAAACAATTACATAACTGAAAATGATGCTTTAGATATGAAGAATAAGTCTTTTGTAAAAACATAGCCCAAATGAAAAATGCAGCATAGGTAGTTTAGTGACCCCTAAAGAAGTGTCCAGTCATGTCTCTTTTGACCCATATCTTCAACTTATATTTGCTTTCTTGGCATATGTGCCTCAAGTCCAGGTTTTGCTTATTTTATCTCATCCTTAGCCCTTTAACATTTCTCCAGTGTCTTTTGTCTCCAGTTTTTAAGATACGAAACTATTGAGTCAATTCATAAGCAACTCCAACATTTTTTCCAAATGTATACTTATGAGTGAATATTATTAGTTTAATAGTTTACTCAGATAAATAGATAAGGATCATCCACTAAATTACATTACTATTTATTTCTTTATGTCTCGTAAATCTCATAATAATTTTTTAACCACAAGCTTATACTCTATTTACACGGTGTTTTAAATTTTCTGCTCAATTGTGCCTTTTTGGAAGCCTTTTACAAGCTTGAGATGGAATTGAGAGAGGGGAAAGTATGATGTGAAAATGAGCTAATACAATACTCATGTAGACATTTTTAAAAAGTTTGTAATAATACTTTTTACAGTAGAAGCAGTATTTATAGACTGTACCTCTTTAGGAAACACTGAATATTATTGATCATTATGGACTGTGAAAACTGCCTTGAGTTACTAATTAAATGCCCAATTTAAAATGTACTCTTGAAGCCCAAGAAATTATTTGCTGATTCCAGTTGGGTAGCTACTTGTATACCCTTGATTGAAGATTACACCTCCTCTATTCTGGGAAGGTCACGCTGACTCAGTGCTTAACTTAAGAAGGGACAAAATGGAGGTAGGAAGTGGATACCAACTTAGCCAGCCAAATCAATCAAACCAACCCCAGTGATCAGATGATTGACATTGTAGACAGATTACACTTACCTACTATTCTGCTAAATGGATACAGTATTAAACTAACCACTAATGAATTATCAGTATACCAATAGATTCATGCATCTGTCAGCCCTCATTAGAGTTGATTGTATTTATAGTAGATGGTTATTAAAACAGAGACTCATGTAGAGAGAATCAGAGATGTAATGTTCAGCCCCAAATGGGCAACCTTATTCACATACCCTTCTTTCAAAGCTCAGGGATTAGGAAGAGAAGGCAGAGAGAGTGTATGAACCAGAGGTAATAAATGAATGTGTACAAGGGCACACTGTCTTCTGGGCAGCAAGGCATCTGAACATAAGAACTCACAATGCTTGTGACAGCATGCACAAGAGCAAGTTCAAGCCACCCAAATCCCATTTTAGAGACAGAGGGAAGGCATGAAGTCTCATCCCTAGCTGAGGAGCTCTTTGCAACTGATAGCTTCTAGAGAGTTGACCATACTTCAAAGCAAGGCCTCCTATTTAACAATACGTGAGCAGCCCAGATGGGACTAGGTAGGCTTAAAACTGGTTCAGAGAAATACACAAAATGTAACATTTTTTTATAAGAACATTTATGATCTTTCAAATATATTTAGTAAATGAAAATAAAGGACAAAACTTGGGTGAGTAGAAAAAGAAAGGGTGACTCTTAGGGGAAGTTGAAGGACATGGGCTAATATTATCGAAACACAGTGGACCCAATTACAAAGTAACTAATAAACATTTGAAAAATAAAGTAAAATGCAGAGTTCAAACTTGAATTTTCATGAAGCTTTAAATACCACAAGCAGAGGTATTAAAAACAAAAGGCAATTAGCTAAAGTAAATCCACACTACACAAACTCAACCCTAAGCCACAACAGTTAGTGAGGAGATAGTGTAAGATCCGAAAGAAAAACCGGGGTACCCCAGCACCCCATGCCTCGGAAACCAGCACCCCAAACACTCACGAGAGACAGACCTGATGCAATTTGCAAGAGGAAGTTTAATTTCCAGAGCTCTGGGGGTCACAGTCCTACCATGCAGGGTAAAAGAAGTGAGCCGTGTGAGCTGGCTTGGATGGGCTTTTTATAGGCTTATAACAGAACCCGCCTACCACAAGCTTCTAAGCCAATCAGTTCAAACCATCCGAACCCGCGCTCTCTGAGAACCTATCAGCCTCTCACAGAGGCCGGAAGAACTAGTTAAGTCATTTCTGCTTATGTGGCCACCACGCACATAGTCGTGCCCACCCTCCCCCACTGGCAATAGGGGGGACCTAAGCGCCCCCACAGGCAGGAGTTCCGCAGCCCCAGCGGTGGGTGATTCTGCCAGCCCCCAGCCACGCCCGTCCTTGCCACAGCCGCTCTGCGGAGACGAGACGGAAAGATGCCAGGGACACTCCCAGCCCGAGGCTCTCAGCTGGACCCTGGAGGAAAGAATGGGCCAAACCTCCGCTCCCCTGGGGTCACCCCAGACTCAGGCACAGGGGATTCCCAGCTTGCAACCCTATCCTTTCAATAGCAACTACAAATAGGACACTATTTTCTTATGCAGCAGGAATCTTAAAGGCCGTCTTCATCAAGATAATCACTTGTAACTTATCTATGCCATACCAAAAATTACTTGAAACTTTCTTCAGTTATTACTCAAAATAAAAACATTTAATAAAACAACTACAAGTGTATGCTCTGACGTAGATTAAATGGGGTGGGAAATTCAGAGGAAATACAGGGAGCCATGTCTGGGTCCTATAGGTGGCCTAGAGTAACCTCATATGGCCTTCAAGTATGAGCAGAACACATAAGAAGTTACTTAGAGTTGAGAGGTGAAGCTCGCATAGTCAGAGATGTTTGCTTACCTGATATAAATGGGAAAACAAAAGGCAATTAGCTAAAGTAAATCCACACTACACAGACTCAGCCCTAAGCCACAACAGTTAGTGAGGAGATAGCATGCATGCCAAATGACATCATATGTAATTCATCTGTGCACTGTCGGGATAGATGCCCAATAAAAGCAGGGCTACCCAGACATGTTCTTGTCCAAAGGAAAGACAGGGACAAAACATGAGGCAGAGGCTGAAGGCAGGGCCATGAGGGACAGACCCGGCTGGGGATCTGTACAGAGCCATAACGGGGTGTCATGCCACATGGTAGGAACTTGACATTGATCAAGGCGAACTTCTTTTCCCAGCATTTGTTGAGCAGGGAATCTGGTGCTATTCAGGATCCTGTTCCACCTAGGGTGGAGTGCTCAGAGTGAAGGTGAAGTTCATTGTTCCTCCAGGTCTATGAATTCCTGAATTAAGCAGGGGCGCCGCCCAGCTGCCTGAGCAGTGGAGCCAAGAACCACCAGACCACTTCCCCAGAACTCATCCCGGAGTCTGGGGGGAGGGGTTCACCCAAGCTATTATATGAAATAACTTCCATTAAGAACTTCGGCCTCCACTGGCAAGCCCTGGCCCTCGTTCTTTTCTCCGCTTCTCCATCCATCCCTCAGCTTCTCTTCCAGGAACGAGTCTGCAGTAGCTGCAGGTGGCAACAGACACCAAACCCCAACACTGGTGATGTTGCCAAGAGGTGCTTGCTGGCAGGAACTTAGTGTGGATGTCCCTTGGGAGGTTCTGCCAGCACCTGACCAATACAGATGTGGATGCTTGGAGCAAACCATCAGACTGAGCTCAGGGACCCCAGTGGGGGAACTGCTGGGAGGACTAGAGGAGCAAAAGGGGGATTGCAACCCTGTAGGAAGAACAATGTCAGCTGGTCAGACCACCCAGTGCTTCCAGGAACTAGACCACCAACCAAGGAGTGTACAGGGAGGGATCCCTGGCTCCAGATACATATGTAGCAGAGGATGGCCTGGTCTGACATCAATGGAGGGGAGGCTCTTGGTTGTGTGGAGGTGTGGAGGTTTAATGCCCCAGTGTAGGGAGATGCTGGGGGGCGGGGGGTAGGGCGGGAAAGGGTGTGCGGGTGAGCACCTTCATAAAGGCAAACGGGAGGGGGGAGATGGTGGATACTGGATGGGGGGCTGTGGAGGGGTAACTGGGAAGGGGGATATAATTTGAGATGTAAACGAATAAAATGATTAATAAAAAGCAAAGCAAAGCAAAGCAAAGGAGCTATACAGAATCCTACCGAATGATTCCTTTACCCACAGTATTAAAACTTCTGTTTTCATACTACTTAATCACAAAGTATTGAGTTTCCTTTCAAAGTGTCTTAGTCAGTGTTCCATTGCTATGTAGAGACATCATGACCACAGCAAAAGGAAGTATTTAGTTAGGGCTTTCTTGTGGTTTTAGAGGTTTAGTTCATTATCATCATGGCGAAGGGCATAGTGGCATACGGACAGACATAGTGGTGTAAAAGACACCAACCACAAGTGGGGAGGGAGGGACATGGGAGGGAAAAGGGAAGGGGGGTGCAGAGACGGGAACATGATTGGGTAATAGGTGGGAGAAAAGGACTGAAATCCTTAAGGGCCAGAAGAAAGAAGAAAAATGTGCAAACTTGGGAGGTAGCAGAAAGACGGGGTATCAGGTGAGCGATGGGGTTGCCATCCCACAGTCAAAACTCTGACCTATAATTATTCCTATTTGAAAGAACTGCAGGGATGGAAATGGAGAGGAGCCTGAGGAAAAGAAGGTCCAGCCACAGGCACAAAGTGGGATCCTGCTTAATGGGAGGCCTCAAGACCTGAGACTATTACTGAAGCTATGGGGCCCTCACAAAAAGGGACCTAGCATGACTGCACTCTGAAGGCAGCTGAGTCAGGTGCAGATATTTGCACCCAACCAATGGACAGAAGCTGCTGACACCTGTGGTTGAATTAGGGGAAACCTGGGAGAAGCTGAGGAGGAGGAGGGTGACCTGGTAGGAGGACCAGCAGTCTCAACACTGGACCACCAATCAGGCAGCATACACAAGCTAATGTGAGGCCCCCCAACACATATACAGCAGAGGAATTCTGGGTCTGGGTTTAGTCACAGAGGTTTATCAAGAGACTGGAGGCCCCAGGGAGTTGAGAGTTCTGGTGGGGTGGAGGTGTTTGGGGACATCCTCATGGAGACAAGGGGGCAGGGTCGAGGTATGGGATATGGGACAGTCGGAGGGTGGACCAGGAGGGGAAAACATCTGGAGTTTAAAATACATAAATTAATTAATTTAAAAAGGTATCTGCTAGTTCTATATCTGGATGAGCAGGCAAAGGGAAGAGAGAGCCACTGGGCCTGGCTTGGAATTTTGAAATCTCAGATCCTACCCTCAGTGACAACTTCCTCCACAAAAGGGCATGACTACTCCAATAAGGCCACATTTCCTAATCCTTCTCAAGTAGTGCTACTCTCTGATGACCAAGAATTCAAACAAATGGGGGCCATTCTTATTAAATAACCACACCAAGTTAGTGGGACAGATCTATAATCTCAGTTACTTGGGGGACTAACGTTTTAGCATCGCAGGTATAAAGTCTGGTTTGGCTCTAGAAATGAATTCAATGAATTCAAGGCAAATTTGGGCAATATGATGAAGGCCCTTTTCAAACTAAAAATTTAAGTACCTGCTTCTCCTTTTTTTTCTCTCTAGAGATTTTAGGTGTACTTTTAAACTGCTGGTATGAAAACTTTCTAATTTCTTTACGGAGGCACACAGTGCTATGAACTTTCTTCTTATCTCTCTTTCATTGTGTCCCATAAATTTGGGCATGTTATGTCTTCATTTTCATTTAATTCTAGAAAGCCTTTTTCTTTCTTACTTCTTTTCTGAGCTAGAAACCATTGAGTAGAGACTTGTTGGATTTCCAAGACTATGTAAGCTTTCTTGTGTTTCTGCTGTTGTTGAAGTCCAGCTTCAGTCCATGGAGGTCTGATAAGATTCAAGGTATTGTTTCAATTTTCTTACTGCTCTTGAGGCTTGCTTTGTGACTGACTATATGGTCAGTTTTGGAGAAGGATCCATGGGGTGCTGAAAACAAGATATATTCTTTTGTGTTTGGGTGAAATATTATATAGATGTCTGATAGGTTCATTTCATTCATAATGCCTGTTTCAGTTTTTTTTTTCTCTGTTTAGATTTTGTCTGAATGACCTGTTGATTGGTAAGAATTGGATGTTGAAGTTTCCCACTATTAATGTGTGGGGATCAATGTGTGATTTAAGATTTAACTATGTTTCTTTTACAAATGTGGGTGCCCTTATGTTTGGGGCATTGATGTTCAGAGTTGTGATATAATTTTGGTAGATTTTTCCTTTGATAAGTATGAAGTATCCTTCTCTATCTCTTTTGATTAATTTTGGTTGAAAGTCTATTTTACTATATATTAGAATGGCTACTCCAGCTTGCTTCTTGGGTCCATTTGCTTGGAAAACTTTGTTCTAGCCCTTTACTATGAGGTAATGTCTGTCTTTATTGCTGAAGTGTGTTTGTATTCAGCAGAATAGTGGATCCTATTTTCACATCCATTTTGTTAGCCTGTGCTTTTTATTGGGGAATTGAATTCATTGATATTGAGAGATATTAATGACCAGTGATTGTTACTTCCTGTTATTTTGATGTTTGTGGTGTGTGTGTTTGTGTGTGTGTGTGTGTGTGTGTGTGTGTGTGTGTGTTTGCTTCCCTTGCTTTTGCTGGTATGGAATTACTATTTGCTGTTTTTTCTTTGATGTAGGTATCCTCATTGGGTTGGAGCTTTTCTTTTAGCATTTTCTGTATGGCTGGATTTGTGGATAGATATTGTTGGAATTTGGATTTGTCTGGAAATGCCTTGTTTTCTCCGTCTATGGTGATTGAGAGTTTTGGTGAGTACAGTAGTCTAGGTTGACATCTGTGGTTTTTTTAGAAGTTGTGAGACATCTGTCCAGAGGCCCCTTCTATCTTTTACAATCTCTGTTGAGAAGGTCAGGTGTAATTCTAATAGGTCTGCTTTATATGTTAGCTGCCTTTTTTCCCCTTGTAGCTTTTAGTATTTTTTCTTTGTTTTCTAGATTTTGAGTTTTGATTATTATGTGGTGGGAAGATTTTCTTTTCTGGTCCAGTCTAATTGCTATTCTATAAGCTTCTTGTATGTTTATAGGCATCTTTTTTGTTTAGGTTGGGAAAGTTTTCTTCTGTGATTTTGTTGACAATATTTTTGGGTCTTTGCAGCTGAGACCTTTTTGTCTTCTTCTATTCCTATTATTCTTAGGTTAGGTCTTTTCATGGTGTTCCAGATTGCCTGGATGTTTTGTATCAGGAATTTATTAGATTTAATATTTTCTTTGACCGATATATCAATTTCTTCTATGTCTCATATATTCTTTTGGTTATGCTTGCATCTGTTGTTCCTGTTCTCTTCCCTAGGTTTTCCATCTCCAGGACTGCCTCAGTTTCTGTTTTTTTTTTTTTTATTACTTCTATGCCTACTTTCAGGTCTTGAATAGTTTTAATTATTTCCCTCACCTGTTTAATTGTATTTTCCTGTGTAGCCTTAAATGATTTATTTGTTTCCCCCTTAAAGACCTCTACCAGTTTGATTGTATTTTCCTGTATTTATTTAAGGGATTTATTTATTTTCCCTTTATAATCATGATTAAGATTAGATTTAAGGCCATTTTCTTGTGTTTCAGTTGTGTTAGGATATCCAGGACTTGCTGTAGAAGGGTAGCTGTGCTCTGAAGGCATATTGGCTTTGTTTTTGTTGTGTTCTTTCAAAGACCTTTAGCCATCTAAAGTGGCTTTGGTCTCTGGATGTTCCTGTTGTAGTAGGTGGTGGGAGGTTAACCTTGATGATCCTGGTGTGTCCAGAATCTTCAGGTCTACATGGTCTGTATGGTTCAGAAGCTGCAGATCTGATCAATGTTGGCAGGAAGGTGGCAGGAGAATGCTCAGAGCAGTCCTGCTTGCTCCAGAGACCTCTGCAAGTACAGAAGAGGGGAAGGGGGAAGGGGGAAGGGGGAAGGGGGAAGGGGGAAGGGGGAAGGGGGAAGGGGGAAGGGGGAAGGGGGAAGAGGGAAGGGGGAAGGGGGAAGGGGGAAGGGGGAAGGGGGAAGGGGGAAGGGGGAAGGGGGAAGGGGGAAGGGGGAAAGGGGAAGGGGGAAAGGGGAAGGGGGAGGGGGGAATGGGGAATGGGAAGGGAAGCTATCCTCAGGATCAACAGGTCTGACAAAGGCTGGAAGAGAGGTGGTGCTGTAATGGAGGTGCCCTCAACCCCCTTGGGATAGCAGGATGCTCAGGGCATCTGGGTTTGCTCCAGAGGCCAAACAGATTTTTATAGATGCCTGGAAACATATTTCATAAAAAAAAACCACTCAGTGAATATTTATGAGGCCTTAAATCCAAACTTTGGTACTGAAAAAGAAAGAACAGGAGGAAGGAGGGAAAAAAGAAAGGAAGAAAAGGAGGGGTGGGTGGGAAGGAAGAGGAGAGAAAAAATGAAATTTCAGGCACTCAAATAATTTGCAACAAAATTCAGATAAGGCTTTAGTTTCATATATATATTCTGACTAAAAACAGTCATTCCAATGAATTCCAGAAAACAAAACTGTAAGATAACTTAAATCACCAAATTAAATTTGTTTCCTTGTTGTTGCAAAGGTTACCATGAGGCAAGTACAAATGACTATGTATGTGTTCAGTCAATACTGATTAAATGAATTTTTCTAAAATTGATAATATATGTGAATGAAATTCTGACATGGGGAAAAAATGCCCCTAAGGCTCATTATTTCCCATGCAGCACAAACTCAATTGTACCTTAAAAGGGCTCGCTAGCTGCTCAGAGATTTTGTTGACTTTTCTTAAATTTATAGCTTTATTTACAGTAAGTGACTACTTGCCTTTCCCATAACTTAGTATGTACTTCAGGGAAGTTGTCATAGGAAGTAAAACAATGACTGCTCTGCAGAGATTCATAGCAAAGCATTAATGAATAAAATGAGCTGCAAATTTAATACTGCCCCAAACCACAATTTTCTCTGTCTTCTCCAAAGCCTTCTCAAATGTGCTCTTCATTATAAGCCCTTCATTAAACTAGAAAGGAAGGTGCAACTATAATGTAATGTAGCATATACATATATACATAATATATGTTCTTTAAAAAATAATGACTAGACTTCCACAGTGAGAAGAGAAAAAAGGCAGTAAATGTCTAAACATATTGTGTGTGTATGTGTGTGTGTGTGTGTGTGTATTCAATAGACATTCATGAAAACCATGAAAAAAATATATAAATCTACCTTGTTAGGAAATACAGAGCCATCCAATAATATAAGGCAAAATGAAATCAATATGTTAGAAAAAATCAGAGCGATCTATGTGATTAAAAAAATAAATATAACAATGCTATGCAATTATCGCATATAATCTATAATTAAAGAAGCTGAAATATGCACTTTTGTGAGGTCAAGAAATTTGTAGTGCTTTTTCGTGGGCCTCATTTTATTGCTAGAAAAATTTCACTCATTGCTTATCAAACTATTTCTCATTCAGAGAAAAAGTCCCCCAATCCCATCTGAACTCTGATCCCTTTATCTCTTTCTACATATTCTTTTTTTTTTTATTTTTTTTTATTTTTTTTTTTATTTTATTTTTTTTTTTTAATTTTTATTTTCTATGTTCTATGTTTACATTCAAAAGGCTTTCCCCTTTCCCAGTTCCCACCCACCATAGTTCCCATAGTTCCTCTCCCCCCCAACTGTCTACATATTCTTTGATCTTCTGTTTTTCTCACCATATGGTCTGTCGCAAAGGGCTTTCTACTGATTTGTGTCAACTCCAAGTAAACTTGTTTCTAGAAATAAAGCCTTTTCCAGTGACACTGTGTACCTTCAGTTTAGATTAGACTCCCACTTTCTGTGATTCTGTTTTTTCCTGTGTTTCCCATATCAACACACAACACATACTCTTTTGTTTGTTTCTTTGGTGAACTATGAACTTGTTCAGACTCTAATCCATCTACTAGGGCACCACTGTGTCCCTGGGGACCATTGTATGCATAGTAGTCATCTCAACATCATCTTTCACATTATTAATTTCTAAGTAAGAACCATGTCTTCAATCTTTTACATTTCTTCAAAAACAACAGTTAATGTATGGTTTGAAAGTGATAAAAATCTGTCTTTAAGCATAGGAATAGCATTATATATGGATTAATTTGTTATTCAAGGAAATATGGTAGAAATGTTCACGGTCACTTGAAATGTGTTTTAATTTTTTGAAATTAAAATCCAATTACATCATTTTCCTTTTCCCTTGTCTTGCTACCAACATACAGTATTTAGTCTCAGAAAAGAAGGTCACTTTTAAGAGGGAAAGTATAAATATAAATTTCAAGCATCTCATCAGAAAACCACACTGGGAAATGATACAATAAACCTTGAGGGACCATGAATCACTTGAGGTCCGGCAAGACCATCCCAAGGCTAGTAGAATAATATCAGATAATAATGTTTCTTTCATTTTATAAAATATTGAGAATGGCATGCTTTTCTGATATTTAGCAGAACACAGCCTTAGAGACAGGGATGGAGAAGAACAGGCTATGAGCATTGCAGTGTGACAATGTCTAGCATACAATTTCAATCTTCATAGCTATCTATAATATAAAAGGCTAGTATTCATTATTCAAAACACTAGATCAGTGAAGAGATGAAACTCATGTTTGGCTGGAATTCTTTGTGTTTTCTTTAACCTTGGGCTACTTTTTCTTCTAAGCCTTCATCTTAATCACAAGATGAGTCAATAATCCTAGTGTGCAACTTCCTTATTCAAAATTGGGATGTGTCCTTATTACATCTTCACTCAAGAGACAGCAGGTGCTGGTGAGGATGTGGAGAAAGAAGAGCACTCCTCCTGCTGGTGGGATTGCAAGCTAGTACAACCACTCTGGAAATCAGTTTGGTAGTTCCTCAGAAAATTGGGCATAATACTACCAGAGGACCCAGCTATATCACTCCTAGGCATATATCCAGAGGACTGTCCAGCATGTAATAAGGACACATGCTCCATTATATTCATAGCAGCCTTATTTATAATAGCCAGAAGCTGGAACAGAAGAATGGATACAGAAAATGTGGTATGTTTATACAATAGAATGCTACTCAGCTATTGAATAGATAGGGAGAGAGTGGGCAGTCTTGTCTGGCTAGTGGGATTGCTTCAAGTTTCTCTCCATTTAGTTTGATGTTGGCTACTGGTTTGCCATATATTGCTTTCATTATATTTAGGTATGGGCCTTGGATTCCTGTTCTCTCCAAGACTTTTATCATGAATGGATGCTGAATTTTGTCAAAAGCATTAAATGAAATGACCATGTGGATTTTTTTCTTTGAGTTTGTTTATGTAGTGGATTACATTGATGATTTCCATATATTGAACCAACCCTGCATCCGGGATGAAGCCTACTTCATCGTGGTGAATTACCATTTTTATGCATTCTTGGATTTAGTTGGCCAGAATTTTGTTGAGTATTTTTGCATCAATGCTCATAAGGGAAATTGGTTTGAAGTTCTCTATCCTTGTTTGGTCTTTGTTTGGTTTAGGCATAAGTGTTATTGTGGCTTCATAGAATGAATTGGGTAGTGTTTCTTGAATTTCTATTTTGTGGAATAGTTTGAAGAGTATTAGCTCTTCTTTGAAGATCTGATAGAATTTTCTACTAAACCCATCTGGTCCTGGGCTTTTTTTTTATTGTTGTTTTTGGGAGACTGTTAACAACTGCTTCTATTTCCTCAGGACTTATGGGACTATTTAGATTGTTTATCTGATCCTGTTTTAATGTTGGCACCTGATATGTATCTAGAAACTTGTCCATTTTGTCCAGAATTTCCAATTTTGTTGAATATAAGCTCTTGTAGTAGGATCTAATGATTTTTTGAATTTCCACAGTTTCTGTCATTATGTCTCCCTTTTCATTTCTGATTTTATTAATGTACTGTCAACTTGACAAAGGCTGGAGTTATCACAGAAAAAGGAGCTTCATTTGGGGAAGTGCCTCCATGAGATCCAGCTGTGGAACATTTTCTCAATTAGTGATCAAGGGGTAAAGGCCCCTTGTGGGTGGTACCATCTCAGGGCTGATATTCTTGGGTTTTATAAGAGAACAGGCTGAGCAAGCCAGGGGAAGCAAGCCAGTAAGAAACATTCCTCCATGGCCTCTGTCTGCATCAGCTCCTGCTTCCTGACCTGTTTGAGTTCTAGTCCTGACTTCCTTTAGTGATGAACAGCAGCATGGAAGTGTAAGCTCAATAAACACTTTACTCCCCAACTTGCTTCTTAGTTCATGATGTTTGTGCAGAAATAAAAACCCTAAGACAATTATTTTGGGGTAGTGCCTCTGTGCCCTCTGGCTAGTCTGGCTAAGAGTTTATCTATCTTGTTGATTTTCTCTAAAGAACCAGCTCCTGGTTTTGTTGATTCTTTGTGTAGTTCTTTTTGTTCCTATTTGGTTGATTTCTGGCCCTGAGTTTGATTATTTCCTGCCATCTACTCCTCTTGGGTACATTTGCTTCTTTTTGTTCTAGAGCTTTCAGGTGCATTGTCAAACTGCTAGTGTAAGTGCTCTCCATTTTCTTTTTGGAGGCACTTAGAGTTGTGAGTTTTCCTCTTAGCACTGCTTTCATTGTGTCACACAAGTTTTGGTATGGTGTGTCCTCATTTTCATTAAATTCTAAAAAGTCTTTCTTACCTTATTTCTTCCTTGACCAAGCTATCATTGAGTAGAGCATTGTTCAACGTCCATGTGTATGTGTGTTTTCCATTGTTTTTGTTTGAAGTTAAAACCAGCCTTAGACTGTGGTGCTCTGATAGGGTGAATGGAATTATTTCAATATTACTGTATCTGTTGAGGCATGTTTTGTGACTAATTATATGGTCAGTTTTGGAGAAGGTACCATGAGGTGCTAGGGAGAATGTTCTATAGATATCTGTTAGATCCATTTGGTCCTTAACTTCAGTTAGTTTCACTGTGTCTCTGTTTAGTTTATGTTTCCATGATTTGTCCATTGTTGAGAGTGGGGTGTTGAAGTCTCCCACTATTATTGTGTGGGGTGCAATGTGTGCTTTGAGCTTTGGTAAAGTTTCTTTTGTGAATGTGTGTGCCCTTGTATTTGGACCATAGATGTTCAGAATTGAGAGTTCTCCTTGGTAGATTTTTCCTTTGACCAGTATGAAGTGTCCCTCCTTTTTTGACAACTTTTGGTTGAAACTCGATTTTATCCAATATAAGAATGGCCACTCCAGCTTGTTTCTTGGGACCATTTGCTTGGAAAATTGTTTTCCAACCTTTGACTCTGAGGTAGTGACTGTCTTTGTCACTGAGGTAGGTTTCTTGTATGCAGCAAAATGTTGGGTCCTCTTAAAGCATCGAGTCCGTTAGTCAATGTCTTTTAATTGGGGATTTGAGACCATTGATGTTAAGAGATGTTAAGGAAAAGTATTTCTTGCTTTCTGTTATTTTTGTTGTTAAAGGTGGAATTCTGTTTGTGTGGCTATCTTCTTTTTTGGTTTGTTGAAAGAAGATTACTTTACTGCTTTTTCTAGGGTGTAGTTTCTCACTTTGTGTTGGTATTTTCCACTCATCCTTTGTAGAGCTGGATTTGTGGAAAGATAATGTGTAAATTTGGTTTTGTCTTGGAATGTCTTGTGTTTTCCATCTATGGTAATTGAGTTTTGCTGGGTATAGTAGCCTGGGCTGACATTTATGTTCTCTTAGAGTCTGTATGACATCTGCCCAGGATCTTCTAGCTTTCACAGTTTCTGGTGAGAAGTCTGGTGTAATTCTGATAGGTCTGCCTTTATATGTTACTTGACCTTTTTCCTCTTACTGCTTTTAATATTCTTTCTTTCTTTAGTGTATTTTGTGTTTTGATTATTATGTGTCAGGAGGAGTTTCTGTTCTGGTCCAGTCTGTTTGGAGTTCTGTAGGCTTCTTGTATGTTCATGGGCATCTCTTTCTTTAGGTTAGGGATGTTTTCTTGTATAATTTTGTTGAAGATATTTGCTGGCCCTTTAAGTTGTAAATCCTTGCTCCCTTCAATACCTATAATCCTTAGGTTTGGTTTTCTCGTTGTTCCCTGGATTTCCTGGATATTTTGGGTTCCAAGATTTTTGCATTTTACCTTTTCTTTGATTGTTGAGTCATTGTTTTCTATGGTATCTTCAGCACCTGAGATTCTTTCTTCTATCTCTTGTATTTTATTGATATTCTTTCCAAGGATTTCTATCTCCAGAGATGTCTTACTTTGTGATTTCTTTATTGTTTCTAATTCCATTTTTAGATCCTGGATAGTTTTGTTCTTCACTTCTTTGTTTGTGTTTTCGTGAAACTCTTTAAGGGATTTTTGTGTTTCCTCTTTAAGGGTTTCTATCTGTTGACCCATGTTCTCCCATATTTCTTTAAGGGATTTTTGTGTTTCCTCTTTAAGCGCTTCTATATATTGACAGATGTTCTCCCATATTTCTTTAAGGGAATTATTTATGTCATTCTTGAAGTTCTCTATCAGCATCATGAGATGTGATTTTAAATCCAGCTCTTGCTTTTCTGGTGTGTTGGGGTATCCTGGATTTGCTGTTGTGGGAGAACTGGATTCTGATGGTACCATGTTGCCTTGGTTTCTGTTGGTAATGATCTTGCATTTGCCTTTTGCTGTCTAGTTATCTCTGGTATTAGCTAGTCTTTCTATCTCTGACTGTGGCTTATCTGTCCTGCAAGCCTTTGTATCTGTACTCCTGAGATTCATGTTCTCTCTGTGCACACAGGTAGGTAGGTTCTCCTGGGAGACCAGCTCTCCTTGTGCTCCCAGGCCTCTCCGAACTCCAATTGCCGTGAGTGTGGCTGGTTCTCAAATGTCCCGAGTATGGCTAATTCTCTAGGAAGTATCAAGAGATGGTGTCTTCATTGTGGCGTACCTGGCAAGAGTCTACCACAGCAGAAAGGGCAGGTGGCAGTGGAAGGGTGAGAAGGAATGGTAGACAAATTCATGAAAATCTTAAGCAAATGGATGGAACTAGAAAATATTATCCTGTGTGAGGTAACTCGATCACAAAAGAACATGCTATTCACTCACTGATAAGTGGCTATTAGCTCAGAAGCTTGGAATACCCAATATACAATTCACAGACCAAATGAAGCTCAAGTAGAAGCAAGAACAAAGTATGAATAGTCTGGTCCTTCTCAGAAGGGGGAACAAAATACCCACAGGAGGAGATACAGAGAAAATGTGTGGAACAGAGACTAAGGGAAAGGCCATCCAGAGACTTCCCCTCCTAGGGATCCATCCCATGTACAGTCACAAAACCCAGACACTATTGTGGATGCCAACAAGTGCTTGCTGACATGAGCTTGATATAGCTGTCACCTGGGAGGCTCTGCCAGGGCATGGCAAATACAGAGGGGGACACTCTCAGTCAACCAGTGAACTGAGCACGGGGTCCCCAATGGAGGAGCTAGAGAAAGGACCCAAGGAGATGAAGGGGTTTGCAGCACCATAGGAGGAACAACAATTTGAACCACCCAGTACCCCCAGAGTTCCCAGGGACTAAACCACTAACCAAAGAGTACACATGGAGAGACCCATGGTCCCAGATGCATATGCAGCAGAGGATGGCCTTGATGGACATCAAAGGGAGGAGAGGCCCTTGGTCCCAAGAGGGCTAGATGCTCCAGTATAGGGTATGCCAGGACAGGGAAGTGGGAGTGGGGGCATTAGTGAGCAGAGAGAGGGGGATGGGCTAGGGGAATTTGGGGGGGCACCAGGGAAGGGGACAACATTTGAAATATAAATAAAAATATATCTAATAAAAATTCAAATTAAATAAAAGTTTGTCTCTTTTTCTTTTATAGGTTCCTACTTTTGAACTATCTGCTTTAAAATGCATTTGTAGAAGAAAACTGAATGCAAGATACTCTAAGTTCTTAAGATTATACCACAACTCATTTTGCCTTAATTGTCCTTAAGTTTACTAAAATTTTGAGTAAGAATTCATAACATCAGAGCTACTGAAACACTTGCTGTTCCTTCTTATCTGTGTAAACATACACCTAAGAATTTATGGTTAGTCCATCTTAAATAATTCATGATTCTCCAAAAATAAGCAATGACCCTGAAAGGTTAAGGTACTACTTGTGTGTAAGTTTAATTCCATTAAACTTTAACTCCAGGCTCCATTCTCTGTTGAGCTTATTTTCTAGTGTGTTCTTGATGAGCTTTTCTTCTGTTTCTGTGACAAAAATCTTGACATAAATCACCTTAGAAGGAAAAAAGGTGTATTGGCTCACTGAATTAGATCTTTCAGTCCAAAGCTGTCTGGTTGCATTGTTTCTAGGTTTGTGGTTGGGCAGTGAATACATTGTGGGGCAAAGATGCTCACTTCATGACTGCCAGGTATGAGGGGAGAATGAGGGAGAAAGAAAGAGGGGCAAGTAGGGAAGGAAGGAAGGAGGGAGGCAGGCAGAGAGAGAGGGAGAGAAAGAACTCAAGACAAAATTCTACTCATCCTTGGCATATTCCCAGTGAACTGCTCCTGAGGTTTCTACCCTCTTCCAATAGGTCAATTGAGTTGAGAGTTCATGAACAGCTTCATCAGTGATAAAGTAAGAGTTCTCATGATAGGATCCCTTCCCAAAGGCCCCACTTGTGACCACAGCTGTTGAAAACCAAGGCTTTAATGTTAACCCTTCTTAGGCACTGTCAAGGTTTATATCTTTGACATATTCTTAAGACAGACTTGTTCCCCTAATGGTAATGCTAATTGTGAGGTGACTAGTTTGAGATGACCCTATTTAATGTATTAATCCACGACTAGGTTTGAAGATGAATGTGCTGTTTGGAGGTGGGGCATGCTGTTGAATGGCTTGTTATATCCTTGGATTCATGTTTCCTTGTTCTCTCTTCTTCCTGCTCCAGTGAGGTAAGCAGTTTTGTTTGTTCACACACTCCATGTTATGATAGTTTCTTCTTGATACAGGCCCAGAAGCAGCAGATTTGCATAGGTATTATAACAACTGAGAAGTGACCAGTACAGGGACATTTCAGACACAAACCACAACAACCAACAAACCTACTTACTTTTAGCAACAAACCCTCTGCTTAGCTACCAGATATGAACAATATTGATTATCTACTATTTGCTAGTAGATGTTACTGTTTTGTTATTGACACTGAAGAAACATTAGGTGAACCAGATATAAATTGCTTAACTGAAATTCGTGTTCTGTTTAAGGTACTATGCTAATTGCTATCCAATTTAACACTTATTCCTGTGAATAGGTAGTATTATTATTTTAATTTATATATGAAAAGTATAGTGATTAGATCTAACTTCTCATAATTTATAGTTAGTGACCCTTTTCAAATTATTTGAGGGATATAATGTGAATGTGAGGTCAGCCAAGACTCCCCAGCTCATGAGAATTATATATGAATTATATATTAATAAGGCCAGTTACCATATTTTACTAAAAATATATCATGTTCTTTTCTTCTTTCTTTTCTTCTTCTCCTGCTGTTTCTCCTCCTCTTCTTCCTTCTCCTCCTCACCCTCTTTTCCATCTTCCTCTTCTTCTCTTTCTCTTAGTCCTCTTTATTTTTCATTTTACATCTTAGATAATTTGTTTTTAGAAGAATAGGATTTGGAAATAGAAAGCTTCATTTATGAGCAGAACATCCTGAATAGATATTGTGGGTGTGTAATTTTTTGGCCATTTCTCTTTCTCCTCTTACATCTCTAGGTGTTCATTTCCTCTTTCCACACAGAATGATAACAGGTTGTGCCAGCACAAGAGTTAGTTAAATCAGTACTATTTTAAGCTACGCTTCATGAAAGTCTCAGCACAATGCCAAACTATATTAGTCATAACATCTGAACAATAGTGCAAACTCTCTTTTCATTTATTTTCATCAAAAGTATTTACATATATTCACACTTATGTCTAAAACCCAGAAATGATCACTATGTGACTTAGTCATCAAGCAATTTGGCTGAACACCTCTGTATTTAAATACATCTTATCTCTATTCCTTGTGACTACCTATAATAGAGTTCTGCTTCTTCCTCCTCTACCTTCCTTCCGTTTCCTTCTTTTCTCAATTATCTATGTCACTAAGAGCATCCACTTCTGTGCATCCTCCTACAGTTTTCAGAGATTCATGAGTTTCACTCTTGCTTGCCTTAGAGCCATAAAACATTTTAAAATAATTAACATTTTCCTAAATGATCTTTTAGAATCAAACAAGAAGTTTATTAGGGTCTAGAAACATTGCAATATGGCAATTACTACCCTCATTGTGTCTTTGTGCATAAAAAAGGGAATAAGGCTACATATGAAATAATGGCTTTAGATATATTGGGTTACAGTAAATTAATTCCATTTATTTATTTTATTTATATTGTGTTATATGTATTTTCTAATATATATGCTTATAGATGTCAGTTTGGTATGAAGACAGTGTCCTATTTAGGTGATGCATAGTGTTTGACTTTTCTTTTCTTTTCTTTTTTTTTTTTAATTTTTTTTAATTTATTTTTATTTTTATTTTTATTTTTATTTTTATTTTGATTTTTTTAATTGTATATATTCTATATTTACAATTCATTTCCCTTTTTCTGGTTCCCCACCCCCAAAGGCCCCACATGTCCTTTTCCCTCCCCCTGCTCCCGCATCCACCCCCTCCCAATTTACTGTTCTTGTACTCTCCCACAATGATGTTTTGGTCCATTCTAGCACCAGTGTCCACTCCTTTCTTCTTGTGAGACATCACTTGATATGTGATTTGTGTCTTTGGTGTTCCAAGCTTCTAGGCTAATATCCACTTATCAGTGACTGTATACCATGGGTATTCTTTTGAGACTGGGTCACCTCACTTAGTATGACATTCTCCAGCTCCATCCATTTCTCTAAGAATTTCATGAATTCATTGTTTCTAATGGCTGTATAGTACTCCATTGTGTATATATACCACATTTTTTGTATCCATTCCTCTGTTGAGGGACATCTGGGTTCTTTCCAGCTTCTGGCTATTATAAATAAGGCTGCTATGAACATAGTGGAGCATGTATCTTTATTGCATGCTGGGGAATCTTCTGGGTATATTCCCAGGAGTGGTATGGCTGGGTCCTCCGAAAGTATCACGCCCAGTTTTCTGAGGAACCGCCATACTGATTTCCAGAGTGGTTGTACCAGCTTGCATTCCCACCAGCAGTGGAGGAGTGTTCCTCTTTCTCCACATCCTCGCCAACACCTGATGTCTTCTGAGTTTTTAATCTTAGCCATTCTGACTGGTGTGAGGTGAAATCTCAGGGTTGTTTTAATTTGCATTTCCCTAATGACTAGTGATGTTGAACATTTTTTAAGGTGTTTCTCAGCCATCCGAATTTCTTCAGGTGAAAAGACTCTGTTTAGCTCTGTACCCCATTTTTGGATAGGGTTATTTGGTTTTCTGGGGTCTAACCTCTTGAGTTCTTTGTATACATTGGAGATTAGCCCTCTGTCGGATGTGGGGTTGGTGAAGATTTTTTCCCAATTTGTTGGTTGCCGATTTATCCTTTTGACAGTGTCTTTTGCCTTACAGAAACTTTGTAGTTTTATGAGGTCCCATTTGTCTATTCTTGCTCTTAGAGCATAAGCAATTGGTGTTCTGTTCAGGAATTTTTCCCCTGAGCCAATGTCCTCAAGGGTCTTCCCCAGTTTCTTTTCTATTAGTTTTAGTGTGTCTGGTTTTATGTGGAGGTCTTTGATCCACTTGGAGTTGAGCTTAGTGCAAGGAGATAAGAGTGGATCAATTCTCATTCTTCTGCATGTTGACCTCCAGTTGAACCAGCACCATCTGTTGAAAAGGCTATCTTTTTTCCACTGGATGTTTTCAGCTCCTTTGTCGAAGATCAATTGGCCATAGATGTGTGGGTTCAATTCTGGGTCTTCGATCCTATTCCATTGATCCGCTTCCCTGTCACTGAACCAATACCATGCAGTTTTTAATACCACTGCTCTGTAATATTGCTTGAGGTCCGGGATATTGATTCCCCCAGAAGTTCTTTTGCTGTTGATGATAGTTTTAGCTATCCTGGGTTTTTTGTTATTCCAGATAAATTTGAGAATTGCTCTTTCTAGCTCTATGAAGAACTGAGTTGGGATTTTGATGGGAATTGCATTGAATCTGTATATTGCTTTGGGCAAGATTGCCATTTTGACTATATTAGTCCTGCCAACCCACGAGCATGGAAGATTTTCCCATTTTCTGATGTCTTCTTCAATTTCCCTCTTCAGAGACCTGAAGTTTTTGTCGTATAAATCTTTCACATGTTTGGTTAGCGTCACTCCAAGATACTTTATATCATTTGTGGCTATTGTGAAGGGTGTCATTTCCCTAATTTCTTTCTCGGCCTGCTTATCCTTCGCGTATAGGAAGGCTACTGATTTACTTGAGTTGATTTTATAGCCAGCCACTTTGCTGAAGTTGTTTATCAGTTGCAGGAGTTCTCTGGTGGAGGTTTTTGGGTCACTTAAGTAAACTATCATATCATCTGCAAATAGTGATAGTTTGACTTCTTCCTTTCCGATTTGTATCCCTTTGACTTCCCTCTGTTGTCGAATTGCTCTAGCTAGTACCTCAAGTACTATATTGAAGAGATATGGCGAGAGGGGACAGCCTTGTCTAGTCCCTGATTTTAGAGGGATTGCTTCGAGTTTTTCTCCATTTACCTTGATGTTGGCTACTGGTCTGCTGTATATTGCTTTTACTATGTTTAGATATGGGCCTTGAATTCCTGTTCTTTCTAGGACCTTTAGCATGAAAGGATGCTAAATTTTGTCAAATGCTTTTTCAGCATCCAATGAGATGACCATGTGGTTTTTTTCTTTGAGTTTGTTTATGTAGTGGATTACGTTGATGGATTTCCGTATATTGAACCATCCCTGCATCCCTGGGATGAAGCCAACTTGATCATGGTGAATGATCGTTTTGATGTGTTCTTGGATTCGGTTGGCAAGTATTTTGTTTAGTATTTTTGCATCGATATTCATAAGAGAAATTGGCCTGTAGTTCTCTTTCTTAGTTGGATCTTTGTGTGGTTTTGGTATCAGGGTAATTGTGGCTTCATAGAATGAGTTGGGTAGTGTTCCTTCTGTTTCTATTTTGTGGAATAATTTGAAGAGTATCGGTAACAGGACTTCTTTGAAGGTCTGATAGAATTCTGCACTAAAACCGTCTGGTCCTGTGCTCTTTTTGGTTGGAAGACTGTCTATGACCCCTTCTATTTCTTTGGGGGTTATGGGTCTGTTTAGACGATCTATTTGATCCTGGTTTAATTTTGGTATTTGGTAACTGTCGAGGAAATTGTCCATTTCCTCCAGATTCTCCAGTTGTGTTGAGTATAGGTTTTTGTAGTAGGATCTGATGATTTTTTGAATTTCCTCAGTTTCTGTTGTTATATCTCCCTTTTCATTTCTAATTTTGTTAATTTGAATACTGTCTCTGTGCCCTTTAGTAAGTCTGGCTAGGGGTTTATCTATCTTGTTGATCTTCTCAAAGAACCAGCTCCTGGTTTTGTTGATTCTTTGTATGGATCTCTTTGTTTCAACTTGACTGATTTCAGCCCTGAGTTTGATGATTTCCTGTCTTCTACTCCTCCTGGGTGAAATTGCTTCTTTTTGTTCCAGAGCTTTCAAGTGCGCCATTAAGTTGCTGGTATATGCTCTCTCCTGTTTCTTTTTGGAGACACTCAGGGCTATGAGTTTTCCTCTAAGCACTGCTTTCATTGTGTCCCATAGATTTGGGTATGTTGTGCCTTCATTTTCATTAAGTTCTAAGAATTCTTTGATTTCTTTCTTTATTTCTTCCTGGACTAAGGTATCATTGAGTAGAATATTGTTCAGCCTCCAAGCGTATGGGGATTTTCTGTTGTTTTTGTTGCTATTGAAGAACACTCTTACTCCATGGTGATCTGATAAGAGGCATGGGATTAGTTCGATCTTTTTATATTTGTTGAGATCTGTCTTGTGTCCAATTATATGGTCGATTTTGGAGAAGGTACCATGAGGGGCTGAGAAGAAGGTATAGTCTTTTGCTTTAGGGTGAAATGTTCTATATATATCTGTTAAATCCAATTGCTCCAAAGTTTCGATGAGTTTCTCCGTGTCTCTGTTTAGTTTCTGTTTTCCTGGTCGGTCCACTGTAGATAGTGGAGTATTGAGGTCCCCCACAATCATTGTGTTAGGTGCAATGTGTGCTTTGAGCTTTAGTAAGGTTTCTCTTACAAATGAGGGTGCCCTTACATTTGGAGCGTAGATGTTTAGAATTGTGAGTTCCTCTTGGTGGATTCTTCCTTTGACTAGCAGGAAGTGACCTTCTGTGTCTCTTTTGATGACTTTGGGTTGAAAGTCAATTTTATCTGATATTAAAATGGCTACTCCAGCTTGCTTCCTGTGACCATTTGCTTGCAAAATTGTCTTCCATCCTTTGACTCTGAGGTGTGTTTCCTGTAAGCAGCAAAATGTAGGGTCCTGTTTCCGTATCCAGTCTGTTAGTCTATGTCTTTTTATTGGGGAGTTGAGTCCATTGATGTTAAGAGATATTAAGGAATAGAGATTATTACTTCCTGACATTTTTGATGTTATTTTTGTTTTTGAGTAGTTATCTTCCTTTGAGTTTGATGGAAGAAGTTTACTGTCTTGCCTTTTCTTGGGTGCCATTTCCTTCCTTGTGTTGGAGTTTTCCTCCTATTATCCTTTGTAGAGCTGGGTTAGTGGAAAGATATTGTGTAAATTTGGTCCTGTCATGGAATATTTTGATTTCTCCATCTATGTTGATTGAGAGTTTTGCTGGGTATAGTAGTCTTGGCTGACATTTGTTTTCTCTTAGGGTCTGCATGATGTCTGCCCAGGATCTTCTAGCTTTCATGGTTTCTGGAGAGAAGTCTGGTGTGGTTCTGATAGGTCTTCCTTTATATGTTACTTGGCCCTTTTCTCTTACTGCCTTTAATATTCTTTCTTTGTTTAGTACATTTGGGGTTTTGATTATTATGTGACGGGAGGTGTTTCTGTTCTGGTCCAGTCTGTTTGGAGTTCTGTAGGCTTCTTGTACATTCATGGGCATCTCTCTCTTTAAGTTAGGAAAGTTTTCTTCCATAATTTTGTTAAAGATATTTGCTGGCCCTTTAAGTTGTATATCTTCACTCTCATCTATCCCTATAATCCTTAGGTTTGGTCTTCTCATTGTGTCCTGGATTTCCTGGATGTTTTGGGTTACAAGCCTTTTGGATTTCTCATTTTCTTTGACTGTGGAGTCAATGGTTACTATGTTATCTTCAGCATCAGAGATTCTTATTTCTATCTCTTGTATTCTGTTGTTTATGTTTGCATCTATGACCCCTGTTTTCTTCCCAAGGTTTTCTATCTCCAAGGTTGCCTCCTTTTGTGATTTCTTAGTTGTTTCTACCTCTGTGTTCAGATCTTGGATGGTTTTGCTCAGTTCTATCATTTGTTTGTTTGTGTTTTCATGTAATTCTTTAATATATTTTTGTGCTCCCTCTTTCATGACTTCTGCCTGTTGTTTCAAGTTCTCCTGCATTTCTTTAACTGATTTTCTCACTTCCTCTTTATTGGTTTCTGTCTGATGGCCCATATTCTCCTGGAGTTCTTTAAGTGTTTTTTGTGTTTGGATTGTAAGAGCTTCTACTCTATTGATGTTCCCTTGCATTTCTTTAAGAGATTTGTTTATGTCTTTTTTGTGTTCCTCTAGGAGCATCATGACCTGTGCTTTTATATCTAACTCTTGTTTTTCTGGTGTGCTGGGGTATCCTGGACTTGCTGTGGTTGGCGAATTGGGTTCAGATGGTGCCATATTGCCTTGATTTCTGTTAATAACGTTCCTACGTTTGCCTTTTGCCATCTCTTTATCTCTGGCGTTAGTTGGTCTTATTGTCGATGGCGCCCTGCTGAAAGCACAGCACGCCTGTCCCCAGGAGACAGATCCCTTCTGGCAGCTTGTCTGTGCTGGACTATGCTCGCTCTGAGTCCAGGTCCCTGACTCCAGCTGCTAGAGTTCTGAGCTGTGCCCTGAGGTGGCCCGGTGGCCCCTCGCTGCTAGTCCGCTCAGAGAGCTGGTCCCGGCTGGTAGTCTGCACCCGCGGCTGAGCTTTCTGTGCCCAGATCTCCTGCAGAGCTAAGCTAAGCTATAACTCTGGCCACGCACCTGATTCCAGCCGCTCACTGCGTCCAGTGTGCCTGCCGTTTGCGCGCGGGGGGTCTGGGGCAAGATGGCTGCCCCTGCTGAAAGCACCGCGTGTCCTTGGCTGAGCTGCTCGTACCAGGCTCTGCTGTTCCCTGCTGGCTGCGTTGTCTGTGCTGGACTGTGCTCTCTCTGAGTCCAGGCCGCTGACTCCAGCTGCTAGAGTGCCGAGCTGTGTCCGAGGCGGCCCGCCCGGTGGCCCCTCGCTGCTAGTCAGCTCAGAGAGCTGGTCCCGGCTGCTAGTCTGCACCCGCAGCTGAGCTTTCTGTGCCCAGATCTCCTGCAGAGCTAAGCTAAGCTATAACTCTGGCCACGCACCTGATTCCAGCCGCTCACTGCGTCCAGTGTGCCCGCTGTTTGCGCGCGGGGGTCTGGGGCAAGATGGCTGCCCCTGCTGAAAGCACCGCGTGTCCTTGGCTGAGCTGCTCGTACCCGGCTCTGCTGCTCCCTTCTGGCTGCGTTGTCTGTGCTGGACTGTGCTTGCTCTGAGTCCAGGCCCCTGACTCCAGCTGCTAGAGTGCCGAGCTGTGCCCGAGGCGGCCCGCCCGGTGGCCCCTCGCTGCTAGTCCGCTCGGAGAGCTGGTCCCGGCTGCTGAGAACCGTGTTTGACTTTTCTGATAAAATTGTACGTATATATTTAAAGATTAAACAACACATATCATTTATTTCTAAATAAAATTTCAGTCATCTGATATGTGACCAAAATGCAGTCAAAACACTCCAAAGGAAAGGCAGCATCTTCAAAAAATGGTTCTGAAAAAAAAAAATCTGTATTTTCTTTTTTTTCCTCTATTCTATGTTTACATTCCAAAGGCTTTCCCCTTTCCCAGTTCCCCCCCCACCATATGTCTGTATTTTCATATGCAAAAGAATGTTATAAGTTGGAATAGAACAGAAGAATAGAATAAACAATATGATATGATATAAAAAGAATATATAATATAAATTCAAGGTAATTTTCCCCTTAAAACATACTATGAAGGATACCATGTCTGTGACCAGGAACATCACCAAAAATACAGAATATAACATTTGAATACATTACTTTTCTTGTTACTGAAAATATAAATCCTTCTGGAATGTAATCTATAAAATTTCAGTTTACCACAAGTTTTTCAAAAGTGAAAGTTTCATTTTCATTACTACTTATACAGAAAGAGACAGACAACATCTGTCCCCAAATGGGCAAATTTTACTTTTTCTTTTTTATTGTCATTGTCTTTTATTGATTTGTTTTTTTCCAGGTAAAGCTTAAGAATATTTGGCATGTAATAAAAAAGGGAATTTATGTGAGACCATTTTTATGATGGGTTTGATCAAATCCCATTGCCTTAGAGTTTCTATTGCTATGAAGAGACACCATGATCACAGCTACTCTTATAAAGGTAAACATTCAATTGGGTCTAGCTTACAGTTCAGACACTTCGTCCATTGTCATCGCAGCAAGTGGGGCAGCATCCAGTCTACCATGATGCTGGAGAGGTAGGCAAGAGTTCTACATCTGGATGGGAAGCAGTAGGGAGTGACAGAGAGCAGGGGTGGTGGGAGAGTAGGCTGGGTCCTGCTTGAGCTTCTGAAACTGAAGCCCATACATACCTAGTGGCATGCTTCTTTCAACAAGGTTATACCTATACCACCAAGGCCATATCTCTTAATAGTGCCACTCTTTATGATATTTCCATTTAAACCTCCATAGTCCATCCATAAGGAGAACTTTTACACATCCACATGGCCTCCTGTGATATATTTGACACCATTAAGCTGTGTTGAATTACTTGACTCTCTAGGTCTTGTATTTGGGATTCTTTGTTGATCTCTTCTCCTTGGCTTTTTGCATTTATTCTTTTTGGTACAGTATTGGGAAATAACTACGGCCTTTCAGATGCAAGATAAGCACTCTGCCAATTGAGCTAGATCCTACTTATAAAATTGGTGTTGTGAGATAAGGTCTCATACAGTGGTTTTGAACTTACTAGATAGAACAGGATGTCCTTGAATTTACCTCAGCCTCCCAAATACTTAAAATAGCTAGTATTATGGGAATGGGCCACCTTACTTAAATCTCTTTTCATTTCTTTCTTTTTTTTATTTAATTTTTATTTTCTATATTCTATGTTTACATTCCAAAGGCTTTCCACTTTCCCAGTTCCCCCCCACCATATGTCCCATAATTCCTCTCCCCCCCCAGCTATTCCCCAATCATTCCCCCCCCCCCACGATTTCTCTGTTCTGGGTCTACAATACTGGATCCAATCTTTACAGGCCCAGGGTCCTCTCCTTTCTTCTTCTTGGGAGTCATTTGACTTGCTAATTGTGCCTTGAGTATTTAGGGCTTCTGGGCTCATTAATATCCACTTATCAGGGATTGCATTTCATGTGTATTCTTTTCTGATTGGGTTAGCTCACTCAGGATGATATTTTCCAGATCTAACCATTTACCTACAAATTGCATGAGTTCATTATTTTTAATTGCTGAGTAGTACTCCATTGTATAAATATACCACATTTTCTGTATCCATTCCTCTTTTGAGGGATATCTGGGCTCCTTCCAATTTCTGGCTATTATAAACAAGGCTGCTATAAACATAGTGGAGCATGTGTCTTTATTGTATGCAGGGGAATCCTCTGGGTATATGCCCAGGAGTGGTATGCCAAGGTCCTCTGGAAGTAACATGCCCAATTTTCTGAGGAACCGCCACATTGATTTCCAGAGCGGTTTTACCATTTTGCAATCCCACCAACAGTGGAGGAGTGTTCCTCTTTCTCCACATCCTCGCCAGCACCTGTTGTCTCTTGAGTTTTTAATCTTAGCCATTCTGACTGGTGTGAGGTGGAATCTCAGGGTTGTTTTGATTTGCATTTCCCTGATGACTAATGATGTTGAACATCTCTTAAGGTGTTTCTCGGCCATCCAAATTTCTTCTGGTGAAAATTCTTTGTTTAGCTCTGTACCCCATTTTTTGATAGGGTTATTTGGTTCTTTGGGGTCTAACTTCTTGAGTTCTTTGTATATATTGGATATTAGCCCTCTGTCGGATGTGGGGTTGGTGAAGATCATTTCCCACTTTGTTGGTTGCCATTTTGTCCTTCTGACAGTGTCCTTTGCCTTACAGAAACTTTGTAATTTTATGAGGTCCCATTTGTCAATTCTTGATCTTAGAGCATAAGCTATTGGTGTTCTGTTCAGGAACTTTCCCCCTGTGCCCATGTCCTCCAGGGTCTTCCCAAGCTTCTTTTCTAATAGTTTCAGTGTGTCTGGTTTTATGTGGAGGTCCGTGATCCACTTGGAGTTGATCTTAGTACAAGGAGATAGGAGTGGGTCAATTCGCATTCTT
This sequence comes from Apodemus agrarius, assembly GCA_964023405.1. Taxonomy (NCBI): domain Eukaryota; kingdom Metazoa; phylum Chordata; class Mammalia; order Rodentia; family Muridae; genus Apodemus; species Apodemus agrarius. The sequence goes on from OZ030020.1 coordinate 29,764,355, forward strand.
CTGCATGTTGACCTCCAGTTGAACCAGCACCATTTGTTGAAAAGGCTATCTTTTTTCCACTTGATGGTTGTGGCTCCTTTATCAAAGATCAAGTGACCATAAGTCTGTGGGTTCATTTCTGGGTCTTCAATCCTATTCCATTGATCTACCTGCCTGTTGCTGTACCAATACCATGCATGACTTTTGGTCACAAGTAGATTGGTATAATAAACATTTCCTCAATTTTTTTTTCTGGAAGCTTTTGTATTTGGCACGAGGTTGTTTTTCTCATCAAGGAACACTGAAACCTGTATTAATCTACAAGGTTGAAAAATAGACTCGAGTTTTGACTATTTATGAGTTATTCTAAAATTGATGCATATTTTAATATTAACCTCATCAGATAGACCAATAATTTAAAATCAAATGTTGGATGTATTTGAAAGGAGTTTTAAATTGATTGTGAAGACAGCCACATCCAAAATGCAGTCTGGGACTGCTCCATTATCACACAGCTAATGTGATAATGGGTGATTGTTTTATAAAAACAAGTGTAAATAAGATGCCTGTCCACAAGGAAGCTCTGACATATAGACTCTATGTGTCCAATAAAAATCACATCCTTGGTTCTGTCTAGGACTTTCTTTTCTCTCCATTCATAGTCAACTGAGCAGAAGTTTGATTCATTCTAGTTTGTTATGTGAAAATCTGATGCTGGTTTAGTACACTGTGCATGACACACATCAGATTAAACAGAAAAATTACTTATCCTGCCTGATCTGTAACCCTTTGTTGGTTTCCTAGCCTAAGGCCAACATAACATATTACTATGTGCTTGAATGTGTGTGAATGGCTTTTTCCTAAAGGAACTGATTGTTACTTGAAACCTAGCTTTCCTTTTTATCCAAACAAATGCATTCTGCTATATCTCACCTCTCAATTGATCAGAAGACTTCCAGAAGGGAAAACAACAACAATAACAATGACAAATGGCCACAGACATAAGTGACAAAGGAAGCTTTGGCACTTACAAACATTCATTCCAACAGATGCCAGACATGGGAGCAAACTCATTTCAAATTGATCTTCCAGGAGCTACTACAGGTCTATATACAACAGCACAGACTGTCAGGTCAAACACCAAGTTTTAAGTCCTGTTTTCACTTCTTAGGAGTCTATTGATCTCAAGCATGTTATTGACCTTATCTCAAGCAAGCTTCTCACTTTAAAGTCATGTCCTGTTGTTCTTATCTTTCACAGCTGTAAAGATCAAAATGAACAGTACCTATTATTTCCTGGCTTTCATAGAGTATCTGACACATAGCAGGTGATTATTATACAAACAGTTACATTGGTTCTTATGTACCATGCCCAGATGATCCTTAGGAAACAGAAGACACCCAGTTACATCACTGAACTGCCTGCCAATCAGGGATCTCCCCTCACATGCACCACATGCTTCCTTTGGAATCTTATCACAGGAATGGCCTTCTGAAAGAATTTGTTGCCCATAAAGTTTGTCACACTTCCACTTCTACCTTGATTCATCTTTAGTAAAAATAAGTGGGGATTACCTAATTTTAAATTCAGATAGTTATAAGCTTATTGCTATGGAAGAACACTCAAACACTAATGGTTCACCTACCTTATTTGATTTACCCACTGATTGAAATGTTATGAAAAATTGTTTTCTGAAAATATAAACACAGTAATAATAAACACATTAAGCATAAAGCATTAACTTTAATATCATAGAGTATCTCCAAGCCATTGGTGGTATTGCTCAGTTGTAGAGAACTTTCCTAGAATATTTGAGATTTGAGTTCCATCTCCAAATGGCAAAACCTACTAAGTACCCACAGTTCTGTGTGACTGTGTACTATTATTTACATTAATGTGAGCTAACATTAATGTGTCCCTAAATGCTGGACATGTAATGATTTTCTTCTTAATCCAGGTATATTTTCAAGTACAACAAAGGTATTAAAAGGTTTAAGATATTGAGATTATCTTAAACCTATTAAAAGGTTAACATTTCAGATGCATTTCCCAAATCTCTGACATGCTCATTAGTTTCTTTTTGCTTCTATTTGATGTAATGACAATTATTATATAATTATTTTTGTAATATAATGGAAAAAAGATACTGTAATGAGTCTTTTTGTAGAATAAGAATTTACCAGGCTCACTTGCTCTAAAGCTGCTTGAGAAAAGTTTTAGAATAATCCAAGATTACTGTGACTAATTTTAAGATCTAGTTTAACTGTACTCTAGACAGTTTGCCATACACGTATATACTTGCACACACTGAACATGCTTTGAGAATACTATATTTATGCAACTTTTTTGGGTGAATTCTTCACCATCCATCTTTCCATCACAACTGATTCCATCTCAAAGTGTTTAGAATGAAACTATTATCCCAACACAAAATTTCCCAGTTTAATGTTCCTTTTCTGGTAGAATATACCTTTTCACTCTAAGTATGGTAGGCAAGAAGATGGCAAGAGAAACTCACTATGTTTGTTGAATGGATGACTTCTTACCAGATATTCTAATGTAAAATCTTGTAGTCAACCAAGGGAACACCCTGGGGCTCCATTAGCATGCTATCCCTCAGGACCATAGGTTGTCTGTTAGCTTTCAAATGTGCCAGTAATATTTAGATTTCAAATCCACATTTCCACAACTTCATCTCCTAGCAGAGTTTTAATAATTAGGTTGACAGTTGCTATAGCAATAGAAAATGACTTGATCCTCTTCAGAATCTCCTTACAGAGCAGCTACCCTTGCACAAGGAATTAAATGAGTAATCTTTGTGATTTTTCTGAGACAGTCAGGTACAGGATACTTTGAAGGAGAGTGAAACACAGTATGCAATGATGGATGACATCTGCTTATTGGTCTTTCCAGACATTGTCATTCCCCCCAAAGTTGAAAACATGAGCAATTGCAAAAACCTGGGTCACACAATGAGTAGCCTGAATGTCTCATGGAGAAGGTGAAGTGATGTCATGTACAGTAGCAACACAATTTTGTTTTTAATTCCAGATGCTGATTTCAATTATCTGCTATGGCTGCTGTCAGGGTATTGTGTGGCATAGTAGCATTCAAAACTGGATTTTAGATATGCAGTCTCTCTGCCTAAAAAGGAGTGGGGGTCATTATATTTTGAGGATTGGAAAGAATAGTATACAAGCTGGCTGTGTGGAAAATATCTGTTACCAAAGGCCCTGAAAACCAAGTTCAGCTAGAGAGGCAAGCCTTAGTCTAGAAGTCAGTATCACATCCCTGGCTCAGTTGGGTTAATGTCAGGATACCATTGATCTTGAAGTGATAGGGTAGAGCCACAAGGATGATACTCATCTGAGAAATTTCCAAGTCACTTAGCTGGCTATAACCTGGTCTTCCAGGCTCAGTTGGGTTAACATCAGGATGCCATTGATCTTGAAGTGATAGGGTAGGGCCATAAGGATGATACCCATCTGAGAAATTTCCAAGTCACTTAGCTGGCTGTAACCTGGTCTTCCAGCCTGTGTAATGCTGCCCCAAAGAGCATGTTGTCTGTTAAAACACAAGCAGGACAGACAGCAAGCCAGTGGTGGAAGAAGTTCAATTGTTTCATCTTGACATAAATGGGAGAAATAACCATGTTTTAAAGGAATAATAGCACATACCTGCTGCCTTGATCCTCTAGCAACTCTTCAAACATTCACCGGTCACCTCGCCACCCTACATAGTTCAAGGATCAGCATGGAAACTCTGAGGATGCAAAGGCACAGACCTCCTTCTCCAATTGACAGCATTGCTTTTAATTACTTTCTGCATCTTCTATGTTCAATTCTTGATTTCATATATATATATATATATGTATATATATGTGTGTGTATTACATATTTATATCTAAATATATATTAAATATATAACCACACCAAGGATCAAACATATAAAATATATATCTATAATATACATACATATATATAGAGATGTATTTTATATGTATATATATTTATATATATTCTTGATATATATTGGAATAATCAAGGTATGCATTCTGTGGAGTATTAATAACCATGTTTTTAATCCAATTAGATGACATAAATTGGTGTTTCCATCACCAAAATATTATACACACACAAACACAAACACACACACACATCAAGCGTGTATAGCTATTTATATCTATCTCTATACATACATATATGTTTGTGTGTGTATATGTTTTTTTGTGGGGGACACACAAATCTATTTCATCTAATTGAATTAAAAACATGGTTATTAATACTCCATTGGACATGTATGCTGAATACCCTGGTTCTAACTTCACCTTTGTCCTGTGGATCCAGAAGATACCTGTGCTTCCTTTCTCCACAGTGCCACATTCTGTGCTGGGCCACATCATTTGTGTCTCACAGACACCACCACTCGTCTTTGCTCCTGACCTCTGTGACTCATTGCAGCTCTCTACAGAATCATCTGGTCTCCTTCCTGAAAAAGACATGTAGTGTGGATTGCAAAACAGGATATGCTCCAGCCACATGCAGAACTTCTAGTGACCTAATAGGTGGTTTCTAAAGGCCATCCCTGAAAACAAGATCTGAGTGCCAGAGTTTATTAAGATGCTCCTACCTAGAAGAACACACGGGGCATGGCACCATGAGAAATAACAGGAGGTCATATAATCATACATTTTCATTCTGAGAGCATGTTTATTGGAAAGCAGTGAGAGGAAGAATATTGCCCATACCAGAAAATAATCCCACCCAAAGGAACATTGTCTCTGAGAGCTTTTGGAGGCTCCTAAGGGCTTGATTGTTCCCCACCATTTCCATTTAGCATCATGTATAGGCTAAACAAAGTCTAGTGGAGAGTAATGTCAAGAAAAGGTGTACAGGTCCTGGTAGTTGGCAGTTAGATGGTTTCTTCATGGATGGTAAATACCAAGTCAAATAGCAACTATCTGCCAGTCCCCAAGCTTGGGGCACACCCATAATCTGCTTCTTGTCCTCAGAATGGATCAAATCTCATACTCTACATTAGAAGTTTTTATTGCCAATTCTGATTTTAATTTTAATTCCAGTAGTAAACTAACATTATCAAAATTTGCATCCTGTCTCGATGAGCGAAAGATCCCCAAATGAATACTTCCTCTCCTGCTTGACAGAGAAAATCTGGTGTCATTGCTTTAAGACTCTGTAAGTCATGGCGTATCCTTCACTGTCAAAACCACCACTCAGGTAAAAACCTCTCTCTCAACTGTAGGTGTCTAGCGTTGGCATGTTTCTCTTTGTACCATATAACTTAAGAAGGGTTTTTATAATGTTACTATCATCAGTGTTTATATATAACAGCCTGAAATTGATGTCTCAGATACTCTTCTTTCTGTGATAACATAGCCAAGAGAAGCTCATTGAGGGCTGAATTTGGCTCATGGTCTGAAGCGTGCAAGTCACAGCAGCAGGCACATATGGCTTGCTGCTTTCTGCGAGCTGTGAGAAAGCCCGTGATGGATGCTGGCGCTCAGTCAGATTCCCCGCCCCCCTTTCTGATCCAAGACAAGCGAAAAGTGCAATTTTATATTTACCAATTTATAACCTCAGTTGACCCAAGCAAGATAACTCATCACAGACACAATAACCTATTCTGGATAGCCCCTCACAGGTGTGAGTCTCCACCCTGTAAAGCTGATGATCAGTATGAACCCCAGCACTTACCAACCATTGTGTCTGTGATTCTTACCTCCCTAATCCACGAGGGAAGAGGCCTTATGGGACATATGGTGAGGGGGGGAACTGGGAAAGGGGAAAAGCATTTGGAATGTAAACAAGGAATATTGAAAATTTTAAAAAAAGACAGATGGTTATATAAAAAAAGAATAGGGACCTACAACAGGTGCTGGCGAGGATGTGGAGAAAGGGGATCACTCCTCCATTGTTGGTGGGATTGCAAGATGGTACAACCGCTCTGGAAATCAGTTTGGCGGTTCCTCAGAAAATTGGGCATGACACTTCCAGAGGACCCTGGCATACCACTCCTGGGCATATACCCATAGGATTCCCCTGCATGCAATAAAGACACATGATCCACTATGTTCATAGTGGCCTTATTTATAATAGCCAGAAGCTGGAAAGAACCCAGATGTCCCTCAACAGAGGAATGGATACAGAAAATGTGGTATATATATACAATGGAATACTACTCAGCAATTAAAAATAATGAATTCATGCAATTTGTAGGCAAATGGTTGGATCTGGAAAATATCATCCTAAGCGAGTTAACCCAATAACAAAAGAATGCACATGAAATGCAATCACTGATAAGTGGATATTAATGAGCCCAGAAGCTCTGAATACTCAAGACACAATTAGCTAAGCAAAAGATTCCCAAGAAAAGGGATGGAGAGGACCTGGGTCCGGAAAAGACTAAATCTGGTTTTGTAGGAGAGTACCAGAACAGAGAAATGGTGTGTGTGTGGGGGTGATTGGGGAATTGGGGGTGGAAGAGGACTTATGGGACATATAGTGAGGGGGGGAACTGGAAAGGGGAAAGCCTTTGGAATGTAAACCAAGAATATAGAAAATAATAAAAAAAAGAAATAGTAAGAAATAAAATCAACTGAGTAAAATTAGAAATAAAAAATTTATTATATTCACCGTGAGGATATCAGGAATATTTTGAAACATGCCATCTTCTCTCAGAAGCCTTGCAGTTTCTTGGGTGTTTGATTAACTCATGACCATCCTCGAATTTTCAATGTTATCCACCCCTACCTTCCTTTAAAGCCAAATTCCTTCACTTGCAGTAGGATGAAGGTACATCTACTCTGTATTCCCAAGTAGGATTCCCAACTGACACAGTTTCCTTCTCCAGAAGCCAAATCTTATTCAATGTTCAGGACTTGAGTCTCATCTTTCTAAAATCTATCACTTTCCCCTACAAACCACACCGAGCTTTCTTAACAGAACTGTTCTTTTCCCTCTGTCAACCATCCAGTATTTTATCATTCTTTATAACATGACATTATTTTAATATGTCTGTTTCAGTATTTATAAAAGCTGTTACCTAACATTTTCATGTTAAGATATTTTAACATTTCATCTTTTCGTCCATAACAATAAGATATAATGACATTTTTTTTCCTGATTCAAACTGGAAGAGAAAGCATTGGAAGGTACAATGAGCTTATCCCAAGGGTTAAGAGGTATCTTTTCAGACTAGAATTGGAAACCAGGTCTGCAGGATTCCAAATATCTATTTTATCATCTCAGAGGAATTTTGAGTTCATCAAGAATGAAGGTGAGCATTGTTGCTTTTTATAGATAATAACTTATCTGTGGTAGGAGCTCAATGAAGTTTTTTGTTTGTTTGTTTGTTTAGCTTTTGGATGAGTTTTTAAAAAATACTTTGAAAAAATGTTTCAAAGGATATGTCTGAACTTTCTTTCATTTACTAAATTAATTATTTAGCTTGTCAATTTAATTGAAATGTGATCTCATTGTGTTGCCCAGGCTGGGCTTGAACTTGAGATGTCCTGTTTCAACTTCCTTAGTGTTGAGTTTTTTTTTTTAATTACCATTGTGTCTAGACTCAGAATAATTTAGGGAAAAAAAATTTCTCAGCCTCAAATTTTCCATGTTATCCACCCCCCACCTGACTAAAATTATCTCTGTTCATCATTTATGAGTTTGTTTACCTAAAGTAAATCTAAGTTTTCTAGAAATCACATATAGTATGTGACTGATTCCTAAAATATTTTACCATTACAAAAATTATCCGGTGAATGCCATTATGAGTGTTGGCTTATGTTAAAGATGCTGAGAATCTGAAGCATGATATAAATATGCAATATCTTCTTAAATATTTATAGAGCTAAAATATTAGTGTAGAAAACAGGATTTCCTCTTTCCTCTGTGTATTCAGCTTTTACTGGGCTTTGTGCCTGTGGCCTCAGCAGAGGGAACCCACAGCTACTGCTAGTATTCAAGCTTTTTCATGGGCAGAACATCTTTGCCTCATTTGGGATATAATGCTATAATATTCATTTCTACCCTCTCATGATGGGAATATTGTATAGCCTTCTCTCAGGCTTTTTGCCCCTTAAAATGGTTATATTTGAATGGTGATGCAAATCAAGTGGTCAATGGAGATTTACGCCTCCTGATGCTAAGAGGTGAGATGCTTTGTTGGCCTCTGATGGTTGTAGCAGCATGAAAAAGAAGAAAAGATACTTGACACTTGATGTTTTCTCTGTAAAGTATTTCAAGGCTTCAAAAGATTCCCAAATGTGTCTGGGATCTGAAGCAGATTAAACACTACTACTAGTGTAAACTAAGTTGTTGCCAACTTGTGATTTACTAATCTATTAGTTATTGATTGAATGAAACTGATTTCTAAATGCTTCTCTTTTCACACAGTTCTCATTTCTTGGCACGGCACTAGCCGTAGTGAGACACATCCAGGCTTGCTATTTAGTTTTGAAATCTTACTCTCTATTGGATTGCCTATTCAATTTCTTGTCCGTAAAGCAGAAACTTCATAATTTTGTCCAGAAACAACTAAGTCTATGTACTTGATTCTCTTACCACAAAACCAGACCCTGTGAAAACTTTGACACTAGGCTGGCTCAAAACAATGATTTTCATGCTGTGCCTTAGCCTAGCTGTGTCCATTTCGCATGTAGCATATGGTCACATAAACTCTCTGTCTAGCAGTACTCATGAGGTACAAATGGAAAAAGAACTCAGTCTGAAAGAGGACTAGTACCACTCTATAAAACCCTCAGAGTAGAATGGGACCATATAAGATCATTGTCACAAGAAAACTCTGCCAGAAAAACCTGGCTTGATCTTGAGAACAACAAACTAAAGACAAACATCCCTCCCTATGTCATAGAGGAAGACATGTTAGTACCACAGGGGGGAATGGGTTCCACTGACCTGTCATCTGACCTCCCAGTGTAATGCATCCAGAAGCCCATGGAGAAAGAGCTGACCACTCCTGGGAATTAGCTCATTTTCTTCTGTTGACCGAGCCTAATACAAATACCATCCATCAGTCCATCTATTTGCGTACTTTGATTTAGTCCTATATCTCCATGATTCCAAGGACCTGAATCTTGCTTCTGTGGCATCTATCTATGGTTTTTTCGATGTCAGTTCTGCTGAACCCTGAGGCTTTGCTCAAGTCTCTGACTTGTATATCCTATAAGCTGGCTCTGGGTACCTAGCATCTCCCCAATAGGGTTCATTAATATCGAATCAGTACTCTTTGTATCTCTATGAGGTCTCTTCCAGTACTCTTTTGCTTTTTTTCTGGACCCATTTAGTCACGATATAACCTCTTTAATCCTTTTGTAGGCATTCTGCCAAACTTACACTCAGACACACACACCACATCACAGGCACACACAGTGATATAGGTATTATATGACTTATTACTGTGTGGTCTGTGATATGTGGTCTGAGAGTTAATATTACTAATTAAGACTGGGGTCTTTTGATCTTGCATTTGTCAATACTGGCTACCAAGGGAAATTGAGACTACTTGGCAAATTGTAGCCAATGAAAGCTCTATAGATCATGGATTCATTGATGTTTAGAGACTTCTGATGCTGTGGAAACACAGAAGCACCTATGGTTCTGATACAGCATAATTATGACAGAAGTTTGAGAAATCCCTTCTCTTATGCAGCTTTCCCCATGGGTTCAAATGCATATTCAATGTTTATTTTTTTATATACAATTGAACCCCACTATTTGGATCTTAGAAATACATATTTTAGTAACTTTTGTGAATGGAATTATGTTTACTCAACCATTGAGTCTTATCAAATCACCAGAGAATCACAAGCATCCAAGAGCAAGTTGCCTAATCAGGTTTAGAAGAGAGGTCAATGCCCAAGACATAGAGAGAGGCCAACTGGTACACAAGCAATAGTCCCCATGGGGTTAGATTACTTTAAGAGCATAATAGTCTCCAATGTTTTGGCAGTCTTATATGAATTCTTTTTGGCCTTTATAACAAGAATACTGCACTTACCCACTATTCCAGCTGATATTTATTGTTAGGTCTGGGAATGTTAAATCTGATCTTTGGTAGTTTCTCTCTGTAGCAGTGTGTTTGTTCAGACATAACTGTACCCCAGCAGAGTGGTATTGTAAAAGTCACCATTGACAGCCTCAAAATTTGTTCCCACTGTTTTCCTAGAAAATGGTTAAGATTAGAGTGACAGACACAGTTTCACAATCGTGAATCACAATTTCACTATGTAAACAACCTCACAAAGTTTGCCATCTTAATATCCTAACTTGGGTTATTATTACTCCTCCTCATTCTCTTTTACTCCATTTTTAGACTTAAATTTTCCAACTATAGCCTGACATGAAATAACTTCATTTTATTATTATAATTTAAAAATCATAATTCTTTTGTTAATTGATTAAAATTTTCCATTTTATGTAATTCATTTTGACTAAATTAAAATTGCTTTGTCATGGTGACATTTTATTACAGTAGTTCTCAACCTGAGGATCATGCCCCTTTTGGCAACCCTCTATCACCAAAAATATTTACATCATGATTTATTTATTTATTTATTTATTTATTTATTTATTTATTGGTTTTTTGAGACAGGGTTTCTCTGTGTAGCCCTGGCTGTCCTAGAACTCACTCTGTAGACCAAGCTGGCCTCGAACTCAGAAATCCACCTGCCTCTGCCTCCCAAGTGCTGGGATTAAAGGCGTGCACCACCACCGCCCGGCGACACATCATGATTTATAACAGTAACAAAACCACAGTTATGAAGTAGCAGTGAAAATCATTTTATGGTTGGGGGTCACCGCAGCATGAGGGACTGTATTAAAGGGTCACAACACTAGGAAGGCTAAGAGCCACTATTTTATAATAAAATCTTTAATTTTAATATGAAAAAGAAAAAAAGATCAAAATAAATGAACTGAATAATAAAGGAGGCACATTGTCTCCATTTCCACTGATATTAAAAAATTGTAGCAAAGCAGTTTGGATTATGTATGCACAGTCTTTGCCTAGAATGTTGAATAGAGAAAAGCTTGAGAATTTTATGACCTGCTTGTCTCATAAATTATTTAAGATATCAAGCTAGTTCATCTGGCCCCCACTGGTGGGCTAGGGAATTTTGAAAACACGTTATAATTAGCTTTCTTTTAGCTCTTATGTCTTCATAAATATTTCTAAAGCTGTTACCTGTGTCGAGGGGGAACTAAATTCCTAGTTAGTCCTGGTACACCTTTGATTCCAATGTGTGGGAAATTGAGGTAGAGGGATTGATTGTGAGTTTGGGGCCAGAATGGACTCAATTGTGTGGCTATGTTAATCAATCAATCAATCAATCAATCAATCAATCAATCAATCAAAATTAAAAAAAATATATTTAAAATATTTGCCACGGCAAGGAAATTGGCTTATCCAAAACTCCCGTTTTCTTGAACATGATTTCTAGGAGAGTTTTTGCCCATATTCCAATTAAGAATAAAAATTCCAGGAAAAAAAGATCAGTGTGGTGGCCTGGCTCTAAAGCTTAGCTGGAGGCGGAGTGGTGCACAGAGAAAATGGTCTTCCGAGCTGGGTAGTCCATCCAGTTCTGACCCTTACTACCCACCGGTTATGTGGCTTTGAAAAAAAGTACTGATAGTTTTTGATGCTCATTTATTATAGAGAAAGATTTGAATACTAAGATGAACTTCTCTAGATTCTAAACAATTGCTAATAACAGACAAATTTTAACAGGGTATATAAAGCTGTATAATGGGCTAAACTCTAATGACATTCTAACGTGGGGTGAATTATAATATAAACATATTTGGAGGCATGAAAGTGGAAACAAGTCGGGCATAATACAATCTGACAGTCTCCTTTTTTTTCTTTTAAAGAAGAAATTTATTTGTTTTTTTATTTTGAAATTTTTTTATTTTTTATTTTCTATATTCTTTGTTTACATTTCAAAGGCTTTCCCCTTTCCCAGTTCCCCCCCCCCAGCATACGTCCCATAAGTCCTTTCCTCCCCCAACTATTCCCCAATCATCCCCCCCCCAATCACAAAAGAATACACATGAAATGCAATCACTGATAAGTGGATATTAATGAGCCCAGAAGCCCTAAATACTCAAGGCACAATTAGCAGGTCAAATCATTCCCAAGAAGAAGAAAGGAGAGGACTCTGACAGTCTCCTTAAGCCAAGACTGGCACATTGAACTTGCTTGGTTCAAAGAAAGACTCTTGGAAGAGTATAGCCTAAACACAGCTATTTACACATCAAGAAGGGGTCTTCGAGCAGTGGTTCTCAACCTTCCTAATGCTGAGAGCCTTTATTAATATACTTCCTCATGTTGTGGTGACCCCTAGTTATAAAATTATTTTTATAGCTATTTCATATCTCTAATTTCATTATTGTTATGAATTGTAATGTAAATATTTTCTTAGAGATAGAGGTTTACCAAATAAGGTATGCAACCCACAATTTGAGAACTACTGTCTTATAGGGAACCGAATGATGCAGACACCAGGACCTTTTACACTGTAGAACTTTGAAAAATGAAATTTATGCTGCTTAATCAACCTAGTCTGTGGTACTCCTTTGGGTTAGTCCCAGACAACCAATATGAGCTCCTAACAGATCCTTGATGTGTGGAAGTCACTGCAGGTTTTAGTTTTGGAACATCTAGGTATAAGGGTTTAAGAGGGGGTAAAATAGGCCTGGTTCATAATGTGGTAAGCAACCATTGAATGAATAAAGAACCCAGCCGAGTATGAATCCTTAAAGCTTCCCCAGCCAACAGCATACCAGAGAATTAGAAATTCCCAGCTCTTTCAGGTTTAAGTACTGAAGAATCCTTTGAAAATGCATATTGAGCCATTATCTTCCATTAATGCCTCTAGACAAATAGTTTAGAAAATTGTAGCTGGTCTTACAGATGGGATCTTGAGAACAGATTATTCAGAGCAAGTAAGTGTCAGATCAGGGAGGGGAAAGGGGAGCTCAGGACATGGGTACTGTGGGTGAAGAGACTCAGCTATGTGGTGCTGATGGAATGACAAGGGGCTGTGCTCTCAGGCCTCCGAGTCTGAGGAGAGCACTCAGGCAGCACCGAGCTGTTGTGGTATGCTGAGGCAAAATTTCTTCCATCCTAGATTTTCTTCTGTTCTACAGAGATTTGTTTCGATGAGATGTTTCCTTTGTTAGTGTGTGCTATTATATAAATGTCCCTGCAGTATCAGAATGGCTCAAGCACTGTGTGTTCGTATCATAGTCAGCACTGAAGGCAAAGAAGTGTCTCATAGAAATGGTCAGCTTATGGAAGGTTTAGAGAACTTAAAAGGCGAATAAGGAGAGTTAGATATGAAGCACATGGAATGCTGTTTGTACAAAAAGGAACAAACTCAGAAAAATAACATAAACTTGAAAAATTTAGAATATTTTTTTCAAGGGCTGTTAAAGCTATTATATATTTCTTCCCCATGTTTAACCCAATGTCTTATCAGTATAAGTATCATAAGAGGGGTGCCTCTTAATGGCTCTTAAACCTGAATCAGCCTTTGGTATGGAGTAGTTAAAACTCAATGAACCAAATGGCAACAGTACAATGTAAATGATGCAAAAAGTGAGTAAGAAGTCAATCAAGCAGACTATCCTAACAACATCATTTTTTTTTGATGGGATCTATCATTGATGCTGGATCAATTAGTTGGCTTGCCTATGCTGTCAAGAATTAGGGAAATCTGGGATTTTAAACTGGAAGGCAATTTACTTGCTCTAGTCACTTTACTTACTAAATGAAAGGTTTGGATTAGGTGAGACTATTGTCCATTGTGGGCATATTAGTTTTGTACACTTACAACACAATAAACTTTGCAAAAAGTTTCCTAGTCACCAGCTAGAATAAAGATCACAATGTCCCATTGGTCCCTGAATAAAATGCAAAGTAATGGCACTAGGATTCTTATTTTTCTATTGTCAAAAGAAATCCTCTGTGAATCGGATAATATCCAAATAGTACATTAAGCGCTGTCCGTATGCATTTTAATTTTAGTTTTAACATGATCATCCCAACACTTAGCAAAAGAGTCACTTCTTGGACTTTTGTTCTTTAGCTCACAGAATGTAACCTCAAAAGGTTTCAATTTTTTTCTTTCTGTTAAGCACTTTATGGCAATACCGTTATATTCACCAGCATTGCCTTCCTTGTTTTGCACAAACTATGGTATTGAAGGTGCCCTGAGATAGACAAGTGCTGTCTTTTAGTTAGAAGAAAGAACCACACTTTGCTGTTCAAATACAAATACCAGGGATGGGGATGGGAGGGCAGATAGAGGAGGAAATGGGGACTAATAGGGGAAACAAATATAACACCAAGATTATTCAGGAGCGTCATATGGAAACCTGCTACTACTGTGGAAGCTTTCACACACACACACACACACACACACACACACACACACACACACGTGTATGTAAGATGGAATTACCCTGTAACAAGGTGACAATGTCCCTGTTGCACACTACAGGAATGCTATAAACTACTGAGGAAAAAAGGTCCAGTGAAGGGCATGAGTAATCCCAGAAGGAGCAGAAAAGTGTAGACACAGAGTATGACGTATACCTGCACGGAATTACTACAGTGAAGCCTATTCATTTGTGATATTGACATAGGCCAGCAGTTATAAAAATGTATTCTTTGAAGTATAAGACACTGTAAGTAAACAAGAGTCAAATAGTGCGCTGCTAGAAAACCTGTTTGGTTTGTTATCACATATTTGTATACAGGATTAAGTGATCGCAGGTGCTGGATCGATTCACAAGTAATTAACTTAATGGGAAGGGGAATTGCGTCTGTCCTTTCATAAAAGAGTTGTCTAGTTTTCACTATTCATTGGAGGCTTTTAAGTTTGAGAAAGCTGACCAAGCACCTCTGAAGGCTATAGCCTTCCTGGCTCAGTTTTGGGAAGGATATATAACAATATGCTCGCTCAAACCAGGTGATACTGAATTGCTATTCTATTTTTGTGAAACCTTCAAGTGACACCTTAATTTTGGAGATTATATTGCTCTTTATTACATGACTGCAAGAAAGGCCAAAAGAATTTAAAAACCTAATTAAAACACAGGAACTTTATTTTCCAAGCCCCTTGATATTTCTTCTCTGAAGGCAAACACACATATTTTATTTCTCTAGAATACATAATTATAACAATGTTCACAATGTACAGACTATATACTCTTGGAGTAATGTACATTGGGTAATTGAAATCAATGGTCTACTTCAGAAAGAAAAATCACAGTATTTAATGCATTAAACGAGACTGGTTACTGACTTGAATAATATAAGTATGACGTTTAAATCAGGTACCCTCTGCACATTTTTCTTTCCTCACTGAGAAACACGTGCACTTGGAAGTACAGACAGGTCTTGTTGCTCTCTGATAAGGTCAGTGAAGCTTAGCTAGGATGTAGTGATGCTCAAAGCTCATTGGATTTGCCTGCGGAGCACAAGGCTGTTACCATGACTACAAAGCTGTGGTTGCTACGGCATCCACGGGCTCATCTGATGTCAAGGCTTCCGGGTGGCCTAGCACAAAAGCTATTACTTTATGTTGTTTTCAAGAAGTCTCTGAATAGTAGTGCATAGCTAAAATAATTCCCTGGTAAACAAGGTTTTCTATACTTGCCCAGGTAGACAAAAGCTACTCTTCTACGTGAAAGCAAATGGCTACAAACAAAGCAGAGGAAATGGAGGAGCCCTAAGTGAGGAGAAATGTGTACAGCCAGTATTAAAATGAGGCTTTCTTTTTTTTATTAGTAAATGTGAACTTAAATTTCATGAAGAATTTCTACCTAACAGCACAGAGATCTGCGAATCCTTTGAGTTGGCAGATCACAACAGTCAGATCACTTTTATAAGAACTAGAACTCTTTCCAAACTGAAAGCAGCCATAGTATGTATCAGAAGGGACAACATATACATATTTGCCTCTAGAATAGCCAATATTAATTTAATTATGAGTCTTATTATGGATAAATGCAGCCTTTTGGGAGTTTTAGTTTCATTAAAACATAAGTAGATTCTAAGGGGCAGGGGGAGAATAAGAGAAAAACTGAAGCATTTAGGTATTTTTGCTGTATTTTCTCTTTATCCAGAAGCTACCCATTCCTTGAGGCTATGTCCCGATTACAGTCTGGGTATATTGTTTCAAGTAATACTGAGCTGTTTTTTGGTAGTGCTAGGGATGTACTGAATGGGGTGAAGTGAAAAGAAAAAGAATAAAGTGACTGGTTGAATATTATTTAGCAGACTGTGTGAAAACTACTTATGATCATTGCTTCATTGAGTAAAGATGGTCATTAAGAAGTACAGATTTGTACAGTAAGTGGTGACACGAGGTGGGGAACTCTGCCTCTGTTTACAAGGGTTATCTTTCATCTATGAGGAGATGCTTTCTCAGACATGTTGCCTGGTTGTGGGTGTTTATAATACATAGGGCATAATAACCAATTGGTGGGACTCCCTTTAGTGTAGTTCTTTGCCCTTGGTTGTCCTTGAGTAGTGGAAGGAAAGTCCCTATTGCTGAAGACATCATGTACTTCAGAAACAGGGCCCAGAGTCCCCTGAGGTTGAACTGAAAACTTCCAGCAAAGGCACCATACAAGCTTCCAAAAGAGGAAAACAACCAACGGTTCAACCCAAGTATAACACTTATGAAGCACAATGACCACCAGGGTACTATAACCATGAAAGTTCTATAGTGGCAACATGTACTTTGACAGAAACCAATAACTCTCTAATCGGACGTAAGATGTGCTTAATAAGTACAGTTAGTAATAAGTAAGTCTAGTTAAGTCTTGTATCTTAAGAGAATTTACAACCCTTCCTAAACTGAACTACATTCTAAATATTTGTCTTTATACCCATAGATAAGTGAAGTTCTCACCCTTCTAAAGCAAACTTCTCTTTACAACAGATGGAGAAAATTACGATAACCATAACCAATCAATGTTCATAGTTACAGAGCCCAATTCAAGTGGATACATCTACAAAATACTCCCAATGAATACTCCCGATAAGGACCAATGAATATTATATAAGAGGGGGCAGAAGAGCCAGAGGATCAAGAAGTTTGCTCTGAGATTTTTATCTCCTAGAAATGTCAAAGCTAAACCTGTAAACTCTTACCAACATAACTGTCCAAACATAAAACTAAAACATGATAACAATAGACAGGCTGAAGTGGATGGGCTTTAATCCTACAGAAGAGCTACAGGCAATAGTGGAATGGTGAGAGCAGGAGAGGTAGTCTTCCATATATATATATACACACAACACACACACACACACACACACACACACACACACACACAGGCACAACCTTCAATCCTAGACTGTCAACTGCAACTGAGGCTGTACCTTCACCAGTGGCCTGCCCTGACCTCTCACAATGCCAAGCCCCACCGGCTCTCTATGACAACCTCATGCCTTCAAACCCAGCACCGCCTGAGTGATTCTTACATATGACCCAGCCCAACTGCAGCATGAGCTACAACCTTAGCTATCTCCTAGCTAACCTAGCTAACACAGAATCTTTGTGCTCTCAGAAAACACTTCCCAGAAGATTTCATCTCAGTGATGCCAATGTCTTAGCTCCAGATGACCAGTATCAATTGTCCAAGTAGTTCTTTCTATCCTTGACTCTAAAGTCAGAGCCACATGGCCAAAGTTGCTGCTTTCTGGGGCAGGAACATGTCTGCCTTCCCTCCATTCTGCTAAATCATCACGAGTTCTATCATTTCCAACTCTTTCACTGAATAAGCTTGGTTACCATGGAACTTGCTCTATAGACTCATCTTGAACTCAGAGATCTGCATGGCTCTGTCTCTTGAACTCTGGGATTAAACATTATCACCATGCCTAGATTTAAACTTGTCTTTACTTGGAACTTGCTCTGTACCAGGCTGCCTTTGAACTCAGACATCTGCTTGCCTCTTTCTCCTGGAATTAAAGGTATGTACCACCTTGCCTGAGCAGAATCTTTTTATGGTCAGTTATACCTCAATATCTGGATCAAAAAGCTTGTGTCTTCCATTTCTGGAATGTAGTTTATTTCAGACTAAAAATTCAAGTGGAAACAATGACTGAGTAATAATAATACCTAATATGATATAACTATTCCTTATTCAATGGCAAATGCATAAACAAACATAGCAGGGTGGGATTTTGCCTCAATTCGCCACTCCCTTAATATGTTTATCTCCTTGAATACAGGATTCAGCTCCATTTTACTTCTAGATTTTATTATTTTTATCTCATTTCTTCTGTATTATTTGAACCATACATTTTATATTTTTCCTTTCTAAACTTGTTATGTGTTATGGTTTGATTATGCTTTTTCCCAAGATGCTAAGAGTAACCAGCCAACAAAATCATTTTCCGATTTTTTCCCCAACTTGTAGAACATATTGTATACCACCGAATCACCTGATTCATTAAGATAATCAAAGGCCTTAGCTTCTTTAAGCTTGAAATATAGTTTCATCCATGGGTTTTCAATATCCCCCGAGCTCCCAGGAGGGAGAGAATCTGGAGAGGTTTCAGTAATTGAGAGTGCTGGTGGGTCAACCAACCAACTCCAAAATTTTGAAACATTCAACCTTATACTTCTGCTCCTCTAGAACCACTTCTGGTACCACTTCTGTATTAGTCTGGGTTCTCTAGAGTCACAGATCATATGGGCAGTCTCTATGTAGTTAGGGAATTTGTTGATGACTTACAGTCTGTAGTCCAACTCCCCAACAGAAGTCAGCAGCAGCTGTGGATGGAAGTCCAAGGATCTTGCAGTTGCTCAGTCCCACGAAGCAAGCCGGCAAGGAAGAATGAGTCTTCCTTCTTTCAATGTCATTATATATGTCTCCAGTAGAAGGTGTAGCCCAGATTAAAGGATTGGGCCAGGATTAGGTACATCCTCTCTACTGCGGCCAGACAAGGCAACCCTTGCTACATATGTGCTGGGGGCCTCAAACCAGCTCATGTATGCTCTTTGATTGGTGTTTCAGTCTTTAGGAGTTCCCAGGGGTCCAGGTTAGTTGACACTGTTGCTCTTCCTGTGGGGTTGACATTCCCCTCAGTTCCTTCAATCGTTGCCTTAACTCTTCCATTGAGATCCCCAACCTCCATGCCATGCTTGGCTGTGGGTATATGCATCTGTCTCAGTCAGTTACTGGATAGAACACCTCAGAGGACAGCCATGCCAGGCTCCTTTTGGGTATATGCCCAGGAGCAGTATAGCTGGGTCTTCAGGTAGAACTATTTTCAGTTTTTGAGAAACCAGTAGATTGATTTTAAGAGTGATTATACAAGTCTGCAGTCCCACCAGCAGTGGAGGAGTGTTCACCTTTATCCACATCCTCACCAGCATGTGCTGTCCCTAGAGTTTTTTATTTTAGCCATTCTGATTGGTATAAGATGTATTCTCAGGGTTGTTTGATTCTGAACATTCTTTAAATGCTTCTCTGCTATTTGAGATTCTGCTGTTGAGAGTTCATTTAGCTCTGAAGCTCATTTTTTAAATTAAGTTACTTGGTTTGTAGAGACTTTTTGAGTTCTTTATATATTTTGGATATTAACTCTGTGTCTGTGAGTATCCATCTGTTAGCCTGGGCCATTTTATTGAGGAATTACATCCATTAGTGTTGAAAGATATTAATGACCAATGATTGTTAGTTCCTGCTATTTTGTTGTTGGAGGTGGTACTGTGTGTGTGTGTGTGTGTGTGTGTGTGTGTGTGTGTGAATCTCTTCTTTTTTGTGAGATGGTTAATTTCTTATGTATTCTTGGGTGTAGTTACTCTTCTTCAATTGGAATTTTCCTCCTAGTATCTTCTGTAGGTCCAGATTAGTAGACATTGTTGCAATTTAATTTTGTCATGAAATATCTTAATTTCGCCATCTATGGTGATTGAGAGTTTTGCTGGGTATAGTAGTGTTGGCTATCATTTGCAATCTCTTAGGGTCTGGAAGACTGCCAGGATCTTCTGGCTTTTAGAGTCTTTGTTGAGAAGTCAGGTGTATTTTTCTTGACTTTTATTCCTTACAGTTCAATATTTTGTCTTTGTTTTAGTGTTTTGATCATTAAGTTGTGGAAGGATGTTCTTTTCTGGTGCACTGTATTTGGTATTCTGTAGGTGTCTTATATGTTCATAATCATCTTTTTCTTTAGGCTTGGGAAGTTTTCGTCTATGATTTTTGTTGAAGATCTTTTCTGGCCCTTTGAATTGGGCATCCTCACCCTCTTATATTCCTATTATTCTTAGGTTTGGTCTTTTTATTGTGTCCCAAATTTTGTGGATGGCTTCCTACTCCCCACATACAGCTGCCATTTTGATTTTCAGTTAAGACCTATATCTAGCTTTTGTATATAAGTTTACAAAAAAGATCATGATGTGCCTATTGCCTCTTTCTTCTTGTACTACACTGCATGATTACCATTTTGGCTCCTTTCATTCCCTTCCCTTTCACAAATAATCTATCCTCTATTTTACACACAAATACACACACACACACACACACACACACCTACACACTCCCATACACCCCCACTCACTTTCATGCCATATACATATATACATATACATGTATACATACATATACACATATGGATATAAAAGCTTGAGGCATATATATGTATATTCATACATTTTACAATTATAATCTTTCCACTTTTAATGTTTAAATATACCTTAGCAGCTTCACTATCAGTCTTTCTATCTGTAGACCTGTGGTTCCATGTCTTGATTGCATGGAATGAAGCAGCAGCAGCAGCAGCAGCAGTAGCAGCAGCAGCAGCAGCAGCAGCAGCAGCAGCAGCAGCAGCAGATTTTCAGGTACCTCTGGCTGTGTGTGATGATTTAAATTCCTTCAGGTACATGTTCAGAATTAGTGTAGCTCTTTCTATCACATGGAAACCTTATGTGTAGACTTCTGAAAAACCGCTGTCTGATTTCTATGATTGCTATGCAAGCTTATATTATATTAGGATCATGTTGGCTATAGGTTTATCATGTAGAGCTTTCACTGTTTTGACCTATATTTTTTTTGATGGGATCATGGACTTTTCAAAGGCCTCTTATGCATCTATAGAATAGCCATGTGGTCAACTGCTTATGTTCTGTATTACATTTACTAACTTGCATAGGTTGATCCACTCTTTGCATTTCTGGAATGAAATAAAACTGGACACAGTGTATCTTTTTAATGAGTTTGAAATCATTTTATTGAGAATTTTGTAACTGTATTTATCATAGAAATCGATTTACAGTTTTACTTATTAGTTTGATTCTTTATTTCATGTTGCTTCCTTCTGAAGTTTTGCTATTAGGAAAAAGGTTTCATAGAATGAATTAGGGAGCATTTCTTACCTTTGTATTTAATGAAACATTTTGAAAAGCACTGGTACGAATTTTTCTTTAAAGCTTTGGTAGAGGCCAGTGTGTATCTGGTTTAACTTTGTGCTTCTCTTTGTTGGCACACTCTTTATTATTCCTTCAGTTTCATTGATATTAATATGTTTTGGCTAAGACTTTACATGTCCCTTAATCCAACTTCAGTAGGCATATGTGCCTAGAAATTATTATTTTATTCTGTATCTCCAAACTTTCAGTCATATACAGTTTCAAAATATTCCATATAATTCAGTGGAACTGAATAGTGTCCTTTTATAATATCTTATTTTTCTGCCTCTTATTCTATTCATTTGGTTATTATTTCATTTCAGTTTGTTTGACAAAGAACTTTCAAGTTTAGTTTCTTTTTCAATGCATCAACTCTTTTTCACAATCACCCCTTGTGGTGTTCTTTTACTTCCCAGTTGATTAATTTCTTTTCTTTACATTTCTTTTCTAGCTACTAATTTTCTCTGTTTTTTAAAATTGTTTTACTAAGACCTGGAGGCTCATCACTTGGTTCATTTATATAAATATTCTCTAATAGTTGAATTGCAAGCAGTCACAGCTATACACTTCTTTCTTAAAATGTCTCTGCTGTATCCAAATGTTTTATACTTTAATGCTTATGTTCTAATTTAATCCTAGATGTTTTTACTCTTGCCTTTGATTTTTTTACAAGACAAACTGTTAACTTAGAATTTATTGTTTAATTTATGTCTTTATTTAGTTTTATAGTTTCTCTTATTGATTAATATGTTTTTATGATGCTTTCATTAGATAAGAGGCTTTTGTATTTGATTATTTGGTAAGACTTTGTAAATTAATATATGATCTATTTTAAAGACAGCTCCATTCTGAGAATGTGTATTTAGAATTTCTGGATGAAATATTCTGCAAATATCTGTTCAGTCTGTGGAATATTTTAACTCAAAAGTTTCTATTGTGTTTTAGTCTTGGTGATCTATCTCTTGGCAAGCAAAAGGAATTAAATTGATGTGTCCATGTGTGTGCGCGCAAACACATATACACGCACACACACACATATAAATTTGTGTACACATAGAACCTCTTATGTCCAGTTGTATTTAATAAAAGTAGGCAGACTAAGTTTTGAAGCATATACATTTACAATGGTAATATTTTCCTGATGGATAACTTCATATATTGATATTTAGTAGTTGTATTTATCCCTCAGAATCTTTGGGTTGTTTATTGACTTCTATTCTTTTACTTTCAGGTTTTTGTGCTTTCGACAGTTTCTAGTTGTTATTGATTTTATTTGTTGGTTATTGTTTTTAGATACTAGTTTCTGGAATCTTATGTTTGAGTACAGCCATCTAGTATGAGTCTTTTAATTGGGCTATTATGGATTGAATGTCAGATACTCATGCATTTTATCATTTCTCACTGGTTGCTGGCTCTGTTTCAGAAGGTTGTAGACTTTTTAAGAGATGGAACTTCACTAGAGGATGTAGGAAACTGAAGCCTCTAGGTATTAGAGCTTGTCCTGCTTCTTGTCTGCTCTCTGCTTGCTGACTGTGGACATGGTATGAGCCGCAGCCATCCTCTTCCTACTGTATATTCTTTGCATTGGTAAAGTGTGTCTTCCCAAACAGTGGAAGATTATAAATCCCTCCCTCCTTACTTTGTTTCCTGTCAGGTATTGGGTCATAGTAATGAAAAAGTAACTTATAGAGAAGATTAGCAACAAAGATTTGAAATGTAACTGCGCTGTGCATGTCTTGGCTGGTTTTGTGGGTCAACTTGGCACAAGCTGGAGTTATCACAGAGAAAGGAACCTCCCTTAAGGAAATGCCTTCATGAGATCCAGTTGTTAGGCATTTTTATTAATTAGTGATCCAGAGGGAATGGCCCAGTCCATTGTGGGTGGTGGCATCCCTGGGCTGGTGGTCCTGGGTTCTATAAGAAAGCAAGCTGAGCAAGCCAGAACAAGCAAGCCAGTAAGTAACATTCCTCCATGGCCTCTGCATCAGCTCCTGCCTCCAAGTTCTAGCCCTGTGTAAGTTCTGGTACCGACTTCCTTTGGTAATGAATAGCAGCGTGGAAGTGTAAGCTGAATAAAGCCTTTCCTCCTCAACTTGCTTCTTGATCATGATGTTTTATGAAGGAATACAAATCCTGACTAAAGCAATATATTAGCCTTTAGAACTGGCTTCTGGAATCTTGGCCTCATATAATATTTGCAGGGTACTCTTTGTTATATTCATTGTTTCACTGCCATTTTTTCCCTTTTGTATATATCCGTATTCTTGATGAGTTTTCTCATCGCACTCTTCATTGTCAGCTCAGCCTGCTTTCTTATACAACCTAGGACCATTTGCCCAGAAGTTCCACATCACAGAGTAGATTGGGGCTTCCCACATCAATAATTAATCAATACCCCATACAGTGCCTACAGGTCCATGTTGACTTTTTCTTCTCTTTTTATTGACTTTTTTATCCAGGTACTAGGTTGATTTTTCTCATCTTGTTCATCTAGTTTTTTTATTCTTTTTAAGATTGTCATATGAGCATGCCGGCAGGCCTGGTGTGTGTGTGTGTGTGTGTGTGTGTGTGTGTGTGTGTTTGGGAGTGGTAAGAGGAAAAACTCAAGTGTTATTCTTCAGGTGCTAACTACCTCTTTTCTGAGACAAGATAACTTATTGGCTTGGAAGTTACCTAGTAAGATTAGATGGCTAGCCAGAGACCCAGGGACCTGCCTGTTCCTGTCTCCTCAGTGTCATCATGTCCAGATTGCTTTCTTAACATAGTTTCTGAGGACTGAATCCATGTTCTTGTGCTTTGGCAAGCATTTTATCACCCTGTCACCCTGGTTCTGAAGTCTTTCATTATTTTTATAGGTAAAAGTTTGGATTCTTTGTCTAGAATGTCAAGCATTTCTGCACCCTTTGGACTTACCAGTTGACATGTATGAATGCTTTGTAAGCATCAGAGTGACTTGTTTTTTCCTGTCTCTCATGTGCCCGTGTTACTGTTTGCACATTCCTTAATCATGGATGTCTCTTTCTGTACTGATTAGTTTATGTCAAACTAGAGACATCTGGAAGAAAGGACCATAACTGAGGAATTGCCTCCTTCAGATTGACATACAGGTAAGTCTATGTGGTATTTTATATTAATCATTGATGTCAGAGGGCCCAGACTACTGTGGTCTGGGCCACGGCTGGGTAGATGGTCCTGAGTTGTATAAAAGAGTAAGCCGAGCTGACAACAGGGAGTAAGCTAGGAAGCAGCACTCCTCATGGTCTTTGTTCCCTGAATTCTGCCCCAAGTTCTTGATGCATTGACAGCTGTCAGATGAAATAAAACCTTTCCTCCCTAGGTTGCATTTGCCCACAATCTTTGTCACAGCAATAGAAAGCAAACTAATACACTTTTTAGTTTACTTGACTATCTTCCTAGACAGATACTTAAGGGCAGGCAGGGTGAAGGCTCTCTTTGTATTTCTCCATATTCTCAGAGAGAAGAAGGAGCCACTCTAGCAGCTGAAGGAAATGCGATATAGAGATGCTGTTCAAGTCACTAAAGCTGAGGGCAGTAGTTACCATAGAGCAGAAAAGTGGAAAAGTAACTCTACAGAGAAACTGTGATGTAAAAAGTTATTTCCGGTAAAGGTAAAATATTAAATCAATAAAATAATAGGACAAATAATGAAAAAAATACAAGGCTTACTAAAATTAAAAATAGAAAAATGAGAACAATATTATAAAAAACAAATAAGAAATTAAACTATCTGATTATATAATTAATAAAAAATACACACACATACACCATCTTCTTCTTCTTCTTCATCATCATCATCATCATCATCATCATCATCATCATCATCATCATCTTCCACTCTTATCCAAGGATCCAACCCTGAGCAGTCAATACTTTCAATCTTCTGAACCCTTGATGAGGACTTCCCACTGATAATAAAGGAATAAATGTTAATAAGGAACATTTTAAATTATTTTAAGGTATTATTATTTTGCATGTATAGGTTTCTGTATGCATGTATATCTGTGCACCATGTGCACTCTCTACCCTCAGAGGTCCGAAGAGGATGTCAGAGCCTGCATAACTGGAATTAGAGACTGTTGTGAGCCACCATGTGGGTGCTAGGGAAGGAACCTCAGTTCTCGGTTAACTGTTAACTCTCAGTGCTGTTACTGGGTGAGCTGTAGCTCCAATCCTATGAGGTGAGTTTTTAAATGAAAAAAAAAAGAGGAGTATTCTAAAATCAAATTAAGCATTTTTAAAAAACCAAGTACATATTTTAAGCACCATGCCAAAGTTTCCTCTTTATTTTTGTACAGGAAATGTACCTTCCAGTCTTGTTGTATAATTACAATACTCTCAGCTGCTTTAAGATATCTGGAGAAGGTAGGGATAAAATGCAATTGGCTAGTTTGTGAGTTTTTCCCCAGTCAGAGGCTGTCATCATGGCACTAATCTATCTCAGACACCAAGTCCATTCTTTGCATTCATTTTCTGCCTTTGAAATTGCACAAAGCATATTTCAAGTACTAGCCTGTTCCCATTCTTACCACAGGGTTGTACCACTCATTACTGATTTAATGGTCCCCCTTTTCTCTTATTTTTTCTGTTAGTGAAGGGTCACTTTTTTCATCACATAGATGCATCTTAAGCTCTAAGAACCAGAAATAAATACCAAATACAGAGTGGCACACGGGCTTTATGGAACAGAGGGTGAAAAAGAACCACCAGAGAATTCAGCAGAAAACCAAATATTAGAATGTTACAAAAGCCCACAGGTATAGTATTTATTTGATTTAACAGCAAAATCTACCTGCTATGGATCATTTCACCAGTGGATGGAGAAAGAAAGATTTTACAGTTAGTATATTAAACCTTAATTTCTTTTTCTGGTAGAAGTACAATTTGAGATGATAGTTATTTTAAGGCAGATGAAATCAAAGATGAATAATGTGCTGTTGTGTATATGAAATGAGCATTCTCAAAAATGTTTTCATTAATTCTATGACATTTTCTATTAAATAAGAACCTACAGAGACTCCTACTTCTTGGTAAGATATAACAGGGCACAGCATATCAATATTCTCATTAATATCCAGTAGAAAAATCAGCTAAATTGAAAAAGTAAAGTCATATTTTTTTTCAACTCCTCCGTGAGCTACAGAGACAATGAGGGTGAGCAGAGCTGTAGCAGGACATTTCTATCATGCAAAGATGCAGAGAATCTGACCGGAAAGGGATCAGAAAGAATTTCAGGACTGAATTGGGAGAAAGCTGTGAAATTCTATCTTTGACGTGTAACACAACCATTGTGATGATGGCATTCAATACAGACAAAGATCTCATAACATCTTTCAATACTTGCATATGACCAGGTCTGTCCATAGCAAATGATGGACCATGGGGGTGGAGGGTCACAGACCTTGTTTTTTCCTCTCTGCTGAATTATTGGCTACTGGTTCTTTGGGCAGTGTGGTCATTGTCTTCAGGTATACCCAATAGAGAGCCTAGCAGGCTCCAATGCATAGTTACAAACCTGTGGTAACACAGGCAGTTCTGGTTAAAAATCAGTGTGTCAGAAAAAAAAAAAGATAAGGATATGGGAAGGGACCTGTGGCAAGAAGGAAAGGTTGACAGGTGTGAGAGGACAGTAAGAGTAGGAGGTGAGAAGACACAGAGCAGACGACTTAAATGTATGAAACTGAAAAAAACCTACGTTATACATACACGTGAGTAAGATACCTGTGATCGTTGCATAAATAGATATAACATATACAAATGCTTAAGGCCTTCACAATACTTTCTCATATACAATACTGTCACAGTAGCAGAAGATTGTTACCTCACTTAGCTGTAGACTAAACATTACTTTTATTGAGTGACAAACCTGGTATTTTATAAAAATATGAAAGATTAAGTAAATTAAAAATTTTCAAGTGAAAAAGATTAACAGGTTAACAGAGAACAGTCAATGGGATACACAGATGTTGAGGGTGTGGCCCAGGGGTGGGTCCTCTTTGAAGCAGCCAAGAAGGAAGAGCATTGACTGGGAGAGTACTTGGTGTTACAAGTTACAAGTTGCTTTTTATAATAACATATGCCTGTCTTGACTTTAAGTTCCTGTGAGGCCAGAAGCTGCAGACCTTTGGCTCTACAGACACATGTTGCTAACAGCAGGGTGATAAGGTAAAGGATATATTGCTATCTCTCCCTTCTCTGTCCAGGCAGCCAGAAACCTCTCTGGCTAGGTTGCCTCCCTCATTTTGAACCAGAGAGGAAGGAATGGAAAATAACTAAGATGCTTTATACAGACAAATATGTACAGACACATACACATCCATACACACATTTACATTTTCATTCATGTTCTCATTTACATATTAACACATTTACATTTTTGCTGGACCCAACCACCTGTCTTATATACTCCACAAGTATTCATGCACACTTATATACACACATCTACCTACCTACCTACATACATACAAACATATACATGTGGATGGATGAATGGATGGGTGGGTGGGTGGATGGATGGATGGATGGGGCAGAGCCCCCCAAAACCAAACCATCCAACCAAGAATTTTATTTTTTTCCTCTGGCCTTTTTATACATTTTTAGACAAAAATCTCGTTAGAAAATTACCTCAGAGATAAAATATCACATAAAATGGGAGTTACAGAAGGATGTTGATACTAAGTTCAAAGTAGTATGCCATTCTATATGCTTGTTATAAGTTCAAAACAAGAGACTTTACATCTCCTTGCCTTATCCTAGTGCATACCTGTGGCTATACCCTTGAACTTAAATGTTTTTCCTTGAACACAAATTTGTCCCAAGTCCATTTCTATTTTTAGTGTAATTATGAAAGCTCATTATATTTCTGATTATGTAGTCTTTATTTACTATTATTAGGAGTGGGCACATTCTATTCTTGATTCTAACTTTGTTACATCTTTCTAGCAAGGTAACTACGACCATCTCTACAAACCTTTCTTTATAAAACTATTTGAATCAATCAAGAATTCTATAGAATCATTACTTCATCTAAACAGCATTAATTCATAAAGGTTTATCTTCATGTTGTTCTGTAGGAAATTTGATCAAAAGGGTGGGCTAATGCCCAGGGATTATTATATTAATTTAATAATGACCAAGAAAGGTAGCTTTCAGCTGAAAGAAGCAATCCTGAATTGCAGTCTCCTTGGAAACCGTGCATCAA
The DNA here is from genome assembly GCA_964023405.1 of Apodemus agrarius. Lineage (NCBI taxonomy): Eukaryota > Metazoa > Chordata > Mammalia > Rodentia > Muridae > Apodemus > Apodemus agrarius. Next base: position 29,793,025 of record OZ030020.1, read on the forward strand.
GCTCACCCCTCATAGACCATAGGAAAACTGAGGACCACCTCCAGGAAGGAGACCATAGCCTCAGCCTATCCTAGATGGCCCCTGACACACAGAGGTAGAAATGAAAAGAGGATAAATGGATAAAAACATGATTTGTGAGCCATGTTCAAAATTCCAATACACACATAATTGTATTCACCAAAAGAAAAATAAGATACCGGTGGAGGCAGAAGCAATTTTGGAAGCAATCATTATTTGTTTGTAGTGAAGATGAAAGAGCTCAGACTATACTCAAGGAGCCTTGAGAGGCACGGTGTCAACGCTTCTCACAGAATCAGCTTTGGACAGAATTACTTAAACTGGCTAGAATCCAGATTATAGAAACCTTAAAGGTAATAGAGGGGAAGAAAAGACAATCATTCGAAAAGAAAAAAATATTTTCATTTTAGAAAAATAATACTGACAGCTTGGTTCCCACTAAAAATGCTAATGAAGCACACATCCATTCATTTCTTTATAAATTTTGAAGTTTGATACACAGTATGTTATGTGCAGGTCCCTTTATATCGTGTTTCAGTAGTTGCTCATAATGTAAGCATGTAACTGTCCGCAGTAACATCGAACAGGTTACCTGGCATAGAAGCTGGGGATGATGTATGGGAAGGTGGCAAAAAGAGACGGAGACCAAGATAACACCTGCTATTCAAGGTCTCAAAGTTTAATGAAGAACTCCAAATATATAGGCAGGGGAAAAGGCTGGAAGCTTCTCAGCAGAATCAGTTCAATTGCTCCACAGGTGGCTAGTGTTTCTCGGGAGACTGCAGGTCCTTGATGAACAATAGGCTTCACTTTGGTCTGAGCACTCCACCCTAGGTGGAGGGGATTATGGCTAACACAGGAGTTCCTGCTCAAAGGCTGAGAGAGGAACTTCACATTGGTGGATGTCAAGTTCCTGCCAGGTGGCATGGCACCTCAATAAGGCTCTCTACATAAGCACACCTACTTACAGAATTTGAATCCTCTCTGTTACGTATAATGCCAAACACAATGTGTGAAAACAGGACAGAGGATGGGGGCTGAGAGGCAACGAAATCACATGTTGAATCCCCAGGAGTCCGACTCTGGAGATCAACATCTTGGTGTAGATCTCCTTATTGAGCACTCCATAGCTTATATACAGTGTTTGAACCAATCCTAAGCCTGGGCCAATCCCCGCACTATCACATGCTCCAATGAAAGCCCTGCCTGATGAGGTTACTCCGAAGGAGTGGGAGGAGCATCTTCAGCTGTTAGGACTTCCATGGTGAAGACACTGGCAGCCACTCCCCTGGCTTCGGTTCCTTTCTGCCAGGAGCCATCTTAGATCTAATGTAGGGTAGATCGAGACTCTTTGAGGAGGCGCAGGACCCTGTGGCACCTTGCTCTCCATCCCACTTTTTCCTTTACAAAGTTTGACAGCAAGATATGCCCTGTAAGTTGTTGGATTGTTTAGGAAATCATGACAAGACAAGGAAAAGTGTGCCTATGTCAAGCACAGATGCATTTTTCAACATTTTTTTATTAGTGGGTAGTTATGATTTCAAACACAGAACCCACAGGCATAGGACCAACCACACTGAAGACGAATATGGCTTGGGAGCTTGTGAATATGATCAAAATACACCGTGTGACATTCTCAAAGAACTAAAAGGAAATTTTAAAGCTGAATATGGCTTATTTGACTGACACATCGTCTGAGAAATGTGTGTGATGAGGGTAATGGCCAACATGTACATTTTATTAAGCACAACCATCCTTAATGTCTCTTGTTATTTTTTGTCGTCAATAGCTAACAAAACAGAAATAATTAAAAGAGCTGTTTAAGGCAGGAGAGAAATGTGATTTAATGAGAACAAAGGTATCGCTGGGAAGGAAGGATATAGAAAAGGATCAATGTTCAAGTAAATATTACTGTCGTTGACTATCTCTAGCTGTACTAAAGTATTTTTCTGAGATAGGATTTTAGCAAGCAGCTCGGGATGTCCTTAACTTGGAGTGATATTGTCTTTTAATCTTAAATTATGATGTTACATGCATGGGCCATCATATCCAGTAAAGTTAAAATAATTCAATGTGACTTAAATGGATACTGCCTAAAATTAACGAGAATTGCAGATGCAAAGAAGGTTATATCATACCTCGTGGCTGTAGCCTCATAAACTAAGTGTGAAAATTCACATTTTATATTATTGTCAAGAATTAAATTCTGAAGGTGTGTTTCATAAAACCCAGAAAACATAGGTGACTCTACCCAGGGTTAGCTTCCTTACAGTGGGAGCAGCTGTCCATAAGTTACAGTGGAAAGAACTATTTACATAGCAGAGAACTCACACTACATAAAATACATAAATGATGTGCATCGACTGCATTCAAACATACCATTATATGTGAATTACTTGTGCAGCTATGCAGTTTGGTGTCTGAAGGGGTTTCTACCACCAATTCCCCAAGTATGATGAGTGATGGTTATTATCAAGCATATTAGTTATTTTTTATTGCTGAGAAAAAAAACACCCTCACCGAAGCTACTTATAAAATTTAGGAAGGGATTATTTGGACTATGGCTCCAGAAGGACAAGACTCTACTACCATCATGGGGAAGTGACAAGCATGAGGCCTGAAGCAGGAAGCTGGGTGCTCACGCTATGAACTGCAAGCAGGAAGTAGAGAGCGAACTAGAAACAGCAGGGGTGTTTAAATTCTCAAAGCCTACCTTCTAGCTGCACGCTTTCTCCAGCAAAGCTATGTCTAAAGCCTACACAAGGCAGTGTCTGCTCACAGAGACTAAGGCAGCATGCATAAGCCTGCTCAAATGGCGTTCTAGAGCTACAAGGAGAAGAGGGCACATACCGCCATTCCTAACCCAGATGCTGTCTCTTGCTGATAACCATTTGGGAATAAGTTTGTTTTTTTAATAGGAGTCTCACAGACGAAACAAAGTACCCATTCTTAAAAGTCTTATTTCCAATGAAGTATCTTTATGGACATTTGTCATATGTATATGTATGTATATATACACATATATATTTATCTAATTTTTAAAATTCACTTTATGCCCTGATCACAGGCCTCTTCCCTCTCTCCTCCCAGTCCTGGCCTGCATGCCCAGAAATAGATGGCCAAAAGAGAATGACCTTAACCTTCTCTTTGGAGGCTTCTTTTTTCATGTCATGGCTTATTTTTTTTAATCTTTTAAATTTATTTTATTTTAGTTTTTCTTTTTATCTCTTTCTTTCTTCTTTCTTTCTTTCTTTCTTTCTTCCTTCCTTCCTTCCTTCCTTCCTTCCTTCCTTCCTTCCTTTCTCTCTCTCTCTCTCTCTTTCTTTCTTTCTTTCTTTCTTTCTTTCTTTCTTCTCATTTTCTCTCTCTTTTGTTTTACTCCTTGGGTCCTATCCATATAAATTTATGGCATCCTGTTTTGTGGCTTTTATGGGACTTCTGAGGATCCAATTAATGGATCTCTGTATCTATATCTGTTTATTGTGGACTTTCTTATACTCTCTTCTTTCTGTTTGTTTCCCCCCATTACAACATTTATTTGTTTATTTATTAATTTATTATTGCACAGAATGCTTTTTTCTAATTTATTTATTTATTTATTCACTTTATATCCCACTGTCAGCCCCCTCTCCTCCCAGTATTTCCTATGCAAGTCCTCCTCCATTCCACCTTTCCCTTCTCTTTGGAGAAGATGAAGCCTCCTTCTTGGTGTCATCCCCACTACTGTTTCCATATCCCTTACCAGTCTGTACTCCTGTTGCATATCAAGTCTCTGCTGGACTAGGTGCATCCTCTCCTACTGAGGCAGATAAGGAGGTACATTTAGTGGAGGAGGATAGGCAGAGAGGCAGGCAACAGGCTTAGGGACAAGCCCCTGTTCTACTTGTTGGGGAACCAGCATGAAGAGCAAGCTCCTCATCTGCTACATGTGTGTAGGGGGCCTAGGCCCAGCATGTGCTCACGCTTTGGTTGATGATTCAGTTCTGGGAGTCTCCATGAGCCCGGGTTAGTTGACCTTGTTGGTTTTCCTGTTGAATCCATATCCTCTTTGGGGGTCTCAATTCTTCCCCCAACACTTCTGAAAGACTCCTCCATCTAATGATTCTCTCCCTTTCTTTCCTTTGGCTGCTGGGTGGAGGCTCTCACAGAACAGTTATGCTAGGTTCCTGTCTGCAAACATACCAGAGTATCTTTAAGAGCATCAGAGGACTGGTCTCAGTATAAGGCAGTAAATTGTTGGTCATTCCCCCAGTCTCTGCTCCATCTTTGTCCCTGCACATTTTGTAGGCAGAACTCATTTTGGGTCGAATGTTTTGTGAATAGTTTGCTGTTCTTATCTCTCCACTGGGAGTCCTGTCTGATTACAGGAAGTGGCTACTTCAGGATCCGTGTTCCCCACTGCTGTGAGTCTCAGCTAGAGTAACCCCCCAAATCTCCTGGGGTCTCCCCCCCATCCCATGTCTCTGACACATCGTAGAGATTACCCGTCCACCGATCTCTGTTCTACCTCCCCTGATCTCCCTCCCCCTGATCTCCCCATGCCTCACCACACTCCACTCCCCACCCCTTCTTCCACCCAGTTCCTTCCTTCCATCCCTCTCTGATATCTATGTTGGTTCCCCTTCTGAGAAAGATTCGACAATCTTCTCTTGGGTCCTCCTTGTAATTTGGCTTCTTTGGGTCTGTTGAGTATATAGCATTGTTATCCTGTACTTTATGACTAATAGCTACTTATAAGTGAATACATACACAAATAGCGATGCCAACTGAGGACTAAGTATTCAAATGCCTGAGACTGTGAGGGAGGGAGATATACAGTTCAATGAGTGAAAGGAAGGGTATTAGGCAAGGAGATCTGCCTTGCTCTGATCAGCCATGGGTGAGCATGCATCTCCCCCACAGGTAATTTCAATAAGTGAGAGTTGTTGGAAGGTCAGGGTAGACATGGCCACCATGCTGGAGAGGATGTTATAGTGTAGGTCATAAAAGGGTACATATGACATTGGGTGTGAAAGACAGATGTTGTATTCCTGTGTTAGCTGGGAATTCTTCTTAGTAAACTACACTGTAAAGAAATGTAATTGATTTCTTTAGTGAACACTACAAAAGTATGAGATGAATAGTTGAGATTTAGTTGGCAAATTGAAAACACTCTAGGAAAGCATTTTTCTCCCTCGATGTTTAACTCGCCTGAAGGGTTCTGATACTTTTCATTTCCTTCACCAACAGTTTCTAAGAAGAGCCTTTCGATCTCAAGGAGGTATTTCTGTGGGATTCTTAAGAGCATTTGTTGTTTTCTTCTGAGAAAGAAAACATTACTTTCTTTGAGTAAGCAAACCAGCCATCAAAAAAGATTCCTGTTTTCAGTTCACAACTTCAACTCTCAGGTAGAGGGAGTGATGCTGTCATTTTCTTCTCTAGAAAGTCTGCCCTTTTAGTAAGTGCCCAGCTATGTCCTCCTGGGCGTCAGGCAATGAGGCAAGTTCTAATCAAAGCTGAAGTGCTGAGGGGGCCACATGATTCTCATGCAACTTCAACAAGTTTTCATGTAATCACTAACTTTTATTTCCAAAGTTATTTAGATAATGAATAATTAGAACTAAGCAATATTCCATACATGCACATAAAATTATTTTGTATGAATGAGATAAATATCCTTTATCTAAGAAGTAATTGAAAATATATAAGAAGACAGTGTCTTCTGTATCATAGGCTGGGCTATGACCTGTGACTCTTATGCTTCAGCCTCTTGACTACAGGGATTATTGCATATGTACTGTCACTAGCTATACAGAGGTTTATTTTCTTTTTCCCTTTTATTAATTTCATTTTTATTGAATATTTTGTTTATTTACATTTCAAATGTTATCACCTTTCCCAGTCCCCCCGGAAATCCCCTACCCCATTCCCCTTCCCCCTGCTTCTATGAGGGTGTGGCCCCACCCACCCCCTTCCACCTCCCCACCTTCAAATTCCCTTACAGTAGGGCATCGAGCCTTCCCTGGACCAAGGACCTCTCTTCCCACTGATGCCAGATAAGACCGTCCTCTAGAACTGTCCAATCTGTACACTGTTTCTTGTACATATGTTTTCAGAGCTGACCATTTATGATAGGATAACCGTCTGTTATATGCTTCACTGGAGAAGACTATTTTTCCTGCTCTTAACCTGAGATTTCTTTTTGTTTTTTTTTCTTTAAATGAAGAATTTCATAAACTTGGAAGCTGTGAAACAAAAACATACGTTTTGATCAAATTCAACCCCCTTCCTCCCCTTGTGTTTCTTTTCTTATTACTCTATTACTCCCTCCAACAATTTTGTGCTCTCTCTTTCTGCCTGTCTGTCTTTCTCTACACTGAGTCCAGATTGTTCTGCTTGTATATACATGGGTGGAGAGTTATCTATTGAAGCATGATGACCATTCCAGGGGCCCTGTCCCTGGAGAAATGGCTCTCTACAGAAGCCCCCAATTGAAAGTAGCTTCTTAGCTAGTGATGACCCCTCTTTGTCCTTTGCTGGAATTTTGACTGGCTTGAACTGCTGTACAACTAATGTATATAGTCCTACTGCCCTACTGCCCTGAGTTCAAGGGTATAAGAGCCCTGCCCTGTGCAGTCAACGCTGTTCTTCTGTAGGTGTCCACTACCTCTCATTTTTGCAGTCTTTATGCTGCTCTTCTGAGATGACCTCTGAGCCTTCAGTTAAGGCTGTGTGATATGTGTTCTATGTAGAGCTGAGGACTCTTGTCTCAGCGGATTGGTGTGTCTCTTAACCTTCACCAGAGAGGCTTCATTTGTAGTAGATGGTAGTTAAGACCCAAAGGTTAGTCAACGTAGAAAATAAGAGATTGTGGAGTTCTCAACTACAAATGGGAGCAATAATGTTTTTTAAGAGAAATTTCTATCCCAGATCCAAAGAATTATGGGTAATACTATGTATTTATTTATTATTCCAGTAAAATATTAATGCCTCCATTTGGTAGCCAAGATACCAAAGTGTAGAAGCAGCATTACCTACAATATATAACAGACTGATAAAAATAGGTAAAGAACCTGGAATTTAGTTATAGGACTTTAGTTTTTTTTTTTTTTAACATTCTTATAGATTGTGAAAAGAAAAAGACAGAAACTAGAGTACAGAAAACTTGGACAAGAAGCACCAACAATTATGTCCTTGATCACATAATTCCACTTAGGAAGATACAAATGCTTTCAGCAATTTATAGCAATTTAATATCAAAACAACGTCTTTTTTACATAAAAGCAGAAAATAATTTGAGTCACAGTAGAAATAGCTGTTGACACATGGAAGTGTTTCAAAATTTCACTTACATCAATTTTGGAACTAAATCACAGTTGAGTGTGCCAGAATTCATTTTCAGGTCCACTCATCGTGGGCAGGGCAGGGAGTGGGGCTGGGAGTTGGTTTTGTTTCAGCCAGGATAGTTCTTCACACAGACAGAGGAGATTTCCACCTCACTGTGACCCTCTACTGCTCAAACCTTTCAGCTCCCCATTAAGTTCAGAATGAAGTGCAGACTCCCTGGCATGCAGTACACTGTCCTAGGTCACGGCACCCTTGCCGACTCGAATTAAAACTCTGCTGTGACCTCTCTTTTATGACAATCTTTTGGAAACCCACACTCTGCACAGGCTGTGATCATTTGGCTTTAAATGTTTTATTTGGAACAAAATAGCCAAACGACTTCAGAATAGTCTAAGTGTAATTCTGCTATCCAGATAAACATTTGGTTAATGGCAATGTGTTTTCTTAGTTAAAGACAAAGCAAAGAAGAAAAAAAAACCCTTTTGTTTGAACTTGCATTTGATTTTCACATTCCAGTATTGAAACTTATTGATACCAATATGATCATTTGCATCTTTAATAAGATTTATTTCAATAATTAAATGTGTTAATGATTTGAATCTAAACTATTTCAGCAATGATATAGCAGAATTATATATATTATACATACTAATATATATACACACATATATAATTTTGTACTAACAGAATTATTACTTTTACTTTAATCCCTTTCTTCTGGCCCATCCTACTTCTACCACTAAGGTAATCAGTATAAATAATCTAATATTTTGTTACTCTCACCTTTCTCCATGTGCATTTTATACAATGTCATTTATCAATAAGCATACCTTTTTAAGTAACAGAAACCCCATCCAAACGCAATTAGAAGTTTAGCCTTGCGGACCACAACCTCATGGTGGCTTCACTCTTTCCTCCGTAGAACTGAGGGCCACACTAGGTCATGGAACAAGTCCTACAGTGAAGGGATTGAATGCCTTGTTTAGTGATCCAGACACTATTAGAATTATGGGAAAAGTCTGATTATACTTTTATGATTTGGCTTATACTGTGTTTTTGAGATCAGTATCTTATCATTTGGGTCCTAGATTAGATTTTTCTTGGGAAATGCAGCCTACATAAATCACATAGACTTAGCTATTGTCAAATGAGATTCAAAGGCAACTGTTCCAAATTCAATATATAACATGTGTATTGGGGTGGGTGTGCCTGCAGGTGTGTGTGCCTGTGTATATGCACATGCATATGTGCATATGTGTGTATGTGTGAGTGTGTGCATGAGTGTGTATGTGTGAGTGTGTGCATGAGTGTGCATGTGTGAGTGTGTGTGCATATACATATGTGTGCATGTGCCTGGTTTTCAAACAACTGCCTTCTAAGTTAGAGATTATTTCATTCACTAGTTTAATAATATTCTACGGCAAAAATTTATCAATTAAAAAATGTACTAGCTGAAATGGAGAAGTTTTGTTCTTTCTAATCTTTTTGTGAATACGTCATTATGTAATCCAGACAGAACTCAAACTTAATAGTTCAAATTTGTATACCCTTTTTATTACAAGAGTCTTGTCAGCTTGAGTGTTTATAAACATCTTACATATTTTTATATGGTACTTTGTGCCCCTGAGGAAAAATTAAATTTTACATTGTTTCACCTTGTTTCATGTGGCTTCTGTTTTGCAAAATAAAATCATTGAACTGTAAGGTTAGGCAAGCTTTACTTCCCACTTTAATCTGATAACTACTAATATTTGTAGTTTTTATTTAGAACTAAAACACCATGAAGAAATGTCTGTTTTGTTAGTTGGAAAAAGCAGATTTTGTAGAGCTGTTTATTAACACTAGTCTTTTATTTTTCCATGGAGGCCTCCCCCAGTTAGTCTTCTCTTGCTTCCTCAGCCTTCCAGTTACCTGCTGCAACAAATACACAAAAGTCTAAAGATTCAAAATGAAATCCCAAATTCCTCTGAGGAGAACATAAGATATTTATCTTTTGGGGCCTGTATTATTTCACTCAGTACCATATTTTATATTGCCATCCATCTTTCTAAAACCATGATTTTATTTGTTTATGGCTGAATAGCATTGTATTGTGTATATATACTGCATTTTTACTATCCATTCATGGGCCGATGAGCACCTGGGTGGATTTCACTCACTGGCTCTTGTTTATAGAATGACAGTGAATGTGGATGAGCAGGTGTGTCTACCTCAGCATGGACAGTCCTCTGCCTATGTGACCAGGAATGATATAGGTGGGACATGTATATATTACACTTTAGAGTTTATATTTTAGATTTCTGAGGAATCTCCACCCTGATTTCCATAGAGGCTGCTACAGTTTGCACAACTAAACATGAATAAGAATATCATCATCATAACTATTGTTATTTAATTTTTAATGATGGTGTTTCTCTCTGATAATAATAGTTTCATTTCCCTGATGGAGAATAGTGGGTTCTGTTAGAATTTCGAACTGCTTATTATCCATCTATATTTCTTTTGTGTGTGTGTGTTTTTTAGAACTCTCTGCTTAGTTCAATAGCCCAGGTTTTAATGGTTTGTTTAGATTATTTTCTTAATGCTTTTCAGTATTTCATATTTCTAGACATTACTCCTCTGTCAGATGTAGAGCTGGTAAATATTATTACATTTCATTGATGGGTATGTAAATGTAAGTAGGGGAAGCCAGGATACCAGAGATGAAAGATTAAGTGGGGTTAGGATGGGAAAGGAGAATGGTGACTTGGGGCAAACTCAGAAATGGACTGCTTGCTAAACTAACTAAACATACGTTTAGAGCTTGGAACAGAGACTGCATAGGTGGATAATTCTGCTTCCAGAGGCCATAGGCTTGTCAGTGAAAATTTTAATGTAAAGTTGAGGATACCTCACTATGAATTATTGTCCAAAGGGTTTGCAGAGGTTCCCCAAACATTATAGGCTGTTTACTTTACTCTTGGTTGCACATCTAAATTACTTAAAAATATCCTGTTGATGAAAATATCACGCACTTTGGTTACAGGATATAAAAAAAATCAGTCTAAAAGTGAGCTGGACATTTTTGCCCTGCTCCCTAGCATACACAATGCCTGGAGGCTTTCTGCGGTCTTACGTGGCTATAAATACTGTAGTGACAGTATTTTCCAGGCAAGATTTGCTCATGGGTACAAGGGCAGTATAAGAGCTTTAGGGAGCCAACTTCTTTCTGATTAGATGTTAAGACCTGACCCACAGGGAGAATACAGACCTAGAACTTAAACCTGGTGGAAAAACCTTTAACTAATAAAGCATTTAAAAGGGATTTTATAGTATTTTTCTGTTCTCCTTAACTAGGGGTCCATCCAGCCTACCACTGTTGTTTCAGTAAGTGGAGCGTGTTGTCAATCTGTGTATATCTGTTCCAAATGCTTATATTTATGCCCAAAGACCAAGGTTGCTATCAGACTTAGGCAGAGAAGCCAATATTGCTATCTTCCAGACACAGAAAAGGGATTGAAAGAATTTAGAGCCATAGGATGGGATAAGTGAGTTTGGAGAACACAGTCCTCTGATTATGACACAGACATTGAAATCATGAGAATGGAACAGGCATGGATCTCTGGACAAGGCTTGAATAAAATTGGGATCTTCAATATTCTGTCAGAAACATGTGTGTTTGTGGGTCACCATGAGGCTTCACCCCTTCTAGAGAAGATATTAGAAATTAAAGTTAGTTTATTATTATTATTATTTAATAATTTTTCTCAATGATATAGCCACTGGTACATTTGTTTCTGGAGCCAAGCTCCAGAAAGACAAAACTTACTATATTTGTTCATATAAGCACTTCTAATTAAACTTGGAGCTGGAAAAGAAAGAGAAAGAAAAAGAGAGAGGAGACATGGGAAATGTGGGGTTCTAAGGGAAAGGGGATAGAGGAGTATTATGCAGAATGAATATAGTCACGATAAATCATATGTGAGTAATTTAATAAAGAAAATAGAAAATATCACATTGAATAACAGGATATCATTAATTGATAAATTGACAGTAGAAAACATGCATTTTGATATTCAGATATTGTTTCCATGTATAACACTTAAATAGGAATGATTCTTTATTCTTTGTCTGCTCAATCTTCTTTCTCCTTTTGCTTATTGCCTACACTATTTTTGTCAGTTTAATACCTGAAGGAAGTTATATCATTGTTTATTAAATTTGTTAGATGTGAAGTAGAAACCAATTTCCTATTAAATCTCTCTGAAACACACACACACACACACACACACACACGTACATGATCACATGCATATACATGTGCATGCTCATGAACATACATGCATTCTTGTGTACACACATCTTAGCCTTGTCTGTTTTCTTCTGTTACATAATGACATTGAGTTCCTTTTTACTTGCATTTTCTTGGTGTCTCAGTAATATGGTTGATGATATTTTTATTAATATCAACATTAATATTTTTATGATTTATAAAGTTTAATTATACAATTGCACACATATTCATGCTGCTGTGCTTTTAGAATGATTTGTATTAGGCAGGCATGGTGGTGCATGCCTTGAATTCCAGCAGTTGAGAGGCAGAGGCAGGTAAATCTATGAGTTTGAGGCCATTCTGATCTACAGAGGGAGTTCCAGGATAGCCTTGGCTATACAGAGATACCCTGTCTCAAAAACAAAACAACAAAAACAAGTATATGTGTTTTTGTTATTTCTCTTTTCTCAAAGAATGGAAAGACAAAATCTAAGTTTTATAAAAAGTTATATATCTCTAAATGTTATATAAAGTTTTGTTGTAGCAGGAACAAATAATAGGAAGAAAAATAAATCTGTAGTTCAGGTGTGGGGGAAAGTGTTATTCTAATTTTTCCAGAAAGAAAGAACAACAAGGAGAGAGAGAGAGAGAGAGAGAGAGAGAGAGAGAGAGAGAGAGACAGAGAGAGACAGAGAGAGACAGAGAGACAGAGAGAGACAGAAAGACAGAGAGAGAGAGAGACAGAGACAGAGAGAGGGGAACAGACTGAAACAGGGCAAGATACTCTGTAAGAAGATTACATGAAAAGGATAAAAAGGTGTAAAATATGTGTTGCAGACTGATTTGCTTGGAGGGAAATCTATTTCTTTTTAGGTGGTTCCTTCATAACTTGCTTAGAGATAGTTGGGCAACGCAGAAATGTAAGGCCAGCTCAAACTGTCCTCTGTGACCCGGGGAGTCTTTATTTCATTGTTCTGCCTATCTTTATGGCTAATATAATAGATGAAAATAATTATTGATGCATTATAAATTGAGCCATGGACTATCATCAAACATCTTTTGGAATGGCTGACATTAATAAAATGATTGAAACATCCAAATCCGTGGAGTAATGGGAGTATTCCTGAGTGTCCAGGGGATGGCTGTCTGCTGCATCTGAATAGAAGGGATGGTGGTCACGCAGACCAAAGGGAAGCTATGCCTAAAGATTCAGCTGCCAGAATGTGTACAAGTGTTCTGCTGAGTATGTCTATTAATATTATAAGTAGTCGCTCATATGAGACAACCCCGATGGCCTCATAGTGAAATGAAGAGTTTAATTCTCATAGTCACTTAGTCAAATAATTAATTACAATTAATAATTCAATTACAGCATTCAATCTGCTAAACATAATATTATTTGAAAGAAGCTTTATTGTTTTAATTCAAAAAATTCAATAATAGTTAATATGAACTTTTAAATTTAGGGATCATTCTCAAATAGTGAAATAAAAGGAAGTAATTGGCACATAATTCAGACTACTGAATGTAAGTATAGTTAAGAAGGAGCAAGAAATTTGTAAAAAAATGAGCAGATGATTTATATCTTGCTTGTAATATTTTGTTTGTTAATCTGGATGACTTGTCTATGGGGTCTATTTTCTCCATCATCTGCTAATGAATATCTTAAAATATTTTGTATGCATGGTTTATAAAGACAAAAATATTTTCAGCTAGTATTAGGACTACTCATGGCTACATATTCTCTACTGTGTCTGGATAAATGCTATATGCAAGCAGCCCATATACTTAAAAGTCCTTAAGGGGCTGAGGCATTACAAGGTTGAATACCACAATGTGAATTTTCCGAATGTGTGGCCATTTGTAGTTAATGCATTTAGAAAGAAGCTTGGGGGTATTCGGAAAGTGTGCCTTTGAGCTGGATTAGTATTAATAATAGGCCTTATTTTTTACAATGTTTTTCCTGGTACTGTATTTACAGTAAACACTAAGAATTGTGTACACGTAAAATAGAAGATTAAAATATTATGTAATCTCTTCCCTGAAAGTTGACTGCTGACAAAGAAAAAGAAATGCTGCATTTTGTTAAAGATGTTCAATTTATTTGCCTATCAGCTATAGACTGACCAGATGGATTCTATGAAAATGAGGAATGAAAATCCCTCGCTGTCTGAGCTTCAATGTGTTCTGTGTGGGAGCAGGTAGCCAGAGAGAGCTCCTGACACTTAACTGAAAGGTCTAAAACTTTTAATAACAAAAAGCACAATTGAAAGTCATTGTTGAGCAGTACAAATAGTAAGTGCCTGGGAAAACGTTCGATACACTCAGTAATCAGAGAAACTACATCCACTTGTAAATGAAAATCTGCCTTCCTCCAATCACAGTGGGTAACGAAACACAAGAAATGAACCCTGAAAGTCTGGCTGTGGAATGTGTCACCTTAATGAGGGCCATGGTTGATTTAACTCATCAGACTGGTTAGGCAGGTGTCTTCTTTCTCCCTCTGCAAACACTCCATCCGCCCCCCCCCCCCAAAGCTGCACTCAGAGGATGACCTTCTTGAGAGAAGAGGTCAATTCTGTAATCAAGGATACACAAGTAGCCACACTCACCTGCTAAAAATTCTACAGTCTCCCAAGGCCTGTTTGTAGGAGAACTAGGGTAGCTTTTGTGTATCAACTTGACAGAAGCTGGAGTTATTGCAGAGAAAGGAGCTTTTCTTGAGGAAATGCCTCCATGAGATCCAGCTTTAAGGCATTTTCTCAATTACTGATAAGTGTGGGAGGGCCCATTGTGGGTGATGCCATCCCTGGGCTAGTAGTCTTGGGTTCTATAATCAAGCTGAGCAAGCCAGGGGAAGCAAGTCAGTAATCAGCATCCCTCCATGGCCTCTGCATTAGCTCCTGCCTCCAAGTTCCTGCCCTGTGTGAGTTCCTGTCCTGAATCCTTTGGTGATGAAAAGCAATGTGGGAACTAACATAAGCTTAATAAACCCTTTCCTCCCTAACTTGCTTCTTGGTCATGATGTTTTGTGTAGGAATAGAAACCCTGACTAAGACAGTAAGTATGCTGGGACCTTATGCATTGTTGGATGGTGGGAATTTAACTGTAGCTGGTGTAGAAATTAGGATTGCAGTTCCTGGGAAAATTATTAGAACTCCAAACTATACTCTTCCTGCGCACATGTGCATGCATGCACACGCACACAGATACACACACAGAAATCAAATGAAGCATGCTGTAGAGATATGTGCATATGCATTTATTGCAACATTATTCACAATAACCTCATTATAGAGACGGACTAGGTGTTCATCAACAGGTGACCCAGTGAAGAAGATGTGCTGTATAAACATGAGGAGTTATTATTATTTGACATGGAAGGATGAGGGGCTAGAGACACTCAGCAACTCAGATCACCTGCTCTCCTGCAGATAACCTGAGTTTGGTTGCCAGCATCAATGTCAGGTGGCTCACAACTATCTGTAACTCCAGTTCCATAGAACCAGACATCCTCTTCTGGCCTCAGAGTATACCTGAAAGGTATGTATGGTACACATATATGCATTCTCACACACACATACACATAAAACAAACAAAAACAAATATATATATATATATATATATATATATATATAGATAGATAGATAGATAGATAGATAGATGAAATTCAACCAAAGGGATAGTTCAGAGAGTTGGCTGGTCTTAAAGTAGAACTGGGTTGTAGTCCCAATACCTACATGGCAGCTCACAACCATATGTAACTCCAGTTCCAGGTGGTTCATTGATCCTTCTTGTCTCTGTGGGCATCAGGGATTCAAGTGATTCACAGACATACAGGAAGACAAATTACATTCACATAAAAATTTGAAATTATTTAAAGAATGGAATTACATTATTTTTAGAAAAGAAATCAGTGGAACTCAAGATCATAATGTTAACTGAAAT
Organism: Apodemus agrarius; assembly: GCA_964023405.1. Taxonomy (NCBI): domain Eukaryota; kingdom Metazoa; phylum Chordata; class Mammalia; order Rodentia; family Muridae; genus Apodemus; species Apodemus agrarius. The sequence continues at coordinate 29,808,569 of OZ030020.1, forward strand.
ACTGCAGGCTTTAAAAGATTTATATTGTTTTTTTTTTTATCACAGATGGAATCTAGGAAAAAAGTCATGGAGGTAAGCTACTTGAAAGAGAAAGGGGATCAGGAAGAACTGGGGACAAGAATAGGAAAAGTATACACATTATCCAAGTAATATGTATTACACAAAATTCCCACTATTTTGTTTGATTAACATATGCTAATTGAGAAGAAAAGCCCCAAAGCTCAAAATAAACAAGTTACAATTCACTCAACACAGGAAGCTCAAGAAGAAGGAGAACTTAAGTAAGGGTGCTTTGGCTCCTCTAAGAAAGGGAACAAAATACTCACAGGAGCAGTAAGGGAGACAATGTGTGGAGCAGGGTCTGAAGTAAAGGCCACCCAGAGACTGCCATACCTGGGGATTCATCCTATAAACAGTCAACAAACCCAGACACTACTATGGACGACAAGAAGTGTATACCAAAAGAAGCATGCAATGGTTGTCTCCTGAGGGCCCCTGCCAGAGTCTACAATTACAGAGGCAGATGCTAGCAACCAACTATTGGACTTGGCATGGGGTCCCCAATGGAGGAGCTGGAGGGAGGTCCAGAATCGCTGAAGGGGCTTATAGCCCCATGGGAAGAACAATGATTTCGGCCACCCAGATGCCCCAAGACTCCCAGGGACTGAACCATCAACCAAGGGGCACACATGGTTCCAGCCAAAAATGTGGCAGAGGAAGGTCTGGTTGGGCATCAGTGGGAGGAATGGTACTTGGTCAGGTAAAGGCTCAACAGAGGCCCCAACAAAGGGAAACCGAGGTGGGGAGGTGGGAGTATGTCGGGTGGAGGGGCATATACGTGGAGACACGGGAAGGGAGGAGGGGTTGGGGGGCTTTAGGGAGGGGGGAAATTGGGAAAGGTTTTGCCATGGCAATGTAAATGAAGATGATATTCAATAAAATAAAATAAAATAAAATAAAATAAAATAAAATAAAATAAAATAAAGAGAAGAAAATAATGACTTGAAGAAGATGCAGTGAAGTATCCTGTATGGATCCTTATTATCCCGTATCCTGATGGTGATGGAGGGAGGCTTTGCTTCAGGAGAGGGTTCAGGAAGTCATTCTACACAATGATAAGGAGAAGAGCCATGGGAAATCCTGGAGAGTAGCTAAGTGAAATAAGGGACAGCAGACACAATGTCTCTGGAAGTGGTGGCACGTGAAACCCTGAGCTGTGACTTGGCATGTACCATGGACATTTCATCCTGTCATTAAGTCTCAAGCCCCTCAATTTCCTTGCGATCTCCCAGTGTCTCATTATGCAATTGTATCGGCATTGATTTGTTACTTTCACAATAGTTGGCAATCTGCAAGCTTCCAACCCTTTTCTGGTAAACCGGCCAGTGTAGAATATTCTTGATCATTAATCTCTGGCTACATATGTGTTTGTTCATTTGAAACAGTTCTCAAGAGCAAAGCTATTGCAAAATAGAACAAACTTCCCAAAGGTGTTTCCATCTAGTGCCTTGTGTGTTCTGTTGCTGGACATGAGGAGTTGAAGGTCTGTTCCATAAATCGCTTCCCATCCAAAACCGGAGCAGAAACCATAGCAGAAAAATGACTATCTACTTATAAAAGCAAAATGACTGAGCATTACATAACATGCTTATATTTTATTGCTAATGAGGTTCAATGTTTCTTATAGTTATTGAACATTTGCATTTTTCTCTTCTGAAATGCCTAGTTGCTTTCCCACCAAGAGATTAATTTTTCTTATTCATAAAAGGTCTTCAATGTTTGCTATAGACCTGAAGAATTTTCCCCAATATTCATTTGATATTTAATATTTTATTCTTAGTTTTACACGAATAAATTAATGAATATTTTATTTTGTGTGGGTTGTATTTTGCAGGCTTTGTTTTGTTAATGCAACATCTTCAAAACTAAAACAAGCAACAATAATAACCCACAGCTTTCATCTTAAAGGAAATAAATACCTTAATTAGGAACCAAATCCGAGTGCCAAGGGTCCACAAATACAATGTTCCAACAAAATAGAAGCAGTTTCATGGAGGGATTTTTATAGCAACAGAGAAAAACAAAGAAAGAAAACAAGGAAAGCTATAAATCAAGGCATTTAAAAATATATTGATGGAAATATTAAGTGGGACATCTTGGAAAGGGGAGGAATTTCAACTGTAGGTCTCGAATGCTACTTGACAGCATCTTCAATTGGTAGAGAATAGCGATCCAACACATTAATACAATTCAAAGTTTTTTTTTTCAAATTGGATATTTTCTTTATTTACATTTCAAATGTTATCCCCTTTCCTGGTTTCCCCTCTGAAAACACCCTATCCTATTCCCTGCCCCTGCTCACCAACCCACCCACTTCCCCTTCCCTATCCTTGTATTCCTCTCTACTGAGGCATCCAGCCTTCTCAGAGGCAAGAGCCTCTCTTTCTTTGATGTCCAACAAGGCCATCCTCTGCTACATATGCAGCTGGAGCCAGGGGTCCCTCCATGTCTACTCTTTGGTTGGTAGAACTCCTGGGAGTTCAAGAGGTACTGGGTGGTTCATGTTGTTGTTCCTCCTATGAGGCTGCAAGCTCCTTGGGTCTTTCTCTAGTTACTCCATTGGGGGCCTTGTGTTCAGTCCGATGGTTGGCTGAGAGCATCAACCTCTGTATTTGTCAGGAACTGGCAAAGCCTCTCAGGAGAGAGCTATATCATGGTTCTTTCAGCAAGCGCTTCTTGGCATCTGCAATAATGTCTGGGTTTGGTGACTATATGGGACGGATCTTCAGGTTGGGCAGTCTCTGGACAGTCTTTCCTTCAGTCTCTGATCCACACTTTGTCTCTGTATTTCCTCCTGTGAGTATTTTGTTCCCCCTTATAAGAAGGACCAGAGTATCAATACTTTGGTCTTCCTTCTTCTTGAGATTTATTTGGTCTGTGAATTGTATCTTGAGTATTCCAAGCTTCTGTGCTAACATCCACTTATCAGTGAGTGCGTACATTGTGTGTTCTTTTGTGATTGGGTTCCTCTTTCTCCACATCCTCGCCAGCATCTGCTGTCACCTGAGTTTTTGACCTTAGCCATTCTGACTGGTGTGAGGTAGAATCTCAAGGTTGTTTTGATTTGCATTTCCCTGATGACTAAGGATGTTGAACATTTCTTAAGGTACTTCACAGCCATTCGGTATTCTTCGGTTGAGAATTCTTTGTTTAGCTCTGTACCCCTTTTTAATAGGGTTATTTGGTTCTCTGGAGTCTAACTTCTTGAGTTCCTTGTAAATATTGGATAGTTCTCTATTGAATGTAAGATAGGTAAAGTTTTTTTCCCAGTCTGTTGGTTGCCATTTTGTCCTATTGACAGTGTACTTTGCCTTACAGAAGCCTTTCAATTTTATGAGGTCCCATTTGTTAATTCTTGATCTTAGAGGATAAGCTATTAGTGTTCTGTTCATGAACTTTTCCCCTGTGCCCATGTGTTTGAGGGTCTTACCCAATTTCTTTTCTGTTCATTTCAGTGTATCTGGTTTTATGTGGAGGTCCTTGATTCACTTAGACGTGAGCTTTGTACAAGGGGATAATAATGGATCAATTTGCATTCTTCTACATGCTAACTGAGAGTTGAACTAGCACCATTTTTTGAAAATGCTGTATTTTTTCCCACTGGATGGTTTTAGCTTCTTTGTCAAATGTCAAGTGACCATAGGTGTTTGGGTTCATTTCTGGGTCTTCAATTCTATTCTATTGATCTACTTGCCTGTCACTGTACCCATACCATGCAGTTATGATCACAATTGCTCTGTCAGGGATGGTGATTCCACCAGAAGTTCTTTTATTGTTGAGAATAGTTTTCACTATCCTGTGTTTTTTGTTATTCCAGGTGAATTTGCAATTGTTCTTTCTAGCTCTCTGTAGAATTGAGTTGGAATTTTGATGGGGACTGCATTGAATCTGTAGAATGCTTTTGGCAAGATGACCATTTTTACTATATTAATCCTGCCAATCCATGAGCGTGGGAGATCTTTCGATCTTCTGAGATCTTTGATTTCTTTCTTCAGAGACTTGAAGTTCTTGTCATACAGATCTTTCACTTGTTTAGTTAGAGTCACACCAAGGTATTTTATATTATTTGTGACTATTGTGAAGGGAGTAGTTGTTTCTCTATTTTTTCCCAGCCTGTTTATTTAAAGGATTTTTTTATATTTATTAATATGTTATGTCTGACATGGTGGTCAAGAAATGGCTCCAAAAGCTCTTAAAGGTGGACCAGGAGAAAGTTCAGGTATTGTTGAACCAGCAACTTTTCAGATCCTCCATGGTCACTAACAGTGTCCCCAATGGATCAGCCTATGTAGATAGCTTCTTATCCAGTTTACAGGATCACTCCCTTTCCCAAGAAGAAGAATATGACTGGATATAGTGACTTACATTATTAGTTACAGGACTTCGGAGACAGACATAGGTGAGTATCTGAGTTGTAGGCTAGCCAGGGCTATTTAGTGAGACTCAGTAAGGAGGAAAACAGGAAACTCTAAATATTTGTACTTTGTATTTTGTTTCCATTACATTTGGGTTTAGTTTTATATATGGAGCAAAATACATGTTTGTCAGTTCTCTTTCCTTAAAAAGTTGATATTTTCAAACAATTTATTGGATTTTCCTATCCTCTTCCACTTCCTCTGACTTGAGGGACCACTTGAAATGACAGATGTCATATTACATATTATATATTACGCATTACACATTATGTATTACACATTACACATTGTATATTACATATTAATATTACAGGGATCCTGGACTCTGTTTCTAGGCTTGACTCTTCCTTCCACTGATGTCTGTCTTTTCATTGCTTGAAGTGGTCTTACAGCACAGTGTGATAGTTGAACACCCAGTACTCTTCTTATAAACAATCTTTCTCAAACCTTCTCCTAAGGAAGTAGCTATCCTTGCCAGTGTTGTAGGAAACTTGGGTGAACATATTTCTTAGAGGGATATCAATATTCTCGTATCTATAAACACTTCAAAAGTCCAGAGTCTCGGTTGGATGTAGAATGTGCACAAGTTCATATATTTTCTAGCAGTCTTTAGAGAAAATACCCCAAAGTATTATAAATACAGTGAAGTGTTATAGTGAATATTTAGAATACAGAAAGAACAGAAATTAACACACTATTCCTGCCCTCTGTATCTTTTATCATATATGCTATAGATATAGTAAATAATTCAATTTTATCTTCTATATCAACAAAAATTAAAAATAATATATTTAAAATATTATTTATAGGAAAAGAAAGGAAAGATAATTAAGTCTCTCTGGTATGATTGATACAAATATTTTTATTGCCATGATTGCATCAAAATTCTTTGTTGATTATATGTTAACGATTGCCACTTGGAAAAACCTTTTACAATGCTGTCAGAGTTTATAAAACTATTTTTACATGTACTTATTTAGAGACAAGATGTCAGCTATGTAGCCCTAGCTGGCTTGGAACAAGTTATGGAGACTGGCCTTGAACTTACAGAGGTCCATTTGCCTCTTTTGCCCCAATGCTTTTAGTCAAAATTAATGTTAGGCTTTAAGATTGTGTCAATTTCCTTATTGTGGTTTATTGTAACTCAGCTCAGTATTTCATGTAAAATAACCAAACCTCATGCTCCAAACACCATGTTCTAGAATAATTGCAGTCATTCAACAGCTCCTATGGGTAGCTTCAGATCTCACCTCAGCATAAGGTTTGCTGTACATAGTCTCCTCCAGTTGGGATCCATAGGATGGAGAGGCACCAGAGACATTTGCATTGGGTGCATGTGATTTATATGTGATGCTGCCAAATTGAGACGTCATCATGTATGAGACTCTGTGATCATCCCATAAATGTGTGTAAAATATCAAGTTATATCATATTTCATAACAGATGGAAAGAGATGGACTTTATAGCAACAGGTCTATCCTATAGGCTTAGATTATTTGAAACCTAGTTTTAATAGGGTTCTAAAATACATTGACCCCCTCCCCCTTCTATCCTACTGGCTAAAGGTAGGGAGAACATATGGTAAATAGGACAAGGGGGTATGGACCCGTTTAGAAGTAGTTCTTTGGATTTCAGTCTCCATTTGTCGGGATACCAGCAGCCCAGTTCAGTAGTGTCAGGATACAAAGACAAATCAGCAGCAGTGGCACAATCCATTGAACCCTATTTATACTCTCTCCAAACATCACGTGTCTTCCCACAGGTCTTGCCTCAGCAAAACACCATGTGAGTCTACATCACATGACATTACCAGAAATTTCACTCTCCAGTATTTTTAACAAACAAAATTTCTGATTTCATTTTGTACTGTGAGCTGATGGTTCTAGATACCTTCAGTCAGATTTTTGACAGCCCAATCCTAAAACAAATTGCTACAGATAATATTCCCTGAATCAAACCACTGACTTGACACATCCTGCCCACTACACTGCATATTTGCCTGCTTGTCCCTGATACCTGTGTCCATTGACCCTCTCTGCAAGATCATATGAATGAATCTTCTTTCTATTTAATCCACACTTCACAGGAAGATTACTCTTGTTTCTGGGGAAGGAAAGAAAGTGTGAACTGGCAAAATGAGGGAAGGAACAAGGGACCTGGAATGTGGTATCTCTTGGGCAGAGGATTGCCTTTGGCTTGCTGTTTGTTACTTCTCAATGTCTGTGGAAACTTCCCCTAGTGGGATCAAAGCACATTTGGTTTTCTTTAAGAAGTGTCTTCATTAGCAAATTTACTTTCTAGCTATATACATGATATACAATGAAATCTAATTGGTCAATATATCTGCTAATCTGAATGACTCCATTCACTGGCTGAGTTTTACTGCAAAAACCTTCATGGCCCTGGAACTTGCTGTGGAAACAGCTTGGTCTTAAAGTTGGAGCAATTTTCTTGGTTCTGCCCACTAAATGCAAATGCAGAGGACTCAGTCATGATTACCTCACACAGCTAATTTGCTGGGAGTTTGATGAAAGCCTGTTTCTTTTAGAGATACCATATTCAGGTGTGACAATGTTCTCAGATTCTTTTTTTCTAAAACACACCAAGCCAGTGGCTTACTTGTTGCAGTTGTCACGTTAAAGAGATAAATATCCACATCTTATGATTGTGCCAGGTACAATGTTCATCATCATATATTCGTAAACATCATCATCATTCCTAAAGAATTGTCGTTCAATATGACCCAAACTTAACCATCCCCTTGTCCATGGAGCATACACTACAATTTATTTTCTACTAAGCACCCAAAGCATTTGTCTTTTGTCTCCACAATAAGTTGTGTTTTCACAGTGCCTATACCATTTTTGAAGTTTGAAGTTTGAAATTCCATTTAAAAGACACTCGTCTATGTTTTATAGACTTACAGTCTTCCTATTAATACTTGGAAAGTAATAAGTGATTTTTTTCAATACAAAACTGAGAATAAAATGTAGGGATTGATAGGGTAACTTCTCTACCTTTTTTTCAACATTAAGACCAATATTGTAAGGTAAAAAGAAAACCGGTTCATTTATTTGATTGTATATACTTACAGCCCAACTCCTACATAGTAACACTCTAATCTGCAGAATTGAATGTACTGGCTACTTGAAAGTGAACTGCTTCCATTTCTTGAATAATTGAAAAAGCAATATAGATAAGGCACAATAACATCAGGGAAGTTCTCATAAGAGAATTTTAATGTATTCTGTGTTTATGGTTTATTATATACAGAAAATGACAAAGGGGTGGTCAAGAATATGACTTAAGTGCCTCTGGTTGCAATCTTTTTCCCATTAGAATTGCATAGTGTCACAGAGCAGCCACATACATGGCATACTGGTTTTTTATGCTAGATCTGTCTGTGGCCAGAAGGACCTCTCTGGGTGATGTAAAATGCATTTCTTTCTGTCAAGCATTCTCTTAGGGTCAGCTACTATTTGTGCCTTAGGCATAAGGAGATACCCATGGTAAGAATAACATTCTCCTAAAAGAATTAGCCGACAATCCTTGTGGTCTCAAATTACAAATTATTACTTGCAAATGTATTGTAGACACAATCCTAAGAAAGTGTTGAATAAAGGTTTCATCGCATATCCTCACACTCATCTCTATTTCTGTTTCATTTTATGTATCTTTCTGGCCACAACTTCAGTATTTGATGCCAAGTCTTTGTTCATCCTTGGACCTCTAGTGACAAACATAATATTTGGCATATGCAAAATATAGTTATGAAATCTTTCTGATAAGCTGCCTTTGTCTGCAGATGGCCTCACAGATAAGGATGTTATTAAGCTGTTTTTCCCAGACAAGGACTCCAAACAGCAGACATCATTGATCTCACAAAAGAGAGGGGAGAGAGGGTAACAAGACTAGACAGATGAGGATTTTTAGTTTCTAGCTAGAACTTTTCTGCTGCCTCTTAGCAGGAAAAACTTATAGCATATGTTTCAAGCTTTAGGGAAGGCTCAAGCTTTGGGATATGTTGGTAAGCCACTGTTTTTAGGTGATGAATATGAGTTAAGAGAATTGATCTAAAATGGAATTAATGTCAGCATTTTATTTACATTTACTTACTTTATTTTTGATTATGTAGCAATATATTTGGATAATATTCATGCTCTTTCATTAATTTTTTCTTGGTTCTCTCCTCCCTCTACCAATGGCTTCTTCTTGCCATCTAGTTCTTCCTCTACATCCATGTCTACTTCCATCTGTGGTTGTCCCAGTGTATTTAAGCACGATTACCTAATTGCGCAAGAATGAGAGACTATTGATAGGGATATGGGTAAATTACAGACTCAGTTCTGACAGTTACATTATTATCTGCTAGTAGCATGCAATGAGTCTGTGGATCCATAGAATTTCTTGCAATAATTTAGATAGATATGGATTGCTTTATCTAAGTGGGGCCTTTGGTATTCCCTAATGGATTTGTGGGTTTTTTTTCTATTTCTGAAAGTGATGGAGTTGCAACGGAGTTGATTCGGAGCAGTTGGGGGCTCCTGAGCCTCTCCCTAGCCATGAGGAAATGTTAATGGGTCCAATCTAGTGTCAGGGGCTTGCAGATACTCACAGCCACTGTGAGTTCATGCATACAGTAGATATCCCTTGTTCAGCATGCCACAGTACTCTCCATCACCGTGCAGCTTCTTCACATTGTTTTATTTAAAGAATTATGTAATAATTGAAGTTATCTTATCTCTAACCTTGGTGCTTTAAAATATATAAACTGATAGAAATACAAGGAGACAATACATACAAAGTTTATACTAGAGCACTTAATCCCCACTCTAAATAATTGATATAAGGAGACACCAGAACCATAAAAAGAATGTCCACACAGATTTTTATAGTGGACACACCACTCTATTCTTCCACCAAAGTGAATTGGGATTTCTCTTTCTCCAGCACCTGTTACCAGAATAGCCATTCTGACTAGAATGAGATGCTATCTCAAGTTTAATTACCATGAATGATAATGCTGTTGAACCATGACCAAAAAAGTGTATATTGGTCATTAGTATTCTTCTGTTGAGAACTCTGTTCAGTTCAAGAAGCCATCTTTTGATGGGTTTGTGTTGTTTGTTTTCTTGCCGTTTAGTTTGTTCATTTATTTGCATATTTTATATACCAATCTACTTTCAGTTGAATAGCTGGCAAATATTTTCCAATCTTGGTACTCTTTTTCACTCAACAGGCAGTTTTCTTTGCTAGACAAAAACATGTACCATTCGTTGTTAATTGTTATTCTTATTTACTGAACAAGCACATTAGAAAGTCCTTACCTTGTATATATCTTGTAGTCTGCTCTCTACCTTCCTTAATTCTAGAAGAGTCTTTTATATATATATTCAGGTTCTATATTAATGTTTTAAATCCATTTGAAGTTGACTTTTGTACATGGTGAGTGATAATAGTGTAATTCCATTCTTCTACACTAGCATATCCAGCTTGTTCAACAACTTTTGATGAAGAAGCTCTCTGAGGTGGTTTGAATGAGAATTTCCCCATAGGTTCATTCATTTGAAAACTTGATTTCTAGTTAATGGTGCTGTTTGGGAAGTGTTAGGAAACATTCGGGGAGTGTGGCTTTGCTGGGGGAAGTACATTTATCACCAAGGGTTGGCTTTGAGCATCAGTAGACTTGTTCTAGTTAATCAACTCACTCTATACTTTATGTTTATAGATGAGGATGCAGCCTTCAAGTTGTGAGCTCTGCTGTCTGCTGCTGGGCATCTCTCCCTATTGTGAACTCTCCCTCAAGAGCTACAGACTCACCCTTCCTTTTGTAAGTTGCCTTGGTCATGATAGCTTATCATAGCAATAGAAAAGTAACTAATACTTGTTTTTTTTTTCTGTTGTATATTGTTGGACTCTGTCACTAAATCAAATGGCTATAGTTATGTGGGTTTATATCTGGGCCCTCTATTCTATCCCATGGTCTATATGCCTGTTTTAATGCAAGCGTGCCATGCTCTTTTTATTACTGTGGCTCTATTGTACAGAACACAGGTCAAAACTGGAGACTCACAAATATATATCTTAGTCGACTACATAGTATGAAGTTTCAAGCTAGTGATTATAATTAAAAATATTGTAAAATTAAATTCATCAGCCTTTCTAGGATGCAGGGAACATCAGAGAACAGAACAGAGAAAAACTGTAAAGGCTAAAGGACAAGAAGCAAAAGCATTCTGTTGTATCTGACTTTGGGATAGGACATGCTTGATGTACTGGACTCATGAGCACACAGCAGCTATGGATGCCTACACAAGTCTGTAAAACAAAAAATAAGCTGTAGAGGCAGGAGCAATACCGGTTGGGAAGAAGTTTTGCCTGTGTAGAAAATGGATAAGAGTATAGTGAGATGAATAGGACCACCATGCATTGTATACATATATAAAATTGTCAAAAAATAAATTTAAATAATAATGTCAACTATAGTCTCTAGGAAATAAACAGATCTTATCATTGTACTATCAATACTGGATTAAAAGAGTTTGAATATTTTATTTTTCTTGTTGACTTTCTATCACTATAATACCCGAGAAGATTAATTTATAAAGAGAGTAAAGTTATTGGTGAATTTTGGAGGTTTAATTCTGCATGCAGTTGATTGTTTTAATTGTTTTGGAACTTGTACTAAGGTCCCATGGTAGGAGCCAGGGCAGAAAAAAACCCTCATTTTGTGCCAAGGGATAAAAAGAAAGAAGAAATGGCTAGAGTTGTGCAATTCCATTTAAGGGCTTCTTCCCACTGATAGCCTTGATTGGCCCATCTCTAGACATTCTGACAATCTCCCAGCTGCCTTGTTATAGACCAAGCCAACCTGTATCACATGGTTCTTTGGGGAGACTTACAGAACCAGTAAAATTCTGGTAAAAGGTTGGCAAGGTTTTTCATTTACCCTGTTACCTGGTATTGTGTTTGGTGAGTAGCAGATTGTTAATTTGTTAGGGATTCTTGTAAATGACACACTAAATATAGAGAAGTCACTGGGGAGGCCTTTGGCCTTGGCCTAAGGAAACATGTTTTCTACCATGCAATCACACAAAGAGAATGCACTCACCAGTTGCCAGCCTCCCTTAGACTTCTCAGCCCTGAGGAATTTGAGAACAAATGCTCAGCCTTTATAAATCCCCTGCTATGTTCAGTTCTAACACAGCAGCACAAACTGCACTAAGAAAGAGAATGGTACTAGATAAATGGTGTGTTGCTGTAAGAAATACCAGAATAAGGGAAAACATTTCTTGAGCTGAATATTGACTAGAAGCAAGATGATTTTGGTAGAGAATGTTAAGGAGAGATCTAGATCCTCCTAAAAAGGGGGTGCTAAAGAAAACTATCCCAAGAAAAAGTGGAAGAAAGGTCTGAAACTTATTAGAGATTTTCTAAATGATTACGACCAGAAATTTGGCTGCAATATGGTTAGTAAAGCCAATTCTGATTAGAGTTCACATGAAAATGTATAAAACCGTATTGAAAACTAGAATAAATGTCATCCTTGTGATCCAATATCTGAGGACTCAGATGACCAGCATCAAGGCCCAAGTGATTTGCAGAATGTACAATGAGGAACTAGCATCTGGCAGAAGAAATTATTAATCAAAACATTGAAGGAACATCTTGGCTTCTAATAAGCATGTGTGGCAACAGAGAAAATTTTATTTAAATATTTAAAAATTATTAAAAATTGTATTAAAATTTTTATTTAAATATAAAAGGAAGGAAAATAAACAAAAACTGGAATATTCCCAGTTTTGGTCACATAAAAAACATAAAAGCATGCAAAACTATAGCTAAGTAACAATTTATACAGAGATTTTTACGGTTAGAGGGAAGCTAACCATAAAAACAATTCCTCAAAACAATATGGTCAACAGTGACTCTGAAGGCACTCCACCTACCTTTGAGAAAGCCAGAGGAAACCAACAGAAACCATTGTAATCTAGGGTCAATGCAATCTCAATCAATTCCGTTGCAAGTCCACCACTTTCAGAAATAGAAAAAAACAACCTCCAAATTCATATGGGAACACAAAAGGCCCACGTAGATAAAACAATCATTATCTATCTAAATTTATTGCAAGAAATTCTATATTTACACCACCACCTGCATGGTTTAATTCTTAAAGAATAATTTCTCAACCCAATAGATTTTCTTTTCCTCTTTCCAAACCTGAGCTGCATGCATTTGGAAGGCATGTGGTAATTCTCCAACAAGATCTCTTAGATACTGAGCCACCAACCAGGCAGCATATACCAACTGATATGAGGACCCTGAAACATATACAGTAGATGATTGCCTGGTCTGGCTTCAATGAGAGAAGATGCATCTGACTCTTGAGAGACTTGTGGATCCATGGGGTGAGGAGGTCTAGTGGGGTGGGGGTGAGGTAGAGACATGCTCTTGGAGATGGGGGAGGAGGAACTGGGAGAGGGATAATGACTAGACTGTAAAATAGATTAAATAATAATAATGATAATAATAATTCATATAGTTTTCCACATAAAAAATGTTAATTGCACAGAGATGATTGTGCTGCCTTAGCATAACATATGATTAGGACTTATTTTGTCTCCCATGTTTGTGTTTCATACCTCTGATAGCATCTGTCAATCTGTGTTTAATACCTCTGACACCATTGTTGTTTTCTATCTTTTGTTGGAAAACATCATCAAAGTTAGTGCACCAAGATTACAGGAACCTATTCGTTTTCAGGTAGAAGCTTCACATCACCTAGCTGGACTGGAATAATAATGGTGGGAAGCTGTCTTCCCCTTTAGATGCTTCTACAGCTCTTAGTCATTCCCTGAATAGTTACCTTTCTCTGTTAAGATGCACCAAGAAAAGATCAAATTAAAATGCCCAGGTTCAGACTTTTTTACTTTCTCCCCTACCATTCTTAAGGACTATTGTACGAACAGTGTTTGCATATAAGAAAACCAGGAAAATTTTGGATATTAGCCCTTTGTTGGATGTGGGGTTAGTGAAGATTTTTTTCCCTATCCGTAGGTTAGCAATTTGTCTTATTGACTGTGTCCTTTGCCTTACAGAAGCTTTCCAGTTTCATGAGGTCCCATTTATCAATTCTTGATCTTAGAGCATGAGCCTTTGGAGTTATGTTTAGGAAAGGTATCTCTGTGCCAGTGAGTTCAAGGCTCTTTCCCACTTTCTTTTCTATTAGATTCAGTGTATCTAGTTTTACGTTGAGGTCCTGGATTCATTTGGAATTTAGATTTGTGCAAAGTAACAACTATGAGTCTATTTTCATTTTTCTATATACAGACAGCCAGTTAGACCAGCACCATTTGTTGAAGATGCTTTCTTTTTTCCATTGTATATTTTTGATTTCTTTGTCAAAGATCAAGTGTCCGTAAGTGTGTGGTTTTATTTCTGGGTCTTCAATTCTATTCCATTGAACAACGTGTCTGTCTCTGTACCAGTGCCATGCAGTTTTTTTTGATCACTATTGCTCTGTAAAAAAAGCATGAGATCAGTTCAGGGATGGTGACTACTGCAACCATTCTTTTATCGTTAAGAATTGCTTTCACTATTCTGGGTTTTTTACCTTTCCAGATGAATTTGGGAATTGCTCTTTCCATGACTTTGAATAACTGTGTTGAGATTTTGATGGGGATTGCATTGAATACATAGATTGCCTTTGGTAGAATGGTCATTTTTACTATGTTAAGTCTGCTAGTCCACGAACATGGAAGATCTCTCCATTTTCTGAGATCTTCTTCAGTTTCTTTCTTGAGAGACTTGAAGTTATTTTCATATTGGTCTTTTACTTGTGTGGTTAGAGTTACCCCCAAGATATTTTATATTATTTGTGACTATTGTAAAGGGAGTTGTTTCCCTAATTCCTTTCTCAACCTGTTTATTATTTGTATAAAGGAAAGCTACTGATTTGTTTAAGTTAATTTTATATCCAGCCACTTTGCTCAAGTTGTTTGTCAGTTGGAGAAGTTCTCTGGTAGACTATTTGGGGTTGCTTACATACACTATCATATCATCTACAAACAGTGATACCTTTATTTCCTTTTATTGCCAATTTGTATCCCCTTGATCTCTTTTTGTTGTCTTATTGTTCTAGTTAGCACTTTGAGTACTATATTGAATAGATATGGGGAGAGTGGACATTCTTGTCCCCAATTTCAGTGAGAATGATTCATGTAGATCTCCATTTAATTTGATGTTGGCTGTTGGTTTGCAGTAAATTGCTTTTATTATGTTTAGGTATGGGCCTTGAATTTCTGATACCTCCAATACTTTTAACATGAAGGGGTGTTGTGTTTTGTCAAATGCTTTTTCTGCATCTAAGGAGATGATCATGTGATTTTTTCTTTGAGTCTGTTTATATAGTGGATTATGTTAATGGATTTTCATATATTAAACCAACCTTGCATCCCTGGGATGAAGCCTACTTGATCATGGTGAATGATAGCTTTGATGTGTTCTTGGATTCAGTTTGCAAGAATTTTATTGAGTATTTTTGCATTGATATTCATAAGCAAGATTGGTCAGAGTACTCTTTTTTGGTTGGGTCCTTGTGTGGTTTAGGTATCAAAGTAATTGTTTCTTCATAGAACAAGTTAGGTATTGTTCCTTCTCTTTCTATTTTATAGAATAGTTTGAGGAAAATTGGTAACAGGTCTTTGGAGATCTGGTAGAATTCTGTACTAAATCCATCAGGCTCTGGACTTTTTTGGTTGGGAGGTATTTAATGGCTTCTTCTATTTACTTGTATGATATGTGCCTGTTTAGATAGTTTACCTGCTCTTAATTTAACTTTGGTATGTGGTATCTGTCTAGAAAACCAACTATTTCATCTATATTTTCCCGTTTTGTCAAGTATAGGCTTTTATAGTAGGATCTGATGATATTTTGTATTTCCTCCATTTCTGTTGTTATATCTCCCTTTTATTTTCTGATTTTGTTAATTTGGATACTGCCTCTTAGCCTTTTAGTTAGTTTGGTTAGGGGTGTATCTATCTTGTTGATTCTCTCAAAGAAACAGATTCTGGTTTTGTTGATCCTTTGTTTTGTTTTCTTCATTTCTATTTGGTTGATTTCATCTCTGAGTTTGACTATTTCCTGCCTTCTACTCCTCCTGGGTGAATTTGCTTCTTTTTGTTCTAGAGCTCTTAGATAAGAAGCTAATCATCTCAAAACCAAACAACCCAATCAAAACATGGGGTATAGAACTAAACTGATATTTCACAACTCAGGAATCTCAAATGGTGGATAAGCATCTAAAGAAATGTTCCAAGTCCTTAGTGATCAGAGAAGTGCAAATCAAAACAATCTTGATATTCCACCTCACACTTGCCAGAATGGCTAAGATCAAAACCCCAGGTCACAGCAGATGCTAGCAAGGATCTGGAGAAAGAGGAACACTATTATATTGCTGGTGGGACTACAATCTGGCATAACCACTCTGGAAATCAATCTGGAGGTTACTCAGAAAATTGGGAATAGTTCTACCTGAAGACCCAGCTGTACCATTCTTGGGAAAATATCCAAAAGATGCCCCACCATGCCACAGGGGCACATGGTGTTCCATTATGTTCATAGTGGCATTATTTGTAATAGCTAGAAGCTGGAAACAACCTGGATGTCCCACGATAGAGGAATGGATACATAAAATGCAGTTCATTTACACAGTGAAATACTATTCAGCTAATAAGAATGAGGACCCCCAGCCAGCTTGCCAGGTGCTCAGACCCAGCCAGTGGCGGAACCAGGTACCCGAGACAGTCCGAGTTTAAGACCTTCGGGGACTCAGGCCTGAAGCGGGAGTTGGGCACAAAGTAGCGGCTGTGCTCTGCACTCGCGGGGAGGACCCCGAGCTCCCTGCAGGCAGCTGCCATCTTGCCTGCAGCTTCCCATCCAGCTGGTGGTGGAGAAGCCGGACCCAGCCAGCTTGCCAGGTGCTCAGACCCAGCCGGCAGCGGAACCAGGGCGGACCCCTGACTCCCTGCAGGCAGCTGCCATCTTGCCTGCAGCTTCCCACCCAGCCAGTGGCAGGGAAGCCGGACCCAGCCAGCTTGCCAGGTGCTCAGACCCAGCCGGAGGCGGAACCAGCCTCCCATCCAGCCGGTGGCGGGGAAGCTGGACCCAGCCAGCTTCCCAGCAGCTTGGGACCAGCAGGCAGAACCAGATAACTGAGATATCCCAACTTTAAGACCCCTGGGGAAACAGGATAACAGACAGTAAACCCTGAGCAGGAGCAGTGCAGAGCAGCCGCCCAACAGGCGGAACCAAGTACCTGGGATATCCTGAGTTTAAGACCTCGGGGGACTCAGGCCACCTGTCAGCAATCTGTGAGCAAGAGCCCTGCAGGACAGTGGTTCAGGTATCCCAGTCGCTGGGAAATAGCCTTACGACCCCACAGGAGGGTCAAGCACCAGCTAGTATCTACAGGACCAACTAACACCAGAGTTAACCAGATGGCAAAAGGCAAACGTAAGATCGCTACTAACAAAAATCAAGGCAGTATGGCAGCATCCGAACCCAGTTCCCCGACAGCAATAAATCTTGGATACCCCGAAACACCAGAAAAACAAGACTCAGATCTAAAATCACTGGTCAGGATGCTGATAGAGGAACACTTAGATAAATCTCTTAAAGTAATACATGAGAAAATAGATCAAAAGCTAGAAGCCATTACAAGGCAAACACAATTAAATCCCAGATATCTCAACACACCAGAAAAACAAGACTCAGATCTAAAATCACTGGTAAAGATGCAGATTGAGGATCACTTAGATAAATTTCTTAAAGTAATAGAGGAGAAAATAGATCAAAAGCTAGAAGCCCATACAAGGCAGACACAAAAATCACTTAAAGAAATCCAGGAGAATATAGAGCAAAAAATGAATCCCAATAAGGGGGAGAAACAAAAATCACTTAAAGAAATACAAGAGAACATGGGTCAATGAGTAGAAGTCATAAAAGAGGAAACACAAAAATCCCTTAAAGAATTACAGGAAAACACAAACAAGCAACTGAAAGATCTGAGCAAAACCATACAAAATCTAAAAACAGAAGTAGAAACAACTAAGCAATCGCAAAGGGAGACAATGTTGGAGATAGAAAACCTTGGGACGAAATCAGGAGTCATAGATGCAAATATCAACAATAGAATACAAGAGATAGAAGACAGAATCTCAGATGCTGAAGATACCATAGGAACCATGGATTCAACAATTAAAGAAAATGCAAAATGCAAAAAGCTGGTAACCCAAAACATTCAGGAAATCCAGGACACAATGAGAAGACCAAACCTTAGGATTATAGGGATAAATGAGAATGAAGATCTACAACTTAAAGGGCCAGCAAATATCTTCTACAAAATTATGGAAGAAAACTTCCCCAACCTAAAGAGAGAGATGCCCATGAATATACAAGAAGCCTATAGAACCCCAAATAGACTGGACCAGAAATACTTCCTGTCACATAATAATCAAAACCCTAAATGTACTAAACAAAGAAAGAATATTAAAGGCAGTAAGAGAAAAAGGACAAGTAACATATAAAGGAAGACCTATCAGAATTACATCAGACTTCTCACCTGAGACCATGAAAGCTAGAAGATCCTGGGCAGACCTCATGCAGACCCTAAGAGAACACAAACTTCAGCCAAGACTACTATACCCAGCAAAACTCTCAATTGCCATAGATGGGGAAACCAAGATATTCCACGACAAAACCAAATTTGCAAGATACTTATCTACAAACCCAGCCTACAAAGGATAATAGGGGAAAAAATACCAACACAAGGGGGGAACAACACCCCAGAAGAAACAAGATAGAAACCCCATCTCATCCAACCCAAAAGAAGAGAACCACTCAAATACAAATAATAATAATAATGCCCAAAATGTCAGGAAGTATTAATTATTATTCCTTAATATCTCTTAATATCAATGGACTCAATTCCCCAATCAAAAGACACAGAGTAACAGACTGGATACGGAAACATGACCCTACATTTTGCTGCATACAGGAAACACATCTCAGTGTCAAAGACAAACACCACCTTAGAGTAAAAGGCTGGAAGACAGCTTTACAAGCAAATGGTCCCAGGAAACAAGCCGGAGTAGCCATTCTAATATCAGATAAAATTGACTTTCAACCTAAAGTCATCAAAAGAGACACAGAAGGTCACTTCCTGCTTGTCAAAGGGAAAATCCACCAAGAAGAATTCTCAATACTGAACATCTATGCGCCAAATGTAAGGGCACCCTCATTTGTAAAAGAAACTTTACTAAAGCTTAAAGCACACATCGCACCTAACACAATGATTGTAGGTGACTTCAACACTCCACTCTCCTCAATGGTCCGATCAGGAAAGCAGAAATTAAACAGGGATACAGTGAAACTAATTGAAGCTTTGGACCAATTGGATTTAACAGATATATATATATATATATATATAACATTCCATCCTAAAGCAAAAGAGTATACCTTTTTCTCAGCACCACACAGTACCTTCTCAAAAATTGATCATATAATTGGTCACAAGACAGACCTCAACAAATACAAGAAGACCGAACTAATCCCATGTCTCCTATCGGATCACTATGGAGTAAAAGTGGTCTTCAATAGCAAGAAGAACAACAGAAAGCCCACATACACATGGAAACTGAACAATACTCTACTCAATGACACCCTGGTCAAGGAAGAAATAAAGAAAGAAATCAAAGACTTTTTAGAATTCAATGAAAATGAAGGTACGACCTACCCAAATCTTTGGGACACAATGAAAGCAGTGCTAAGAGGAAAACTCATAGCCCTTAGTTCCTCCAAAAAGAAACTGGAGAGAGCATACACTAGCAACTTAACAGCACACCTGAAGGCCCTGGAACAAAAAGAAGCTAACTCACCCAGGAGGAGTAGAAGAGAGGAAATCATCAAACTAAGGGCTGAAATCAATCAAGTAGAAACAAAGAGAACCATACAAAGAATCAACAAAACCAAGAGCTGGTTCTTCGAGAAAATCAACACGATAGATAAACCCTTAGCTAGACTAACCAAAGGGCACAGAGATAGTATCCAAATTAACAAAATTAAAAATGAAAAGGGGAATATAACAACAGAAACAGAGGAAATTCAAAAGATCATCAGATCCTACTACAAAGGCCTATACTCAAAACAACTGGAGAATCTGGAGGAAATGGACAATTTCCTAGACAGATACAAAATACCAAAATTAAATCAGCATCAAGTAGATCAGCTAAACAGTCCCATAACCCTTAAAGAAATAGAAGGGTTTATAGAAAGCCTCCCAACCAAAAAAAGTACAGGACCAGATGGTTTTAGTGCAAAATTCTACCAGACCTTCAAAGAAGACTTAGCACCAATACTCTTCAAACTATTCCATAAAATAGAGACAGAAGGGACACTGCCCAACTCGTTCTTCGAAACCACAATTACGCTGATACCTAAACCACAAAAAGATCCAACAAAGAAAGAGAACTACAGGCCAATTTCTCTTATAAATATTGATGCAAAAATACTAAATAAAATTCTTGCCAACTGAATCCAAGAGCATATCAAAACGATCATTCACCATGATCAAGTAGGCTTCATTCCAGGGATGCAGGGATGGTTCGATATATGGGAATCTATCAATGTAATCCACTACATAAACAAACTAAAAGAAAAAAACCACATGGTCATCTCATTAGATGCTGAAAAAGCATTTGACAAAATTCAGCATCCTTTCATGCTAAAAGTCTTGGAAAGAGCAGGAATTCAAGGCCCATACCTAAACATAGTAAAAGCAATCTACAGCAAACCAGTAGCCAACATCAAAATAAATGGAGAAAAACTTGAAGCAATCCCACTAAAATCAGGGACTAGACAAGGCTGCCCTCTCTCTCCATATCTTTTCAATTTAGTACTTGAAGTTCTAGCGAGAGCAATTAGACAACATAAAGAAGTCAAAGGGATACAAATTGGAAAGGAAGAAGTCAAAGTATCATTATTTGCAGATGATATGATAGTCTACTTAAGCGATTCAAAAAACTCCACCACAGAACTTCTACAGCTGATAAACAACTTCAGCAAAGTGGCTGGTTATAAAATTAACTCAAGAAAATCAGTAGCCTTCTTGTACTCAAAGGACAAGCAGGCTGAGAAAGAAGTTAGGGAAATAACACCCTTCACAATAGCCACAAACAACATAAAGTACCTTGGCGTAACTCTAACCAAACAAGTGAAAGATCTGTATGACAGGAACTTCAAGTCCCTGAAGTAAGAAATCGAAGAAGACCTCAGAAGATGGAAAAATATTTCTTGCTCCTGGATTGGCGGGATCAATATAGTAAAAATGGCCATCTTGCCAAAAGCAATCTACAGATTCAATGCAATCCCCATCAAAATCCCAAATCAATTCTTCATAGATCTAGAAAGAGCAATTCTCAAATTCATCTGGAGCAACAAAAAACCCAGGATAGCTAAAATTATTCTCAACAATAAAAGAACTTCTCGGGGAATCAATATCCCTGACCTCAAGCAGTACTACAAAGCAATTGTGTTAAAAACTGCATGGTATTGGTACAGCAACAGGCAGGTAGATCAATGGAATAGGATTGAAGACCCAGAAATGAACCCACAGACTTATGGTCACTTGATCTTTGATAAAGGAGCCACAGCCATCCGGTGGAATAAAGATAGCCTTTTCAACAAATGGTGCTGGTTCAACTGGAGGTCAACATGAAGAAGAATGCGAATTGACCCACTCTTATCTCCTTGTACTAAGATCAACTCCAAGTGGATCAAGGACCTCCACATAAAACCAGACACACTGAAACTATTAGAAAAGAAACTTGGGAAGACCCTGGAGGACATGGGCACAGGGGTAAAGTTCCTGAACAGAACACCAATAGCTTATGCTCTAAGATCAAGAATTGACAAATGGGACCTCATAAAATTACAAAGTTTCTGTAAGGCAAAGGGCACTGTCAGAAGGACAAAACGGCAACCAAA
Source organism: Apodemus agrarius (assembly GCA_964023405.1). Taxonomy (NCBI): domain Eukaryota; kingdom Metazoa; phylum Chordata; class Mammalia; order Rodentia; family Muridae; genus Apodemus; species Apodemus agrarius. Next base: position 29,830,087 of record OZ030020.1, read on the forward strand.
AACGTGGGAAATGATCTTCACCAACCCCACATCCGACAGAGCGCTAATATCCAATATATACAAAGAACTCAAGAAGGTAGACCCCAAAGAACCAAATAACCCTATCAAAAAATGAGGTACAGAGCTAAACAAAGAATTTTCACCAGAAGGAATTCGGATGGCCGAGAAACACCTTAAGAGATGTTCAACATCATTAGTCATCAGGGAAATGCAAATCAAAACAACTCTGAGATTCCACCTCACTCCAGTCAGAATGGCTAAGATTAAAAACTCAAGAGACAACAAGTGCTGGAGAGGATGTGGAGAAACAGGAACACTCCTCCACTGTTGGTGGGATTGCAAAATGGTAAAACTGCTCTGGAAATCAGTGTGGCGGTTCCTCAGAAAATTGGGCATGCCACTCCCAGAGGACCCTGGCATACCACTCCTGGGCATATACCCAGAGGATTCCTCTGCATACAATAAAGACACATGCTCCACTATGTTTATAGCAGCCTTGTTTATAATAGCCAGAAATTGGAAGGAGCCCAGATATCCCTCAAAAGAGGAATGGATACAGAAAATGTGGTATATTTATACAATGGAGTACTACTCAGCAATTAAAAATAATGAACTCATGCAATTTGTAGGTAAATGGTTAGATCTGGAAACTATCATCCTAAGTGAGCTAACCCAATCACAAAAGAATACACATGAAATGCAATCACTGATAAGTGGATATTAATGAGCCCAGAAGCCCTAAATACTCAAGGCACAATTAGCAAGTCAAATGACTCTCAAGAAGAAAAAATGGAGAGGACCCTGGGCCTGTAAAGATTGGATCCAGTATTGTAGACACAGAACAGAGAAATCGTGGGGGGGGGGAATGAGTGGGGAATAACATGGGGGGCAGAGGAATTATGGGACATATGGTGGGGCGTAACTGGGAAAGGGGAAAGCCTTTGGAATGTAAATATAGAATATAGAAAATAAAAATTAAAAAAAAAAAGAATGAGGACATCCTGAATTTTGCAGACAAATGGGTGGAACTCGAAAATATCATCCTGAGTGAGGTAACTCAGACCCAAAAGGACATGCATTGTATGTACTCACTACTAGGTGGATGTTAGCCACTCCCCCAAAAAGCACAGAGTGCCCAAGATACAGTCGACAGAACTCAAAAAGGTCTACAAGCTGAAATGCCCAAGTGAGGATACCTCAGTCTCACTTGGTTGGGAGAAGAAAGCAATCACAAGTGGGGATGGAGGGAGGGACCTGAGAGGGAAAGTGGAGAGGTTGGGGGAGTTGGGAGGAGAGGGGAACCTAATCTGGTATTGAGTGTGGGAAAAGGACTGAAGTCCTGAGGGCCAGCAGAAAGAATGGAAACAGGCAACCTTGGGAGATAAGAGGGTAGAGGGGACCCTCCAGAATGCACCAGAGACCTGGATTGTGAAAGACTCCCAGGACTCAAAGTTAGGGATCTTAGATGAAATGCCCAACAGTATGGAGAGGGAACTTATAGAACCCACCTCCAGCAGGAAGACAGGGCATCAAATGAGGGGGACATCCCACAGTCACAACTCTGACCATTATTGTTTCTGAAGGAATTACAGGAATGGAAATGGAGAGGAGCCTGAGGAAAAGAAGGTCCAGAGACAGGCCCAAAGTGGGATCCAGCTCAATGGGAGGTCCCAAGGCCTGACACTATTACTGAGACTATGGAGTGTTTACAAAAAGGGACCTAGCATAACTGTACTCTGGAAGACCCAACAAGCAGCTGAAAGGGTCAGGTACAGATATTTGCACCCAACCAATGGGCAGAAGCAGCTGACCCCTGGTTTTGAATTATGGAAGGCTGAAAGAAGCTGAGGAGAGGGGCAACCCTGTAGGAGGACCAGCAGTCTCGATTGATCTGGACCCCCAAGATCTCTCAAACATTGGACAACCAAACAGGCAGTATACATCAGCTGATACATACATACAGTACAGTAGCAGACTGCTGGGTCTGTGTTCATTCATAGATGATGCACCTAACCCTCAAGAGACTGGAGGCCCTAAGGATTTTAGAAGTCAGGTAGGGTAGGGGGTAGGGGGTGGGGGATTGGGGGTGGGGACAACCACATGGGGACAGGGGTGTGGGGAGAAGGTATGAGATGTGGAACAGTCAGACTGTGGCTAGGGGGTGAATAAAATATGAAGTGTAAATAAATAAATTAATTAATTAAAAAATTCAAGGATGTTCACTCAGGATCTTGAAAAAAAAAAAAAGGAAAAGAAAAAACCAGGAAAATGTCTTTATTTAACAGTCAGCTTGTTAGAAACCTTGACTCTATTTTTAAACTTAATATCCCACTTCCAGGTAATGAGGTATATTCATGGGTTCTAGGGATTTGATTACAGAAATCTTTGAGGGTATATTATGTTGGTTACCAGAAAATCCATCCAATAGCAATTTACTATGTCATCAAGTAAATTATGGTATAAAAATATGGACAAAGAATGGTTCCTTATTTTGTACCTTTATCAAATCCATAAAGAAAAAAATGGCTTATTTTCCAAGTTGAACTTGATTAGATTTTGTATGGTAGGCATGTGCAGAGAAGAAAATCTGTCTTGCCCCAAGAGAACAACTTACAGATACTTTAGACAGTGTTTTGTTCCTTTTCTACTTTAAGGATAACCAATAGAGTTTTCTTCACAAAATACAAGTAGAAAAATTCTGACTAAGTGCTAAAGTGATGACTCGATTGTTAAGATCACTGACTGCCCTTGGAGGGGAACCGAGTTTGTTTCACAGAACCAGTATAGATGTTCACGTGTGCTTGTGAGTGCAGTTGCTGACCATCGAGCACCCTCCACTGGCCTCTAAGAGCTCCCATACACGTATAGTACACATAAACTTGCAGGCTCATAGATACGAATAAAAATAAATGTTTTTAAAAGATAAAAATTGAAAAAAATCTATCAAAATACGACTTTTCTAGGGAACTACTGATCATAATATAATCCTAGGAATAAATTTTGACATATAAGTTCTTTTATTATGCTTTAAGAAAATACAACTACTGCCTGTAATGAGTAGATTTTTACGTAAAGTATGCACATGGTGGTGATGTTATTTGCTAGAGTGTCTAGGAAATGACATCTATTTAGGGATAAGTCATACTGGCTTGAATTTTTCATCTTTCATATTTTCTTGGTTACTATGAGGGTTATTCCAGACACTTATTCAATAAGAGATTATGTCTAGCAGAGCTTTTAAAAATATATCTTCATCTACAGGAGCTCAACAACACACCAGCAATGCATTTTATCTATAATATTTTTTTATTATTTTAGAGGTCAAGAGCAAAATGGAATGATTTAAAATGCTGTTTGGAAACAGCTTACGGTTAGGAATAGGTACTGCTTGTCCTTGTTTGAGTTATTCACTGGAGCGATACATAAAGTCGCATTGTCAGACTGGGCTTTCCCAGATATATACAATCTGCTTATTGAATAAAATGAGGACCTGGCCACTGCAAGGTGTGGTTGAGGAGAAGGCATTTAGTATAGACATGAGAGATAGTGCAGTCAGAAGCATCAGAAGAATCTAGAACAGGGAAAGAAAGAAGTAGACTGAACATGGCCACAGACTGAACAGCGTCATGAAGTAGTAAGGGACAGAGGAGGAAAAGAAGGGAGAGAGGAAGAAGAGGAGGAGGAAGAAAAGGAGGAGGGGGAGTGGAGGGGGAGGAGGGGAAGGCAAGAGCAAAGAGAGTTTCGGGACCAAAAGAACCAAGAGAACCAAGACTGGAGCCAAGGGAGCAAAGAGAACCAAGGAACGAGACAAGGAGGCAAGAGTTGAGGATCAAGAGAGAGCGTGGCAGAAATGTCTGGGTTATATAGGAATCCTAAGATAGTGAAAGAGAAGAAAGAGAAGTGAGTCCCTAGGCCGCAGGGGTTTAGGAGGCAGCAGAGTGAGGATGCTCAGAGAAGCCATTGAGGGAGCCTGCTAGCCAGCATTCGCTTTGGCATGCTAATGGACACCACACTTGACTATTTCTCCTGAGTTTCTTTGGGACCGACACTAATTTGAAACGATCAGCATTAAGGGCATTTTGTTGCTGTGGTTTTGAAATGAAGTTTGCCTACATACCCTAACTGGCCTCCTATTTCTACCTTAGCTTTCCAAGTGATTGGATTATAGGTATATGCCACTGTGCCTGGCATATTATGGGCTCTTAAGAAGCAACAAACAGACTCAGCTATTAAAAATGATGAATTCATGAAATTCTTAGGGAAATGGATAGAACTAGAAAATATCATCCTGAGTGAGGTAACCCAATTACAAGAGAACACACATGGTATACACTCACTGACTGATAAGTGGATATTAGCCCAAAAGCTCTGAATACCCAAGATACAATTCACAGACCACATGAAGCTCAAGAAGAAGGAAGACCAAAGTGTGGGTGCTTCAGTTCTTCTGAAAAGGGGAACAAAATGTTCACAGGATCAAATATGTAGATAAAGTGTAGAACAGAGACTGATGAAAAGGCCATCCAGAGACTGCCTCACCTGGGGATTCATCCCATCTACAGTCACTAAACCCTAACACTATTGTGGATGCCAAGAAATGCTTGCTGAAAGGAGCCTGATATGGCTGTCTCCTGAGAGGTCCTGCCAGAGCCTTACAAATACAGAAGCAGATGCTCACAGCCAATCATTTGAATGAGTGTAGGGTCCCTAATGGAGGAGTTAGAGAAAGGACTGGGGGTGCTGAAGGGGTTTGCAACCTCATAGGAAGAACAACAATATCAACCAACCAGATTCCCCATAGCTCCCAGGGACTAAGACATCAACATGACTCCAGCTGCATATGTAGCACATGATTGCCTTGTCAGGTATCAATGGGAGGAGATTCCCTTGGTACTATGAAGGTTTGATAGATATCCCAGTGTAGGAGAATCGAGGGTGGGAAGGTAGGTGTGGGGTGGGTAGAGGAACAGCCTTATAGAAGCAGGGGGAGGGAGGATGGGTTAGGGCATTCTGGGATGTGAGGGAGGACTTGGAAAGTGGATAACATTTGAAATGTAAATAACGAATATGCACAATAAAAAAAGAAGAAGCAAAGAACATACATTCAACTGTTACCCAGGATGTAATTCAGACCTCTGAAGACATGGTAAAGTGGAGAGATCTGTCTAAGTTCATTCTTTCAGTATTAGAAACCCCAGTTCTTATTCATGATAGCTTCCACATAGGGCTGACTATGAGTTTTATTTCCACTATCTATGGAACAAGGACATCTGATCCTACCCTTGGAAATAGCACATTATCATTTCTGCCATATTTTGTATGTCATAAAACCAACTCTGAGAGAATGTGAAAAGTAGCTAAATAAAAACACTATGAGGTAGGGATTGTTGGGCTCTTTTGGAGTTTGACAATTGTATGTGTATGTGTACATGTATGTGTATGTACATGTATGTATATTTATGTATGTCTTAGGGACTCTTAAGCAAAGAACATACAGTGAACTGATCTATCTATATCTATATCTATATCTATATCTATATCTATCTATCTATCTATCTATCTATCTATCTATCATCTCTCTATTTCCATATTACTTCATTCACACTAAACTTCTTTATGTACAACATACTTTCTTTATATGTTCTTTTTTCATTAACTTATTTACTTGTTCATTTTAGATTCTGATCTCAGCCCCCCTCTCTCTCTGTTCCTTCCATTACAATACTTACAAATCCCTTTCACATTAACTCCTTCCCTTCTTCTCAGAGAGGGCGAATCCCTCCTTGGGTTTCACCTCACCCTATGACATCAAATCATAGCAAGACTAAGTATATCCCGTCTCACCAAGGTCCAGCCAAGGATTCCAGATAGGGGAAGGGATCCAACGGCAGGTAAGAGAGTCAGAGACAGCTCCCACTCCAATTGTCATGGGAACCACATGAAGACCAAGGTGCACATCTACAAATGTGAATAGGGCATAAGTCCACCTTCTTCATATTCTTTAGTTAGTAGTTCAGTCTCTGTGAGCCCCCATGGGCCCAGGTTAGTTATCTCTTTAGGTCTTCTTGTGGTCTCCTTGACTCCTGTAACTTACTCTATCCTGTCCCTCACTCTTCCACACGACTCCTGGAGCTCTGCCTGATGTTTGTCTATAGGTCTCTGTTTCTGTCAGTTGCTGGATGAAGATTCTCAGGAGGCAGTTATGGTAGCCTCCTGTCTGCAAGCATAGCACAATATAATTAATAGTGTCAGGGGTTGGCTCTCTTGTATGGGATAGGTCTCAGCTTGAGCCAGTCATTGGTTGGCTAGTCCCTCAATATTGGTTCCCTCTTTTTCCCCCCATGCATCTTGTAGGCAGGACAAATTTGGTATAGAAGATTTTGTGTAGGTCGGTTGATGTCCCTCTTCCTCTACTGGGTGTCCCACCTGGCTATTTCATTCTCAATATTCTCCTCTGGTAGCAATCTGAGCTAGGGTCATTCCCATACATTCCTGGGATCCTCCCCTTCCCAGTTGTCTGGCTAGTCACAGAGATGTGTTCCCTCTGATTTTCTTTTTCACCTGCAGCCCTCTCCTAGCTCCTTCTCACCAAACCTGGTCCCCTTCCCCATTACCCTTCTCACCCCTTCTCACCCCTTCTCTCTCTCCATCTCCAATGTCTACTTTATCTTCCCATCTATTTGAGATTCATGCATCCTACAATCAGAATGGCTAAGATCAGAAACTGAAGTGACAGCACAAGCTGGCACAAATGCGGAACAAGAGGGACATTCTTCAAATGCTGCTGGGAGTGCAAATTTGTACAGCCACTTTAGAGATCCATGTGGCAGTTTCTCGGAAAATTGCAACTAGTTCTACCCCAAACCCCAGCTATGCCACTCGTGGGCATATACCAAAAATGATGTCCCACTATACCACAAGGACATTAGCTCAACTATGTTCATAACAGCTTTATTCATAATCTCTAGAAACTGTAATGTTGATCAACTGAAGAATGTATATAGAAATTGTGGTGCATATATATATGCTTTTATATATATATAAAACGGAATACTATTTAGCTATTAAAAACAATGACACCATGAAATTCGTAGGCAAATGGATGAAACTAAAAATATGATCCTGAGTGAGTTAATCCAGAGCCAAAAAGGCATGCATTGTATGTATTCACTTATAAGTCGACATTAGCCACAAAGAACAGGATAACCATGGTACAATTCACAGACCCAATTTATTCTTTTCAAATATTATAATGTAATTATGTTTTTCCCTTTCCTTTTCTCCCTGTAGACTTTACCATATACCCCTCCCAGCTCTTCTCCAAATTCATCATTTCTCTTCACTTTCTTTTTTCTTTTTAAAGAATACAACTATCTTTCTAAAATTAATTAGCAATTTAGTGAAATCTACACTTGTAGCTTATACTACACACACACACACACACACACACACACACACACACACACTGTTTCACTCAGTTGAACAGCTACTCAATTTTAAGCAATCTATAGACAAGAAAGTTCTATTCTTGCTTACAGTTATTGATGCTAACTGATGGCCAAGTGCATGTTTTTTTCTTTTCCTTGGACAAGTCTGTTCCCCCAATTTCCCTGTTGTGTGTTCCTTGAAGTGTGTTTTTAAAGTTGAGCTTTATCTAAGTTTCATGGTTAGAAGTAAATGGCCCTGGCAGTCTGGATCAGTGTCTTCTAACTAGGATAAGAAAGAGCTTCAGAATGGCCCTGAAAAGCATTGTATAAATGTGGGAATTTTGTTATTCTGCATCTCAGCATCTTTGTGTTATATAGTGTCCTTCAATTAATCAGCATGTCCATGAGAATGTTTCTATTGCTTTCAGATCAGTCTGTACTTCTGGCCTCATTTTCTATAGCACTTTCCTACATATAATAATAGATGTAGCACTTTCCTACATATAATAATAATCACATATCAATGTTAAATTCCATGAGGCATATGTGTAATTCTATCCATTGACTCAAATTTGTGAAAGCAATACTTTCTGCCCCGTATGACGTGGATATGTTGGCTGATGGTATGAAATTCTTATGACTCTTTTTCCTTCCTTGCTTATTATTGCTATGTCTCTGACTCAATGTTTTTACAGAAGCCACTACTTTAATATTTAGTCCCCCATCACTGTATAATTCTCTATTACCACTAATTTCCTTCTTATAAATTTCTAAAGAAATTTAAATATATTATTCACAATCAAGTCATCTGTGTTCTTCTTAAGTTTGTTAAGGCTAGATTTTTCATGGTATCTCAAAAGTACACACTGTATTATTTTATGTGGAAAATTTTGCTGTTTTTCTTACTTGCCTAGGATGTTCCAGCTGAATTTTTTGTTATATTCAGTTGATGGAGTGATTTAAGTAACATAGAATTTAACAAAATAGAAATAAAATTAGCCTCCTGCACACTTGAGTTCATGTGAAAACCAAGGTTTCGTTTTCAAAACACGTGAGCTGTTAGACAATATGGAGTAGTGATACTGAGATGTGGTCATAGAACTGAAACAATGCCCTGTTGCTAAGTGTTAACAATCTTCAAGGGATACTTTAAAGAAAATCTGATTTTGGACAAGTATCATTTTTAGGGGTTCATTGCTGTGAAGAGACACAGTGACCAAGGCAATTCTTAGAAAGGACATTTAACTGGGGCTGTCTTACAGTTTCAGAGTTTCAGTCCATTATCATCATGGCAGAGTGCAGACAGTTATGGTGCTAGAGAAGGAGCTGAGAGTTCTACATCTTCATCCAAAGGCAACCAGAAGACTATCTCCCACAGGGGTGGAGCCTGAACACGGGAAGTCCTCAAACTCCATCCCCACAGTGATATACTTTCTTCAACAAGGCAGCACTTACTCCAAAAAGGCCACATCTCATAGTAGTAGCACTTCACCTGGGTCAAGCATATTCAAACCATCACAACAAGAAACTGGTGTTTTGTTTTGCTTTTGCTTTTTGTTTTAATGTGAGAGTGACCAAATAGCTTAGAATGTATTTGCCCAAAATATATATACAAAGAACTAAAAAATGAAATAAAGCATTCATTTGGCAGAGAAGGTGCCTATGGGGAAGTATAATGATTGCTGAATGATGCCTGAGATGTACATAAGGAAGTTAACACAGAAGCTTGTTCCGTGTTTGTAATTAGTAAGAGAGCATGGCTTCTGGATGGGAACAGACTATAAGAGGTGCCTCCTGAAACACCAGATTTCTAGAAGGAAGTGAAGATGTGCTCAGGAGAGCCTACAGGCCCAGTTCTGAGATACATAATGATGATGCTTGCATCACGTGAGGTGCCTTTCCTGTATCAAGCAAGAAGAATGTATTAAGAGGAAAGTAGTTGTGCAATCAGTCAAGCTTGACTCAGAATACATAGGTCAAGAGGTCATTTGAATGACTTTGGATGTTAAATCCTATTAAGTGTGGATCAAACACATGATATAAATAAATATAGAAGGCAACCACAAACCACAACAGCCTTTGTACAACACCAAGAGAAACTATTAACTACACAAAAGGTATAATGAGAGACCTTGAATCCTCTCCTTCCTCCAGTCTTATACACAGATATAATAAATGGCAAAGGAGCCACAAATTTCGGCTTGCCAGACAGGAGGAACAGTATGGTGGCAAATGTCTAATGACTGTCCTTTGCTTGCTGAAACATGTGACAGTATTCTTTGATGACTGCCACATTGTAAATACTCCCATCAGGGCTAACGTCAAGTTCCAAAGGACATTGCTAACCTTTGTCTTGGAAAGAGATGTGTATAGAAGTCTCTAGTGAATTGTCTCAAGTCAACTTCATACCACCAAAGGGAGAAATGACTACAATGCACAATTATAATACTAATGAGGAATATTACAAACAGATAAAAATGAGGTTGTTTTGCTAATTGAAAAGTGATGGCGTCAGATAGTAGAGTTTTCAAGTTTCCTTATGAGTTCCCAGTGGGAAAGAGGATTAGACAGGACATAGTTGGCAACAGTTTTCATAAAAGAATAGAGAGAGGAGGGATTTTTTTAAATAAACTAAGTCATAAAATTCTTGAATACATGGTCAGACAGTAAACAAAGAGAGGCAATTCATCAAACAGTGAATGACTTCAAAGAAATGGCAGGCTTAAATCCACCTCCAAACAGCAAACTGCAAACAGCTAGAAGCAAGCATAGGGAGAAGTTCAAAAAGTATTGTTTTTTTTTTTCCAGTGCAACCCCTAAAGCAACAACTGTCAGAAGAAAACAGGGTGGAAGTCTCCCGATCTTAGGCTGGAAAACAGTCTGGATGCAAGATACATACAAGCCAGGCGACTGATGTAGGAATGTGTTAGTGAAATTAACCTTTGGATAATGCATATGGTGGTTAAATACTACATAGTATAGAACATGCAGTTTTTGTTTGCCTTAGTATTGAATAGTTCTGGGAGGGTGACGTTGTTAAAAGAATAGATAGCATAATAAGTGTTCTTGCAAAGGCAAAAGAAACAATCAAAACAAAACAAACAAAAAGCAAATGGAGCCATGAGGAGTCATTCAGAGGTGAAAGCTATGACTCCTGCCTTGCTTACATAGATCTTTTCCTGAGCTACCTTTCTTTTTGAACAACCAACTTTTTATAATTAAAAAATTAGATTTTGTATATTTACACCAAAATAAAACTGCTGAAGCTCTTAAAAAATTTTGCAATGGCTGGGGTGCAGTTCCAGGGGTTTCTGTTGGTGGTATTTGTGCAGGTGATGTCTAATTTACAGGGAGATACCAAGCCTGAAATCAGCCCATTATGATTCTGTGAAAGAACAGGCTGCATCTACAAAAGGGTAATAAGACCTCTCCCTACCTCATCTTTGTGATGAGGCAAATAAGCTGTCCTCCTTGTTAAGAAAAATGCAAACCATAAAAAGCCATTTTAAGAATGTAGGCTATTCATACAAAAACCAAAATATGACAGGGGTGGCTTAGAACCTAGGCCACTAGGTGAATGAAAGAAAATGAAGGACTTCCCAGCAAAGATAAAGCTCTTGGAGTTAATCTCCCAGACACACAACCTACTCATGGAAGAGAAGACTCTGGGAGAAAAACAAAATAGCAAATAAAAAATGGAAAGAGTTTAACTTCAAAATTCAAAACCAGACATCTACAAGAGACTTAAGGAAGAAGAATACAAATATTTGATATAAAGAAAAGCATGAAACAAATACTAAAGAAGAAACAAACTTGTAAAGTACAGAAAAAAATTTAATTCGACAAAGGACCACATGGAAATTGTAGAACGAAAGTCTATTCACTAGTGTAAAACAAAACTCAATGACTGTGGTACACAGCAGAGGAGATGCAGATCATACAACTAGAAGATATGAGAAAACCAGCCAGATGGTGACTTAAAGAGAAATAAATGGTAGATATGGAAAACAGAGCGTGCGGTGCAGAACAGATGAATGACCAACACAAGAACTCCCAGGGGACAAATTAGAGATATGAAAATGGTACTGTGCTTAAAGAATCCGGTCTGTTCATATGCTCCCTCCACTAGGATTCTACAGCCTATCAATACTATCTACATGGTTGTGCTTCAAAAGTTATGTCCTTAATCTAGATCTGTAAATGAATTATAAATTCTAGTTAGTCCGTATAAAAGGCACAAAACCCAGGTATTTTATTTACATGCTGTAAGCCTAGGTTGGGCAGGTTTTGGAGCCTTTCTAACATATCCCAGCCATATGTGCCTGGTTACTTGCTGATTCTCCTGGCCATGTGCTCATGGTCCATCTCATGGCTGCTTCCTCCTCTCTCTGTGTCCTTTCTTATCTCCTTTTGTCTCTACCTGTGAACCCCCAGCCAGGTAACTGAAAATCTACTACCTTAATCTCTTGCCTAATTATAGGCTTTAGCGTTTTATTGACCAATAAACCTGGGGAGCAAGGTTCGAACAACAAAAGCTGTTGTATGTGAGAATTTCCTCTTGGGAGACCAGACCATGGGCATCAGTATTCAACATTCAAATACATAGCACTACCTTATGAACCCCCTACATAGTCCTCAGGTTTCTTTTACTAATTCTGACAATCCCATATATTTGTACTATATTTACATCACTCTGCCTAATTCCTTCTCCAAGTCCTTCCATATTCCCCATTCTCTATTAACCATTTTGTCTTTTATTTTTCAATTATCATTGTTATATATATCCACATGTATGTATGTAGAAAGATCTAGATCTATCTATCTATCTATCTATCTATCTATTATCTATCATTTATCTCTATCATGTATATCATCTCTCATCTCTCAATCATCCAATATGTAAATATCTATATCCTGTCACTCCATTTATTGCTGTTCATATGCACATGTTTGTGGCTGAGCAGTTAAGATAAATAACCTATCTCAGGCTCCTCCCTAAAGGTCCGATGTTTTCTTTTCACCAACCGTCAACCATCTGTCATTCTTCATCTAGAGGCAGGGATTTCTGAGATTTCACCCATCCATGTTGAGATGTCAGTTACTTTCATTCTTCAGGTTTTCTCTAGGTGGCCACATTTTTGAGATTTTATGAGTGGAGCTTCTTTGTCACGATATAAGACACTGTATGGTTTTTTCGAGACAGGGTTTCTCTGTGTAGTCCTGGCTGTCCTGGAACTCACTCTGTAGACCAGGCTGGCCTCGAACTCAGAAATCTGCCTGCTTCTGCCTCCCAAGTGCTGGGATTAAACACATGTACCACCACCGCCCGGCTCTAAGACACTTTCTTGCTGCAGACATCCTGATCATCAAGCACTTATAATCTTTCTATCTCCTTTTCATCCATGCTCCCTGTTTTTTTTTTGGTGTAGGGGTTGCATTGTAAATTTATCAGTTGTGGTTGGGCACATCACAAGGACTCCTCCCTCTTCCTGGTTATATCCATCAATATATTTCACAGACATGGGAAGATGAGCTTATTGAAAACCAAATTTTGTTCTCTCTAAGCCAGCATGTTTTAAATCAACACACAACCATCCCATTCACTGAGATAGGAGACAAGGGACTCAGTGACACTTTTCTCTTTCCCTAAAGGTCCACTCTTTCTTCAACTCATATTGACTCTTCAAAGAGTTCTGACACTATCACTTTATTTCTCCCACCACTACCCATCTGAACTCCTGTATGAGTTTGCTGATTTTTCTCTCCATTTTCACATATATTTCCTCACAATTAATTCCCCAAACAGGACCTTTTCAAAAATAGATTATTTCCTGTGACCCTCTAGCTCCACATGCTCCATCGATGTTCCCTTTTTTAAAAAATAAATTAAGGGCTGGAGAGATGGTTCAGAGGTTAAGAGCACTCACTTTTCTTCCAGAGGTCCTAAGTTTAGTTCCTAGCAACCATGTGGTGGCTTACAACCATCTGTAATGGGATATGATGTCCTTTTCTGGTTTGTCTAAAGACAACTACAGTGTACTCATACATAAAAGAAATGAATAGATTTTTGTAAAAGTCTAACTCCTCTGTTGATTTTATAGAGAAATAATGCCCATCTAATGACACTCAAATCATATTACCTAAAACCCGTGGCAAGAAGGTATTAAGTTCACAGATGTAAACCAATGGCCATTTGGCTGGCTTTAAAATATGTCGAGGAATTCTTGGTAAGCTACATGGACCCCAGACAGTCACAGGAACCTTCTACATTTTCTTCATTTTTACTATATATATATATATATATATATATATATATATATATGTATGTATGTATTTTACTTATCTTGTTTGATTGCTGTAACTGTTATCTTCTAGTGAAGAGACTGAGGCCAAGAGAGGTTAAAGGGGCCTGACAGATGCATATTTAGGAATGTCAGGATTGCTAAACACCGTGTTATGTCTGTAAGTACCATTTTTTTTTTGCAGTAGAAACTTAACTCTTTGCTTTTAAGCACATCTCAGTGGACACCCTATTGTGTTCAAAAGTGATTTAAAAGAAAAAAAAGGTTGCTGTGAGGAAAGTAAACCTGATGGCTAGGAGTCTCTTACAATGTAAAATAAATAAATGAATGAAATTGAATAATATTGTAACTGGCCTGGGGGTTGGAGCATGCAGCTTCACAGGTGAATTCTTGCCTTTTGTATATGAAGTTTGACAACAGGTTCCTCTACCCATTGAGCCCTCTGGTCCATGGCTTCTTATTTTTCTTGGTGTATGGAAACCATGCCATAATTTCCAGTAGGCACACCCAGTGAATTCATGTTTAGTTCTCTTTGAATTTGAGTCTGTCATTTCTAGGTGTTACCATGAAGTGAGAAAAACGGGTAAGTGGATGACACTGAGTCCATTAAAAAGTGACAAGAGGAATCACAAGGATCCTTTTCAGTGAAAATACCAGACGGCAGAGCAGGGGTCAGAGCGGAGTGGTGTGGCCTTCGACCCATGCTCCTTAGAGCAGGCAACTGGGAGCCAAGGATGGGGGCTGAAAGGGGGTACTATTAAAGTCCTTGTTAAGACAGTACTAACAATTCTCTGATGGTTTTCCCAGGGAGGCTCATTTGAGATTTGCCAGCTGGAGAACCCTAGGATAAAGCCATATAATTTTAAGCTATGGTTTAAGCTAAATTATCACAATAATAGGAAACTATACAGTTTCAGGCATCTACATCCTTTGGCTAGGTCACCCTCTTCTATAATCTTGGATACTTCCTTTGCCATCTGGCCCCCCTCTAGCTCTCTCTGCTATTCTCACTCCCCTTCTAATCTTTTTCGAGTGTACTTTGTCTGGGTCTTAGTTCAGACTTTCTCAGAAGCAGACTGTTAGAGAAGTACTTGAATTAAAGCTATTAGTTTGGATAGTTGTTCCAGGAAACAGGGGCAGGAGATGGGAAACTGAGTCAAGAATCACTAAAACGTCAATGACAGCAGGATGGTGAACAAGTCATTGATGGGACAGTGGAATCTAATTGCTACTGGAGAACTCTGGGAAACAGGTAATAAACTTGCTTGAAATATTCCCATTATTGTGTGAGGTGCAATGTGTGCTTCAAGCTTTATTAAATTTTCTTTTATGAATGTGAGTAGCCTTGCATTTAGAGCATAGATGTTTAGAATTGAGAGTTTTTTGGTAGATTTTTCCTTTGATGAGTATGAAGTGTCCTTCCTTATCTTTTTAGATAACTTTAGGTTGAAAGTCGATTTTATCTGGTATTACAATGGCCACTTTAGCTTGTTTCTTGGGACCATTTGCTTGGAAATTTTTTTCCAGTCTTTGACTCTGAGATAGTGACTGTCTTTGTCACAGAGGTGGGTTTCTTGTATGCAGCAAACTGTTAGGTCCTGTTTATGTATCCAGTCTGTTAGTCTATGCCTTTTTATTGGGGAACTGAGTCCATTGATATTAAGAGATAGTAAGGAATAGTGATTGTTGCCTCCTGTTATTTTTTTGTTAGAGGTGGAATTATGTTTGTGTGGCTATCTTTATTTGTGTTTGTTGAAAAAATTAAATTCTTGCTTTTTCTAGGATTTAGTTTCCTGCCTTCTGTTGGAGTTTTCCATCTATTATCCTTTGTAGGGCTGGATTTGTGAAAAGTTTTTCTGTATATTTGGTTTGGTCGTGGAATATCTTAGCTTATTCATCTAGGTTAAATATAAGCATTACTGGGTATAGTAGCCTGGGCTGGCATTTGTATTCACTTATGGTCTGTATGAGGTCTGCCCAGGATTTTCTGGCTTTTAGAAGTCTGGTGTGATTCTAATAGGTCTGCCTTTATAAGTTACTTGACCTTTTCCCCTTACTGATTTTAATATTCTTTCTTTCTTTGGTGCATTTGGTGTTTTCATTATTATGTGACAGGATAATAATGAAAACTGGTCCAATCTATTTGGAGTTCTGTAGGCTTCCTGTATATTTATGGGCATCTCTTTTTTTTGGGTTAGGGAAGTTTTATTCTATAATTTTGTTGAAGATATTTACCGGCCCTTTAAGTTGGAAATCTTCACTCTCTTCTATACCTCACCTCACACAATAATAGTGGGAGACTTCAACACTCTACTCTCACCAATGGCAGATCATGTAAACACAAACTAAACAGAAACCCATTGAAAACCTCAGAAGTTATGGACCAAATAGATTTAACAGATGCCTATAGAACATTTCATCCTAAAACAAAAGAATATAACTTCTTCTTAGCACCACATTGTACCTTCTCCAAAATTGACCATATAATTAATTAGTCACAAAACAGGCCTCAACAGATAACAAGAAGATTGAAATTATCCCATGCATCCGATCAGATCACTATGCACTAAGGCTGGTCTTCTTCTTCTTCTTCTTCTTCTTCTTCTTCTTCTTCTTCTTCTTCTTCTTCTTCTTCTTCTTCTTCTTTTCTTCTTCTTCTTTTTAGTTTTCTATTTATTATTTATTTACATTTTTTTTATTTTCTATATTCTTTGTTTACATTCCGAAGGCTTTCCCCTTTCCCATTTTCCCTTTCGCCCTGTGTCCTATAAGTCCTCCCCTCCCCTGCCCCTCTTGTCTATTCCACTATCACCATCCACCCCCCAGCCGTTTTTCTGTTGTGGTACTCTCCTAAAAAACTGGATCCAGTCTTTTCAGGACCAGGGTACTCTCCTTCCTTCTTCTTTCTTTCTTTCTTTCTTTCTTTCTTTCTTTCTTTCTTTCTTCCTTCCTTCCTTTCTTCCTTCCTTCATATATATATATATATATATATATATATATATATATATTTGTTTTCTATATTTTTTGTTTACATTCCAAAGGCTTTCCCCTTTCCCAGTTCCTCCCTTACCATATGTCCCATAAGTCCTCTTCCCTCCACCAGTTCCCCAATCACCCCCCACCCCATTTCTCTGTTCTGATACTCTCCTACAAAACTGGATCCAGTCTTTTCAGGACCAGGGTCACTTCCTTCCTACTTCTTGGGAATCTTTTGATTTGCTAATTGTGCCTTGAGTATTCAGAGCTTTGGGGCTCATTAATATCCACTTATCAGTGATTGTATTTCATATGTATTCTTTTGTGATTGGGTTACTCACTTAGGATGATATTTTTTAGATCTAACCATTTGCCTACAAATTGCATGAATTCATTATTTTTAATTGTTGAGTAGTATTCCATTGTATAAATATACCACATTTTCTGTAACCATTCCTCCTGTGAGGGACATCTGGGCTACTTCCAACTTCTGGCTATTATAAATGAGGCTGCTATGAACATAGTGGAGCATGTGTCTTTATTGTATGCAGGGGAATCCTCTGGGTATATGCCCAGGAGTGGTATGACAGGGTCCTCTGGAAGTGTCATGCCCAATTTTCTGAGGAACCACCAGACTGATTACCAGAGTGGTTGTAGCATCTTGCAATCCCACCAACAATGTAGGAGTGTTCCTCTTTCTCTACATCCTTGCCAGCACCTGTTGTCTCTTGAGTTTTTAATCTTAGCCATTCTGACTGGTGTGAGGTAGAATCTCAGGGTTGTTTTGATTTGCATTTCCCTGATGACTAATGATGTTGAACATCTCTCTCTCTCTCTCTCTTTTTTTTTTTTTTTTACAATTTATTTTTTATTTTCTATATTCTTTGTTTACATTCTGAAGGCTTTCCCCTTTTCCCCGTTCCCCCCTCACCATATGTCCCATATGTCTTCTTCCCTCTCCCCCTCCCCCTCTCCCCGCCTATTCCCCAATCACCACCCCACCATTTCTCTTAAGGTGCTTCTCAGCCATCCGAAATTCTTCTGGTGAAAATTCTTTGTTTAGCTCTGTACCCCATTTTTTGATAGGGTTATTTGGTTCTTGGGGTCTAACTTCTTGAGTTCTTTGTATATAACGAATATTAGCCCTCTGTCGGATGTGGGGCTGGTGAAGATGTTTTCCCAATTTGTTGATGGCTGTTTTGTTCTTCTGACTGTATCCTTTGCCTTACAAAAACGTTGTAATTTTATGAGGTTCTATTTGTCAATTCTTGATCTTAGAGCATAAACTATTGGTGTTCTGTTCAGGAAATTTCCCCCTGTGCCCATGTCCTCCAGGGTCTTCCCCAGTTGCTTTTCTATTAGTTTCAGTGTGTCTGGTTTTATGTGGAGGTCGTTGATCTACTTGGAGTTGATCTTAGTGCAAGGAGATAAGAGTGGGTCAATTCGCATTCTTCTGCATGTTGACCTCCAGTTGAACCAGCACCATTTGTTGAAAAGGCTATCTTTTTTCCACTGGATGGTTGTGGCTCCTTTATCAAAGATCAAGTGACCATAAGTCTGTGGGTTCATTTCTGGGATTTCAATTCTATTCCATTGATCTACTTGCCTGTCGCTGTACCAATACCATGCAGTTTTTAACACAATTGCTCTGTAGTACTGCTTGAGGTCAGGGATATTGATTCTCCCAGAAGTCCTTTTATTGTTGAGAATAGTTTTAGCTATCCTGGGTTTTTTTGTTATTACAGATGAATTTGAGAATTGCTCTTTCTAGATCTATGAAGAATTGGTTTGGGATTTTGATGGGGATTGCATTGAATCTGTAGATTGCTTTTGGCAAGATGGCCATTTTTACTATATTGATCCTGCCAATCCAAGAGCATGAAATATTTTTCCATCTTCTGAGGTCTTCTTCCATTTCTTTCTTCAAGGACTTGAAGTTCCTGTCATACAGATCTTTCACTTGTTTGGTTAGAGTTACGCCAAGGTACTTTATATTGTTTGTGGCTATTCTGAAGGGTGTTATTTCCCTAACTTCTTTCTTAGCCTGCTTGTCCTTTGAGTACAGGAAGGCTACTGATTTGCTTGAGTTTATTTTATAACCAGCAACTTTACTGAAGTTGTTTATCAGCTGTAGGAGTTCTCTGGTGGAGTTTTTTGGGTCGCTTAAGTATATTATCATATCATCTGTAAATAATGATAGTTTGACTTCTTCCTTTCCAATTTGTATCCCTTTGACTTCCTTATGTTGTCTAATTGCTCTTGCTAGAACTTCACATACTATATTGAAAAGATATGAAGAGAGAGGGCAGCCTTGTTTAGTCCCTGATTTTAGTGGGATTGCTTCAAGTTTCTCTCCATTTATTTTGATGTTGGCTACTGGTTTGCTGTATATTGCTTTTACTATATTTAGGTATGGGCCTTGAATTCCTGTTCTTTCCAGGACTTTTAACATGAAAGGATGCTGAATTTTGTCAAATGCTTTTTCAGCATCTCATGAGATGACCATGTGGTTTTTTTCCTTTTAATTTGTTTATGTAGTGGATTGCATTGATGGATTTCTGTATATTGAACCATCCCTGCATCCCTGGGATGAAGCCTACTTGATCATGGTGAATGATCGTTTTGATGTGCTCTTGGATTCGGTTGGCAAGAATTTTATTTAGTATTTTTGCATCAATATTCATAAGGGACATTGGCCTGTAGTTCTCTTTCTTTGTAGGATCTTTCCGTGCTTTTGGTATTAGCGTAATTGTGGCTTCGTAGAAAGAGTTTGGCAGTATTCCTTCTGTTTCTATTTTGTGGAATGGTTTGAAGAGTATTGATATTAGGTCTTCTTTGAAGGTCTGATAGAATTCTGCACTAAAACCATCAGGTCCCATACTATTTTTGGTTGGGAGACTTTCTATAACCCCTTTTATTTCTCTAGGGGTTATGGGACTGTTTAGCTGATCTAATTGATCCTGATTTTATTTTGGTATTTGTTATCTGTCTAGGAAATTGTCCATTTCCTCCAGATTCTCCAGTTGTGTTGAGTATAGGCTTTTGTAGTAGGATCTGCTGATTTTTTGAATTTCCTCAGTTTCTGTTGTTATATCTCCCTTTTTATTTCTAATTTTGTTAATTTGTATACTGTCTCTGTGCCCTTTGGTTAGTCTGGCTAAGGGTTTATCTATCTTGTTGATTTTCTCAAAGAACCAGCTCCTGGTTTTGTTGATTCTTTGTTTGGTTTGCTTTGTTTCTACTTGATTGATTTCAGGCCTTAGTTTATTGATGTCCTGTCTTCTACTCCTCCTGGGTGAATTAGCTTCTTTTTGTTCCAGGGCTTTCAGGTGTGCTGTTAAGCTGCTAGTGTATGCTCTCTCCAGTTTCTATTTGGAGGCACTCAGGGCTATGAGTTTTCCTCTTAGCACTGCTTTCATTGTGTCCCATAGATTTGGATAGGTTGTACCTTCATTTTCATTAAATTCTAAAAAGTCTTTGATTTCTTTCTTTATTTCTTCCTTGACTAAGGTGTCGTTGAGTAGAGTATTGTTCAGTTTCCATGTGTATGTAGCCTTTCTGTCATTTTTGTTGCTATTGAAGACCACTCTTACTCCATAGTGATCTGATAGGAGGGAAATTACACCCAGGAAGAAGCAAGATAGAAACCTCCTCTCATCAAACCCAAAAGAAGATAACTTCTCAAATATAAAAAATAATTTCAAAAATGTCAGGAGGTAATAATTTCTATTCCTTAATATCTCTTAACATCAATGTACTTAGTTCCCCAGTAAAAAGACATAGACTAATAGACTGGATACCGAAACAGGACTCTACATTTTGCTGCATACAGGAAATACATCTCAATGTCAAAGACAAACATTACCTTAGAGTAAAAGGCTGGAAGACAATTTTACAAGCAAATGGACTCAGGAAACAAGCCTGAGTAGCCATTCTAATATCAGATAAAATTGACTTTCAACCTAAAGTCATCAAAAGAGACATGGAAGGTCACTTCTTGCTGGTCAAAAGGAAAATCCACTAAGAAGAACTTTCAATACTGAACTTCTATGCTTCAAATGCAAGTGCACCCTCATTCATAAAAGAAACTTTACTAAAGCTTAAAGCACACATTGTACCTAATACAATAATTGTGGGTGACTTCAACACCCCACTCTCCTCAAGGACTGATCAGGAAAGCAGAAACTAAACAGGGACACAGTAAAACTAATTGAAACTTTGGACCAATTGGACTTAACAGATATATAGAACATTTCTATAAAGCAAAAGAATATACATTTTTCTCAGCATCGAATGGTACCTTCTCCAATATCGATCATATAATTGGTCACAAGACAGATGTCAACAAATACAAGATCGAACTACTCCCATGCCTCCTATCAGTTCACTAAGACTGGTCTTCAATAGCAACAAAAACAACAGAAATCCCACATACACATGGAAGTTGCACAGTGCTCTACTCAATGATATCTTGGTCAAGGAAGAAATAAGGAAAATTAAAGACTTTTTAGAATTTAATGAAAATGAAGGCGCAACACACTAAAACTTATGGGACACCATGAAAACAGTGCTAAAAGCTAAACTCATAGCTCTGAGTGTCTCCAAAAAGAAACTGAAGAGAACATCCACTAGCAGCTTCACAGCACACCTGAAAGCTCTGGAACAAAATGAAGCAAATACACCCAGGAGGAGTAGATGGCAAGAAATAATCAAACTCAAGACTGAAATCAACCAAGTAGAAACAAAAAGATCTGTACAAAGAATCAACAAAACCAGGATCTGGTTGTTTGAGAAAATCAACAAGATAGATAAATCCTTAGGCAGACTAACCAGAGGGCACAGAGGCAGTATCCAAATTAATAAAAATCATAAAAGCCTATACTCAAAAAAAAAAACCTAGAAAATCTGGATGAAATGGACAATTTTCTGGACAGATACCAGGTACCAAAGTTAAATCAGGATCAGATAAATGATCTAAGCAGTCCCATAACCCCTAATGAAATATCAGCAGTCATTAAAAGTTTCCCAAACAACAACAACAAAAAAAAGCACAGGATCAGATGGATATAGTGCAGAATTCTATCAGGCCTTCAAAGCAGACCTAATACCAATACTCTTCAAACTATTCCACAAAATAGACACAGAAGGAACACTACCCAACTCATTTTATGAAGCCACAATTATGCTTATACCTAAACCACACAATGACCCAACAAAGAAAGGGACATCACCATTATAATTTTAGATATTTATTCAGTTTATTAAGAGTAGAAACTTAGCAGATGTTAGTGAGTGATAAGTCATATGGAATGTGATCATTGTGCTATCTGACACATTAGTAAATTTGTTTTACTATGTTTTCAACCTATTAGAGCTAGGTCATATTTTTTTCTATATTTTATATCGTTTCAAAGTAGCCACTGAAACTCTCTTCTTAATCATCTAAAGCTGTGATGCCAACTAAATTCCTAACATTCAGGCCCGAGAAAGGAGTGAGAGGTACAGAAGAGGCTTTGCATAGTCTCTTGGATTACACAGACAGAAGGAAAAATGGGTAGACACTAAGATAAAAGGATAGTGAATGTTTGATGGAAGAATTCCTGAATGATTTTTAACATGTTCCTTTTCCTAACAGGATTATACAAAATGAGCTAAAGCAGCATTACAGTTGCATCATTCATTTTAAACAATTATTGCTTTTATTTTAAAAATAATGACTTCTGGATGTGAAGCACTTGCCATTATGTTAAATATAAATTAATATTATTTTTGCATCTTAATGCTCTTATAAAACATTGACCTTTCTTGTCCTTTTAAAGTAATTTTTGATGAGTGTGAAGCATTAAGTCATCATTTTGCTAAAAGCCTGAGAAATACTTTATGTAGCATGTGGCTTTCACTAACAGAACTATTCAAGTAATGCCTCTAAAGACTTTTCTTAATGCACACTAGGAATAAAAGAATTATAAATAGCAACAATATCAAACAACATTAGTAATTTCATATGATCATTTATATGTGAATATGTGTGTATGTGTGTGTATGTGTGTGTGTGTGTGTGTGTGTGTGTGTGTTGTATGTAGGGCTGAAGAATGAAAATAAAAAGAATGGCTTTTTCAAACTACCCCTATAATAGCAAGCTTTCACAGTAGGTTACTACTATGAAATTATATTGTACTGTTACCATAAAAAGTTGACTACTGTAATATAGAGATTCATAGCCCAGTAGTACATCATATAACTGGTAGCCCTTTTTTGTGATATACTTGATACAGTAGACAGATAAATATTATCTTCAAATATGCAGTTTCTCTGAAGAAAGGACAAAAATCACAAATAACACAACCCATTTAGACAGACAACCTTGAGATGCTTAAGAGTTAAGGCTAACATG
Source organism: Apodemus agrarius (assembly GCA_964023405.1). Taxonomy (NCBI): domain Eukaryota; kingdom Metazoa; phylum Chordata; class Mammalia; order Rodentia; family Muridae; genus Apodemus; species Apodemus agrarius. Next base: position 29,853,186 of record OZ030020.1, read on the forward strand.
CCTGCCAGTTTGTCATTTGTCTACTACATTCCTGATGATACTCTAAAGACATCTTCAGTGGCTCAAAGTAAAGGAAAAAGAAATGGTAAGTTCTTCTCTTCACAGTTGAGGAGTGGAAGGTTCTGTACATTATCCTTCCACCTACTATTAAATAGAATAATAGCTTCTTCTTGGTACCTCTGAATGAGAAAGTATTTGAGGAGCTCCAGCAAGAACCTGGTTATTGAATCACCAATATAATTAATTATTGCCAAATTCTTGACTTTACACAGGAAACAAAATATAGACCTCCATCTTTGATAATCAGGATTATTTAAAGTAAAGCAAAGGCATTAGGAACATGAAAAAAACATTGAGTAAAACATTGTTTTACTCTGGGATATTGGAGTAAATTTGCAATAAATCCCAAGGTAACATGCTATAAATGTCAGGAGGACTTGATGCCAGTAAAAGAAGAGGAGAAATAATTGATTCCTACTTCTCCCAAGACTGGTGTTAAAACAGATCTGTGAAATTCTCTGATGGTGACATTAAAATATATGGTATGCTTCCTACCTATCAAGATGATTCTTACATTGGGCCTCTTTTTTTTTTAAAGATTTCTTTATTTATAATATGTAAGTATACTGTAGCTGTCTTCAGACACACCAGAAGAGTGAATCAGATCTCATTAGGAATGGTTGTACTCTACCATATGGTTGCTGGAATTTGAACTCAGGACCCTTGGAAGAGCAGTCAGTGCTCTTAACTAGTAAGCTATCTCCCCAGCCCCTACATTGGGCCTCTTGAGCTTTAAAGGTATGAGGAAAAACAAGACATATATGATAGGATAAAAGCTATTGGGGCTGTGTGAATTGTTTTAACAGTGCTGTGAGCAATATACTTTACATAAATAGCTTATTGAAATATTGATTTAAACATCTGGCTTCAGAAGTCTTAATCCATTCTAGTGGAGAAGAGCAGTTCATGCCAGGGTGGGCAAGGAACCAACGAAAGTGAAGTCAGTGCTCTCCTAACTTCTTAGCCTTCTCACTTTAATTTATTTTGGGGTGTTACTCACTTCATGGTGAATCCTCTATGTTCAGTTAACCTACTCCAAAAACATCATTTCAGACATACTCAAAGGAGCCTCTTCAGTCTCCTAGGTGATTCTATGTCCAGACAAATTGATAATCATGATGAATCCTCACATGGGCTCTCAGAGGAAAGGATGAGGCAGCAGAGTTACATATCAAGAGCTACAGTCACACTTGAGTTACATGAAAAGAATGAGGGATTATGAGATACAAAGCACATAGGAAACCCACCATTGTCCCAAGCTTCTGTTTCTTTGGTGTTCACCTGAAGGAATAACTTTAGAAATCCATTCTAAAGGATTATTTTACATATCATTGCTCCATCTTTGGCTCATTTATTTTACAGCCCACTCTTCCTTGGTGTTTCCTGAGTTTCAGAAGGGGTCTTATAGCTGTGCATTGGAGCAACACAGATATTACACCCACAGACACACTGGAGCCATGGCTATCTGCATAATAGTTGCGTAATATTGAGCCCACTAGCTTTTCATTGTGAGTGAGGGAAGGACCCAGGAGGCTCTACAAACTTTTTTTTTAATTTTTATTTTCTATATTCTATATCTACAAACATTTTTAATGGATAGGCTATCACTTTCTTCAGTGGTTTAAGGCACAAATGATTTTCCTTTGCTCAAATGAGTACCCCTCAAAACACACACACTCAGGCAAGTGACTTCAACTGCACTTAGTGAGTCACACACAGAAAGAAGACATCAAGTAAGAGAGAAGTTGGGTGAGAAGGGGTGTAAGTGTGGGAAAGGAGAAGATGAAGGAGGGAGGGGGAGAAAGTGACAAAGTTCACTATAAATATACAAAAGCATAAATTCGAAATAGTGGGAAAAGAGAAAAAAACTCAACTATGTTTTAGCTTTTTATCTAAATTTAAGGCAGTACATTTCTATAGATTACAAAGATTAAAAAAAAATTACTAGCCAGAAGTGATGGTGTTCACCTGCTATTTCAGCACTTCAGAGGTTAAGTATTTCTAGTCTAGGAGAACAGCCTTGCCTACACAGTAGGTTTAATAGCAGGATGGCATACATACCTGTTCTGTCACCATAGAAAACAAAATAATTTGTCTAACTACTGGATGTCTACCACATGCAGGCACAACTCCAGGAATGTAACCTCCTCCAGAGAACAAGGAGAATTCTTAGCCACATTAAGTTTATACTTTAGGGAATACCACTATCAATATACACAAGTAGAATAATAATTATGAACATGAAAAATTGGATGAAAACTGAGATTGGGGCTGGGGAGATATCTGGCTTCTTGGCTACAAGAATAATTCTTATACAAGCATAATTGGGTTTGAACCTCCAGCACTCACCTAAAAGGCTTAGTGTGATTGAGCCTATCTGTAATCATAAAGCTCTATATACTGGTGACAGAATGACCCCTAAGGATTGCTGATCACTAGTCTAGTTCCATATTCAGTGATGAAACCTGTCTCACAGGATTAAGAAAGTGTACAAGACACCCAAAATCATTTTCTGGGCTGCCTCTCTGAGTGAAATGGCATATGAACTGTGCTTCCCACAGTTCTACACACCATATAGCACACACATATAGCACATGCACACACATATAGCACACACACACACACACACACACACACACACACAGAGAGAGAGAGAGAGAGAGAGAGAGAGAGAGAGAGAGAGAGAGAGAGAGCCTTATGCCATCTGGCAGGAACTTGACATCAACCAATGTGAAGTTCCTCTCTCAGCCTTTGAGCAGGAGCTCCTGTGTCAGTCATAATCCTCTCCACCTAGGTTGGAGTGCTCAGACCAAGGTGAAGCCCATTGTTCTTCAAGGACCTGCAGTTTCCTGAGAACACTAGCCACCTGAGGAGCAACTGAACTGGTTCTGCAGAGGTTTCCAGCCTTTGGGGGAAGGGTTTTCCTCTGCCTATATATTTGGAGTCCTCCATTAAACTTTGAATAGCAGGTGTTGTCTTGGTCTCCATCTCTTTTTGCCACCTTCCCATACATCTCTTTTTGCCGCCTTCCCATACATCCCCAACTTCCCTTCCAGGTAACCCATTTGATGTAACACTGTGGGCAGTTATGAGAGAGAGAGAGAGAGAGAGAGAGAGAGAGAGAGAGAGAGAGAGAATAGAAATTCACCAGATAACTGAAATTCTATTAAAAGAACATTCCATGAAAGAAAAATTAGGAACTATAAAGGGACCATAGAAGAGTGCAGTGATTCCTTAGGAGGGGAACAGCTTGATAGATACAGGTGATGTAAAGGGCCAAATAGAGGGGGTCCAAACCTCCAACTGTGGAGGAGAGAGGCAGGTCAATATAGAAGGAGAAGGATGGATAAATAACACAAATAACACCAAGGTTGTTTTATAAAGCCTCCAGGAATAATGTTATTTTGTATTTACCTAAAGGCATACACAGTATATCATAAGCTACTTGGGCTGACAATATCCTCTCCAAGAATTATATGTTAACATAAACCTCACTACAAGTCATGAGAAAACTCCATTTGAAGATTAGTCCCAAAACAATATAGATCATTGATATAGTCCTCACTTGTCTCTCAGGGGTTTATTGTGGGCCCCTATTGCTAAAGACAGCAGACAATTAGGACATAGGACTCAAATATTTAAGTTGAGTCTGGACTGAAAGCTCTTTTCCTGAGATCTAGCTTCCGTAGTTCTAGAAAACACTGTGCAGGCTTCCAATGGAGAGAAGCAAATAACCAGCTAGCTGCATCATCTACAACCCAATTACCAGTATAGCAAAATGCGCATAAAGGTGCAAGATGTTGCATTCACATGTCAATGGTAGCCAATGGTTGTCAAATTGGATTTTAAGTCCTCTTCACAAAAGGGAAATCATGCCTGTTACTGAAAACCTAGCCACCTTCTGGGGTCTAGGGAGATCATGAACCTTAAAAACAAAATTTAGTTCTGCCACTTTGTAGACTCGTAGAATCTCTTATTACATTCTAACTTTTGTCCTTATGCTAACAGAGGAGTGCAGTTACCCCTCATCAAAGACCCTTCTCTTTATATCAAATGGAGACCAGCACAGCAAAACACAACTAGACACAATGGAGGAATCAAAGGAAAGCCGGGACCCACAGATTGCGCATCTATTGCTCAGAGAACATCATAGAAGACAGGAAAGAAAGGCTGTAGGAGCCAGAAGAGCGGGACGTCTGCTGTGAAAGTCTCTCCTAAAACTGACTGTATAAACAAACCCGGGGCAACAATATCAATGTGCATGCTAATGGGGAAGGAGGACAATTTCACAGAGTCCCATCTCTAGACAAAGAATTACAACAGCGACTGCCTTCTGGGAGAGGCAGAATTAGTCTCTCCCAGGAATGAGCCCTTTTATAGGCTGTCTGATATGGAGTGGACAGTATTGAACCCATACACACTCCCAAAATGAAACCCAACAACAACAGTGTCAACAAATATATACATATACACATACACACATATACACATACACATATACATGCACATACACATATACATATATATGTTTTTGAATATATATTCAAAGAAAAAAATGCTACCAACTTTCAATTTGAAAATGGGAAGGCATGGGGGGGAATTGAGAGAGGGTAATTGGGAGGAACTGGAGAAAGGAAAGGAAAATTATATAATACTACTTCAATTAATGTTAATATACATCTATAATAGTATTAAATATTTTTAGCGAAAGCCTCAGAAAGACCCAGAAATGCATTCTGCTTGAAATACTAGAAAATACTCTAAAAATTATCTCATTCATTAAGCTTCTAAATAACTCAATTATAAAACAAGTACCCATTTAATGCCTACTATGTGCTAAATACTCATCACACATAAATAGATAGATAGATAGATAGATAGATAGATAGATATAAAAAGAATGGAATAAACGGTTGACTTTTAAGAGCTTAATTATGTCTCTTATCCTCAGGACAAGAGATCTCAAGAAAGAACAGATTATTTTTTTACTACAAGTCTTTCTCTACCACTACTTCCCTAATTGTTAGCAATTATCAAACAAAAACATTCTGTATACTTAGTTTTTTTTCAATCCATTTGTATGTGTAGGCCATTTTGAATGGTAGCATTTCCAGTTCCTGGAAACACCAATGGCATGCAAAACTGTGTTGAACCAGTCAGTAGCATCTCTAGTGTCTGGTTCCCATCATTTGCTCAAATGACTTTCCTGGATGCCCTCCAGAGTTTAAACATGGTTGCTACCTATAGTATTACAGTAAGACTAAGACAGGTAGCACACAGGGAGGACTCAGGCTGACTACCTAAAGTCACCAAAAGTTGAGAGCCATCTCTTCTGGCAAGCACAACCTTTCTGATATACTCATCAAGCAAATCAACCTACTGTCAATTCTGTTGCTGTGTTAAAATACCATAGTCAAAGGCAACTTATGGGGAAAAGCAACTTGTTTTAGTTCACAATCCCATGTTAGAGTCCATCATAATGGGGCACTCAAGCAGGTAGGAACATGGTCTGCCTTGGCTGGTCACATCCACAGCCAAGAACAAGGAGAGAGAAATTAAATCACACATACCAGCTGCTCAGTTCACTTTCTGTACTCAGGATGCAAACTCAAGGAATGGTGCCACCCACTTGTGGGTTGGACTTCTCAAATCAATTAACGTAATAAAGATAGTCTTCCATAGATGTGCACTTAGGTCCATCTGCTCTTAAAGATTCCTCCTGGAGAATCTCTTTCCCGATGTTTCTATGAAGGTTGTGTCAATTTGACAACTGATCCTAACCATTCCTCTGTTGTGTTACTACTTAATTGATATGTCATCAGTATACCAACATAGTTTTCATTGTCTGATATTAGTATAACTTAAATTACCAGTGATAAATTTCCTCTAGTTTAAGGCACAGAGGATTAACACAGTTACTTCTAGCTTCAGGAAGTCTATAAGGAGCAAAGCAAACTCCTATAGTTCATTGTGATAGATAAAATGCTCAGATTAGTGGGTATGGTCACAAAAAAGACAATAACTGCATTTGGAGGACTCTTGAGAAAGGCAGAGGTCACTGGGATGATAGCTTTTCAAAACAAGCCAATGTTTGACTCATGCTTCTGAATACCTTTTTGGCACAGACTGGAACTTCTTGGGTAGCATGGAAGGGAAACAGCCAAGGGCTGGACACAGTGTCCTGGGATTGGATAACATGGAAAATCTTCTCTCATAGCCTCACAGCCTCTCCCTTCTTGAAAGACTTGCAACATGCTACCTTTATTTATCTGGAGCTCTTGGGTTCCTATTCAGGACAGGAAACTTTGTGTGTGTGTGTGTGTGTGTGTGTGTGTGTGTGTGTGTGTGGTGTTACATTTGAGTGTATTTTCATGTGTGTGTGGTGTGTATGTGGGTATGTGAGTGCATGTGTGTGTATGTATGTGATAAATCTATATGCATGTGCATGTGTATGTGTATATGTATGGTACATTTGAGTGTGTTTGCATGTGTGCATATTTGTGCGTGGTATGTATGCATATGCATATGTGTATATAGGTGTGATACATGTGTCTGCATGTGCATGTATATGTATGTGTGTGGCACATGCATGAAGGTGGTGTGTGTGTGTGTGTGTGTGTGTGCATGTGCATGTGTGAGTTAAGTAGTTGCTCTCACACACACACATACACACACACATACTTCTGCTTGCTGCAACTGTCTAACCATGATTCCTATATATTTTCTGAGATAAATATAAGCCATTTAGGAACTGAAGTTCTTCCTTGGACATCCCTCTCTCCATTTGACATTTTCTCTGTGTGAGCAGTTGTATCAGAGGCTGATAGATTGTGTGTGTGTGTGTGTGTGTGTGTGTGTGTGTGTGTGTGTTTAAACTCAGGAGAAATGATGACAGAGTAGAAATGGACTTGACTACACAGCTATGTCATGTGGCATAGTAGAATGGTTGGTACGATGTGTTGAATAGTTTGGCAAGCATTCATGGACAAAGCATTAGGTGCCATGCTTCCATGTCTTTGCTTGGCTCATCAAAGTGAATTCCTAGGTTCATATTTATGATCTCAACCATATGTTTATGAAAATAAAAGAACTATAAAATAAACTAGGAGAAATAAACACTGAAACTTAGCATATATTTGTCTAGGGAACCATTGAAATCCTAGAAAAGTGGCAAATCAACTGTGTTTTGTGGAGCAGCAAGAGAATGTGTACCTAGAGGACAGCACATATATCATGGCAATAGGACAATGTCTCATTCCTCAGTGATAGTGGGTGTGTGCCAATGAGCACTGGCTTGCCACACCCTTTTTAAAATAGGGAACCTCCTGTGCCTGATAAAATTTACTTACAGTGCTATCTTGTTTTCCTCACACTGGGCAACAATTTAACTGAGTTTAAATATGGACAAAATTCTGTATAACTAGAATGCAGACCTACTGTATGCCACAAAACTGGAGCATCTACTAAGTACTTCATTCTCAGGTCGATAGCTACCAGAGTGCAGTCTCTGCTGTAACAAGGGTAGCTGTTGCCTAATAATTTTTGCTATTAAAGGGTGAAATATGAGAATTAGAAGCTGTACATGTTTCACCTTTCTTCTGTAATTGCAAGAGAAAACAAAGAAAAGGAAAGGAGGGAGAAGTAATTGCTCCAGTGAGTCATAGAAAAAAGAATATTTTTATTTTGTTGATATAGAGAAAGATGTTATTTAAGGTCAGTATCCTGTGTGCATAATCAGAAATCTTAAGGAAGAGCTGTTCATTTTAAGCTGCTTTCTTGTTGGAAGAAAGAAACAGTAACAATGCTTGTGGGTAAATACATTTGCATACATTTTTGCTTTGTTTGGTTTGCATGTTTGTTTTGAGACAGGGTTTATGCAGCCCCAGCTGTCTTGGAACTCACTAAGCAAGCCTAATTAACCTTGAGCTCAGAAATATCTACCTGCCTCTCCTCAAGTATTGAATTTCTTCATACTTGACTTTGACACCTGTCAAATGTCACTGGGTGAATTATCTTTGGACCTTAAGAAAGTTTTAAGTTAGTGATTTTGAGTGTACTCCTATTTCAATTTTAGCTTTGAGAGCCTGAAAATTTAAAACAGGGATTCTGAAATAGTGATAAAATTCCATTATTGAAGATGTTGTAAGAAGTACTCAAGACCTAGAAAGTCATCAATGGAATGGTCTCTCTGAGTTGGGCTTACTTCTCCCTCAAGGTCTAGAGTATTATCGCCCCACAGTTCCTATTACAGTTTTAGTGTTGTAAGCATCCACTGGATATTTGATAAGAATCCCAGTGACTATCCACAGTGACAGTGTTTGTAGACTGTTGTCCAGTGGAGCAGAGAGGAGATTCTAGCCACTTTTAACTGAACTTTAAGATCACATTATTTTCAATTCCAATAGCATCTGTCTCTATAGCAGCTTATCCTGTAAGCTGGTGAATTTGCCTTTGAATGAAAACTGTATTCTGATATCATCTTCACAGTCACATAGCAAACACATACTCCATTACATTCTTCACTTTAGCTAAATTAATATACAGCATTTACTTGAGGCTGGTTTTCCCTGAAGGTTTGGAGTAATGGAAGTAAATGAAGGAAAATTATTTTCCGTAATAGCCCAGTGTGAGCTACGTTTTAAAAATGAAATATTAGACAGCAGAACTCCAAATGACATAACTTTTCTTTGCCTCATAAATATATCTTAGGTCTTGATCTATACTAGTGGTATCCTTTAGAAGGTTTTCTAGCTTTTATCTGCACAGTTCTTAGGTTTTCCTTGTGAACATGAATTCATTTCTTTGTCCAAATTAAACCAAGCTTGGATGATCTTGTTAACAAAGACCAACCAACTGCTTTGTGTCTCTTAATGAAAAACACAAGGAAACTTTGGAATCACAATTTTGTTGGGATGATTTGTTGTGTGATTTGGCATCAATTTTCAAGATGCTCACAGCTGGAGACTTGAACTTTCTACGCCTGAAAATATTTTTTAAAGGAAGATATATCAGGGTTTTAACCACTGTATATGTGGTCTTTCTGTTTAAGGGAGCCCTTTCACCCCCATATGCCTTTGATATTTAAGATAAAGAAACAGTATGTCACTTTTCTGAAGCAAAGAATAGAGGGTTTACAACTCCACTTACTGCTTCCCTCAATATAACTGCTGCATGTGCTTCAAATTGTCCTAGTGGTGTCTTGGCATGATCACAACATGGTTATTCTTAAACTATGAGTAGAAGGTCACTCTTTGAAAAATTTTGAAGAAAGACATTGAAGAAGACAAGAAAAAAATCAAAGGGCAGAATTACCATGCTCATGAACTGACAGAATTAATGCTATGAAAATAACTATACCAGCAAAAGTGATCTACAGACTTAACGCATGCCCCATCAAAATTCCAATGGCATTTTTTCACCAAAAGAGGAAATGCCATTCATTTCCTCTTAAATGAATTTCAGTGGGAGCACCAAATACCCCAAATAGTCAATGTAACCCAGAATAAAATGAATTATGCTATTGATGTCATAATTTCCTGATATCAAATTATACTGCAAAGCTATAGTAACAAAAATGGCATGGCACCAATACAGTCATACATACAGATCAGTGGGCTAGAGCAGAGGACCAAGAAACAAATACCTTTTTAATACAATGGCTAAGCTACCCATTTTTGACAAAATGTAAACATATGCACCATGTTACCCTTTAACAGATGTTGATGGGAAAATGAGGTATTTGCATGCAGAAAAATGAAACTCAATCCATATTGCTAATGTATTCAAAATGGCTCAAAGTCCTTAATGTGAGACCTAAAACTCTAAAATGGATGCAGCAAATCAGGATAAACATTTTAAGATGTAAATAGCCAAAAGCTTTCTGAAAAGTATTATAATAAATCAGAAAGTGTTTCTAAGAACTGACCAATGGGAATATTTGAAATTTAAATGCCTCTACTTTCCAAAGGAAACAGCACAGTAAAAAGACCCTTAGGAATGGAAGAAAAAAACATCAGCAATATGACATCAGATTGATATCTAAAATGTAAAAACCAAAAATATTAAACACTGACTTCCTCCCAAATAATCCAGGCAAGTGACATATAACATCACTTAGGAGATGCCTAACGAACACATGCAAAGACAAAACTCAACATCCTCTCTATCAGGGACACAAATCACCACATTAAGAGCCCATCTTACCCATGTGTAAATGGCTATGATTATAAAAACCAAAATAAATCCTGCCGAGGGCTCAAGTCAACAGGACTTTGTACACAGTGATAGGTGAGCAGCAAACAAGTACAGCCACTGTAGAGACCAGGGATGAGGTATGAAAAAAATAACCAAAAATATAAAAGTAGAACTACTTCATGATTCAGCTACTGCTCAGAAGACTCCAAAGATGGGAAGCCAGTGTGTCTTTATTATGTTAGTTGTATTTACCACAGCTAAAGAATGACCCAGCTGCTGCTGATAAACAGATGTTTGGATAAACTAAATATGATTTATATACACTGGGGGTTTTCTTGTATGTAAGGAGGAAGACAACTCATTTGAAGGAATGCGGATAGATTTGGAGATCATCATGTTTAGCAAAATAAGTTAGATTTTTTTTTTCTCCGTGTGGAACCTGGGATTGGGAAGATGAGAGTAGGAGAGTAAGGTGTAGACATATTTATGAGGACTGAGTGTAGCCAAAGTCAATGACACAATGTATTTGAAAAAAGGTTCCACATACAACTCATTGCTTAACTCACAAAATATAGTAATATTTTTTAATTCACAATTTCTCAAGAACTGAGAGTTTAATAAGACACAAATGAGCTACCAGAAAATGAAGAAATAAGGGTCACAAACTCAATCTGCAGGTTTCTTTCTCTCTTCCATTTATTCAGAATGGACTTTTTATACAATATACTCTGATTACAATTTCCCTCTCTCAAGTTCTCCAGGATTCCCCTCACCTCTCTTCGATATTCAAATGCACACCATTTCTCTCTCCTTAGAATACAAACAGGTGTCTAAAGAATAATAATAAAATAAAATAAATCATAATAAAATAACAGACCAAACAAATCAAATAAACCATAATAGGACAAAATAAGCAAACCAAAGAAAAAGAATCAAAGAAAAACATGAGAAGCACATATAGACAGAGAGGCACCCACAGCAATCTCATAAAAACACACTATGTGAAGCCATAAGGTATATATACAAGGTAACAAAAAAAAAAGTAAAAGTTTTTTTTTTTTTTAAAAATCTCTGACAAAACATGAGGCAAAGAGCCTCCAAAGATGCCATTGAGTTTGTCTTATGTTGGCCACCAGAAGCTTGGAACACCAAAGACATAAATCACATACCAAGTGATGTCTCACAAGAAGAAAGGAGTGGACACTGGTGCTAGAATGGACCAAAGCATCATTGTGGGAGAGTACAAGAACAGTGAGGTGGGAGGGGGTGGATGAGGGAGCAGGGGGAGGAAAAAGGGCATGTGGGACCTTTGGGGGTGGGGAACCAGAAAAAGGGAAATGAATTGTAAATATAGAATATATCCAATAAAAAAAAAAAGAATGGGTTGTATCATTGGCAAGACTCTGTCAGAGTTTTAAATGATATGCAGTGAATACAATTGTTTTTTTTAATTTTTTTATTTTCTATATTCTTTGTTTACATTCCAAAGGCTTTCCCCTTTCCCAGTTCTCCCCTTGCCATATGCCCCATAATTCCTCTCCCCCCCACCCATTCCCCAATCACCCCCCTCCCCCACCATTTCTCTGTTCTGGTACTCTCCTACAAAACTGGATCCAGTCTTTTCTGGACCAGGGTCCTCTCCTTCCTTTTTTCTTGGAAATCTTTTGATTTGCTAATTGTGCCTTGAGCATGAATACAATTGTTGCATGTGGATCTGCATGCTTTTTAACTTATGTATTTCTCTGGATGTACACAAAGTAACTAAAAGTTTATAGAACTAGGTGAGTTATAAGTTTATTTCCAGCTCTGAAATTGTAGGATCCTTGGGACCGAAGTCTTCCAGCTAGAACAGGCTCCAGCAGGTGTGTGGAAGATGCATGTCGATTCTGAAGGAACTTCCTTTAAGACACATTTTTTTTTTTTTCAGAATTAAAAGACCTCAGTAATCTTTCCACACGCTTGGTGTGGTAGGATTGCAGTGATGTGTGTAGTGGCTTCTGGAAATGAGCTGGAGGACATCATTTAATTATCACTGAAATGCTTTCTTTCTTAGAGTGTAGGGTTTTGTTTAATTTATTATTGGCTTTGTGGTTAAGACTTCATAATAATTTAGTATAACTGGATTTGTTTTTATGAAATTCTGTTATTTTTAAACGTTTTTGTTTTGTTTGTTTTTTTTCCAAAAAATTGAGTAATTTTGAAGGCAACAGAGAGTATGAGAAACAGACACATAACCACTGGAGCTACTTCTAGTGTGGAGTTTCTTGCTCATAAATAAAATTAAAACTTGAAACAAGAGAGTATCTTCAGTCTTGAAAGTTCTGGGATTTATTTTCAGCACTTTGACCAGTTAAGTGTCTCTGAATTAGCCACTTCTCAATGTACAAAGAAGCTTCTTTGACCAAGGTTAAAAGCAACACAAGGATATGGGCATAAATGTACATATTTAGATGGTAGTGTGATGACATGGCTGTTGAGTAAGTAGGACTGCAGTAGGCTCCTCTCTTGGAGCTTATGACCTCCAAAGTTTCAGGAGTTTGACTATATTTATAGTACCAAGCATGCATCCCTTCTGTGGAGCAGACAATTCCAATCAGAAAGTCAATGGCCAATCTTGACTGGCAGGTTGATATTATTGTATGAAGGCACCAGTGATGCATGAGACCACTGATATCTTTCCTACTCCACAAGCCCATATAATATCTCCCATCACTATGAAAGCTAATCATGGGGAAAATACTTTGGTCATTTTAAGATTGATTTATGTATGCCCTGCAACCCGCATGAGTGATGTTTTCAATAACAGGGACTTACAAACTAGCTATGGAGGAAACCAAGGACAATGACAATAGCCCGTATTGTTTTGTATGCCTCTGGGGCTTTTCTGTCATAGAGGACAACTAGTCATAGGGAAGTAAGTCATGCCTGATAAAGATTTTTACTTAGCCATCCATGGTTTCTTGGTGCAGTGACCATAAGTGCTCAGCCAGTCCTAGAGGGGGCATCTATACTAAACTCCTTCACCCTATGGTTCAGAGACGACTGTAGAAGGGCAGGAAAAACATAAGAGCCAGAGGGTAGGAAGAACCTCTGGTGCACATGAAGTCACAGCATCTGCATAAGACCAAGCCAAGTAAATTCCAGCCTGGGTGGTAAAGGGGCCATCAAGGCCCCAATCTTAGTGAGTAGAGAGGCACTTTCCCTTGGAGGGGGACCACTGGAATGTTGTCCAAGTGGCTAGCCCACATTCATGAGCATATGGGGCAGTAATAATTTGATTTAATGGGTTATATTTTCCAACAAAAATATTAACATAATATTGAGTAGGACACTTGCTGGGGGTTCATATAGAGGGATTTGGAGGTAGAGAATGAGGCTTGGACATGATTTTTATATGTCATAGCCATGTATGAAATGTATGAAACTTAAATAATGAATGACAAGTAGATAAAAGCCAGAGATAAAGAGGGAGGATTACAAATATATGAATTCTGCCATTTAAAAGACCATTGATAACTTTATTCTTTAATGTAAATTGTTACATCTGTTTTTTTTGTTTATTGTTTGGTTGGTTGGTTGTTTTTTGTTTGTTCATTAGATAATTTCTTTACATTTCTTCTTTTTTATTAGATGTTTTCCTTATTTTCATTTCAAATGTTATCCCCTTTCCTGGTTTCCCCTCCGAAAACACCCTATCCCATCCCCTCTCCCCCTGCTCACCAACCCACCCACTCCTGCTTCCCTGTCCTGGCATTCCCTCTACCCTGGGATATCCAGCCTTCTCAGGACTAATGGCCTCTTCTCCTTTTGATGTCCATCCAGACCATCCTCTGCTAAGTATGCAGGTGGAGCCATGGGTCCTCCACATGTACTCTTTGCCTGGTGGTTTAGTCCCTGGGAGCTCTGGGGATACTGGGTCATTCATATTGTTGTTCCCCCTATGGTGCTACAAGCTCCTTCAGCTCCTTGGGTTCTTTCTCTAACCCAGGTCCTCCAATGGGGACCCTGTGCTCAGACCAGTGTTTGGCTGAGAGCATCTACCTCTATATTTGTTAGGTACTGGCAGAGCCTCTCAGGAGACAGCTATATCAGGCTTCTGTCAGCAGTGCTTGTTGGCATCCACAATAGTGTCTGGGTTTGGTGACTGTCTGTAGGATGGAGAGTGACATTGGGGATGTAGTGTCAAAGCTGGAATTTCATCCTTTATAGGGATTAAACTCTATGACGACTCTGTAGAGGTGTGTTCTGTGATGGTCCCATATTTCCAACCTGACCTCTTGCTTTCTATTTCCACTCCCAAATCTTTGAGTTTTGGAGCCATTGGACAGAAATAAGGGAAGCAGTTTGGCGCAACTTAGAATGAGTAAGTAAGTACCTTAATGCATTGCATATCTCGGACTATCATTGGTTTATGTTTTGTTTTTTGTTGTTATTGTTATTTTATAATTCAGTTTAAATTTCTGCTTACCAACTAGCTTGGGTTTTCATCCTCTAAGAGAACTGAGGAAAATGTGATTATTCACTTCTCAATAAGTACTTTTCAAAATTTGAAATGATTTTTCCTATGGTAGAAAAATTTGCCTTTATTTAGAAATATAAATTAGATCTGTTCTTCACAAATAGAGAAGAAAGCCAGCAAGATAGCTTTGAAACAGCTGAGAAAGTAGCAACATGGATAAGAGATTCAGTAAAGGAACTGAGATAAATAGAAATGTCAGAAGTAAAAATGTGAGGTAATGAGATGGCTCAGCAGTTGGGAAGCACTGACTGCTCTTCAGGAAAGTCATGGGTTCAAAACCAAGCAATCACAAACATTTGGTAGTGAGAAGGAAATGAGAGGGGGCAGAGTGAGTGGGGGCTGGAGCGGGACTGGAGGAAGAGAGAGAAGGGAAGGGAAGCAATAAAATAAAAATGCAATAAATTAAATAAAAATATATTATTAATATACTAAAGAAAAGAAAAGAATGTAACATTTGGGGATTCCTGGAAAAATATGCAATTTCCAGTGGATATAGTTGTGCCAGAGGCTCAAGACCAACCAAAACCTAGATTTAGATATAAAGGAAGAAAACATGGCCACAATTTCCCAGAAACCAGGAATATTATCAAGAGAGAAAACTTACGAATATATGAAATACCCCATTTTAATTGGGTTATTCTGTTTGCTAATGTCTAGGTTTTTTTTTTTTTTTCAGATATCAGCCCTCTGCTGGATGTAGTAGGGTTGGTAAAAATCTCTTCCATTCAGAGGCTGCCATTTTGTCCTATTGATGGCGCCCTTTCCCTCATAGATGTTTTTCAGTTTCATGAGGTCCCATTTATCAATTGTTGATCTTAGTGCTCAAGGTGCTGCTGTTCTGTTCAGGAAGTTGACTGCACGTGCCAATGCATTCAAGGCTATTCTCCAGGTTTTTTTCTATCAGATTTAGTGCATCCAATTTTATATTGTGATCTTTGATCCACATGGACTTACGTTTTGTCCAGGGTGTTAGATTTGGATTTATTTGCATTCTTTTATATGGTGAAATCCAGTTAGACCAGCACCATTTGTTGAAGACGATTTCATTTTTTTCCCATTCATTAGTTTGGCTTTGTCAAAAATGAAGTGTCCATAGGTGAATGGGTTTACTTCTGCATCTTTGATTTGATCAGTTGGTTAACCTGTCTGTTTTTAATGTCAATACCATGCAGTTACTATGTGCCTAACTCTACAAAGACTTGATGATCCAGGGTAGGAGTATGGGGTGGGGTGGAGTGGCTATCCTCTCAGAAAAGTGGAGGCACAAGAATGTGGTGGTGGTGGTGGGAACTCCGGGAGGGGGAGATCAGAAGATGGCAGTGCTTAGGATTAGAAAAAAAAAGGAAAGTATAAAAAATTCAAGCCAGCTACTCCCCCCAAAAATCCCAAAATCATTTCAACATGCAGATTTCTAGTTAATTTAGTTGGCAATTTCATACACACACACACACACACACACACACACACACACACACACACATATATGTATATATATATATATATATATATATATATATATATATATATATATAATATTCTTATTAGTCCCTAGTCCTTACCTCTTTCTTATCTTATTAGTCTCCTCTTTGTCCCCACTATTCCTTTTCCAATATTCATGGCTTTCACCTTTGTGTTGTGACACATTTAAATTGACCTGAGCCACCTGTGTGATTACTGAAATGGAATTATCCACTAGAGCCTAGTGACATCACCAGTGGGTACACAACTGAAGTCAATCTGTCTTTCTGAGTCTATAATGTTTTTTAATAGGACAGGGCCCCTAAACTTGGTGGGCTCACTGTCAGGTACCTAACTGAAGACACAACGAAACTAGGGAATAGCCAATTATTCAGCAGGGAGATGTGTGGCCCCAGAAGCCCTTTCTGTATTCACAAGTCTTATCCAGGCCCAGTACAGAAAATTACACCTGCTGTGTGATCATGTTTGCAGTTCACAGCTTCTTGTAACTCTAGTTCCAGGAAGATTTTATTCCTATGGCTTCCCTGGCCCATGCACTAATGCACATAAGCAAAAGACAGAAACATACATAATACACATCATTTAAAATAAAATAAAATGTGAATTTTAATTAAAAACTTAATCAGTAGAGCATAAATGATATGAAACTAGAGCAAAGGGCTATGGGGAATGGAGAGCTTCAAACAGAGCCGGAGCAGAGGGCCAAGATATGAAGAAGAATCAACTAAAATGAAGCATCTATGAGTGGCAATATGGAACTCTACTACTTGGTAAGTTAATTAGAAATGGTAAGCTTAAATATTCAGAAGGATTATATCCCTTGTGACTAGATAATGCTGCTCCCAAATGGCAAACGTTTTTAAACAAAATCACAGTGCCTGAAACGGGAAACCTCTTCTTATGAACTTAGGTTCTTGGACAAGGAGGACTGGGGCCCACCAAAAAAAAGACCATCTGTCCTGATTAGGTTTGTATTTTCCAACTTTAAACAAGCTAGAATCATCTGAAAAAAATTTCAATTAAAAATGCCTCTATAAGAACTCTTTGGTGTGTTGAGAGAATGGCAACCCTTTGGGTGAATTTTCTTAGTTAACGATTAATGTGAGTGGCCCCTGACCACTGTATTTTATACAAAAGCAAACTGAGAAAACCACAAGGAGCAATGCAGTATTCAGAAATCCTTTCTGGCCTCTGATTCAGTTCTTGCTTCCAGATTTTTGTCTTGACTTTCTGCCCTGATTTCTGTCAGCAATGGTGACTGAAAATTGTAAACTGCAATAAATCCTTTCCTCCTTAAATTGCTTTTGATTATAATGTTTTATCACAGCATTAAACACCCTACCAAAGATGCAGACTATGGACATTAGTCTTGGTTATAGTCCAGAACTAAATTGTAAAACATTTTTGCTGAAGACACTATGCACATTGGTTTTGGGATCTAGAAAGAAAACTTTCAATGAGCTAAAAGTTTCCTTATCTGATGGCCAAATTGCATAGTGCCAGAAAGGGCTGTAAAGTCTGAATGGGGAGAAAAAGGATCAACTGTAAAGTCAAGGAACTAGAATGCCAACCTGCCAGTAAAGGATGCATACTTGTACAGTAATGCATGGCTGCTGTGGGGATAACTAACTTCTTTTTTATTATATTTGTGGCCTACTCAACAGAAGATATTTCATACCTGATACTATATAAGTCTAGTCAAAAAACTTGTCAGAGAAGGTCATTGGCACTACAGGAGTAACGAGTAACTCAGTACTATTGTTTAACAAAAGTAACAAAAAGAAATTTTATACTTTTGAGTGCTAACACGCTGTCTTAGTTAGGGTTTTACTGCTGTGAACAGACACCATGACCAATGCAAGTTTTATAAAAGACAACATTTAATTGGGGCTGGCTTACAGGCTCAGAGGTTCAGTCCACTGTCATCAAGGCAGAAACATGGCAGCATCCAGGCAGATATGGTGCAGGTGCAGGAGGAGCTGAGAGTTCTATCTCTTCATCTGAAGGTGGCTAGTAGAAGACTGACTTCCAGGCAACTAGGGTGAAGATCTTAAGCCCACACCCACAGTGACATACCTACTCCAACAAGGCCACACCTCCTAATAGTGCCACTCCCTGGGAAAAGCATATACAAACCATAACATTCCACTCCCTGGCCCCCATAGGCTTGTTTAAACATTAGTCTATGGGGGCCATACTTAAACATAGCATAATGCAAAATACATTTAGTCCAACTTCAAAAGTCCCTATAGTCTATAGCAGTCTCAACAGTGTTAAAAGTCCAAAGTTCAAGGTCTCTTTTGAGATTCATCCAATCACTTAAATGTGATCCTCCAAGCAAAACAGGAAATCAGATGGGCAAAGTCCAAACTCTTCATCTCCACTTCTGATGGCAAAGCAGTTTTCAGATATCCAACTCCTTTTTCATCCTTGTTGACTGCAACTAGGTTCTTTCTCCTGGGCTTGTTCCACTCCCTGTTAGCGGCTTTCCTTGGCAGGCATCCTGTGGCTCTGGCATCTTTAATATCTTGGGTACCTCAAGTCAATTTCAGCCTCACAGCTTTTTGTTCCAGTGTCTGAGATTCACATATGATCTTTTGTACATGTCCAAAGACCTGGTGTCACTTCTCCAGCTCTGCCCTCTGTAGCACTATAAGTTCAGATTGATCCCCTCCACTGCAACTGCTGTTCTTGGTGGTCACCCCATGGTACTGGCATCTCCAATATGCTAGGGTCTTCCACTGCAACTATACTTCACCAAAGCCTCTCATAGGCTTTCTTCACGGTACCAAGCCTCATTCCTTTGCATGACCCCTTCAGTCCTGGTCTGTCAATTACAACTGAGGGTACACTTTCACCAATGGCCTTCCATGGCCTCTCACAGTGCCAAGCCTCAGCTATTCTTCATGATACCTTCATGCCTTCAAAACCAGTACCACCTGGATGATTCTTACATGTTACCAAGTACAGCTGTAGCATGAGGAACGCTTGGCTATCTCTGGAATACAGCTTCTTTGTGCTCTCAGAAAACACTTCCCATATTTCATCTCAGTGATGCTGGTCTTTTCTTAATCACCACTAATTTCTTAGCTCCAGCTAACCAGCATCAATTGTCGCAGTAATCTTCTCCTCTTGAATATAAAGCCAGAGACACATGGCTGAAGCTGCTGAGTTCTGCTGCTTGCAGGAGCTGGAACATTGCCCCCCGCCCCTTGTTCTATTACATTATCACTAGCTTCCTTTTTCCCAGCTCCTTCACTGCCTAAATTGGCTGTCCTGAATCTTGCTCCTTAGACTGACTTGGAACTCAGGAGATCTGTATGCCTGTCCCCTAAGCACTGGGATTAAAGGTGTGGTCCACCAAGCCTGGATTAAAGTTTTTCTTCACCTAGAATTTTCTCTGTTCTAGAATGGCCTTGAACTCAGAGATCTGCTTATCTTTGCCTCCTGGGATTAAAGGCTGGTATGACCATGCCTGGACCTAAAGTTAACTGGGTGAATCTTGCCCCCAAGGTCACCACTCCTTTAATTCAATTTAATATCCTTGAGTTCGGCTCCATTTCACTTCCTGGAGTCTCTTTAATACTTAAACTATATATTTTGTACTTTTCCTTTCTCAGCTTGCTATGTTTGTTCAAAATTCTCTTCATCAGACTTAACCAGAGAACAAAGTCTTTGTTGGGCTTTTTTGAGACTTCCTTTGCAGATGCAATTAATATAAATCTCTTTACCTTAGCCCTAGGCAGTCTCTTTAGACAATGGCAAAAAGCAGCCATGTTCTTTACCGAAACATCACAAAAACAGTCTCTCCGCCGCATATTAAAGTTTTTCTCCACTGAAACTTCTTGGGCTGTCAGGCCTACACAGTTAAAATGACCCTCAGCACCACTGTCTTCCATATTCCTACTAGTCTGGCCCATTAAGCCCCACTTAAAGAATTCTGTGGCTTTCCAAATCCAAAGTCCCAAAATCCACATTCTTCCGAACAAAAGCATGGTCAGGCCTATCACAGCAATACCCCAGTCCCTGGTACCAACTTCTGTCTTAGTTAGGGTTTTACTGCTGTGAACAGACACCATGACCAATGCAAGTTTTATAAAAGACAACATTTAATTGGGGCTGGCTTACAGGCTCAGAGGTTCAGTCCATTGTCATCAAGGCAGAAACATGGCAGCATCCAGGCAGATATGGTGCAGGTGCAGGAGGAGCTGAGAGTTCTATCTCTTCATCTGAAGGTGGCTAGTAGAAGACTGACTTCCAGGCAACTAGGATGAAGATCTTAAGCCCACACCCACAGTGACATACCTACTCCAACAAGGCCACACCTCCTAATAGTGCCACTCCCTGGGAAAAGCATATACAAACCATAACACACGCACAAAAATAAAAGTCGTATTAAATAAGTAATTATATTCCTCGAAGCCTTAGAAACTCAATAAGAAGATAAATACAAAACTAGAACGAATTAAAATGAGTCAGGGCAGAAGTTAATGAAATACAGACCAAAAGAACAATGCAAAAATTAATGAAAGAAATATATGGCCCTTAAAACAAAAACAAAAACCAAGATCTGTAAAACTTTAGCCAAACAACAAATGAAAGATATAGAATAAGAAAAAGATGCAAATGGGCACTCCAACTGAACTCAAGTTCATTGAAGAATATATTGGGAAGTTATACATCAAAAACAATGAAACTTTAAAGAAATGAATAATTCACTAGACACAGAGAGCCTACATGAATTATGTCAAGATACATAAAATTTAATCAATTTTATAGCAGCAACAAAATTGAAACATTAACAATGTCTCAACAGAGTAAAGAACAATACAGGACATGAACACAGCCAGACTATGCCAGACTTGAGAAATGCTAATTAAAACACTCCACAATTTGTTGCATAGAAATGAAAAGAACATGAACAAATTTATTCTACCAAGTAAATAAAGACACTACAACAAAGTACTATGGAAAATTTCCATGATGAACTTAGACACAATTCTCAGTAAACTACATGAAATATGAATGAAAAGAAAACTCATTTAAAAAGATCAAGGAGTGATTGCTTTGATTTCATTCTAGGGATGCAAGGATGATTCAACATATACAAATCAGTAATGTAATATAGCACAGCACATAATATAGATTTAACTACAGAAATCACACAATAATCTCAATGAATGCTAAAAAGGCCTTTGACAAAGTTCAGCATTCATTCATGATAAAATAATGAACTAGATATAGATTGAACATAACTCCATATAATACTTTTGGCTATATACAATAAATCTATAGAAAGTATTGTGATAAATGTGGAAAAGTTATGAGAATTTCCTCTAAAATAATAAAATAATGAGACAAAGTTTTCACTCTCTTAGCTCTTATTTAATACAATGTTTAAAGTTCTAGGTTGATTATGTGTAAAACAAAAATATATAACAAAATACAAATAACAAGGAAAGAGTAAAATTATCCCTGTTTTATGACAGGGATACCAGAGAACACCAAACATTTCATAGATCTGATAAACTTTGAGGAAGGTAGCAGGATGTAATGTCAATATTCAAAATTCAGTACTTTTCCTGTAGTAAGGAACTCACATAGGAAGAATCTGGAAAATAATCCCCATTCAAAATGGCTTAAAGTATTTAGTATTGTGCATTGCAAATAAATCCTCAAAGTTCCAGTTAAGTTCTTCACAATAATACAAGAAGGTAGGGAGTTTATAGAAATGTAAAAGTCATCATGAATAGGCAAAGCAAACATAAAAAGTAATTATGAAAGTATTGTTCTTACTTTGAAATTATGCTACAGAGTCATAACAAAAGAGAGCATTTACTGGCACAAAGCAGACATGTACATCAATGTATAGAGTGAAGGACTCAGTAACTAATCCTCTCAATTACAACTCATTTTTGTAAAGGTACCAGTTGCATCCATGCGATAAAAGGAAAAAAATCTCTTCAACTAATAGTGCTGGTAGTGCTGGATAAGTATAAGCAGAAAATTGATGTTAGACCCTTGTGTGAAAACAAACTCGGAAATGAGGAAAGATCTAAATATAGGACTAGAAACATTGAAATATCTGGATAATCACCTAATGTAAGCACTTCAAGATATATAAAGTAGCACCTGCACAGGATTCCAGTGGTCCAGGAAATAAAAGCAAGAACTAACCAATGAGAAAACATTAAACTAAGACACTTCTATGTGACAACGATAACAACCACAACATAATTCTACTAATAACTGAAAACACAGATAGAAAGTAGTAGATAAAACTATGAAAGGTGTTCATGCCACTGGCAATTTATATCCAGAATGAATAAAAGACAAAATCTTTGATTGCTAAAAACTGCATTTATTGTTGTCATGTTCTTGGTGCAACAATTATTATATTTACTGTGGCACATGCACATAAATAAATACATATTTTTAAATAACAGAAACCTTAAAATCGTTACTCTCTCCCATTAATAACCAATGGGCAAATGGAAAATTATTTTATCAGAAATATCTTAACAATTAGTACAGTGGTCAATAAATATAGGACAAATTGGCTCAAGAATTTTGGCCATCAGAGAGGTAAAGTCTGAACTCCAGACTCAAAAAGACAAATATCAAATAACATTTGAAATTTCTATAAAGACGAGACATGAAAGCAGAATAATTATTTGGGACTGGCGAGAGAGCAGGAGGCAGAAAGAGGACAAGAAGGTCCTTGAGGTTTGGACTGTGCTCAGTACTGTAATGCTAAATCCTACACCCGGGGATCTAGGCCTACCAGTGACTTCACATGGTTACAAACTTTTGTTGTGCAAACCTGGTTTCTTGATTCCAAACTATTGGGTAAATAAAATTAGCTATTAGTTATTGGAGGGATTAGAGGTAGGTGGGTTTGGAGTGACTTGGTTGGGAGAGAGAGATAAGAAGAAAACTTAGGGGAAGGAAAAGGATGACACCATGGGTTAGAAGTCATGAGAATGTGGCCCCAAGGACTGGCCAATTGGAGTGAAGAACAGCCCAGATGAAATGTAGTAAGTCATAACTCAGGTTTATGGATAGGAAAGTAGATTCTAATAGCATAGAGGGTAGATATCTGCCCAGCTCTTGTGCTGTTTATGTTGTGCGTCTTTTATCTGGGAATTTAATGGTTAAAAGCAGAATAGAAACCTTGGATTGGAAATAGAAAGTCTACGATAAAGGTAATATGGAGTTGTCTTAGGGTTCCACGTGCTGTGAACAAACACTGACCTTCACCTCTAGGTAACAGTCCATCACTGAGAGAAGTCCAGGCAGGAACTCAAGCAGCGCAGGAACCTGAAGGCAGGAACTGATGCAGAGGTTTTGGACATGTCCTGCTTCCTGGCTCCTCATGACTTGCTCAGCTTGCTTTCTTTTAGCATCCTGAAGCACCAGCCCATGGTGAGCTGGGTCTTCCTATATTGATCACAAATCAAGAAAGCACTCCACAATATTTCTCTCAGGCCAATCTCATGAGGGCATTTTATTAACTCTTGTTCTTTCTTCTCTAGTCTGTGTAGTTTTACCTAGATACTAGTCAGTACAAGGGTGAATTTGAACAAAGTACATTTACATATATATGTGGAAGTGCCCTAATGAAACCTACTATTCTGCACAATTAATGAAAGTTTAAGAAGTTAAATTTTAAAGACTTTATTTTAATGATTCAAGAATATGGAAGTACCAGGCCTCCTATCATTTTGTATCCATTTAGTTTACATATGGTAAATACTTATTTATTTTTTGAGAAGAAAGACAATTATTTTACATTGTTTACAAAGTATTAACTTTAAAAAAATTTATTGGTTATTTTATTTATTTATACTTCAAATGTTGTACCCCTTCCAGGTTTCCCCTCTGCAACCCCCTCCCCTTTCCTCTCCTCCTGCCTCTATGATGGTGCTCCCCCCACTGATTCACCCTGCCTTACTGCCCTAGCATTCTCCTATGCTGAGGCATCGAGTCTTCACAGAACCAAGGGCCTCTCCTCCAGTTGATGCCAGATAAAGCCATCCTCTGCTTCATATGCAGCTGGAGCCATGGGTCCCTCTATGTATATGTTTGGTTGGTGATTTTGTCCTTGGGAGCTATGGGGCTTCTGGTTGATTTTCTAAAAGCCCTGGTTGATTTGTAGAAACCATAGACTATATTAGACGCCACATGCACTGGGCTTGTTGCAATGTGCACACACCTATGGTATATTAGTTTACAAAGAATATATAGACACTAGCTAGAATAGGGGATAATAATTTTTATAAGATGGTTTGTATATGATTGGCCCAGGAAGTGACCCTATTAGGAGGTGTGGCCTTGTTGGAGTAGGTGTGTCAATGTGGGTGTGGGCTTAAAACCCTCACCCTGGCTGCCTGGAAGTCAGTCTTCCACTGGCTGCCTTCAGATGAAGAGATAGAACTCTCAGCCCCTCCTGCACCATGCCTGCCTGGATGCTACCATGTTTCTGCCTTGATGACAATGGACTGAACCTCTGAGCCTGTAAGCCAACCCCAATTAAATGTTGTCTTTTATAAAACTTGCATTGGTCATGATGTCTGTTCACAGCAGTAAAACCCTAACTAAGACAAAACCATAATAACGTATATTTTATTTAAAGTTGTTTTTATTTACCATTGTATTGTGAGATGATCCAGTATCTGCATTGCTGAGATGAAGTGAATGACGTAGTCATTGTGACCACAGCATGTTTTGGTATTGTTTTTGGTGGCTTTTTGTTTGTTTGTTTTTGTGTGTGTGTGTGTTTTTTTATTTGTTTTCTGCTTGGATCATAGATGCCTCACCACAACTTGTGTGTTAAAAGGCTTGCTCTCAAATGTAAATAACTATTAGAGATAATGGTAATGTAAGTAAATGGGACCTAGATGTAGAAGAAGTGCGATCCTGGAATGTGTGTTTAAGATGTGTATTGGGACACGTGCCACATATCTTCTCTGTTATGAGAATACAACACAAGTCACTGAGGTGATGTTTTGCTTTGTCACAGCCCCCCCCAAAAAATGAGGCCAAGTCATGTGACATACTGAAATGCCTCTGAATCCACACAAAAAAAATCTTTTGTCTGTTCACGTTTTATCACAAAATTAAAAGCTGCCCGACACCATCCGGAAGCCCAAGTGTTCATATTTTTCCTTAAAAGAAGCACGTTGTATCTTCTCTTTGACATATTCAACTTATCAGCATTAACTACCTGCTGTATTTGGAGTCATTGCTCCATAGACTAAGGATTGTTTAAATATAAGCAGGATACCCTGTCTGTTTATCTGGTAATGGGACAGTTACAAAAGCAGTTGGTATGTATAGCATAGATATGTTGGAAGAACATCTCTTGAGTCTCCAGTAAGAGATGCTTGGAGCCAACCATCAGACTGAACTCAGGGAACATGGTGGGGGAGCTGGCAGAAGGACTGGAGGAGCAGAGGGGAACTACAACCCCACTGGAAGAACAACATAGGCTGGCCTGACCACCCAGTTCTCCCAGAGACTAGACCACCAACCAAGGAGTGTATCTTTGGCTCCAGATACATATGTAGCAGAGGATGGTCTTGCCTGATAGCAAAGGAAGAGGAGGACCTTGGTCCCAGGGAGGTTTTGTGTTGCAGAGTAGGGGGATGCTGGAGCAGAGGGTCGGGAGACTGTGGATGGGTGGGGGAGCACTCACATACAGGCAAAAGGGAGGGGGAGGGTAGAGGTGGGATGGGGGTTACGATTGTAAGTGGGAAGTGGGATATCATTTGAGATATAAATGAATGGAATGATTAATAGTAATAAAAGAAAAATTAAATTGAAAATAGAAGAGATTAACATATTTGATTGAATAAAATGTAAGGTTACAGGTAGAGGTTAGCTGAAAATTTCTGCTTGGTTGAGTTTAATTTTCTTATACCATGTCTATTCCTATGATTTTGGTTTTAATCTGCTTAAGCTGAGAACCAATGTACAGTAGCCATCTGATTCTAATAGTCTCCCAGATTTACTGTGATAAACAGTATTCATAAAATAATTAGAACCCAGTCTTATCCACACAGACATGCTCACACACACACACACACACACACACACACACACACACACCACATGGAAATTCCTTTAGTTCAGGTGGAAAGGACTGTAACTCTAAAATGCTAAGATATATTGTGATATGTGGGTGCCTTATGGATGAGACCGTTGTTTTTCTTCAGTCTCTGCAACTCCAATCACCATGTAGTTATCATATTTTAGCCAGCCACATGAATTCACAGAGAGAGGTGGCCTCCATCTTGTTAACCCACACGTTGTTGACATGCAAGCTCCCTCTGTGGTTTTGCATAGGACCAATGAACTATTTCTGCCAGGCATTATTCTCTGACATAAATTCTTTGTAGTATCTCAAGATGGAGCAACATAAATCAGGATTCCAGTGTATATGGCACAAAATTGAGTGATCAGAATCAGAAGTGTGGGGCTATATTTATCCTGAGGATGACCTCTCTAAATTATTTCAATATTTATTTGAAATATTTATTTCAAAATTTTCTTTTTTTTTAATTGGAGGAATTGTTTATTGTTTGTATATGAACAAATATTCAAATTTATGACATGAATTTATTGTGATTTTGATGGTCTAATACTATAACATTTTTATTTTTATTTTATTTTTATTCAATATATTCTTTATTTACATTTCAAATGATATCCCCTTTCCCACATCCCTGCTCCCTGAAAGTCCCATAAGCCATTTTCTCTTCCCCTGGTCCCCAATCCACCCCTTCCCGTTTCCCTGTCCTGGTATTACCCTACACTGCTGCACTGAGCCTTTCCAGGACCGTGGGCCTTTCCTTCCTTCTTGGGAATCGTTTGATATGTGAATTGTTTCTTGGGGTATTCCGAGCTTCTGGGTTAATATCTGGTTATCAGTGAGTGCATACCATGTGTGTTCTTTTGTGATTGGTTCACCTCACTCAGAATGACATTCTCCAGTTCCACCCACTTGCCTAAGAATTTCATGAATTCATTGTTTTTAATAGCTGAGTAGTATTCCATAGTGTAAAAAGACCACATTTTCTGTATACATTCCTCTGTTGAGGAATATCTGGCTTCTTTCCAGCTTCTGGCTATTTTTTCTTAACCTTTCTGTATTCAAATTATTGCACACAAACCTATATCAGACAGTACTAAAAATTACTGCATACATCTAGACCCCAAAGTAGGCTAAATTTTATAGAAGAATGTTTATATTTGTTGAAATAGATGATGCATAATTGAAAATTTACTGCCTGTGTGTTTTCAACCATGAAAACTTTATGCTTTCCTGATTATAATTTCTGTAGAAAATAATTTTTGTAGAAAATAATTACTTGTGATTTTGTTACATTTACCTTGACTTCAAATGTGCTTTTATCTAATTATAAAAGCAAAATCAATAAATTACCACAATTGAAACAGCAATATTAAGGATTCGACAGCTGAAAATTGTGGAAAATATCTTTCATAGCAAAATATTTCAATTAGGGGAATTCTGCTGCTACTACTTACAGTTCTTCTATTAACAACTTTCTTCCATCAGAACTCTTTGTAAAACAATGAATTCCATTTTATAAACATCAGCTTTATGAGACTGTGTAACAATGGATGTGTCAATCATTCGAAGTGTGGGCATGTGTGTGTATTTCTTATAGAAACTACCTGGGTTTACTGAAGCACATTTTACTAAAGCACTCCCACCAAAAAGCTAATTCTGCAAGTATTAGGATGAATTCTACTGTCTTTCAGATGTTTTAGTTTGCCAGATGGTAGATGTTTTCATCCTTTTACTTGCTACAATAAGTTAAATTTGGTTTGCCTTAAAGTATTATGTGTTGTTCTGTTTCAGTCATATTGTAATTCTATCCCTTTCTGATTCTGATATGACTAATAAGATTCAGAGTCTTTCATTTGGTATTTGTTTCTGGCTTCAGGAAACACTCTAATTTTCTTCATAATGTATTCAAAGATCATGAGGATTATTGAGGAAGAAATGGGATGACTAAGTAGAGAACCTGTAGGAGAGTTCTAGTTTGCTTCTCTAGCACTGTGATGAAGCACAGATCAAAAGCAACTTGGGAGAAAAGATTTATTTTACCTTATATGCTACAGTCCCTCTGTCATCAAGGGAAGTCAGAACAAGAGCTCAAAAGAGGAATCTGGAAGCAGGAAGTGGAGCAGAGATCACACAAGTGCTATTTACTGGTTTGCTCTACATGGCTTGCTCAGCTTGCTTTCTTATACAGCCCAGTACTACCTGCCTAGCAATGATACTACTCATGATGGGATGGTCTCCTCCACCAGTAATCAATCAGAAAAGTGCATGATAGACATGCTTATAGGCCAATCTGACGGAAGCAATTCTTCAACTGAAGTTCTTTCTACCCAGATGATTCCTGTTTGCATCACGTTGACCAAAACAAACTAATACAAGGAGCAAGGAGCATATCAAAGAGTTCCAAGTCAAATAAAGCAACACACATTTCTGCACCTCAGGAAAAAAAAAACAGTGTTACTGAGGAAACTGAGGTTCCCTTTCAGTGTTTCTTGTCTTATTAGCAAAAGAACTTGGAAATAGATTTAACAGGAAGGTCCATGATTTTCTTGACTTGAAGAGAAAAAAAAGACACAGGAGTAGCAGAATTTGGCAGCTGAAGGAGAAAGCAGATGGAGAAGAAAATTAGAGAAACCCATGCCATTTGCAATGGAAGGCAACAAGAAACTCTACTGTGAAAAGAGATGGAAAGTTCAGAGAAAGACTGGGAAAATTGTTGTGCAAACAAGCCCTGTGTAAGCTCTAGGCAGACAAAGTCTCAGCGAGGAGGAAGGGAAAAGGGGCCAGCAATCTCACCCCTAGCTGAGGAGATATTGACATTTCATAGTTGCTAAGAGGAGGGTAGCAATTCTTTTTTAATAGTGTGGCCCTGGGTAGGTCAATTATTCTCCACAGAGGGCTTTGTACCCAAGTGCAAGACAAATTGGACTTGGTGAGTTCTATTAAAGAAGGAAGAAGGGAACTCAAATTTCAGTGAGTGTATGGGATTCTATCTTAGAGGAAATGCAGGAGGAATGAATATACTCAAATGCAGTAAAAAACTTCTCAAAGAATTAATAAAATATTACTTAGTATGTACAAGTCATAAAGAAAAAAGAAAGATTGAAAAGCCCAGAATTCCAGGGAAGGCATGTCTAGCTTCTAGCTAGTACTTCCAAAAGAGATAAAGATAAATAAAGGAAAACATTCTCTTAGAAAAAGTGGACTGACCAGCATCATAGTGCATTCTGCAGGATGCTCTAAGCATCTTCCCTGAGAAGAGGCCTTTGGCAAGGAGAAGTACATCATCTCAATAAAGAGATAAGCCTTCCCAGTCTCCCTTTGACTAGCTTAGAGTTTCAAGTCTCTACCAAGGGCTAGAGATGGAACATAGAATAACTCTTAGATACTTTCATGTACTTTAGAAAAGACTAAAGAATCCCACATCTTTACCTCTCTTCATTCTCTCTGATTTCAATTAGAATATTAAGAGTCCTCCAGAAAATTTCAATTTGAATCTCAAACTTGAAATTCATGGCAACCTTCTAACTCACAAATTTGATTATTTATATAGATATTTATATAGTACTTTGCCTTGGAGGACTAAATAAGCAGATGTTTATATTCTAGTGCTACTAGAGAACTGTGAAGTGAAATCTAAAGTTCCGAAAGCCCAGAGACTACTGTAGAATTGAATGCCTGTTGTATCTCCTAAAAAAACTAGAAATACTTTTAACTATCACATGTATATAATTAAATTTGTGAGTTAGAAGGTTGCCATGAATTTCAAGTTTGAGATTCAAATTGAAATTTTCTGGAAGTCTCTTAATATTCTAATTGAAATCAGAGAGAATGAAGAGAGGTAAAGATGTGGGATTCTTTAGTCTTTAGGGGAATGTATGCAAAATAAACTGTCTCTTACACGCTGGCAATTATAAGGCAAAGTGGGACTGAACACGGATGAAGGCTGAAAGCTTCTTTTATTTACCTGAGATTGACAGTTCTCATGTTTAT
Source organism: Apodemus agrarius (assembly GCA_964023405.1). Classification (NCBI taxonomy): domain Eukaryota; kingdom Metazoa; phylum Chordata; class Mammalia; order Rodentia; family Muridae; genus Apodemus; species Apodemus agrarius. Next base: position 29,883,524 of record OZ030020.1, read on the forward strand.
AATCTGTATGCTTTATTCTAAGATTCTGAAATATGCCTAGAGAATTGCTAAAACCATCCCTATCCCTTAATTTAAAAAAACACTTTAATATATATTAGTTGTGTGTGAGTATTTTGCCTACATGTATGTCTTAACACCACATAGTTACCTGTTGCCTATAGTGGCCAAAGGAACACATTGTATCCACTACAACTAGAACCGGAGTTACAGAGAATTGTAAGCCACCATGTGGATACTGGGAATCTAACCCTGATCTCAAGGAAGAACAGCCGGTGCTTGATTAATGTGACTACTGTTGGAATTACTTTCTTTACTAAAGAATGTTGAAACAAAAGCATATGCACTGTAGTCTCTAATAATAAGTAAGCTTTTATTTAAATTTACTATGTTTAAGTCTTCCATTATTCAAGTTTATACTGAAATATAGAGGAACAAAAATAAACATTAAAACATATCAGCATAGATAACACATAAAACTTCTGGAGGGAACATATAACCTTCAGAACACATGGGCAATGAATGTATCAAAGAGTTGGTCACTGTTAATCATTATCTAAACAATATTCTAGAGAGGAAAAACACAGGGACATAATGAAGTATGATATAGTTTTGTCTGATATGGACAGAGGCAGGAGAATTGGCGACTTGAAGATAGATTAGAAAATGTTTTCCATTTATAGGGAATATAGAGAAAATGCATACCAATGAAAACCAATTACAGCACAAACAAACAATAACAAAAAAAAAGTAACAAAACCCTTAAAAATTCTTTGGGTGGTATCGGATGGTAGAGCCCACACATCAACAGACTACAAGAAGAAAAACAATAAGGTAATGAAAAAGGAGAAATATTTAAAGGATAGTTTATATAGCTAACTACTAATGGTAGATGAGGTCATGAATCCTAGAGGGCACTATGCTACTGCAATTTTCCTAGACCAGTACAATTCCCAACTGCATTCTCAAACCATGCTTATATCCACAGAAAGTATATCACTCTCCCTCCTCCTCCTCCCCCTCCTCCTCTTCCTCCTCCTCCTCCTCCTCCTCCTCAAGGAAGCTCCTTTTTTCACCAGCAGAAGCTATCAAAGAAATTCATATCCGCCCAAATCACAGATAACACTTGGCCTCAACAAGAAAACCCCACACCTAAGACTCCAGGAACACTGCAGAAGAGGTAGAGGTAGGAAGAACATTCTAAAGGTCAGAGGACCATGGCATCTTCTGTGAGATAGTGCTTTTTATATTTGATAGGAATATATACACATGAGATCTCAACATTATTTCTGCCTAAACAAGACCTGCACAATTACAACACCAGCTGATACTAGATCATCCAGGCCCAAGTGGTCAGTTCTAAACATATACATATGAGCAACTGTTTGGACTCAGCACCTTTCTTTCTTTCTTTCTTTCTTTCGTTCTTTCTTCCTTCCTTCCTTCCTTCCTTCCTTCCTTCCTTCTCTCTTTCTTCTCTCTCTCTCTCTCTCTCTCTCCTTAATAGGTCATAAATTTGAGAGTCAGTGGGGGTCATAGGAGTAATTGAAGGGTCTAGTAATAAAATAAAATACAGATGTGCTTCTTATTAGAAATCTGAAATAAAGGACTTCCCCGCGACCTCAAGCCATGCACCGAGGCAGCCGGTAGCAGCCAGCTCCCTGGACCCTGGACCAGCGGTAGCTGCAGGCCTCCATATTGCAACCAGGACACAGCTAAAGAGGCCCAGGTAGACAGATTCCATCGGGGCTACCCGCTGGGGGATCTGCTAGGCTCTCCCTGCCAGGCAGGCCCATTTCTGCCCGCCGAGGCTCTGCTGGACTTCTCCGTGACCTCAGGCCTTGCACTGAGGCAGCCGGTGGCAGCCAGCTCATGATCCTGAGAGCAGCAGTCATGCATAACCACCAGTAGAGAAACAACAGGTGAGCCCAGCCTCAAGGGAGATTCAAACACCAGCCAGTGAAAACAAGGCCAACTAACACCAGAAATAACCAGATGGCAAAAGGAAAACGAAGGAACATTACTAACAGAAATCAAGGCAACATGAGAGCATCTGAACCCAGTTTGCCAACAACAGGAAGTCCTGGATACCCCAAAACACCAGCAAAACAAGACTTGGATATAAAATCACTGATCAGGATGCTGGTATCTGAACACATAGAAAAATCTCGTAAAGAAATAGAGGAGAAAATGGATCAAAAGTTAGAAGCCTTTACAAGACAAATACAAAAATCACTTCAAGAAATGCAGGAGAAGATGGATCAAAAAGAAGAAGACAATAAGGAAGAAAGACAAAAATCACTTAAAGAAATACAGAAGAACGTGGGCCAACAAGTAGAAGCTATGAAAGAGGAAGCACAAAAATCTCTTAAAGAAATACATGAAAACACAATCAAGCAAGCAAAAGATCTGAGCACATCCATCCAGGTACTAAAAACAGAAGTAGAAACAACTAAGAAATCGCAGAGGGAGACAACATTGGAGATAGAAAACCTTGGGAAGAAATCAGGGGCCATAGATGCAAATATCAACAATAGAATACAAGAGATAGAAGACAGAATCTCAGAAGCCGAAGATACCACAGGAACCATTGATTCAACAGTCAAAGAAAACACTAAATGCAAAAAGGTTGTAACCCAAAACATCCAGGAAATCCAGGACACAATGAGAAGATAAAACCTAAGGATTATAGGTATAGACGAGAGTGAAGATTTACAAGTTAAAGGGCCAGCAAATATCTTCTACAAAATTATGGAAGAAAACTTCCCCAACCTAAAGAGAGAGATGCCCATGAATATAAAAGAAGCATATAGAACCCCAAACAGACTGGACCAGAACAGAAATACATCCCGTCACATAATAATCAAAACTCCAAATGTACTAAACAAAGAAAGACTATTAAAGGCAGCAAGAAAAAATGCCAAGTAACATATAAAGGAAGACCTATCAGAATAACACCAGACTTCTCACCTGAGACCATGAAAGCTAGAAGATCCTGGGCAGATATAATGCAAACTCTAAGAGAACACAAACTTCAGCCAAAACTACTTTACCCAGCAAAATTCTCAATCGCCATAGATGGAGACATCAAGGTATTCCATGACAAAACCAAATTTGCACAATAACTTTCCACAAATCCAGCCCTACAAAGGATAATAGTGGGAAAACACCAAGACAAGGACAGAAAATACAGCTGGGAAGAAGCAAGATAGAAACCTCCTCTCATCAAACCCAAAAGAAGATAACCTCTCAAATATAAAAAATAAATAATTAAAATAAATAAATATAATTTCAAAAATGTCTGGAGGTAATAATTACTATTCCTTAATATCTCTTAACATCAATGGACTCAATTCCCCAATGAAAAGACATAGATTAGCAGACTGGATATGGAAACAGGACACTACATTTTGCTGCATACAGGAAACACATCTCAGTGTTAAAGACAAACACTGCCTTAGAGTAAAAGGCTGGAAGACAATTTTACAAGCAAATGGTCTCAGGAAAAAAGCTGGAGCAGCCATTCTAATATCAGATAAAATTGACTTCCAACCTAAAATCGTCAAAACAGACTCAGAAGGTCACTTCTTGCTGACCAAAAGGAAAATCCACCAAGAAGAGCTCTCAATACTGAACATCTATGCTCCAAATGCAAGGGCACCCTCATTCGTAAAAGAAACCTTACTAAAGCTTAAAGCACATATTACACCTAACACCATAATTGTGGGTGACTTCAACACTCCACTCTCCTCAATGGACCGATCAGGAAAGCAGAAACTAAACAGGGACACAGTGAAATTAATTGAAACTCTGGACCAATTGGATTTAACAGATATATATAGAACATTTCATCCTAAAGCTAAAGAATATACCTTTTTCTCAGCACCGCATGGTACCTTCTCCAAAATTCATCATATAATTGGTCACAAGACAGATGTCAACAAATACAAGAATATCAAGCTAATCCCATGCCTCCTATCAGATCACCATGGAGTAAGAGTGGTCTTCAATAGCAACAAAAACAACAGAAAGCCCACATACACATGGAAACTGAACAATACTCTACTCAATGACACCTTGGTCAGGGAAGAAATAAAAAAAGAAATCAAAGACTTTTTAGAATTCAATGAAAATGAAGGTACAACCTACCCAAATCTATGGGACACAATGAAAGCAGTGCTAAGAGGAAAAGTCATAGCTCTAAGTGCATCCAAAAAGAAACTGGAGAGAGCATACACTAACAGCTTAATGGCACACCTTAAAACCCTGGAAGAAAAAGAAGTTAATTCACCCAGGAGGAGTAGAAGACAAGAAATCATCAAACTCAGGGCTGAAATCAATCAAGTAGAAACAAAGAAACCATATAAAGAATCAACAAGACCAGGAGCTGGTTCTTTGAGAAAATCAACAAGATAGATAAACCCTTAGCCAGACTAACCAAAGGACACAGAGACAGTATACAAATTAACAAAATTAGAAATGAAAAGGGAGACATAACAACAGAAACTGAGGAAATTCAAAAGATCATCAGATCTTACTACAAAGGTCTATACTCAAAACAACTGGAGAATCTGGAGGAAATGGACAATTTCATAGACAGAAACCAAATACCAAAATTAAATCAGCATCAAGTAGACCAGCTAAATAGTCCCATAACCCCTAAAGAAATAGAAGGGGTTATAGAAAGCCTCCCAACCAAAAGTACGGGACCAGATGGTTTTAGTGCAGAATTCTACCAGACCTTCAAAGAAGACTTAACACCAATACTTTTCAAACTATTCCACAAAATAGAGAAAGAAGGGATACTGCCCAACTCATTCTTTGAAGCCACAATTACACTAATACCTAAACCACAAAAAGATCCAACAAAGAAAGAGAACTACAGGCCAATTTCTCTTATGAATATCGATGTAAAAATACTAAATAAAATTCTTGCCAACCGAATCCAAGAGCACATCAAAACGATCATTCACCATGATCAAGTAGGCTTCATCCCAGGGATGCAGGGATGGTTCAATATACGGAAATCCATCAATGTAATCCACTACATAAACAAACTAAAAGAAAAAACCACATGGTCATCTCATTAGATGCTGAAAAAGCATTCGACAAAATTCAGCATCCTTTCATGCTAAAAGTCTTGGAAAGAGCAGGAATTCAAGGCCCATACCTAAACATAGTAAAAGTAATCTACAGCAAACCAGTAGCCAACATCAAAATAAATGGAGAGAAACTTGAAGCAATCCCACTAAAATCAGGGACTAGACAAGGCTGCCCTCTTTCTCCATATCTTTTCAATATAGTACTTGAAGTTCTAGCAAGAGCAATTAGACAACATAAGGAAGTCAAAGGGATACAAATTGGAAAGGAAGAAGTCAAAGTATCATTATTTGCAGACGATATGATAGTCTACTTAAGCGATCCAAAAAACTCCACCAGAGAACTCCTACAGCTAATAAACAACTTCAGCAAAGTGGCTGGTTATAAAATTAACTCAAGCAAATCAGTAGCCTTCATGTACTCAAAGGACAAGCAGGCTGAGAAAGAAGTTAGGGAAATAACACCCTTCACAATAGACACAAACAACATAAAGTACCTTGGCGTAACTCTAACCAAACAATCGAAAGATCTGTATGACAGGAATTTCAAGTCCTTGAAGAAAGAAATTGAAGAAGACCTCAGAAGATGGAAAAATATTTCTTGCTCCTGGATTGGCAGGATCAATATAGTAAAAATGGCCATCTTGCCAAAAGCAATATACAGATTCAATGTGATCCCCATCAAAATCCCAACTCAATTCTTCATAGACTTCTGGGGGAATCAATATGCCTGACCTTAAACAGTACTATAGAGCTATTGTGTTAAAAACTGCATGGTATTGGTACAGCAACAGGCAAGTAGATCAATGGAATAGGATTGAGGACCCAGAAATTAACCCACAGACTTATGGTCACTTGATCTTTGATAAAGGAGCCACAACCATCCAATGGAATAAAAATAGCCTCTTCAACAAATGGTGCTGGTTCAACTGGAGGTCAACATGCAGAAGAATGCGAATTGACCCACTCTTATCTCTTTGCACTAAGATCAACTCCAAGTGGATCAAGGACCTCCACACAAAACCAGACACACTGAAACTATTAGAAAAAAACTTGGGAAGACCCTCGAAGACATAGGCACAGGGGGAAAGTTCCTGAACAGAACACCAATAGCTTATGCTCTAAGATCAAGAATTGACAAATGGGACCTCATAAAATTACAAAGTTTCTGCAAGGCAAAGGACACTGTCAGAAGGACAAAATGACAACCAACAGAGTGGGAAAATATCTTCACCAACCCCACATCCGACAGAGGGCTAATACCCAATATATACAAAGAACTCAAGAAGTTAGACCCCAAAGAACCAAATAACCCTATCAAAAAATGGAGTACAGAGCTAAACAAAGAATTTTCACCAGAAGAAATTCAGATGGCTGAGAAACACCTTAAGAGATGTTCAACATCATTAGTCATCAGGGAAATGCAAAGCAAAACAACCCTGAGATTCCACCTCACACTAGTCAGAATGGCTAAGATTAAAAACTCAGGAGACAACAAGTGCTGGCAAGGATGTAGAGAAAGAGGAACACTCCTCCACTGTTGGTGGGATTGCAAAATGGTAAAACCACTCTGGAAATCAGTTTGGAGGTTCCTCAGAAAATTGGGCATGTCCCTTCCAGAGGACCCTGGCATACCACTCCTGGGCATATACCCAGAGGATTCCCCTGCACACAATAAAGACACATGCTCCACTATGTTTATAGCAGCCTTGTTTATAATAGCCAGAAATTGGAAGGAGCCCAAATATCCCTCAAAGGAGGAATGGATACAGAAAATGTGGGATATTTATACAATGGAATACTACTCAGCAATTAAAAATAATGAATTCATGCAATTTGTAGGTAAATGGTTAGACCTCGAAAATATCATCCTGAGTGAGTTAACCCAATCACAAAAGAATACACATGAAATGCAATCACTGATAAGTGGATATTAATGAGCCCAGAAGCCCTAAATACTCAAGGCACAATTAGCATGTCAAATGATTCCCAAGAAGAAGAAAGGAGAGTACCCTGGACCTGTAAAGATGGGATCCAGTTTTGTAGAGAAACCGTGGGGGGAGGGGGAATGATTGGGGAATAGTTGGGGGGGGGAGAGGAATTATAGGACGTATGGTGGGGGGGGGAACTGGGAAAAGGGAAAGCCTTTGGAATATAAACATAGAATATAGAAAATAAAAATTAAAAAAATTCTGAAATAAAACAGAGAAAATATAATATCAGAAGAATATTAACTTAAAGCCTGAAATCATGCAAAACTACCCATCAAAAGTGAGAAATCAATAAATAAGGAAATGCTTTCTTAGACAAATAGAGTAGCGAATTCATTACCAGAAGAGTTACTTTGTGAGAAATGTTAAAAGTGCATTCTTTAGGCACAGGGACATCTATATAGGTCCCAAACTAGGATTTACCAAAGAAAAGAGCATAGAGAAGAAAAAAAATACAACTGAAACCTTAATTTTTCTTAACAACTGAATTGTCCTAAAGAGCTCTATGTTTGAAGCAAAGTGGCTGACAGTGTATTGTTTAGATAGGTGTAGGAAGCAGTGGAAAGAATGACAGCCACAGAGAGAGTGAAGAATTGGGATGATATGTAAGTTCAGAATATAAAACAGAAATCAATTACAATACCAAATTCCAGTGAAGATACTCAGCCAAAGGAAAAAAACTAAAAACAAAAAGCAAAAGAGCAACTTGCCTTCATTGTTGGTGGGAAGGTAAAGACATTTTGTGATATAGATCAGTTTTTTCTAAACCTGCTTTTAATCTTACCATGTCAGTAATTTCTCTCAGGTGTTTATCTAGCTGTCTTGTAAATGTATATTCACACGAATCCTTCTTGCTATATTTATGGTAGCAATATTCACAACTATTAAAAACTAAGAGCCATTAAACAGCTCTTCCGTGGTAAACAGGTAAATAATTTATGACATATTCATTAGGAAAGTAGAGGAGATATAAACTATGAAACCTCATGGAGATGTAGATATATTTTAATCTAATTTTGAGATAAAAAATACACTCTGCAAAATATACATATTCTAGATTTCCCTTTAGATAGACAAAACTGAAGAACTGATAAAGATATCCATGTTTGGAGGGTCACCCAGCGTCCCAGGTGCTCAGAACCATCCGGCGGCGGCGGCAGAACCAGGTACCCGACACAGCCCAAGCTTAAGACCTTCGGGGACTCAGGCCTGGAGTGGGAGTTGGGCACAGAATAGCGGGTGCACTCTGCACTCGCGCGCGGGGCGGACCCCGAGCTCCCTGCAGGCAGCTGCCATATTGCCTGCAGCTTCCCGCCCAGCTGGCGGTGGGGAAGCCGGAGGGTCACCCAGCGTGCCAGGTGCTCAGAACCATCCGGCGGCGGCGGCAGAACCAGGTACCCGACACAGCCCAAGCTTAAGACCTTCGGGGACTCAGGCCTGGAGTGGGAGTTGGGCACAGAATAGCGGGTGCACTCTGCACTCGTGCGGCGGACCCCGAGCTCCCTGCAGGCAGCTGCCATATTGCCTGCAGCTTCCCGTCCAGCTGGTGGTGAGGAAGCCAGAGTCAGCCAGTGTGCCAGGTACCCAGACCCAGCCGGAGGCCGAACCAGCCTCCCATCCAGCCAGTGACAGGGAAGCTGGAAACCGGACCCAGCCAGCTTCCCAGCAGCTTGGGACCAGCAGGCGGAACCAGATAACTGAGATATCCCAACTTTAAGACCCCTGGGGAAACAGGATATCAGACAGCGAACCCTGAGCAGGAGCAGTGCAGAGCAGCCGCCCAACAGGCGGAACCAAATACCTGGGATATCCTGAGGTTAAGACCTCGGGGGACTCAGGCCACCTGTCAGCAATCTGTGAGCAAGAGCCCCGCAGGACAGTGATTCAGGTATCCCAGTCACTGGGAAATAGCCTTACAACCCCACAGGAGGGTCAAGCACCAGCTAGTATCTACAGGACCAACTAACACCAGAGTTAACCAGATGGCAAAAGGCAAACGTAAGATCGCTACTAACAAAAATCAAGGCAATATGGCGGCATCCGAACCCAGTTCCCCAACAGCAATAAATATTGGATACCCCGAAACACCAGAAAAACAAGACTCAGATCTAAAATCACTGGTCAGGATGCTGATAGAGGAACACTTAGATAAATCTCTTAAAGTAATACATGAGAAAATAGATCAAAAGCTAGAAGCCATTGCAAGACAAACACAATTAAATCCCAGATATCTCAACACACCAGAAAAACAAGACTCAGATCTAAAATCACTGGTAAAGATGCAGATTGAGGATCACTTAGATAAATTTCTTAAAGTAATAGAGGAGAAAATAGATCAAAAACTAGAAGCCCATACAAGGCAGACACAAAAATCACTTAAAGAAATCCAGGAGAATATAGAGCAAAAAGTGAATCCCAATAAGGGGGAGAAACAAAAATCACCCAAAGAAATACAAGAGAACATGGGTCAACGAGTAGAAGTCATAAAGGAGGAAACACAAAAATCCCTTAAAGAATTACAGGAAAACACAAACAAGCAACTGAAAGATCTGAGCAAAACCATACAAAATCTAAAAACAGAAGTAGAAACAACTAAGCAATCGCAAAGGGAGACAATGTTGGAGATAGAAAACCTTGGGAAGAAATCAGGAGTCATAGATGCAAATATCAACAATAGAATACAAGAGATAGAAGACAGAATCTCAGATGCTGAAGATACCATAGGAACCATGGATTCAACAATTAAAGAAAATGCAAAATGCAAAAAGCTGGTAACCCAAAACATTCAGGAAATCCAGGACACAATGAGAAGACCAAACCTAAGGATTATAGGGATAGATGAGAATGAAGATCTACAACTTAAAGGGCCAGCAAATATCTTCTACAAAATTATGGAAGAAAATTTCCCCAACCTAAAGAGAGAGATGCCCATGAATATACAAGAAGCCTATAGAACCCCAAATAGACTGGACCAGAACAGAAATACTTCCCGTCACATAATAGTCAAAACCCCAAATGTACTAAACAAAGAAAGACTATTAAAGGCAGTAAGAGAAAAAGGACAAGTAACATATAAAGGAAGACCTATCAGAATTACACCAGACTTCTCACCTGAGACCATGAAAGCTAGAAGATCCTGGGCAGACCTTATGCAGACCCTAAGAGAACACAAACTTCAGCCAAGACTACTATACCCAGCGAAACTCTCAATTGCCATAGATGGGGAAACCAAGATATTCCACGACAAAACCAAATTTGCAAGATACTTATCTACAAACCCAGCCCTACAAAGGATAATAGGGGAAAAATACCAACACAAGGGGGGAAACAACACCCCAGAAGAAACAAGATAGAAACCCCATCTCATCCAACCCAAAAGAAGAGAACCACTCAAATACAAATAATAATAACAATTCCCAAAATGTCAGGAAGTAATAATTACTATTCCTTAATATCTCTTAATATCAATGGACTCAATTCCCCAATCAAAAGACACAGACTAACAGACTGGATACGGAAACAGGACCCTACATTTTGCTGCATACAGGAAACACATCTCAGTGTCAAAGACAAACACCTCCTTAGAGTAAAAGGCTGGAAGACAGTTCTACAAGCAAATGGTCCCAGGAAACAAGCTGGAGTAGCCATTCTAATATCAGATAAAATCGACTTTCAACCTAAAGTCATCAAAAGAGACACAGAAGGTCACTTCCTGCTTGTCAAAGGGAAAATCCACCAAGAAGAATTCTCAATACTGAACATCTATGCACCAAATGCAAGGGCACCCTCATTCGTAAAAGAAACTTTACTAAAGCTTAAAGCACACATCGCACCTAACACAATGATTGTAGGTGACTTCAACACTCCACTCTCCTCAATGGACCGATCAGGAAAGCAGAAACTAAACAGGGACACAGTGAAACTAATTGAAGCTTTGGACCAATTGGATTTAACAGATATATATAGAACATTCCATCCTAAAACAAAAGAGTATACCTTTTTCTCAGCACCGCACGGTACCTTCTCAAAAATTGATCATATAATTGGTCACAAGACAGACCTCAACAAATACAAGAAGACCGAACTAATCCCATGTCTCCTATCGGATCACTATGGAGTAAAAGTGGTCTTCAATAGCAAGAAGAACTACAGAAAGCCCACATACACATGGAAACTGAACAATACTCTACTCAATGACACCCTGGTCAAGGAAGAAATAAAGAAAGAAATCAAAGACTTTTTAGACTTCAATGAAAATGAAGGTACGACCTACCCAAATCTCTGGGATACAATGAAAGCAGTGCTAAGAGGAAAACTCATAGCCCTGAGTGCCTCCAAAAAGAAACTGGAAAGAGCATACACTAGCAACTTAACAGCACACCTGAAGGCGCTGGAACAAAAAGAAGCTAACTCACCCAGGAGGAGTAGAAGAGAGGAAATCATCAAACTAAGGGCTGAAATCAATCAAGCAGAAACAAAGAGAACCATACAAAGAATCAACAAAACCAAGAGCTGGTTCTTCGAGAAAATCAACAAGATAGATAAGCCCTTAGCTAGACTAACCAAAGGGCACAGAGATAGTATCCAAATTAACAAAATTAAAAATGAAAAGGGGGATATAACAACAGAAACAGAGGAAATTCAAAAGATCATCAGATCCTACTACAAAGGCCTATACTCAAAACAACTGGAGAATCTGGAGGAAATGGACAATTTCCTAGACAGATACCAAATACCAAAATTAAATCAGCATCAAGTAGACCAGCTAAACAGTCCCATAACCCTTAAAGAAATAGAAGGGGTTATAGAAAGCCTCCCAACCAAAAAAAGTACGGGACCAGATGGTTTTAGTGCAGAATTCTACCAGACCTTCAAAGAAGACTTAACACCAATACTCTTCAAACTATTCCACAAAATAGAGACAGAAGGGACACTGCCCAACTCATTCTTCGAAACCACAATTACGCTGATACCTAAACCACAAAAAGATCCAACAAAGAAAGAGAACTACAGGCCAATTTCTCTTATGAATATAGATGCAAAAATACTAAATAAAATCCTTGCCAACCGAATCCAAGAGCATATCAAAACGATCATTCACCATGATCAAGTAGGCTTCATTCCAGGAATGCAGGGATGGTTCAATATACGGAAATCCATCAATGTAATCCACTACATAAACAAACTAAAAGAAAAAAACCACATGGTCATCTCATTAGATGCTGAAAAAGCATTTGACAAAATTCAGCATCCTTTCATGCTAAAAGTCTTGGAAAGAGCAGGAATTCAAGGCCCATACCTAAACATAGTAAAAGCAATCTACAGCAAACCAGTAGCCAACATCAAAATAAATGGAGAGAAACTTGAAGCAATTCCACTAAAATCAGGGACTAGACAAGGCTGTCCTCTCTCTCCATATCTTTTCAATATAGTACTTGAAGTTCTAGCGAGAGCAATCAGACAACATAAGGAAGTCAAAGGGATACAAATTGGAAAGGAAGAAGTCAAAGTATCATTATTTGCAGATGATATGATAGTCTACTTAAGCGATCCAAAAAACTCCACCAGAGAACTTCTACAGCTGATAAACAACTTCAGCAACGTGGCTGGTTATAAAATTAACTCAAGCAAATCAGTAGCCTTCTTGTACTCAAAGGACAAGCAGGCTGAGAAAGAAGTTAGGGAAATAACACCCTTCACAATAGCCACAAACAACATAAAGTACCTTGGCGTAACTCTAACCAAACAAGTGAAAGATCTGTATGACAGGAACTTCAAGTCCCTGAAGAAAGAAATCGAAGAAGACCTCAGGAGATGGAAAAATATTTCTTGCTCCTGGATTGGCAGGATCAATATAGTAAAAATGGCCATCTTGCCAAAAGCAATCTACAGATTCAATGCAATCCCCATCAAAATCCCAAATCAATTCTTCATAGATCTAGAAAGAGCAATTCTCAAATTCATCTGGAGCAACAAAAAACCCAGGATAGCTAAAACTATTCTCAACAATAAAAGGACTTCTGGGGGAATCAATATCCCTGACCTCAAGCAGTACTACAGAGCAATTGTGTTAAAAACTGCATGGTATTGGTACAGCAACAGGCAGGTAGATCAATGGAATAGGATTGAAGACCCAGAAATTAACCCACAGACTTATGGTCACTTGATCTTTGATAAAGGAGCCACAACCATCCGGTGGAAAAAAGATAGCCTTTTCAACAAATGGTGCTGGTTCAACTGGAGGTCAACATGCAGAAGAATGCGAATTGACCCACTCTTATCTCCTTGTACTAAGATCAACTCCAAGTGGATCAAGGACCTCCACATAAAACCAGACACACTGAAACTATTAGAAAAGAAACTTGGGAAGACCCTGGAGGACTTGGGCACAGGGGAAAAGTTCCTGAACAGAACACCAATAGCTTATGCTCTAAGATCAAGAATCGACAAATGGGACCTCATAAAATTACAAAGTTTCTGCAAAGCAAAGGACACTGTCAGAAGGACAAAACGGCAACCAACAAAGTGGGAAAAGATCTTCACCAACCCCACATCCGACAGAGGGCTAATATCCAATATATACAAAGAACTCAAGAAGTTAGACCGCAAAGAACCAAATAACCCTATCAAAAAATGGGGCACAGAGCTAAACAAAGAATTCTCACCAGAAGAAATTCGGATGGCCGAGAAACACCTTAAAAGATGTTCAACATCATTAGTCATCAGGGAAATGCAAATCAAAACAACCCTGAGATTCCACCTCACACCAGTCAGAATGGCTAAGATTAAAAACTCAAGAGACAACAAGTGCTGGCGAGGATGTGGAGAAAGAGGAACACTCCTCCACTGTTGGTGGGATTGCAAAATGGTAAAACCGCTCTGGAAATCAGTTTGGCGGTTCCTCAGAAAATTGGGCATGTTACTTCCAGAGGACCCTGGCATACCACTCCTGGGCATATACCCAGAGGATTCCCCTGCATGCAATAAGGACACATGCTCCACTATGTTTATAGCAGCCTTGTTTATAATAGCCAGAAATTGGAAGCAGCCCAAATATCCCTCAAAGGAGGAATGGATACAGAAAATGTGGTATATTTATACAATGGAATACTACACAGCAATTAAAAATAATGAATTCATGCAATTTGTAGGTAAATGGTTAGACCTGGAAAATATCATCCTGAGTGAATTAACCCAATCACAAAAGAATGCACCTGAAATGCAATCACTGATAAGTGGATATTAATGAGCCCAGAAGCCCTAAATACTCAAGACACAAATAGCAAGTCAAATGATTCCCAAGAAGAAGAAAGGAGAGGACCCTGGGCCTGTAAAGATTGCTTCCAGTTTAGTAAAGAAACCGAGGGGGGAGGGGGAATTATTGGGGAACAGATGGGGGGGAGAGGAACTATGGGAACTATGGTGGGTGGGAACTGGGAAAGGGGAAAGCCTTTGGAATGTAAACATAGAATATAGAAAATAAAATTAAAAAAAAAATAAAAAAAAAAAAGATATCCATGTTTACTGGGGCTTCGAAAGAAGAGGGTTAACAGCACAAAGGATTAAAATGCCACTGAAGCTCTTCATAACAGAGCAGTGAGAGCTATGCACTTACCAAAAGGCACAAATCTTACAGTACAAGGAGTGATTTTTGAAAGAAGCACAGAAAAACTGTTTATAGTGCTAGAGAATTCCAAGATAGAATACACAATGTGTGAAAACAATCTAGCTGTATTACAAATGCATAAATAACCTCTATTCACTGGAAGGAGGCAATAAAGGAAGTACCACTAGTTATTTGGAGTCAGATTGTTCACTGTTGGAATAGGAGGTTATAGAAAAACAAAGCTGGAGAGGGTAATGATCTATGTGGGGCGGATCAGCTTTCAAGCTATCAATCTGAATTCATGCTTGGCAGAATGCAAAATAGCTACAGATAGAAATGTTATGATTATGTGTATATCGATGGGTTATTGTATGCAGTTTTCCTTATTCTGTCAGCAGGAGAGCTAGAAGCAATTGTCCCTAGTAGCAGTGAGCTAACAGTGCAAGCATAGTTTCTAACACTGTTCTCCATTGAAGAAAGCCAGACTTCCTTGGAGAAATAGCTGTGGCAAGAAATATAAAACATTATTCTTAAACATCTTGTGACAAAAATGACAAGAAATACTGAAGAAGGAAACCAAACATAACATCAAAATGAGAGCTGAATGCACTCCCACTGACCAAAGAGAAAAATTTTGAGTAATAAAAATAAAGATGTTTTTAATGCTAAATCTAAATGTAAAGTAACTACTCATAAATTCATCCTTATACAAATTACCTACTGAATAAGTAGATAAGAATAGAAAAATGTCTTATGCAGAAAACTTCTAAATAGTTTATGCTCTCATTCACTTCGAGGAGGTAAACAGTAGAGATAAATACTTAGTTCTCTTTTGTGGCTTAGTGAAATATTTCCAAAGTGCATAGCACAAAAATATTGTAATCCAATAATGAAGAAACCTAAAAAATATGACCCAAGCAATCTATTCCAATTGGACCTCATGGATGATGGTGTGTGCACTTCCTATGATGTCATAAAAATGATAACTGATGTCTTTCTTGCCAAATTCCATAGCCAAAATCTAATTATGGAAAAACATTAGACAAATCTCACCAGAGATATATCTATAAAATATCTCAACAATACCCCTGAAAGCTTTTGTTGTAATAAAAAGTGAGAGAAGTTAAAAATCATACCCCTCCCCAAATAATAGAAAGCCTAGGAGGCTGAGCAAATGTGTGTGATGGATAATTATAGGTGGGATCTTGGAAAAGACAAAGTCATAGATGAGAATTAAGGAAATATGGAAGAATACACAATTAACAATAATGTATCATGTGGTGGTTTGAATAAGAATAACCCCATAGGCTTATATTTAATTGTTGGTACCAGAGAGTAACATAATTTGAAAGGATCAGAAATCTTTGAAGGTGTGGCCCTGTTGGAGAAAATGTGTCACTGGAGGTGTGATTTCAAAAGCCCATACCAATAGCAGAGTCTCTCTTTTTTACCTCTTGATTAGGATTTAGCATTTAGCTGTTGCTTCAGTACCATGCATGCCAGCATGCTTCCTGCCATGGTAATAAGAGTTGATTTGGCCATGATGTCTCTTCACAGCATTAGCACAGTGACTAAGACATGCCACAAGCTTGTTTATTAGCTGTGATAAAATATAACAAATTAATACAGAAAGCCATACTTTGGGGAAGTTATGCATTAGGATTATGAAAACTATCTTGACTCAATTTAATTTTTACTTAAGTTTAAAACCATACTAAAATGAAGCAAAAGGTTTAATTGTATTCATACAGAAACACATCTCTTCTAAAATAGATGAAATATAGCATTATGAAATTATCAAGTGCAACTTAGTATATATATGTATATATTTTCAAGTTATATATATATATATATATATATATATATATATATATATATATCACTTGAAACATTGACATGTTGTCAGTAGTGATCAACCACCATTGAACTAGTTAGATACTTCCTTCAAAAGTTATGCAGCACATGTACAAGTAACATTATACTGAATATAAATATATGTATTCCTAAATGATGCATCTTTCTATATTATGTATATAGGTATGCATATATGCATGTAATCAAAATAATGGAAAAAAGAGACTATGAATTTGAAAGAGAGCAAGGAGGGGTACAGCAGAGGGCTTGAAGGGGGAAATTTTGGAATTATATTTTAACTTCAATAATAAAAAATAAATATAAAGAAATATCGTTAAAAAGATAAGCAACATATTTACTACACAATCTAGTAATCTCATGACTCATTTAAAGACTAAGGTATACATCCATACAAAAATATATGTGCTGAATTTTATAGCAGCTTAATCCATGCTCATCAGTAAATTGGAAGCCTGCTATCTATCAAGCAATAAACAGCAAAAAATCCCATGAATAACCAAGTTGTGATAAATTCATATATGTATACTATTCATAAAAGGTAATTGACAATCCAAACAACAGCAAGAGTAAGTCTTAAAAGTACTGTCTTATACCCAAGTCTCAAGTACAAAAGATTCTTTACCCCATGATGCAGATTTTATGACAGTATTGATAAGGCAAAATTCTGATGATGAATGAACAGACTGTGGACTATTGGAGGTATGGAGTTTGTAGAAGCTGAGGCTCTAAAGGGAAAACATGAAGATTCATTCTGATTGATATGGCTATTCAATGATTAATGCTGGCCATCTTTCAATAAGTCTACACTCGTAATAAAAATGCATACAAAGTCATAACCCCTCAAATAAGTGTTCCACTGGAAAAATATAAAAAGTAAATTAAAAATTAAAGTGGCAGAGTTTAATAACAGATTGGCATCCTGATTTGTTAAGTTTTATAGTATGTACCTTTCTTATTCTTATGACAAAAACACGGTCTTTGTTTTGTTTCTACTGTTCAAACTATTCATGATCAGGAACAAAAGGTAATAGAGATTTTAGAGCTGCTTAAAAATGCTTTTTTGACACATTTCTTTATTACATTATTAAAACTGTAGGGCTCGAGGTAGTTACCAATGCTTGTCTTATATTAGTAATGATACTGTCTTCCAAACACTGTCTTCGAGAAAATCTTGCAAACAAAATTAGGGAAAGTTCTTGCTATTCAAACTGTGTATTGGCAGGGACTTTAGAGAAGCAAATACATTAAAGACGGTAGAAGACAGAGACAGACATGTCATAGTTTTTGTATGATTTGAATGATTTAAAATTTTTTATGTCTAAGAGGACATAACTTTGTGACTTCAGTGTAGCTTTGTGAGTACAATGAAATATGCTAAACGAGGGTAGAAATATTGACAAAATGGCAGCTTTGGGAGACAACATAGTTCAATGGGGAAATCAAGGTGTCTCACAGTATTATTGGTAACTGGAGCTGATGATTCTCTAGGGAAGTTTCTGCATAGAGCAAACTATGGAATAATATTCCTGATGTTTATCCAATAAGTATTTAGAAAAGCTATCATTTTATACAACCAAAGCTTACTGTATATGGTTAACTGATTCCTTAATGGACAATGAGTCAAAGTGATCTGAGATGGAGAACCATTAGAATCGAAGACTTGTAGGACAACAGTTAAGTTTCATGCCAACTATCTGTGATTTTACAGATAATTTACAGCCACTACTCTTGAAGGCATCAAGTAACTGACTGTTGCTCTTACTTATTTGCTGACAGACGTGCAATTTGAGTTCATATGTATCAGAAATGAATTGTAGTGAATGATACAAATACAAATTGTAGAATAATTGTGGCATAGGCATGAACATCTCTGTAAAATATGATTAATATAATGTAGGACACATCTTTTTTGTTTGTTTGTTTGTTTCGAGACAAGGTTTCTCCATGTAGCCCTGATGTAAGACACATCTTAACCAGGGATACTATTGTCATGGAGATCATTTATTAGTTTGGAAACAGACTTACTTGTCACAGCTTGGGGAGGGGTTATATTGTACTTAATGTTATCAACTTAACAGAATTTAGAATCATTTACTAGACAAGCTTCTGGGTATGCCTCTGAGAGATTATCTAGATCATTTAGCTTTTGGCTATTCCTGCCAGGGACTGTTTATGTTGGATTAGTTGACATGGGTAGACCCATCTTAACATCTAGACCTAGTAAAAAGGAGAAGAGGGAACTTAATGTTAAGAGTCATCGTCTTTCTTTTCCTTTCTTTCTTTCTTTCTTTCTTTCTTTCTTTCTTTCTTTCTTTCTTTTTCTTCTTTCCTTCCTTCCTTCCTTCCTTCCTTCCTTCCTTTCTTTCTTTCTTTCAAAATTTCTTAATTAGATATTTTATTTACATTTCAAATGTTATCCCCTTTCCGGGTTTCCCCTCCAAAAACCCACTATCCCATCCCCCCCCCACCCCTGCTTCTATGAGTGTGTTCCCCTACTCACCCACACACTCCCACTTCCCTGTCCTGGTATTCCCCTACACTGGGGCATCAAGCCTTCACAGGACCAGGACCTCTCTCTCATTGATGTCTCACAAGACCATCCTCTACTACATATGTGGCTGGAGCCAAGTGTCACTCCATGTGTACTCTTTGGTTGGTGGTTTAGTTCCTGGGAGCTCGGAGGAGGGGGGCGGGTTCTGGTTGGTTCATATTGTTGTTTCTCCTGTGGGGTTACAAACACCATTCAGCTCCTTCAGTCCTTTTTTCTAACTCCTCCATTGGGGACCCTGTGCTCAGTTCAATAGCTGGCTGTGAGCATCCACCTCTGTATTTGTCAGGCTTTGGCAGAACCTCTCAGGAGACAACTATAGCAGACTGCTGTCAAAAAGCACTTTTTGGCATCTGCAACATTGTCTGGGTTTGGTAACTGTATATGGGATGTATCCCTGGGTTGAACAGTCTCTGGCCAACTTTTGCTTCAGTCTCTGCTCATCACTTTGTCTCTGTATCTCCTCCCATGAGTATTTTGATGCCCCTTCTAAGAAGAACCAAAGTATCCACACTTTGGTCTTCTTTCTTCTTGAGATTTATGTGATCTGTGAACTGTATCTCGGGTATTCCAAGCTTTTGGACTAATATCTACTTATCAGTGAGTGCATACCATGTGTGTTCTTTTGTGACTGAGTTAACTCATTCAGGATGATACTTCCTAGTTCTATCCATTTGCCTAAGAATTTCATGAAATCATTGTCTTTAATACCTGAGTAGTACTCCATTGTGTAAATGTACCACATTTTCTGTACCAATTCCTCTGTTGAAGGACATCTGGGTTGTTTTCAGCTTTAGGCTATAATAAATAAAGCTGCTACGAACATAGTTGATCATGTGTCCTTGTTATATCCTAAATCCTAAGGTAATACTATGGCTAATTTTCTGAGGAAGCTCCAGACTGATTTCCAGAGTGGTTGTACCAGCTTGCAATCCAACCAACAATGGAGGAGTGTTCCTCTTTCTTCACATCCTTGCCAGCGTCTGCTGTCACTTGAGATTTTGATCTTAACCATTCTGGCTGGTGTGAAGTGGAAACTCAGGGTTGTTTTGATTTGCATTTCCCTGATGATAAAAGTTGTTGAACATTTCTTTAGGTGCTTCTCAGCCATTCAGTATCCCTCAGTTGAGAATTCTCTGTTTAGCTCTGTACCCCATTTTTAATAGGGTTATTTGACTCTCTGGAGTCTAACTTTTTGAGTTCTTTGTACATATTAGATATTAGCCCTCTATCAGATGTAGGATTGTTAAAGATCTTTTCTCAATCTTTTAGCTGCCATTTTGTCCTATTGACAGTGTACTTTGCCTTACAAAAGCTTTGCAATTTTATGAGGTCTGATTTGTCAATTCTTGATCTTAAAGCGTAAGCTATTGGTGTTCTGTTCAGGAAAATTTCCCCTGTGCCCAGGAGTTCAAGACTCTTCCCCACTTTCTCCCCTATTAGTTTCAGTGTATCTGATTTTATGTGGGGATCTTTGATTCACTTGGACTTGAGCTTTGTACAAGGAGATAGGAATGTGTCAATTTGCATTCTTCTATGTGCTATCTACCAGTTGAACTAGTACCATTTGTTGAAAATGCTGTCTTTTTTCCACTCGATGATTTTTAACTCCTTTGTCAAAGATCAAGTGACCATAGGTGTTTGACTTCATTTCTGGGTCTTCAATTCTGTTCCATTAATCCACCTGCCTGTCTCTATACAAATACCATGCAGTTTTGTTTTTGTTTTTTAATCACTATTGCTCTGTAATACAACTTGAGGTCAGGGATGGTGATTCCCCCAGAAGTTCTTTTATTGTTGAGAATGTTTTTTGGTATGCTGGGTTTTTGTTATTCCAGAGGAATTTGCAAATTGCTCTTTCTAACTCTATGAAGAATTCAGTTGGGATGTTGATGGGGATTTCATTGAATCTGTAGATTGCTTTTGGCAAGATGGTCATTTTTACTATACTAATCCTTCAATGGAAACAGAAACTAGACAGAGACACTGTGAAACTAACAGAAGTTATGAACCAAAAGCATTTAACAGATATCTACAGAAATCCTAAAACAAAAGAATATATCTTCTTCTTAGCACTTCTTGGTACCTTCTCCAAAACTGACCATATAATTGGTCACAAAACAGGCCTCAATAGATACAAGAAGATTGAAATAATCCCATGCATCCTATCAGATCACCACGGACTAAAGCTGGTCTTCAATAACAACATAAACAACAGAAAACCCACAAACACATGGAAGCTAAATAATGCTCTATTCAATGATAACTTGGTCAAGGAAGAAATAAACAAATTGAAGGATTTCTAGGATTTAATGAAAATGAAGGCACAGCATACCGAAATTTATGGGATACAATAAAACCAGTGCTAAGGGGAAAACACAGCTCTGAGTGCCTCCAAAAGAAATTGGAGAGAGCATACACTAGCAGCTTGACAGCACATCTGAAAGTGCTAGAACAAAAAGGAGAAATACAACCAAGAGGAGTAGATGGCAGGAAATCAAATTCAGGGCTGAAATCAACCAAGCAGAAACAAAAAGAACTATTCAAAGAATCAACCAAACCAGGAGCTGTTCTTTTTTTTTTTTCTTCTGAGAAAATCAACAAGATAAATAAACCCTTAGCCAGACTAACCAGAGGGCACAGAGTCAGTATACAAATTAACAAAATCAGATATGAAAAGGGAGATTTAACAACAGGAACCAAGGAAATAAAAAAAAAATTACCAGATCCTACTACAAAAGACTATACACATCAAAACTGGAAAATCTGGATGAAATGGACAATTTTCTAGACTGATACCAGGTAACAAAGTTAAATCAGGATCAGATAAACCATCTAAACAGCCCCATAACCCCTAAAGAAATAGAAGCAGTCATTAATTGTCTACCAACCATAAAAAAGCCCAGAACCAGAGGGGTTTAGTGCAGAATTCTAACTGACCTTCAAAGAAGACCTAATAGGAATGCTCTTCAAATTATTCCACAAAATAGAAACAGCAGGAACACTTAACTACCCAATTCATTCTGTGAAGCCACAATTACAATTATACCTATATACCTAAATCACACAAAGACTCAACAAAGAAAGAGAACTTCAGGACAACTTCCCTTATGAATATTGATGTAAAAAACCTCAATAAAATTCTTGCAAACCAAATCCAGGACCATCCAACATGAACAAGTAGGCTTCATCTCAGGGATGCAGGGATGGTTCAATACACAGAAATTCATCAGTGTAATTCACTATATCATCAAACTCAAAGAAAAAAACATTATCATTTCATTAGATGCTGAGAAAGCATTTGACAAAATTCAACATCCTTTCATGATAAAAGTCTCAGGAAGATCAGGAATTCAAGTCCGATACCAAAACATAGTAAAAGCAATATACAGCAAACCAGTAGCCAACATCAAACTAAATGAAGAAAAAGGAAGCAGTACCACTAAAATCAGGAACTAGACAAGTCTGCCCACTCTCTCCTTATCTATTCAATATAGTACTTGAAATTCTAGCTAGAGCATTCAGACAACAAAAGGAGGTGAAAGGGATACAAATCAGAAGGAAGAAGTCAAAATATCACTATTTGCAGATATGATCGTCTACTTTCGTGACCGAAAAAATTCCACTAGAGAACTCCTAAACTTGATAAACAACTTCAGCAAAGTGGCTGGATATGAAATTAACTCAATCAGTAGCCTTCCTCTATTCAAAGGATAAACAGGCTGAGAAAGAAATTAGGGAAACAACACCTTTCACAATAGCCATAAATAATATAAAAGATTATGATGTGACATTAATGAAGCAAGTGAACAATCTGTGTGACAAGAACTTCAAGTCTCTGAAGAGAGAAATTGAAGAAGATCTCAAAGATGGGAAGATCAATCTGCTTTCTAATTGTATGTTCATCGTGGCCAGTTTCTTCACAATCCTACTGTTGACTTCCCTGCTGTGGTGAAACATAGCTTGGACCTGTGAGCTTATGTGAGCCCTTCCTTCTTTAGGTTACCTTTTCAGGTATTTAATTACAATATGAGATACTTGGGCATGTAGGTACTGCTGTGCTTGTAGTGTAGATGTGAGGAGATGTTTCTGAATGTCCCACAATGCACAGGACCACTTCCTGCAACGTGTAACTATCGGCCTCCAAGTTCCATTACTGCTGAATGTGAAAATGTCTGATGTGAAAACATGTAGCTTTCTTCTTTTGTACATTGTTTTTGAAATTGAATTTCTCTTATTGTGCCCCATTATTAGGCAGGGGAGAGCCTATAAAGAAATAAAAGGTGTATTGAGCTGGGGTGTTAGAAAAGAATTAAGAAGATTAGGAAAAAAAACCAGCACGGGATTATAAGAGGACCAGAATCCGAAATTGAGGCTCTGAGTTTAAGGGTAACAGAAAACTGTTTCATCCCTCTGGTTGAAAACTTGAGGGGATAGAAACAGTATATCAGGTTCTACTGGAGCTATTGTTGTAGGCATGAGAACTAATAATGCTAGAACGTTGATAGCAGGTGTTGCTATACCCTTGTTGCCAAGCCAAGACTGAACAGAGAAAGACTCACTCTGGCATCTGCCTCAGACTTCCCATGATACCCAACAGGAAGCCAGAGGACAAATGCTAAGAAACTGTAGGCATTAGGTGTCATACATTAGAAGATACCAAGACAGGCAAAGGCAACTGAGAGTCCCTCTTGAGTGGAAGGATAGAAACAGAGAGTGGGTGACTGAATGACTAACAGAATAACAAGTGTAGCCTTCCTTTTTTCTTTTCTCCTCAGTTTGCTCTTCATTTAAACTTGGGGGGGGGAAAGGCAAGCCAAACACACAATTCTAACCTATTCTTACCTAAATCTTCAGCTAATGATCCAAGTTATTGATATCTTTAGCAATTTTAAGCATAGTCAAAACAGTTGCTCTTGTCATACACTCACAATATTCCATATTTTCTAAGTGCCAGGACCATGGCTGATACTGTCGAACTGTAAATGTGCCGGGTGGGAAAGGATCTGGGTTTTAGCAACACATTAGGGCTGAAGCTTATTTTTTCTCTTCACTAATTGAGGACCTTGGGGAAACCTTTGGGTTTTTGACTTGCAAAATGGAGCAACCACCATAGAGGCAATCACAAATCTGGATAACCCTAGATAGATTTTCCAGTTCCATGTGCACAATCCAAGGCTGGAGTACATGGAGAAGTCGTTGTTTATTCTGCTGGGATTTGTCCTGCGGCTTTGACAACAGCAAATCAAACCAGCCCAAAGCCCAAAGCTTTGTCTTGTGAGTTGTAAGACTCTCAAGGGACCAAATTAATGAAGCTCATAACTTGACCAACAGAATTACTATAACTTTATTTTTCCATTGAGTAAATATTTATTAAATGCCAACTATATTCCAGAGACTGTGCCAAGGAGATGAATACCCCAAAATATAACAGATGGATTCTCTTTCTTGAATATGTTACCAGATGTGTGGAAGAAGCAGTTACTGTCCTCACATACTAAATTACAGTTGTTTGTTTTATTTATATGCTTAATCAATTTATCATGCTTTGCTATTGAAAAGCTGCCATTCAATGTTAATCTGTTTGAGATCAAGCAAAGCTATTTTTTATATTCTTTATTTATATTTCAAATGTTGTACCCCTTTCCAGTTTCCACCCACCCCCTGAAAATCCCATAACCCATCTCCTTCTCCCTGTTCCTCAATCAACCCACTCGGGTTTCCCTGTCCTGGTATTCCTCTACCCTGTGGCATCGAGCCTTCTTAGGACAAGGGCCTCTCCTCCCTTTGATGTCCAACAAGGCCATCCTCTGCTGCCTATGCTTCCTCCATGTGTACTCTTTGGATGATGGTTTAGTCCCTGGGATTCCTGGGGGGTACTGGGTGGCTCATCTTGTTGTTCTTCCTATGGCGCTGTAAACCCCTTCAGCTCCTTGGGTCCTTATTCTAGCTCCTCCACTGGGGACCCTCTGCTCAGTTCAATGGCTGGCTGAGAGTGTCCCCCTCTGTATTTGTCATGCACGGGCAGAGCCTCCCAGGTGACAGCTAAATCAGGCTCCAGTCAGCAAGCACTTCTGGGCATCAACAATAGTGTCTGGGTTTTGTAACTATATATGGGATAGATCCCTAGGTGGGGCAGTCTCTGGAACATCTTTCCCTTAGACTCTACTCCACAGTTTGTCTCCGTATCTCCTTCTGTGGGTATTTTGTCCCCCTTTCTAAAAAAAAGACCAGAGTATTCATACTTTGTTTTTCCTTCTTTTTGAGCTTCATTTGATCTGTAAATTGTATCCTGGGTATTCCAAGCTTCTGGGCTAATATCCGCTTATCAGTGAGTGCATACCATGAGTGTTCTTTCGTGATTGGGTTACCTCACTCAGGATGATATTTTCCAGTTCTACCCATTCACTTCACACCAGTCAGAATGGCTAAGATCAAAATCTCAGGAGACAGCATGGACTGGAGAGGAGGTGGAGAAAGAGGAACACTCCTCCACTGCTGGTGGGATTGCGAGCTGGTGCAACCACTCTGGAAATCAGTCTGAGGGTTCCTCAGAAAATTGGGCATAATACTACTGAAGGAGCCTGCTGTACCACTCCTGGCATATACCCAGAGGATTCTCCAGCATGTAATCAGGACACATGCTCTACTATGTTCATAGCAGCCTTATTTATAATAGCCAGAAGCTGGAAAGAACCCATATGTCCCTCAATGGAGGAATAGATACAGAAAATGTGGTATAGTTACACAATGCAATACTACTCAGCTATTAAAAACAAGGAATTCATGAAAATAGCTTTGATACACAGAGCTTCTTGCTTTTCTGTGTTGTGACTATCTGAATGCTCTGCTGTGCCTTCTCTAACCACTGTCTAGGTGTTCTGTTCTCAGATATTTGCAAAGTACACTGAGTGCATATAGAATCCATTTTGGCCAACACAATGCCTCTGCGTAGGAATCTGAGTATACCCCCACCCCGTTCATTCTTTTTATACATCAGAAAGCTTCTTCTGCTAACTACCCATGTTTCAATGAATTTGCAATCTAATTCATAGATACATTCTGAAATTTCCTTAAAGCTTCACTCCAATCTAGTGCCTCTTTAGCATGTAACTCTAAAATAAAAATTGTTACCTTTTAAGATTGCTTTTGGGCATCTTCTGTTTGAGTCCCCACTGCATATCCCCTGTGACTCTCCAAAGTATGTCATGTTCCCAGCTATGCATCTCTCAGCTTCTCCATTATCTTATAACTCTGCAAGTATTCTGTCTTCAGCCAAGGTGATGAGCAAGGGTTTGGAAATGAGTCATGAGTTCACAGTAGGGAGGATCTCTCTTGTCTTAGGTCCTGAACCCATCATTCACACTCTGCTCTGCTCAAACATTTTCAGAGCAATATTATTGTATATTCACAAATTCAGTGCTCCTTAAACTCCACATAACTTAGTGCCAAAGCAGTGATTTAGAGACCAGAAGAAAGCATTTGATTCACATTGTGTTTATTACATTTCAGAACATAAAAAATATGTTTTGGTTAGGCTCATGTATTCTCAAGAGTTCCATTCTTTTATGTGTGATATTTAAAAATTCCTTTAATATTCACAGGTAGATAGTGAGTTGCTGTTGAGACTGAAAATGACATATTGACAATGGGTTGAGTGACTTTACCTATGTCCTCCTCCCAATCAGCTACATCCAACCCATCAAAAATGAAATAAACATACAAATGCATGCTCATTCATATTATGTAATATTTGTATTGTGTCCTACTTAATTACATAATATAATCGTGATAGCAGGAAGCTTTTATAACACTGAATACATATGAATAAAACAATATATACCATGGCACCCAATGCTTGTAGTAACACAGTGGAACCTTAATTCATAGTCTTTCTTCAAACTTCATGTGTACTGAAATTTCCCATTCACTTTATTCTTCATGTATTGTCCTTTAGTTAACTGCTTAGGCTGATCTCTCTAACTAAAATACCTTTGCTGTTCGTATATCTTGTTCTGTGTGTGTGTGTGTGTGTGTGTGTATGTGCTTTATTGGATATTTTATTTATTTACATTTCAAATGTTAGGCTCTTTCCCAGTTTCCCCTCTGGAAATCCCCTATCCCATCCCTCTTCTCCCAGTTTCTATGAGGTTGCTCCCCCATCCCCACTCCTGCCTCACTACACTGGAATTTCCCTACAGTCTCTTTCCATTGATGCCTGACAAGATCATCCTGTGCTGCATATGCAGCTGGGGTCCCTCCATGTGTTTGTATGGTGTTTTAGTCCCTGAGAGCTCTGGGGGAGTTGGGGGACTGGTTGGGTGACATTGTTGTTCTTCCTATGGAATTGCAAACCCCTTCAGCTCCTTCAGTCCTTTCTCTAACTTCTACATTGTGGACCCTGTGCTCAGTCCAATAGTTGGCCATGAGAATTCCACCTCTGTATTTGACAGGCTCTGGAAGATCCTCTCAGGAGACAACTATATCAGGCTTCTGTCAGCATATACTTTTTGACATCCACTATAGGGTCTGGGTTTGGTGTCTGTATATGAAATGGATCCCCAGGTTGGACAGTCTTTGGGTGGTCTTTCCTTTATTCTCTGTTCCACACTTTGTTTTCAGAAGTATCTTCTCCTATGGGTATTTTGTTCCCCCTTCTAAGAAGAACTGAAGCACCCACACTTTGGTCTTCCTTCTTGAGCTTCATGTGGTCTGTGAATTATATTTTGGGTATTCTGAGCTTTTGGGCTAATATCCACTTATCAGTGAGTGCATGCCATGTGTGTTCTTTTGTGACTGGGTTACCTCACTCAGAATGATACTTTCTAGTTCCATCCATTTGCCTAAGAATTTAATGAATTCATTGTTTTTAATAGCTGAGTAGTACTCCATTGTGTAAATATACCACATTTTCTGTATCCATTCCTCTACTGAAGGACATCTGGATTCTTTCCAGCTTCTGGCTATCATAAATAAGGCTGCTATGAACATAGTGGAGCATGTGTCGTTGTTATATGTTGGAGAATCTTTTGGGTATATGTCCAGGAGTGGTATATTTGGATCCTCCAGTAGTACTTGTCCAGTTTCCTGAGGAACCTTCAGACTGATTTCCAGAGTGGTTGTACCAGCTTGGAATCCCACCAGAAATGGAAGAGTGTTCCTTTTTCTCCACATCCTCTTCAGCATCTGCTGAGTTTTTGATTTTGGCCATTCTGAAAAGTTCCATTCTTAACCATAAAGTATGAGAAAATGAGAGTACCCATCAGGATGCTCTGCTTCCACAGTGACTAGGACCAAGATAGAGCAATTCAATTGGAACTAGTGTTTCGTTATGTCACTTTTTTCTTCAATAATTTTCAGTTCTCTACATCTCTTCATTATGCAAATGGTCTGGGAGAGTCTTAGCCAAAACAAATTTAGACTCATGAAAAGTAGTTATCCTACTTACTTGTTTAGGCATAAGTCTTAAAATAAATTAGTTCAAAATAGTATCTTAAATGCAAACAACATTTACACACACACACACACACACACACACACACACGATATATTTATACATGTGTATATATGCTCAGTCTTTTATTCCAAGGTAACAGGTTAATCATTCATGAGGTGAGAGCCCTGTGACAATTGCCTGTTAAAGGTCCCATCACCCTTATAACCATACACAAACACACATACATACTGTATATATATATATATATATATACATGTATGCATATTTGTATATATGTACATAAGCCTATATGTATGTATATATGTATATGTGTATATGCATCTGTGTATATTCATATATGTGTGCATGTGTATATATATGTGTGTATATGTATATATATGTATACATGCAAATGTATACACACATACACATATATACACATATATATGTGTATTAATAGTCTAAGTTCATTGGAGTTTATTATGGAACCTTTTGTAGCCTCCACACACATAGCTATCACAATTCATTTCTACATTTTGAATATGATGTACATATGATTCCAAAATTAAGCTTTTTGTGATGAAAATATTTCAGGAATTCTTACTTATGCTTATAGAGTTTAATATCGCCTTCCATACATTTGTGGGACGATACAGATACAGACATTTAATGACGTTTCTTACTTTCCTGTGGCTTCTTTATTCTCATTAAGATAATTATTCTGGAACAGCCATTCTTTAGTTATAGTACCTTGTAATTATAACCTGCTTTTATGGCTTAACCTGAAATTCACATCTCTAATATCCTGGAAGAATGAGACTATTTTCCTCTTCCAACAAACATTTAAAAAAAAATCAATATGGGTAACCATTTTTAACAAGGAGCTGGAATGGTAGGGGTGACTCTGCCGATGCGCTTTTTCATCTGCTGCAGTCCGCCTCTCTGCACGGTGCAGAGCACAGTGCAGCCATAATTGACAGTAGCATTTGTTGAGCTTCTGCAATCACGGCTAAAATTAACAACAGTAATGTTTTGCAGAAACCATGTGTTCATTTTCCTCTCGGAGAACTTTTCTAATTACGTAGCACGAATCTGAAACCCTGAAAGTTCCAAGCACAGTGGCTTTGCCAAGGACCTTTCCCATGACCCAGCAGACCTGCCACAGGGACAGTCAGTCTTCTGTGTACATGGTTCAGGTGCAGCTTTCAGATCACTGAGCTGCATGAAAAGGAGATATCTCGGTAAGATTGAAATGTCCTTATTTTATTTTATGTGCATTAGAGTTTTGCCTATCTCTGTGTACTGTTTGCACGCAGTGCCCATGGAGGCCAGATGCAGTTGACAGGTCCCCAGGAACTAGAGTTTCAGACATTTGCTAGCTCCTGGGAATTCAGCTTGTGTTCTCTGGAAGGACAGTCAGGGCAGAGACATTTCTCCAGCCCCTTAATGAGCCTTTTTTAGTTGGAGACTAAGAAGCTATTTTAGATTCAGCATCTTAACTCCGTGTCATGTTGACATTCTGTTGCCAGGCTGGCAGGTCTGTGGCTTGATTTCCCGACAGAGAATTTCACATCATAACACCTTGATTCCCAATGCTTCTGTTTACTTGTCTTGCGAGATATTGATTTGGTATATTTGAGGTACCTTAGCTGCAACAAAACATTCAGAAGACTCTGATGGTGGCCACACGTGTTTTCACGTCTCTCCTAATAGATCATCATATTCTTTTTGCAAAATACTTCCTAAAACTCTCAATCTGTGAGGTTGACTACACAACATAGGCGACAGGGCTCACAGGATGCCTTATAAAGCAAGAACAGCTCCTAAGGCCATGGCTTTCATCATCTAAAGGGCTTTCCTCTCAGTCATAAGCCAGCATCTGACACAGCACAAACACTAAAGGAGTAAGCATCCATTAATTAACACAATGGTCTAAAACCATGTCAGAGCTCCTGAATCAAGGTACTTGGCAGCCTTTAGGATGAACCTGTAGAAACCGGTGTTAGCACAAATGGTTAGCACAGACTTCTCTAGCAGAAGGTCATAAATCACAGAACCCCAAAGCCAGGTAAAATTAAACCAACCGTAGCATTTGTTGTACTACTGATACATATTTCATGTACTTTATTTTCCTGTGATGTCTGTTTTCTATTGTTATAGATGAATATCCTAGACTGGACAATTTATAAAGAATAAAGTTTCTGACCCAGGCATGGTTCATGCCTGTAACCACAGTACTACAGAAGTCAAGGCATGAGGATCTCCGGTTTGAAAACAGCTATCTATGACTATATTCTGAATTTGAGGCCAGCTTGGCCATATAGAGAAATGTTGAGGCAATAATGTCCCAGAGCATGACACATGTGCTCTCTTCCTATCTCTTGCAAACACATTTCCTATTATCATAACCTGGCACAGAGCATCTGTGGAAAAACGGCAAACTTGCCTGATGTTATAAGAGTCTTTTCCTCTGAGATAACCTGCTAATCATTCACAAGGGCAGCACTCTGTGACAGAGTCACCCACAAAGGTCCCAAGGGATCAAGTCAAACATAGGAATTTGAAAGATACATTCAGGAGATAACCAATTAATTCTATGTGCAGATATTTAATCACATGAGTTGATTTAAGGGCATTTAAAATTTTTAAATACTGGGAAGGTTTTTTTTCCCCTTGAAAAAATATAGAAGTTACAAATCTGTGAGAGTTATAATTAGTATCACATCCTACCCAAGCAGTAACTTTGGAAGACATTCCTATAAAAAAGAATCTGAGATGGATAGGGGGGATACTGGGGGCTCTGCTTTTCACTGCTCAACTAGGTACTACTGATAGGTTCAGAGAAACAGGGAGTCATTACCTTCATTTGTAAATCAACTGATGATCTCACCAGGCAAGATCAGATAGTACCAATCCAATGCTCACCCAGATGTCCCCACAAAATTGGTCACAAAACAAACCTGAAAGTAGTGAATCTGGAAAATAGATTGGTGAGGAAGAGACAGGATTGCTAAGGAGAGAGGAGATGGTAGAGGAGGCTGAGAAAGAGGTGTGGGAATAATCACACACATACATCCATGGCAGTACAGACAAACAAACTTAATAACAAATCCCTGAGAAATGGGTACTGTCTGAAATGTCTAGACACTTTAGTGAACATTTCAAAATTATAATGGAAAATCATATTCTAAGTTAAGTTTAAATGGTATCTTCAGTGAAAAAATACTAGAATTATGGGGATTTTTCTTTTAAAAAAAGCTATTTGGCTGGGTTTTTCAAAACTTATCTGTATTGTCTGTGTGATTTGTGTGTGTATGCGTGTGTATATATTTGCGTGCATGTGTTTGAGGGACAGAGGTCAACACTGAGGGTTTTTCCTCCATCACTCTCCACCTTATGTAGAGAAGGGTTTTTCACGGAATCTGGAGCTTGCTGGGGAGACTGGCTGGCCCATGAGGTCAAGGGAGGTCTTCACTGCCCTGCACTGCTTCTAGCACTGGGATTCGGAGGTGCTTCACACAACTGGCGATTGGCTTTTTGTGGGTTTGAGGGATCTGAAGTAAGGTCCTCATGCTTACACAGCAGAAAATCATTCATCAGCTGATCCCCTTCTCCAGCCTGAGTTTCAGCTTAAAATAAAGAAGTTGTAGGGAAATGCGATGCGTTCACACTTGGCATCTTGGATAAACACGGAACCACATTTCATAGAGGTGATAGTAAATCACTGAGGGAAATAAGGTTTGGCCTCAACATGTTAGAGTTTTCCAGGTTTTTGTTTGTGTGATTGGACTGTTGGTTGTTGTTTTTGTTGTTGTTGTTGTTTGTGTTCTTTTTGTTTGTTTGTTTGGGGGGCTTTTTGATTTGTTTTTGCTATCAAATGCAATGTTTCCTTGAAGACTTAATCAATGGTATTGTAGAGCACAGCAAAACCTGACCTATTGATAAAGAAAAGATGGTGGTATATGGGATGATACCTGTTTGATTACTATTATTAAGATATATAGATTATAGATTTTTTTAAGACATGCTATATTGCAGGAAACAGTTGTTTAAGGCAGGAGGTATAGGATTTAGTATTGGCTTCAGTTTGTATTAGGTTGTGACATCTGGATGGATGGAAAGTTTTGTTTCATAGCTACTATGAAAATAGTCCTTCCATCCCACTTCATAGGGCTGACAATATCAAACGAGGCAATACATATGGAATTACTTTATAAACTCTTATTTTGAGAATCAGTTTGTTTTAGTTTTTATATTTTTCCAGTTATCTAAGATAGTTTGACAGTTTTGCACATTTATATAATGATGTTAGTCACTTTTATTCCACCTCCATTCCTGTCCCATAGTGCCCTAACTGCCCCTCCAGTACCCTTCTCAATGAGTTCCCCACTACTCTTACTTCTATGCCTTTTTGTATCTAAATTCTTAAATGTTATAAATAACAATTATAATTGCATTTGATATGCACATCATAGCAACCTCAGTTAATGATCTGTTGCCAAGTAACAAACCTCCAGGTATTTGTTTAATTAGTATTGGACTTCCGAGAGATGTCCAGATAAGATGACAGCCTAGATGCTGCTTTTGCATGATGTGGAGGAGAGCAGCCAGGATAGGAAAGAGTGAACTGTAAACCAAAGAGAGAGAGAGAACTTTAGACATTTACCCAGTGGGTGGTAGGGCAGCTGAAAAGTAAAGAGAAACACAAGGAAAGAAAAAGAAACTGACCCAGCCCACTGCAACACAAGCCCTGCGGCTCAGCTCATTGGCATGGGGAGGAAACAGGAGCCTTATCTACAAGCTGACTCCCCTGAAAAGACATGGCCAGTTCTACCTACAGGACAGAGTCATGGCTTTTGTAAGCCTCAAATACAGTTACATGTCTCATTGGGAAAGGTAATTCCTTTAGAGAGGAGGCTCAGAAACAAAGAGGAAAAGAACCCTGTCACTTTGCTAGGTTTAGAAGATTGGAGGTAAGTGATATCTTGAGAGGGTGGGTAGCATTTAAAATGGATCTATTCTGGGGACTGGCAATCAGGGAATAATTTTGTCAGGGTCCTGGTTCATCATGAGACTATCATGGGATTGATCAATGAGAGCACTGGAAGATAGTGATGGATACAGGAGGGGCAGATAATGCATTGGGAACTTAGCCCACTAGCTCTGGTAGCCCACCTGATAGCCCTGAGCCTGACAGCAGTGGATAAATCAAATCAACCTCTACCAGCATTCATCTGCCATAGGATTCATTTTTTAACATTGAAGATTTCCAAAGAACTAATGGGCTAGACATCCTTTAGTGGATCTTGAAAGGACAAAGACAGATCCAGCTTCACACATCTCAGTGCCGTGGTTGTTTACCCCATTCTCAATACATTGCAGAGACACTGGCTACAACATTATACTGCCAAGAGGAGTCTAGTGAAGGTGGGAGACTGTGCCTACAGATTTCAAGGCTGAGCAGGCCTGTAGAGGCCT
This sequence comes from Apodemus agrarius, assembly GCA_964023405.1. NCBI lineage: Eukaryota > Metazoa > Chordata > Mammalia > Rodentia > Muridae > Apodemus > Apodemus agrarius. Next base: position 29,917,554 of record OZ030020.1, read on the forward strand.
ATGGTATGCAGCAAATGGAAGCAACTAGAGAGAAAGCAATATTGACACCTGATCCATACAAGTTCAGCACCAGTATCAATGATAGTGAAGCAAGGAGCCTGTTATGAGTTCAGCTGGCCCTCAGTCCCCATGTATTTACTGGTAGACTCTGATTGTTCAAGACCTAGAAATAACTTATACTGTCACTTTTTATTTTTTCCTATTTTCTTTATAATTCCTTTCTACTCACCATCCGTTTGCAGTACTTTCGCTTTTTTCTACTATTTTAAAAGTATTTTATTTCTATTTTTTTCTTCCTCTACACATTTCCCTAAACTCGTTTTTTTTTTATTTTTTGTTTGTTTGTTTGTTTGTTTTAATTTTTATTATTGGGAAATTTTTATTACCTGTGTTTTTCCATTGTTTTCTTTTGACTATATTTTTAGTAATATTTAGAACTTATTTTACTGTTTGTTTTAAAAAATGTTTACACTCTTATTTCCCTTACTAAACTTATTTAATTGTTTATGGTTTTTGTCAAGTCTGGGAAAGCTTTTACGTCCTACTCTTTATCCCTTCATAGCATCCTTCTCCATTCATCTTCCTTTTCTTTTCTTTCACGCAACCATGTTTCTTTTCTATCTTACTCCTTTCCCTCAGTGACTCTCTGACACCATGGGGACAAACCTCCACATTCTCCATGACCATACATCTTTCATTCCTACACAACAAATACCATATGGAAGGTTTTATCAACTTCTTCTACCATCTCAGGATGGACCTTGTTCCTTTGGACCAAGGATGGCGTAACCTCTCTGCACCTTGCTGGCTATCCTTGAAAACACATTTCTTGACAGGCAACCCTCTGGGCTGCCTTTCCATTTCAGACTCCTTTCAAGTGAGTTTAAGTTTTCACATTGGGTAGAGACTTGCCATCTGGGCACCATTAATCCTGTCTCAATGTGGAGGAGGCTCATTGCTGACTCTTCTCATCTTATGCCTTACCTGCAACTTCAATCTTTCCTGTGCTTCTTATCTTGATAGGCTGAATATTTGTAATAAATGTCTGCCCCTCTCATTTTCTTCTTTAATGTAGGAATGGGTGAAATTTATAGTCAACCATACCACAGCCAGAATGTTATCCTACCTTGAAATGTTCTCTGTTATATATATTAGTCCATTACTTAGAATTCAGCCTTATTTAAGGTCTCAGGACATGGGCCACATACAGCCAGACTCTTTGCTAACATACAACTAGAATGACATTTGTCTTAGTTCCCCAAATAATCATTGTCCCTCTCTGTGAGCATTTTGCTCAGCATATCTGTTTTATATGTTCCAACTAGAATGACCCACAGAGCTCTACTTACAGTATTTGATATATATTCTTGACCAAAGTTTCAAACTCCCCCTCCCATTCTTTCTAAAATTTACTTCCAGTGGTCTCAAATATCACATAGTCGAATTATCACACCAACAGTCCCATTTACTGATAGTAAAGTTTTGTGTCAGTTACTATCTTGTTGCTGTGACAATGTAACTGACAAAAGCAGCCTGAGGAAAACAAGGTTTAGTTAGACTCACAGTTTAAGAATATAGTTCATTATGGTGAAGAAGGCATGTCAACAGGGACTTGGGGTAGCTGGTTGTACTTCATCCACAATCTGGAAGCAGAGTCTGATGAATGCCTGTGTTCAACACATCACCTCATTTTTATTCTGTTTGTAACCCCATCCCATGGGAAGGTAGCATCCTGTTTGCATTTCTGATCTCACTTAACCTATTCTAAATAATCTTTCACTGGTATGCTAAAAGAATTGTATCCATGGTGATTCTAGATTCTATCAACTTGACAATCAAAATTAACCACCATAAATCTCTAAAATATGCACTGGAGAAAATATAACCTCCTCAACTAAGGAATTTTGAAAACTGAAAATGCAATTTGCAAATTTATCTGGAATAACAAAAAACCTAGGGTAGCAAAAACTATTCGCAACAATAAAAGAACTTCTGGCAGAATCACCATCCCTGACCTCAAGCTGTACTACAGAGCAATCTTGAGAAAAACTGTGTGGTATTGGTACAGTGATAGGCAGGTAGATCAATGGAACAGAACTGAAGACCCAGAAAGGAACACATATACCTATGGTCACTTGATCTTTGACAAAGGAGCTAAAACCACCCAGTGGGAAAAAAGAGAACATTTTCAACAAATGGAGGTTAGCATATAGAAGAATGCAAATCAAACCATTCTTATCCCCTTGTACAAAGTTCAAGTCCAAGTGGACCAAGGATCTCCACATAAAATCAGATATACTGAAACTAATAGAAAAGAAAGTGGGATTTTGATCTTAGCCATTCTGACTGGAGTGAGGTGAAATCTCAGGGATGTTTTGATTTGGATTCCCTGATGACTAAGGATACTGAACATTTCTTTAGGTGCTTCTCAGCCATTTTATATTCCTCAGGTGAAAATTCTTTGTTTAGCGCTGTACCCTATTTTTAATAGGGTTATTTGGCTCTCTGGAGTCTACTTTCTTGAGTTCTTTGTATATCTTGGATATTAGTCCTCTGTTGAATGTAGGGTTGGTAAGATCTTTTCCCAATTTGTTGGTTGTCCTTTTGTCCTTTCGACAGTGTCCTTTGCCTTATAGAAACTTTGTAATTTTATGAAGTCCCATTTGTCAATTCTTGATCTTAGAGCATAAGCTATTGGTGCTCTATTCAGGAACTTTCCCCCTGTGCCCATCTGCTCAAGGCTCTTCTCGTGCTGGCAAGGATGTAGATAAAGAGGAATACTCCTCCACTCCTGGTGGGGTTGCAAGCTGGTACAACCACTCTGGAAATCAGTCTGGTGGTTCCTCAGAAAACTGGACATGATACTACTGGAGGACCCCATTATACCACTCCTGGGCATATACCCAGAGGATTCCCTAGCATGTAATAAGGACACATGCTCTACTATGTTCATAGCAGTCCTATTTATAATAGCCAGAAGCTGGGTTCTTTCCAGCTTTTGTCCCTCAACGGAGGAATGGATACAGAAAATGTGGTATATTTACACTATGGAATACTACTCAGCTATTAAAAACAATGAATTCATGAAATTCTTAGGCAAGTGGGTGGAACTGGAGAACGTCATCCTGAGTGAGGTGACCCAATCACAAAAGAACATACATGGTATGTACTCAGTGATAAGCAGATATTTTAGCCCAGAAGCTCAGAATACCTATGGCACATTTCACATATCAAATTATGCCCAAGAAGAAGGAGGGAGAGGCCCCTGGTCCTGGAAAGGTTCAATGCAGCAGTGTAGGGGAATACCGGGACAGGAAGGGGTGGATTGGGGAACAGTGGGAGGGAAGAGAACTTATGGGACTTTTGGGGAGGGGGGATCCAGGAAAGAGGAAATCATTGAAATGTATATAAAGAATGTACCTAATAAAAGAAGAAGAAAACAAGAATGTATTTAATTAAAAAGAAAAGAAAAGAAAGTGGGGAAGAGCCTTGAGCGCATGGGCACAGGGGAAATTTTCCTGAATAGAACACCAATAGTTTACACTCTAAGATCAAGAATTGACAAATGGGACCTCATAAAATTTCAAAGACTCTGTAAGGCAAAGGACACTGTCAATAGGAGAAAACAACAACCAACAGATTGGGAAAAAATCTTTATCAATCTTACATCCAATAGAGTACTAATATCCAATATATACAAAGAACTCAAGAAGTTAGACTCCAGTGAAACAAATAACCCTATTAAAAATGGGGTGGAGTTAAAGAATTCTCAACTGAGGAATACCAGATGGTTGAGGAACAACTAAAGAAATGTTCAACATCCTTAATCTGGGAAATGCAAATCAAGACAACCCTGACCTCACACCAGTCAGAATGGCTAAGATCAAAACTCAGGGGAGAAACTGTGGAGAAATAGGAACACTTCTTCATTGCTGCTGGGAGTGCAAGCTAGTACAACCACTCTGGAAATCAGTTTGGAGGTTCCTCAGAAAATTGGACATAGTACTACCTGATGATCCAGCTATACAACTCCTGGGCATATACCTAGAAGATGCTCCAACATGAAATAAAGACATATGCTCCACTATGTTCATAGCAGCCTTATAATAGCCAGAAGCTGGAAAGAATCCAGATGTCCTTCAACAGAGGAATGGACACAGAAAATGTGTTATGTTTATACAATAGTGTACTACTCAGTTATTAAAAACAATGAATTCATGAAATTCTTAGGCAAATGGATGGAACTAGAAAATATTCTTAGTGAAGTTACCCAATCACAAAAGAGCACAAGTGGTATGTACTCCCTGATGAGTGGATATTAGCCTAGAAGCTTGGAATACTCAAAATACAATTCACAGACCACATGAAGTTTAAGAAGGAAGACCAATGTGTGGATATTTTGGTCCTTCTTAAATAGGGTACAAAATACCAATGGGAAAAAATAGAGACAAAATGTGGAGCAGAGACTGAAAGAAAGACCATCCAGAAACTGCCCTACCTGAGGATTCATCCCATATAGTGACCAAACCCAGACACTATTGTGGGTGCCAACAAGTACTTGCTGGCTGGAGCCTGATATAACTGTTTCCAGAAAGGCACTGTCAGTGCCTGACAAATACAGAGGGGAATGCTCTTAGCCAACCATTTAACTGAGCACAGGGTCCCCAACTAAGGGACTAGAGTAAGGACCCAATGAGCTGAAGGGGGTTGCAGCCCCAAAGGAGGAACAACAATATAATCCAACCAGTACCCCCAGAGCGCTCAGGAACTTAATGACCAACCAAAGAGTACAAATGGAGGGACCCATAGCTTGAGCCACATGAGTAGCAAATGATAGCCTGGTCAGACATCAATGAGAAAAGAGGACCTTGGACTGGTGAAGGCTCATTGCCCCAAGGTAGGGGAATGCCAGGACAGGGAAACAGGAGTGGGTGGGATAGTAAGCAGAGGGGTGGGGGATGGGATAAGGGGTTTTGAAGGGGAAACAGGGAAAGGGGATAGCATTTGCAATGTACATAAAGAAAATATCTAATAAAAAAGAAAATAATTGGGCATGACACTTCCAGAGGACCCTGTCATACCCCTCCTGGGCATATACCCAGAGGATTCCCCTGCATGTAATAAAGACACATGCTCAACTATGTTCATAGCAGCCTTATTTATAATAGCCAGAAGTTGGAAAGAGCCCAGATGTCCCTCAAAGGAGGAATGGATACAGAAAATGTGGTATATTTATAAAATGGAATGCTACTCAGCAATTAAAAAATAACAAATTCATGCAATTTGTAGGCAAATGTTTGGATCTGGAAAATATCATCATAAGTAATATGATAACCCAATCACAAAAGAATACACATGAAATACAATCACTAATAAGTAGATATTAATGAGCCCAGAAGCTCAGAATACTCAAGGCACAATTAGCAAATCAAAAGATTCCCAAGAAGAAGGAAGGAGAGAACCCTGGTCCTGAAAAGACTGGATTCAGTTTTGTAGGAGAGTACCAGAACAGAGAAATGGTGGTGGTGGTAATGGTGGGGTGATTGGGGAATGGGCAGGAGGAAGTGGACTTATGGGACATATGGTGGGAGGGGAACTGGGAAAGGGGAAAGCCTTTGGAATGTAAAAGAATATAGAAAATAAAAAATTAAAGAAAAGAAAATAGAAATAAAATAAAATCTTAAACACCTGAAAACCTAAGCATTATTTCACATTGTAGATATTTGATACTTAATTTGTACTGTTGTTGAAGAGCTTTCCTTAAAAATGATGAAAAAAAGAAAACTAAATGTCCACATATAAAATTAATGAAACTAGACACATATTTTCTACCCTTTACAAGTTTAAAATAAAAACAAAGGTTAATGTAATATCCCAAATTCTAGAACTGTTAGAGAATACCAGTAGGGAAATATCAAGATTCAGCAGTTGACAGGTACTTTCCAAAAAACTGGTTCTAGTAACTAGGAATAATCCCCAGAGTTGACAAATGGAGTTGTGTGGAATTCAAGTTTTCTTGAAACAGCAAATTAAAAAATGAGCAGAGTGAATTTAGCCTCCAGAATTTGAGAACATCATTTTAATATCTATCCTATCCTATCCTATCCTATCCTATCCTATCCTATCCTATCCTATCCTATCCTATCCTATCCTATCCTATCCTATCCTATCCTATCAATATAGATGTGATTTATCTATATCTACATTGTATCTTCTATCACCTAAGTATCTGTCATCTTTATCTATCTACCATCTATCCATCTATCCATCTACCTTTCTATCTACCTATCATCTACCTACTGTCTATTACCTATCATCTAATCTATTATCTATCTACATATTATCTATTTATTTATCTGCCTGTCTGTCTAGTTATCTAATATCTATATACATATTATCTATCTAGTTATCTATTATGTATTAACATATTATATATCATCTATCTGTCTGTCTATCTATCTATCTATCTATCTATCTATCTACTCACCTTCTTGTCTGTCTGTCTTGTCTTTCTGTCAGGGAGTCAGACTGGTCTGACACTTGCTATGTATTTTAATTTAGATTCAAACATCTGAAAATCCTCTCATCTCTGTCACCAAATTACTGGGATTATAGATCTGTGCTATCATGTTCTGCTAAGGGAAACATTAGTTTTAGAAATTTGAAAAGGTTGATAGAAAACAGAGAATTCAACACTGTGAATTTTTGGGCTAAATTTTATGTTCCAGACAGACATAAACTATGTAAGTTTTGAATGTGACAGATGCAATTTGGTTGAAATATAAAATACATAGTAAAAGCTGAAAATAATAATGGTTAGATCAAGGAAAAGCACAAGACCAAAACTCAGGTCAAATGAAAATTTCTAAGAATAAAATACATATACCCTCTTTTCCTCAAAGATGTTTGTATTTTATGATTCTTTTCTTACAACAAAAGCAATGCATAATTCATATGGAGTAGTACTCATGAGACAAAACAAAAAAGCAAAAGAAAATAATTGATTAAATTTTATGATGACCCTCTTGTGCTTTGGTTTGCTTTGTAACAAACTTAGTTTAAGTATAGTATACTGGTCCATGTCTTTACTTTCAGCACTGGAGAAGGGCTAAGGGAGGAATTTTCTTGTGTTTAAAATCAGCATGGGATTTACACAGCAAATCTCAAAGTGTGTGTGTGTGTGTGTGTGTGTGTGTGTGTGTGTGCCTCTCTTCTACATAAAGAAGGGATTATGTAACAGCCTATATTAAGGCAAAAAAATTTTGAAAGAGAGCAATATGAAATAAGATACATTCATGGGGAAAGACTATATTACCTTCACTGTGGATACAGCCTAGTAGCCTTAACCCTTTAAACCAGTGCTTATTGTGAATGCTGTGATCTTTCAATACAGTTTCTCATATTGTGATGACGCCAACCATAAAACTACTGTCATTGCTATTTTGTAGTTGTAACTTTGCTACTGTTAATGAATCATAATGTGAATACCTATGTTTTCTGATGATCTTAGAAAGCATTGTTTGACCTCAGGGGTTTGGGATCCACTAGTTAACAATGGCTGATTTCAAAACTGGTTTTGGGTTTGGGATTATGTTTCTTTTATGTAACATTTGGCTTGGGGTTGCCTGTTGTTGTTGTTGTTGTTGCTTTTCTAAACATACTAAAACTTTGCAGTACTTTTTTCTTAACTACTTGAGCAATCCCTGCAAGCCTGAAATATTCTTTTAACATAATATATGGAGACTTACTAGATACAGCACTAAGTAATGTTTTTTTGTTGTTGTTGTTTTGGTTTGTCTCTAATTAATTCCTAAAATAACAGTGTCCCTAGAACAAAATTGTTCCAAAGTTAAAAAAATATTAAAATTGCCTTGAGGTAGAGAATATAAAACTATGAAATTCATATTCACATGGGGCATGAATATGCAGACTGTCTCAAAGAAATATTTGTCTGTTTGGAAACCTAAACTTGACATTTTGCAAGAAAATTCACAGTGGAATATGTGACTGTCTGGGTATTCTGAAACACATAGGGTCATTGTACATCATTAATAATGTGTCTAGAGAATGAATTATGTTAGTTAAGTAAAGATCTTGTCACAGTGGGCAGCTGCCAAAGGAAAAAGAAGTATACTTATTCATCAACTTGGAAGGATCATAAAAGGACCAGAGAAGCATGATTAAAGATAATTGAAAAAGAAACGATATGACACAATGACTGAAATAAGTATTTTATAAAATTACAATAGCTTTAAAAATTAACATTATGAAGGATGATTTAAAACTGATCCAACCAAAGATTTACATAATCAAGGCCACTTCTCCTTTGAACATTTATTTTCTTTTTGCACATACTTTTGTACATTTTCAATCCTTGCACATTTTGTATCTTGTTATCTTATACTCTCCCTTACCCTGCTTTCATCTAAGATTCTTATTTTGTTTCAGTGACTTGCACACATGTGGTCCCCTGAGATCCATTGTCTGGCTTTGAGCTTGTACCATACTGAGAAGGCTTGTGGGACCCCAAGAGAGTCCTGCTTCTCTGTGGAGACCTGTAGATCCCTCAAGTACAGCCAGCTTACCAACCTCTCGCCTGTCAGGTTTTCCTGAGATGCAGATTTGCATAATTTGAGATTAGTTTTAGGCTTTACACAGTTCTATAATTTTTAGGAGCACAGTAGAACTTGGTGATGAAGTTCCAGAGGCAAAACCAAATTATGTATGTAGAATGAGTTTGTAGGTTGTCAGAAATAATAGTAATAACACCAGGCAATATGAGCTAGGGTAAACAGAAATGCAGTTTTATACGTGCTAAAAATGAAACTAAAGTTACAATAAAAGATATTTAGTCAATAGAAAGAAGATGAAAGTATATGAAATAGCTTAAACATAAATAAGTGCCAATTAGCTTGAGAATTAAGATGTAAAACTATGGTACCTATTTTTTTCATCTTTTAGCTATCTCTGTCCTCTTTGATACTTCTAAAGTGGCATTGCTAGGTCTATAATAATGCATTTGTATCCCTACCTCTGTGTACATGCGCATGTATTGGGTTCACATGTGGTCATGCATGTGTATGAAGGACAACACATAGCCTTACATGTTATTACTCAGATGCCATCCGTTGACTTTGTTTTCATGCACTCTGGAGACTTAACTCAGGTCTTCAATCTTTCATGGAAAGAATTTTATTGAGTGAGTCCAGTCCTTCTACCATAGCTTTTGCCCATAACAAAAGGGCAAAATTTTATTGTAATATTTTCCCATATAAGTTTATTTCTATTTACCTCAGATAAACTGATGACAGAGTACATAAATTATTTCATTTGTGAGAGATAATCTCAATTTTCAACTTGGAGCGATCAATAATCACTTGGGAGATGGGTCTGTGAATATTTATGGGTCTGTGGGAATTTAATTGATTATATCAAATGTAAGAAACAGCCGCCCACTATGGGTGGCACCACTCTCTAGGCTGGGACTCTGGACTGTATAAGATAATGTAAGCTGAGCACATTCATTGTCCTCTGTTTCCTAACTGTAGACTCCATGAGATCACATATCTCCAACTCCCACTGCTGTGACCCCTATTGTGATTAACCCTCAACTTCAAATTGTGAGCCAAAACAGAACTGTTCTTCCTTAAGGTACTTTTGTTGGGATGTTTTATCATAGCAATGGGGAAAGTAAACATGACACCCCCAATAGTACTTGTTGAGCCAATGAGTTTTTATAGTTACATACAGGAGCACTGTGAGCAATTACTTAGAGGGACATGAGTGACTCAAAGGCATCTCCAAGTCCCACCCAGTAATGACTCATCCAAGCTGTATTATTGAAGTTCCTGTATCACTTGAAGTCAGATGAATCATTAAAATCTCTCTTCTCCCCAGCATTTGTTTACAGCTTGTAAAACCTGGGGAAGAGGACTTGGTGAGTCATGTAAGTTTGCTGAGCTTCCTCATCCCTGTGAATTTCCTGTGTTTCATGAGCCTCCTGGGAGGGAAGGTTTTTCCATCCATAGAAAATAAAACGAACGAACAAACAAACAAACAAACCAAAACAGCTACAAACAGTATTGACATAAAATAATTCAAAGTTTGATTTCAAAAAGCATCAGAGAAACACAAATGTAAAACAATAATTAGTGTTATCAGAGCTGTGATGTGACTAGACACAAACCAGTAAAATCCACACCTATCCAATGAAGCAGTGGTGCCAGTCCCACATGTGTAACATGCTGATGGTTTTAAGAATAGATTCCAAAGCTGTATTCCCTTTAATATGTTCTATTCTTTTTTCTTTTTTTCAATGGTATGTTTTATTTGAGTTATTTTAATTTTTTATTGGATATATTCTATATTTACATTTCATTTCCCTTTTTCTGGTTCCCTGCCCCCCAAAGGTCCCACATGTCCTTTTCCTTCCCCAAGTTCCCCCACCCACACTATTCCACTTCCCTGTTCTGGTATTCCCCTACACTGATGCTTTGAGCCTTTCCAGAACCAGGGTCCACTCCTTCCTTCTTGTCAGACATCATTTGGTATGTGGATTGTGTCTTTTGTGTCCCAAGATTCTAGGCTAATATCCATTTATCAGTGAGTGCATACAATGGGTATTCTTTTGTGACTATTCTTAAAGAGCAGCATAAGAAATTTGAGCATCAAAGCAATTCTTCACCATAGGTCATGCAGACAGTACATGGTACATTGTACTCTTCACCTCCTCAAATCCACAGTATATGTTCATTATTTTTGTTCAAATATGCCTTACAGGTCTGTCCTTCAAATTAATCTAAGTTATTAATTAGTCATTAATGTCATATGAAATTCTGAAATACTAAATATCCAGAGGTATTTTTCATATCTTTAAGATATTTTATTAATTTTATATAGTAAATTTTTATCCACACTCATTCCTACCTCTGCCCTTAACTCTTTCTATATCTTTATCAACCTCCTTACCCCTTTCAGTAATGTCTAATCATTTTTTTTATATTTAATGACTAGTTTACTTCTATTTGTGCTATTGATATACTTCTGGGTGTAAGATCACCCCTGAGCATGTCTACCTATCAGAAATCACACGATTAAAGGAAAATGGCTATCTCTTCCCCACAAATTGTCTATATCTCCCTAATTATGGGTGGGGCTCATGAACCTCTTCTGTGTTAGTTATGATTCTGTGCTGTGACAAAAAAAGACTCATGGAAGAAAGTTTATCTTGAATAATGATTCACCAGAAGACAGTGTCTTACAGAGAAACAGCATGGCAACGAGTAACATCACATAGACAGAAGAGGAATCTGAAAGCTTACATCCTCAACTTCAAGCATGAAAAGAATGAAGTAGGAAGCAGCTATAGATACCCAAAGTCTGGACCCAATAATGTGCTTCCTCCAACAAGTTGTAGCTCCTATAAAGGTTCTGCCATATCCCCGAATAGTGTCATCAACCAATGTCCAAACATCTCTGCCTATGGATGACTTCTCATTTATACCACTACATCTTCCCATATAATGCTGAAAAGTTGACTGGCTTGATAGTGCGTAGATGTAGACGACCACAGTTACTGTGAGTTATTGAGTACAAAGTTCGATCAAATCCAGATTATACTGTTTTGCTCTTGTCCTTACCAAGCTCCTTATTATCTTTCTATCCTTTCTCGACAGTAGCTGGGCCTTGCAGGAGGGGTATGCTGTAGACATCTTGTTTGTTCTTCATCACTTCACACATACATATTCTCTAGGCTTTGATCACTGATCTATGGCACAAAGATGACTATGATGGTATCTGGAAGCAACACTGAACTATCCATAGAGAGATATGAGTTTATGGGACATTTTGATATTATGCCTATTTAACAAAATAATAGTAGGTTCACACCTGGGGCTGGTGAGCTTTCTAACCATGGATTCTTGGCCAGATTTCAAATGCTGGGCATGTGTTTCCTTCTATGTAGCAGGCCTTAAGTCCAGCCAGAAGATAATTGATTGCTCTTATATAACCCATGCCACTATTATATCTATAGGCATATCTTGTCAAGGCATTCATTATTGAAGTCCATAGAATTTATAACTGCATTATACTGTTGATGATCTCCTGCCCTCAGAAGCCTGAAGAGCACATTCCAATACTATGAAAACTAGCCAAAAGTGAAGGAACTTCCTGGTTAGTATCAACTTGACTTTATCCCATATTTTGTGACTGATGTGTATGGTATTTTCAGCAGCAGGATCTTGGAGAAATATTTTAAAGGATGAGCATTTTGAAATTGATTACAGAATAGCTTTGAAGATTCATCGAGAGGCTAAAGTTTATTTTATAAAATAGAGTTTGGTGTTGCTAAAGTTTAATGTAAGTATTGCTAAATGATTAATTCTTTGGGTAGTCTAGAGAGACATGACCAAGGACACTGCAGACATAGCATGTGACAAAACTTTGAAAATAAAAATCACAGATTGTACTGTTGCGATACAATGGAAAAATGTGACATTGGAAGTCATTTTAGTGAAATGTTCAGGACATGTTGAGCAATAGCCACATGCATGCTTCCGTATCCAATCTCAAACCTTACTCTTGGGGATTTACTGTCACAGTGACTTCTGACAAACCATTTCTTCCATCTGGTTCATTTCTGCAAGTAATAACCAGATATGTACTTACTATTTGTCATGTCTAGCATTGTCTGTCATTAATATTTTTCTGTTTTTGCCCAGAAAAGAATAAGTAATTTTTGTCCTTGAGGGATGTGCAGCCTCAATGGGGAATTAGAATAAACCATTAAGCATGAAAGAGCTTCGAAATATCAAGTATGATCACCAGAGTTATCTGTTTTTGTCAAGATCCCCAAGAACATTAAAGGTCATATGTTTCTTCTGATTGTCCATCTCTAACCATCAACTTATTTCTAATAATTAACCCATACTCGATATTCTTCCTCTTTAGTGTGATTTTGTCAAGATTAATGCCAAATATGCACTAACATCTTAGGTAGTGCAGCACCTCCATCTTGAGATTATCCCTATTTCTACTCTTTAGACCTTCTTAATGACATCCTTTAGTACATAGTCCTGGGTCTGTATTAAAGAAGCTTCCTCTAAAGACATTTCTGAGACTTCGCTGAGCCCTAAGGAGGAAGATCCTTAAACACAGATCCAGGATAGCCACTGTGTAAGCTATTCACTTGATTTACGTACACTAAAGATATGAACAAGCTAAGAGTCACCAACAGAAGTGAGATTGACAATCTGTAATATGTACCCAATTACGATCCTTTTTGTCTTACCTGACATCCTTTCCATACAAGAGACTGATTCATCGAATCTCTCAGAAGAACCATAATCATGGATAATGGTCACATTTTAATACAGGAATATGCTGTGACAAGGAGAATGAGCATGCTTGTTTTGAAGGTCAGAATGAATGCACTATTTTAGTTTATTTTTTTAAAAGAATTTTTTAAATGAAATAGAATTACATCACATTTCCATTTTCTTTGCTTTCTTTAAGCTGTCACAGTTACCCTCCTTTGAAATTCTCCCATAAAGCCCCTACTCTTAATTTGGTAGTCTTTTTTAAAATTATTATTGTTAAAGACATGTATATGTGTATATACGTGTATGTACGCATGTGCACAAATATTTAACACACACATATATATATATATAGTTATGTACACACACATATCTGTGTGTGTGTGTATGTGTGTGTGTGCGTGTGTCTGTCTGTCTGTCTGTCTGTCTGTCTGTCTCCATTCTGCAATCCTGCTGAGGCCATTGTTACTGACAATGTATATATGGTTTCAAGGTTGACCATACTGGATTAGATCACTAATAAATAGGCTCATCCTCATCTCTGGAAGATGTTAATTGCCCTTTTCCCAGCAGTCATTATCTGCCTATAGTTTTTTGTCTAGGGTGGAAGCCTGCAAAGTTTTTCACTTACATGTTAACATGTCTCTTGTTATAACCATTGTTCAAGTCTTGTTTATGAAGCAATTTCTAGAAATGACAGTTTCACATCAGACATCCTGGTGTTCTCATTGTTACACTATTTTTACCTCCTCTTTTATGATGTTCCCTGAGCTACATGTTCAGGACTTGTGATATACATTTGGTCACTGGGACTAAGTTCTCCATAATCCATTCATATCTGCATGTGTCTAGTTGTTATATTACTCTGGCAAAGTGGCTTTAGTGGATACTTCTCAAAGGAGCATGACCTCATTAGACTATAGAAATTGGCTACAGTATGAGGAATGGTTTTCCTTCTGTTATGTGGGCCTAACGTCCAATTAGACAACTGCCGGTTGCTACGGACAGTGAAGGTAATTTATTGTACCTTTATTTATATCCTGCAATGTTAGTAATTGTTGCAGTTCAAAGGTATTACTTATGCACAGGGTTATTTAATTGCCTCCCTCCTTTGGTAGCTCAGGTAGTATTTTCTGGAACAATGGAAGCTAGACTACAGGATAGGGGATGTTCAAGTCAGAAGTAGCTTAAACCATCTGAGTCCTATGTCCTACTAAGTATCTTGTGTCTTCAGCAATAGGGCCCATTCTCAACTCCTGAGACACAACTAGGGCCACACTGATAGTCAATGGTGAGAAAGACATGGTGCCAATAGGAGTCTGCAGCAGTTGGTCACATTACATCTTCTATAAAAACAAAAAACAAACAGAAAGTGGAAAGGCAATGCATCTACCCGCTAAAATATCATGTCTCTAGTGAACCCCTTTCTTCATTGAGATTAATTTCTCTGAAGTTCCCACAACCTTGAGAAATAATGTCACCAGCTGGAAATCAAGTGTTCAAACATATGAGTCTGTTGAAACCACAAACATTTACATTTTATTTAAATATGTATTTATTTTGTCTTAACTTTTGTCAATTAATATATTTGACTTATATTTAAATACACACTCCCATAGGTTTTCAAGTTACAGAATACATTTGTCCTCCTATTAAGTGTTGTACAAATCTGAACTAATTTACTGCACATATAGACCCTCTTATGTAGGTATAGTTGTTATTGCCACTTTGTAGAGAAACAGGGATTAGCTAATTCCGCAGAAAGCTGCTTACTCAGCATTTGGCATGAGGTTATATGAACATGGCTTTAAGGACCTGGATTTTAATTACTGGATACATTTATTCACCACTTACAGAGTCATACTGACTCTTGGGTTAAGTACTAACCTCGTGTCGATTACTCTTGTTCACAGTTCTTTGTTTTCTGCATTTCCTTGTTGTTCATAATGTTCATACTTAGCTACTCAGGTTGTACTATTCTTGGGAATGAAAGGATGATTTCTGAAATAATATGGTTCTGATACATTTATTCTATCTCTTTGGAAACTAAACGCTTGGAAGGACAGGGACTTTTCTATGTCCCATGGTGTGTTTTAGAGTGTTTTATATAGTATGACTACAGTGTCCTATAGAGGTAGTTCTCAAGAGATGGGTGGCAACTCTTTTGGGAATTCAATGACCCTTTCATGGGGGTTATCTAAGACCATCAGAATACACAGATATTAAGATTAACATTAACATTAAGATTCATGTTTAGGTATGGGCCTTGAATTCCCATTCTTTCCAAGACTTTTAGCATGAAAGGAAGCTGAGTTTTGTCAAAAGCTTTTTCAACATCTAATGAAATGACCATGTGGTTTTGTTTCTTTGAGTTTGTTTATATAGTGGATTGCATTGATGGATTTTTGTATATTGAACCATCCCTGCATCCCTGGGATGAAGCCTACTTGGTCATGGTGAATTATTGTTTTGATGTGTTTTTGGATTCGGTTGGCAAGAATTTTATTGAGTATTTTTGCATCAATATTCATTAGGGAAATTGGTCTGAGGTTCTCTTTCTTTGTTGGATCTTTGTGTGGTTTTGATATCAGCATAATTGTGGCTTCATAGAATGAGTTGGATAGTATTTTTTTCTGTTTCCATTTTGTGGAATAGGTTGAAGAGTATTGCGGTTAGATCTTCTTTGAAGGTCTGATAGAATTCTGCACTAAAACCATCTGGTCCCCTGATTTTTTTGGTTGGAAGACTTTCAGTGACCACTTCTATTTCTATAGGGGTTATGGGACTGTTTAAATAATCTATTTGATCCTGATTTAATTTTGATATTTGGTATCTGGCTAGAAAATTGTCCATTTCCTCCAAATTCTCCAGTTGTGTGGAGTATAGGTTTTTGTAGTAGGATCTGATGATTTTTTTAATTTCCTCAGTTTCTGTTGTTGTATCTCCCTTTTCATTTCTAATTTTGTTAATTTGGATACTGTTTCTGTGCCCTCTGATTAGTCTGGCTACGGGTTTATCTATCTTGTTGATTTTCTCAAAGAACCAGCTCCAGGTTTTGTTGATTCTTTTTTTTATTTATTTATTTTTTTAATTGAATACCATCTTCATTTACATTGCCAATGGTAAAACCTTTCCCAATATCCCCCCTCCCCTGAGATACCAAACCTCTCTCCTTCCTCCTTCACCCTGCCTCCATGTATATGTCTCTCCACCAAACATACTTCCTCCTCCCCCCTCCCTGGTTTCCCTTTGTTCGGGTCTCTGTTGAGCCTTTACCTGACCAAGGACCATTCCTCCCACTGATGTCCAAGAAGGCCTTCCTCTACCACAGTTTTTGTTTGGAACCATGTGTGCCCCTTGGTTGATGGTTCAGTCCCTGGGAGTCTTGGGGTGTTTGGGTGGCTGAAATCATTGTTCTTCCCATGGGGATGTAAACCCCTTCAGCTCCTCTGGACCATCCTCCAGCTCCTCCATTATGGATCCCATGCCCAGTCCAATAGTTGGTTGTTAACATCTGCCCATGTATTTGTAAGGCTCTGGCAGGGCTCCTCTGGAGACAACCATGGCATGCTCCTTTTGGTATACACTTCTTGTCATCCATAGTAGTGTCAGGGTTTGTTGACTGTTTATAGGATGAATCCCAAAAGCTCAAAATAAACAAGTTATAATTCACCAAGTTCAAAAAGAAGGAGGACTTAAGTGAAGGTGCTTCGGTTCCTCTAAGAAAGGGAACAAAATACCCACAGGATCAATAAGGGAGACAATGTGTGGAGCAGAGACTGATGTAAAGGCCACCCAGAGACTGTCCTACCTGGGGTTATGTTGATTCTTTGTATGGTACTCTTTGTTTCTACTTGATTGATTTCAGCCCTGAGTTTGATGATTTCCTGTCTTCTACTCCTCTTGGGTGAATTAGCTTCTTTTTGTTCCAGGGCTTTAAGGTGTGCCATTAAGCTACTACTGTATGCTCTCTCCAGTTTCATTTTGGAGGCACTCAGGAAGGATTCCCCAGCATGCAATAAGGACACATGCTCCACTATGTTCATAGCAGCCTTATTCATAAGAGGCAGAAGCTGGAAAGAACCTAGATGTCCCTCAATGGAGGAATGGATACAGAAAATGTGGTATATTTACACAATGGAATACTACTCAGCAATTAAAAATAATGAATTCATGAAAATTTTCGGCAAATGGTTGGAACTGGAAAATATCATCCTAAGTGAGGTAACCCAATCACAAAAGAATACACATGGAATGCAGTCACTGATAAGTGGACATTAATTAGCCCAGAAGCTCTGAATACTCAAGACACAATTAACATATCCAATGATTCCCAAGAAGAAGGAAGGAGAAGGCCCTGGTTCTGGAAAGGCTTGATCCAGCATTGTAGCAGAATAGCAGGACAGAGAAATGGGAGGGGGGTCATTGGGGAATGGGCAGAGGGAAGAGAGCCTATGGGGCTTATTGGGAGGGGGAACCGGGAAAGGAGAAAGCATTGGAATGTAAACAAAGAATATAGAAAAAAATTAAGATTCAGAACAGTAGCAAATTACAGTTATGAAGTAGCTTCTTACTGTGAAAGATAAAGCTTTCCCATAACTTGCTTCAAGATTCATAGTCCCCACCACATTTATAACCCTGATTTTCTACCTTTAAAAAAAAGCATCTATATCTTCTAGCATATAAAAGCAGTTGGAAGGCAGAATTTTATCTCTTCAATCTCAGTGTCTATCTTAAGTCCTAGAGGATGCTCAACTACAGTGTGTAGAATTAGCACAGTTTGGTGCTTTGTCCAAAAAAAAAAAATTTTATTCAACTATGTTTGCATGCCTTATCCATTTGAAACTCCATGTCCTATATCTTTGCATAAAAATTAGCAAATTGAAAGCTACTTACAAAGTTGTAAATTTTAATTAGTTTCTGTATTTTTAGGTTGATTTAACTATAGGGAAGAAAAGTGAACTAAACTATTTCCATTGATCAGGCCTCAGAGAAGGTAATAATGTTCAAGTTCAGTTGAGTAGTTCATAAGTCCCACTGAGTCCTAGCTTCTTTCAGCTCTTCATCCATCCAGTGGGTAGCTTGTGTGTATGTATGTATATGTATTATGAATGTATGTATGTATGTATGCATGCATGTATATGTGTATGTATTATTTACTTAATGATTCACTCATTTATTTAATTATTTCTTTATAATACCCCCAAGAAGCTACAACCTCCAAAGCACTTCTGGTACCAGACCGTGTAACATGTTCATTTCATCTCAAATCACTGTCAACCCAAGTGTGGGGTTTTTGTAGCACAAAATGACTTCCGTACAGCTTCCCAGTTCTCCCTGGTGCACTCTACTCCAAAGTCAAGGAGGGATTTTGGATGCAAAACAATGTGAATAGCAATCCTGGGAGTGTTTTCCCCTATAACCTATAGCTCCTAATAAAGTCAGAAGATGAGGAAGAATGCCGGAGCTGAAGAAACTACCAACGCTCTTCTTGCAGTAGCACAAAGGTACTCACAGGAAATAAGGTTAGACAGGCACTTGGATGGGAATTGCATGAATTTTTTTTATAAATTTGCTTTAATTTTTAAACAAGGCAACCTCAGCATGCACAGGAATACTGAATTGAGCTTCCTTCTGTGTTTTGGAAATCTACCAGCCCTGATTGCTGCTGCTACCCACAGAGGGAAGGACCTACAATGCTGTGGGTGGGAAGGAAGTGGGGGGCAGACTCCAGGTATCTCGTTTTGTTTTTTTTCCCATCTTCTTGTCAGGTTATGGCAATTTTGTGCTTCTGCAAATCCACCTGCCAAACAATTCCAGGAACCAGAGATTTGTCAGCGAGCCACAAGCACAGAATTCTTACTTCTGGGCTCAAGAGGATGCCTCTCAACACAGACAAGGTTTGCAGAGCGTGATGAGAGCCACTGTGGGCTGGATGAGCAGAGTGTGGTGATAAAGAGGAAATAGGCCTTAATAGTAGACCCCAGTGTCATTGTGAAGTCAATCACCACCTGCTGCACATAATTTACTCCCTTTTGGGTGGCCATGGGAAGTTCCTGGAATCGGTGTGCAATAAGGACAGAGCCCACCACTGAGTGAGTGAGACAGTCAGGCATTCATCTGTAGAGGAGAACAGGCCAGGACTGAACAGAGGTTTCAGCCCAGTGCATTTCTATTCGTTTTGCTCTCCAAGAGCTACAGCAGGGGGAGATTCATTTTCAGGTGTGAAAACATTTTCTCACCCTCTTACACGGTGAAAAGCTGCTGTCTGTTCTTGCCTTTCATTTTCTATACCCCTGAACTCAACTTCAGTTCTACTGATAAAACAGGCAGAAAGTATCCGTTGGCTAATTGTGTTAGTGATGACTTTGTTTTCAGACATGATGGGCACATTTTGGGGTTTGTTGCTATTTTACTCCTGTAACAAAAATAATTTTTCATTGCAGATATTCAGTTCCTCCTTAGGCAGAATGCTAGAGAAGAAAAACAAAGAGGGAAATTGTATTTTCCTACTCTCTTTTGTCTTTGTTCTTGATAGTGTTCAAATCTAATGACTACAGAGGAAGAAAACTGTAGAATGAATGTTTAATGATGTCTATGTGGCAGGTATTATAAAATCTGTTAGAAGAGAGAGCTATGAATGTGAATGCATACATGAAAATAATTCATATTATATGTTATAAATCTAAAAGATGAATACAGAGAGTATACCAAATATATATGTTATAGAAAATAATGTTTCTAGAATATAGAAAAAAACATTATGTACATTGAGAAATATATATTACTTAGTCCTTACAGCAAGTTAATAACATACAGATTGTTTTAATATATTTTAATGTTCCTAATTTTTGATGCATAAACCTAGGAAATACATCATTCTTGTCCACAGTTGTCTAGAAAGTAACCCAGAAAAGAAACAGAAAAGAAACCCACAGAGTTATGGACACTTCATCTTTGATAAAGGAGCTACAACCATCCAGTGGAAAAAAGACAGCCTTTTCAGAAAATGGTGCTGGGGGTAGATGGGGGAACAGGGAGAGGGAAAAGGGCATGTGAGACCTTTGGGGGATGGGGAATCAGAAAAAGGGAAATGAAAAGTAAATATAGAATATATCCAATAAGTTAAAAAAAAAAAGAAAAATGGTGCTGGTTCAACTTGAGGTCAACATGCAGAAGAATGCGAATTGACCCACTCTTATCTCCTTGCACTAAGATCAACTCCAAGTGGATCAAGGATCTCCACATAAAACCAGACACACTGAAACTAATAAAAAAAGAAACTTGGGAAGACCGTGGAGGACATGGGCACAGGGGGAAAGTTCCTGAACAGAACACCAATAGCTTATGCTCTAAGATCAAGAATTGACAAATGGGACCTCTTAAAATTACAAAGTTTCTGTAAGGCAAAAGACACTGTCAGAAAGACAAAACAACAATCAACAAATTGGGAAAAGATCTTCACCAACCCCACATCTGACAAAGGGCTAATATCCAACATATAAAAAGAACTCAAGAAGTTAGACCCCAAAGAACCAAATAACCCTATTAAAAAATGGGGTACAGAGCTAAACAAGGAATTTTCACCAGAAGAAATTCAGATGGCTGAGAAGCACTTTAAGAGATGTTCAACATCATTAGTCATCAGGGAAATGCAAATCAAAACAACCCTGAGATTCCACCTCACACCAGTCAGAATGGCTAAGATTAAAAACTCAAGAGACAACAGGTGCTGGCAAGGATGTGGAGAAAGAGGATCACTCCTCCACTGTTGGTGTGATTGCAAGATGGTACAACCGCTCTGGAAATTAGTCTGGCAGTTCCTCAGAAAATTGGGCATGACACTTCCAGAGGACCCTGTCATACCACTCCTGGGCATATACCCAGAGGATTCCCCTGCATGCAATAAAGACACATGCTCCACTATGTTCATAGCAGCCTTATTTATAATAGCCAGAAGCTGGAAAGAACTCAGATGTCCCTCAAAGGAGGAATGGATACAGAAAATGTGGTATATTTATACAATGGAATACTACTCAGCAATTAAAAATCATGAATTCATGCAATTTGTAGGCAAATGGTTAGATCTGGCAAATATCATCCTAAGTGAGTTAACCCAATCACTAAAGAATACACATGAATTGCAATCACTGATAAGTGGATACTAATGAGACCAGAAGCTCTGAATACTCAATATACAATTAGCTAAGCAAAAGATTCCCAAGAAAAGGGATGGAGAGGACCCTGGTCTGGAAAAGACTAAATCCAGTTTTGTAGGAGAGTACCAGAATGGAGAAATGGTGGGGTGGGGGGGTGATTGGGGAATGGGGGGACGAAGAGGACTTATGGGACATATGGTGAGGGGGCGAACTGGAAAGGGGAAAGCCTTTGGAATGTAAACAAAGAATATAGCAAATAATAAAAAAAAAGAAAAAAAAGAAACATTGCTCCAGAGTCTGTTTTCAGACCCTTTACTTTAGAAATAAGTATTTCATGCCACTGCCTTGACAGTTAATGGGAAAAGTAAGGCTAAACCTATTTAAATAGCAAGATCTTTACCCAAAGAGCATCAATCACTTTTAGTAGGTATTACTGAAATTGTTATATATTATTGTTTGCCTGTGAAGGATATTCATCCTAAACACATACTCTTTTTCATGTTTATGAGTCATAAACTTTATGCATTCATCTCTTGGCTATTCATCTCTTGCTTTAAAATATTCTTTCTGGTGAAATAGAAATCTAGTACATAAACAAAATGGCAAAGAAGCACCTCTTACACTAGCTTCCTTGCATTAGCTGACCTTGGGTTCATTTCTTCTATTGTCTTGTAAGAATATTTGTTGCACTGTTAGAAACCACCCATGGAGACTTGGAAATGGAAGGTGAAAGACTGTAGGTAGCTTGATTGCAAAGTTCTAGAAGCAATTGATGCCCATGGGTCGCCCCTGAAACCTTCTACCCACTCTTTTAACACGCTGGTCAGGATGTTGGAATGTAACTCTGTCCAGTTCCTATTGGTATGGTTCAGGCTTTATTGAACACTTCTTTACTCCCTGGCAGAAAAGGATACTCCAAGTTCATTTTATGTATTTTCTGTGCCTACTCCAGTTCTTTCTTTGTTCCTTTTAGATACTAAGATGTGGGGTATTAGGTATAGTCTATCTTTCCAATGATTAAAACTCCTATGACTCAAATGATTTTCTTTGCAGATTTCCCCCAAATTATGAAATGGAGCATTGCTTTATGATCAGACCTCAGTTTCCTAGGTGGCCCTCACTCGTATCATAGAAATATGGCTACATTTACTTTTAGTTAGTATTTACTGTTGAAATAAGTGACCTGGCTTAGGTCAAGATGTATTTATTTTCTAGCATAAGAAGATCATAGATAATACAAGGTAAGATGTTACTAAATTTAATGTTCTGTCTTTTTTGAAGTTGGCAGTGTAGAAAGTTGCTATCTCACATCTAAGTCACATTGGATGTATCAGAGGCTCCCTTCTAAACCTTAAGGCCTCGCTTTCATCATAATCTTAAGTCGTCTTGTCTTGACCTGGGCAATGGATTTAATTGAAACTGCAGAAAGCAGATGCACACATGTATTGTAATGTTACATATACAATATACATTGCTTGCCTGAGAGCTTTGCAGTTATTTGAAAAAACAGAAATGTGAAGACGTGTGACCTGCCTACATTGTAAAATCTGAAGCAGTTGTTTGTGCCAATTATTGCTTTAGAGAATTCTTAGTTTAAATGAGTTCAGAATAATCATTTAGAATGTCTCCTCATTCTGCTTCAGACACATTGGTATACAACATAGGAGTACTGTTCCCAAAGTGGTTACAATGTATTTTGCATTAAACCTGTAAGCTATTTTGTAACCTGCTTTGCAGGTTTTGATCCTTGAGGTATCCCCGGGTTCTTTGTATATATTTCATATACACAGCAGGTACCAATATCATCTCAGAACCTTACAAACTGGAACTTTGAAAGTAATTTAAATGGAATGAAGAGGGGGCTTTTGTTCCCAATCTAAGCCATAGCCACAGTTCTGACACATGACACTTAGTACCCAGAGAAAATTGGTTATTTCTGATGTAGTCCCTCTTATTCTCTAGCCCTGCAAACACTGGTCAAACACAATCATAACAAATTTGAAATGAAATAGACTCAATGAATTTTTCATAGATCTAACAGTTAAAGACAACTTTGTGCATGTGCAGCTCGCCTTGCATGTATGAACCCAACCCTTTACTATAAAGAAGCTGTTTGATTACCTTTCCAAGTGATATCTCATATATCATGCAAGGATGATTGCTTGAGAAAGATAGCCTTATTCAAAAATTGTGTGTGTTTATCTGCGTATAAAAAATATCACCAATACTACAATACAGTCCAAAACATACATGAGACTTCCCAGTTCTGAATTGAATAAAGAGAACCCTCTGAGGTTCTAGAGTGTCAGGCATGAGGTTCTGGTTCAGTGGAAATATCAGGTACTTCCAGATGGAAAGTAATTATACTTTACCAATGGGAAAAAAATTATAGGTCTTTAATTTGTTACATACTCCTGACTTTTTATTCCTTTAGTTAAGGAACAATTTCTAAATTTCCAAGAAGAAAAGTGTCCTACTTAGAGTTACTGTTATTATGATGAAAGATAATGACCAAAACCAAGTTGGGGAGGAAAGGGTTTACTCAGCTTACACTTCATAGTTTATCACTGAAGGAAGTCAATGCAGGAACTCAAACGGGGCAGGAACCCGGAAGCAGGAACTAATGCAGAAGGCATGGAGGACTGCTGCTTACTAGCTTGTTTCTTGTGGCTTGCTCAGTCTGCTTTCTTTTAGGACACAGGCCTTCCAGACCAGGGGTGTCCCTATCTACAATGGACTGGGCTCTCTCCTATCAATTACTAATTAATAAAATACAAGTCAACCTACAGCCCGATCTTATAGAGCCTTTTACTTTTTCTTTCCTTCTTGCTTTCTTTCTTTTTTGGAATATTTTTTTATTGGATGTCTTCTTTATTTACATCCCCTTTCCTGGTCCCCCTATACCATTCCTCTCCCCCTAACTCTATGAGGATACTTCCCACCCACTCACCCACTCCCACCTTCCTGCCCTGGTATTCCCCTGTACTGGGGCATCAACCCCTCACAGGACCAAGGGCCTCTCTTTCTACTGATGACCAACAAAGCTATCCTCTGCCACATATTCAGCCAGAGGCTTGGGTCACTCCTTGTGTATTCTTTGGTTGGTGGTCCAGTCCCTGGGAGCTCTAGGAGATCTGGCCAGTTAACACTGTGGTTTCTTCCATGGGGGCTGCAAACCTCCTCAGTTCCTTCACTTGCTTCTCCAACTCCTCCATCGGAGACCCTGTGCTCAGTCCAAAGATTGGCTTTGAGCATTCGCCTCTGTATTTGTCAGGCTCTGGCAGAACCTCTCAGGAGACAGCTACATCAGGCTTCCATCACCAAGCACTTTCTAGCATCCACAATAGTGTCCTGGTTTGGCAACTGTATGTGGGATGGATCCCCAGGTAAGACAGTCTCTGGTTGGCCTTTCTTTCAGTCTCTACTCCACACTTTGTCTCCATATTTCTTCCTGTGAGTACTTTCTTCCCTCTTCTAAGAAGCACTGAAGCATCCACACTTTGGTCTTCCTTCTGCTTGAGTTTCATATGGTCTATGCGTTGTATCTTGCGTATTCCGAACTTTTGGGCTAATATCAACTTATCAGTGAGTACATATCATGCATGTTCTTTTGTGACTGGGTTACCTCACTCAGGATGATATTTTAAGTTCTATCTATTTGCCTATGAATTTCATGACATCATTGTTTTTAATTGCTGAGTAGTATTCCATTGTGTAAATGTACCACATTTTCTGTATCCATTTCTCTGTTGAGGGACATCTGGGTTGTTTCCAGTTTCTGGCTAATATAAATATGGCTGCTATGAACATAGTAGATCATGTGTCCTTATTACATGTTGGAGAATCTTCTGGTTGAGGTCTGATAGGGTGGTGGGGGATGGTGGGTACATCCTTGTGAAGTCAGGGAGGTAGGGAGGAAGTATGGAATGTGGAACAGTTGGAGGGTGGGCGGGGAGAGGGATAAAATCTGGAGTTTTAGATGAATAAATAAATAAATAAATAAATAAATAAATAATCAAGTGACATAGGTGTGGGAGTTCATTTCTGGTCTTCAATTCTATTCCATTGATCTACCTGCCTGTCACTGTACCAATTCCATGCAGTTTTTGTCACTATTGCTCTGTAGTAAAGATTGAGATCAGGGGTGGTGATTCCCCCAGAAGTTGGTAATAGTTTTCACTATCCAGGTTTTTTGTTATCTCAAACGAATTTGAAAACTGCTCTTTCTATCTCTATGAAGAATTTTGGTGGGGAGGATGGATTTTCGTTATTGAGGATCTTTCCACCTACTCTTATGTCTCTAACTTTTGTCAAGGTAATATAAAACACAAAAAGCTTCCAAGTTGGCTGCCCAAATTCAGCATTTGAAAGTAAGTACCAGAGAGAAAAACTGGAGTGCTGAGTAGATCTTACTGATGTCTCTCAAAGAAGGGCCTGGCACACTCTACGTGTTCAATGACCAAAGGTGATCAGCTCTATTATGTTTTTATATGTTAAACACTATTGTATTAAATTGAAACTTAATCCATAGTCATATAAAATGCCAGCTGGAGCCCTGGGTTCTCCCTTTCCTACTCTTGACAGTAGCTCTGTATGTGTACACCATAAGCAATAGGTGGCCAGGTTAAATCAATATATTATTTACAGTTTTGGAATTTTTTTCATTTACACTTTTTGTTGTATCCCGCAGCAGAATCTGAACATGCTGCTATATCCATCTTGCTTATCATTCTACACACAGTGCTCAGCAAATTGAGTATTCAATTCATGATCTATGTGTTGAAAGAAGTAACGGTTAGGGAGATGGCTCAGGGGTTAAGAGTATTTATTGCTTTTGCAGAATACCAGGGATCAGTTTCCAGCATCGACTTCAGGTGACCCAGTTACAAGGACTTGTAACTACAGTTTTAGGAAATCAGACACCCTCTTCTATCCTCTGTTTTTTTGTTTGTTTGTTTGTTTGTTTGTGTTTGTTTTTGTTTTTTTATTTAATTTTTATTTTCTATATTCTATGTTTACATTCCAAAGGCTTTCCCCTTTCCCAGTTCCCCCCCACCATATGTCCCATAATTCCTCTCCCCCCCCAACTATTCCCCAATCATTCCCCCCCACACGATTTCTCTGTTCTGGGTCTACAAAACTGGATCCAATCTTTACAGGCCCAGGGTCCTCTCCTTTCTTCTTCTTGGGAGTCATTTGACTTGCTAATTGTGCCTTGAGGATTTAGGGCTTCTGGGCTCATTAATATCCACTTATCAGTGATTGCATTTCATGTGTATTCTTTTGTGATTGGGTCAGCTCACTTAGGATGATATTTTCCAGATCTAACTATTTACCTACAAATTGCATGAGTTCATTATTTTTAATTGCTGAGTAGTACTGTGTTCATTCTATTAGAATACTGGGCATTGTGATATAACTGTCTTTGTAACCATTATTGTACATAGCATGCAACTTTCAGTTAATCCTGTGACTGGGGCATTTGTAACAGATTTCCAACCAACTTCGCTTCAAGTCACAGACTCTAGCCTGGTAAAGAACACATGAGGATAGAAAAAGACATGAATCTTCATTTTCTGTTACAAAGCAAAACATACACCTAAATGCCTTCTTTAGAACAGTGTGTGGGAGCTTTGTGCTAATGAGGAACTATAGAGTTCTGTAAGTTGAGGTTGGAGTATTCAAATGTATATATATCATAGACAACTTCTGTGTCACAGTCAGAGCAGTAGTTCTTAACCTTAGTTGTACCCAAAGACAACTGGAAAAGCTTTATATCATTCTGTAACCATCATTTAAGCAGTTAAAACCCAGTGGTTAGTCTACATTTCTCAGTATTTAGAAGTTTCAAATCAGTGTACTACAGAGGTGATGGTAAGAATCACTGTTCCATACACAAAGGCTTAGCTCAGATATCTTTCTAGATTATGTGACACTTGGTAATATGTTTGTAAACTTTTCACTAAATTCAGAAGAGTCAACAGAACTAATAACTCTCAGAGATTTTAAAGAAGCCTCTGTCATGTTTATTTTCTCAAATGCCTCTGCCTGACTGCAAGGCCTATTTCCTTTGGAGGCTTTGCTTTGGTTTTCATTTGCTTACCTGTTTATTGTCTTTTCATATGTTAAATGAAATTTAGCTGGTTGCCTTAAACTTTTCACATTAGAAATTTTCCCAATTTTCTCTTGAACCACTCCAGTAGTTTCTTTAATTACATCACCTCTAAAGGACTTTCCAGAAAAATGAGAAGTGTAGTGATTAGTTTCCTTCTCTTGACATTCACTAAATTCATCTTTTATTTTTTAATTTATTGTTTTTATTTTAATGCCATGAGCATAAATTCAGTGAACCTGTATGACCTTACTCTAATGTCCATTCTGATACTCCCTTTTCAAAGTGTGGGGCCTGCCTGACTACTAGGAGTCTTGAAGAGTCAAGATTCTTGAATCCCTCCCAAGAATTACTGGACTCAGAGTTCTTGGGATGAGCCTGGAACTGTCTAGGCAGTTCTCTCTCTCTCTCTCTCTCTCTCTCTCTCTCTCTCTCTCTCTCTCTCTCTCTCTCCTGCCTCCAGTCTTGTAACTGTCAGGAACCCAGGAGCAGTCTCTGCTTTTGAAGATACACATCATTGGAATGTTAAATGAAAGACTACTTTTGCTGTCTACTGGTTTTGACTGTTTTTCAATATTAATTAGTCAAGCCCTGTGGATAGTATTATGCATCAAGTTAACTAAATGTGGCTGTCCAGATGCAATATTTGTTTATGAATATACCATTTAGAAGTGTTTCCCCATAAAATCAATGTTTGAATTTCAGTCTCAGTGAAATACATTACCATCCCCAGTTTTGTGGAAATATCGTTTAACCTGTTGGCTGAGGGAAGGATTCATACATTCCTCTATGTTCTTCTTTTATCTGCAACACTGCTTGAACCAGAAACTGTATCTTGTCATCTACAAGGCCAAAGTCTTGGCAAATTCTAATCCCATGAGATAGTCTGCTTTCTGATCCTGCAAATAGTAGAGAGTGGGGTTTCTCAGACTCTGTAGCTCCATAATCCAATGCCTTATGGTCAGTCTATGATCAATCTCTGCTTCATTTGCTAGCTATTATATACTATATTTCTGTGTATAGATGTAAATATAAAGATATAATCACATATATTAGCACAGATCTACTTACAGATGTATATTTATAGATATATATTCTACTACTTCTGCTTTTCTAAAGAACCCTAATTTACACAAGTCCTCGAGTGTCTTCCATAGGGGAAGATAACACAGGGGAAGACAGATTTGCACTTCATGGTGTAGTGCCCAAATCTGAACAGGTTCAAATGCTCAGACAGATGAGCAAAATAGAAGAATCCTGAGCATTGTAGACAGTAAACTGTAAGGCTTAGCTGTGTATAAGGGGTGCCAACAACAACATGGGTATGAGCTTGGGAATGAGCAGAACCCCAGAGGAACTGTTGTTACATCGTAGCAAACAAAATGAGAGCAAGCTGAAGAAAAGTGAACCACTAAAAACAGTAAAACACCAAAAATACACAGCTAAAAATCCATAGCTCAAATACAGTCCTTCCTTCTAAAGGATAAAATAAAAGGCAAATACAGTCTTAACAAATAAAATAGCATGATTGTTATGGATTTCATAGTTTTTCAAATACTTTATTACTATGAAGATATGTTTTAAACCCTGTCAATGTGTTCAGTGGTCTGGGGTTAAAAATAAATACCATCTGCAGCCAATTCTTCAGAAAGCACATTCATGTTAAACAGAAAAACACAACTGTGGAAAAGATGAAGGCTAATTATGGAAATTGATCAGTGATGGTTCTGGAAACCTCAGTTTGTTCTCAAGAGTCACATCCTTGGTAGGCCAACTGCCTTCTAGTAGATGGTCCTAAGGTCAGAAGCATTCAGACAGCACAAATTGAAGTCAAGGAGTGCATACAAAACAAAAAAACAAAACAAAACAAAACAAAACAAAGCAAAATAATGAACAAACATGGAGAGATAGAAATGGATCTGGAAGATATTGGGAGAAGTGATAAATATGAACAAAGTCTATTGAATGAAGTTCTCAGAGAATTGATAAATAAATTTTTGCAAAGAGAAATAATATCCTTTCTCCAAAAAAAGAAATGTTGAAATTTCAAAAACATAATTAATTGTATACTTTTTTTGTTTAGAAAGTGATATTTATTTTAGCTATATATGTTAACTACATATTAAGCTTTTTCATTACCAAAAAATCAATCCATTTAGATGAACATACAGCTTAAATAATAAACAACAATAAGATCATTTTCTAAAACAGTGGAACAATATTAGTTGATAATTTTTATAAGGTTACTTTCTTCATTCAAAAAAGAATGAGCACTAAGATAAAATATTCTTTATTTTGTATAACTAAATATCAACATATTACAGTAGTTGCATACCCATTTTGCTATTTTAATCAATTTACCCTATTTTCTTAGCTTCTTACCCATAATTCTTAGCCACAATTATGATAATGAGTAGTCTCAACTATGGTTGAGATTTTACATTCATTTTACTTATCAAATTTGTTTACCTTCTATAAGTTATGATTCAGAAGAAATTTAATTACAGAGGAAGAAATGTTTAATACATATGTATATATGTATATATAAATATATTAGATATATATTCTTCAATAAATATGCCACATCAATTTCTTGCTATTTGAATAAAGGAACTGCAAATGCTAAGGGACGTTTAAGCGAGAATACTTGACATGAAATAGTTAGGTTACAGCTGAGGACCCAGGAAGGAAAGGCAAACAAACTAAAGC
Organism: Apodemus agrarius; assembly: GCA_964023405.1. Classification (NCBI taxonomy): domain Eukaryota; kingdom Metazoa; phylum Chordata; class Mammalia; order Rodentia; family Muridae; genus Apodemus; species Apodemus agrarius. The sequence continues at coordinate 29,947,853 of OZ030020.1, forward strand.
ATCACATGTAAAAAGACTGGAGACAGTTCTCTTAGGTTGCTGAATGCCAAAAGATGAGAGAATAAAGAAAAACAACTGTACAGGAAGTCAAGAGAGAGTTTAAATCTAGATGCCATCCATGCCACACAGTTTATCCCTTCCTCCAGCTAAATCACTCAGGAGTTACTTTGGGCAAGTCCCAGAACTGCCTCGTTATTACAGTGAATGCCTGAATTTCTTTACTGGAAAAATCTAAATCACAGGCATGAACAATTGCTTAATCTATGTTAAATGAGTCATAACTGTATAGAGAGTCTTTAATTTAGAAATATTAATAAAACATCACTGTATGACAGAGAAAAGAGCTTAATTACTTGAGCAAAGTCATGTAATTACAACTTATAAAGCATACATTGTAATATTTGAGATACTCTCTCTGAATAAATTATAGATCTTTGCTGTTCAATACAATTGTGTAAGAAATTTAATTCTATTTGTTTAAACATTGTTTGACTGGTAGATAACTATGAAAATATTAATGACCAAATTTAGTTGTCTTAGAAATGTATTTTTATATTTAACATGTATCTCAATTTAGACTTCAACACTTTATTTGCTCAGTAGTATACATGATCACTGCAAACATAGTTGGAAAACTTGCAAATTGCTACAATTACTATCTGAGTTATAAATATGACTGCCAGCAGAGAGTCATCTCTCTTAAACTTTTATTAGCATGAATTGCATACTTGATAAAGACCTTTTATAATATGCATAGCTGAATTTTAACCCAGGGAGTCATGCATGTTAGGCAAGTACTATATCACTGGGCTGTAACTGAAGATTCTTGAAATGTGTTTTTACTGGACCTTTGAATGATGGGTTAGATAACCTTTATTTTTATTTTTTTTTAATTTTTTTAAATTTTCTATATTCTTTGTTTACATTCCAAAGGCTTTCCCCTTTCCAGTTCCCCCCTCACCATATGTCCCATAAGTCCTCTTCACACCCCCCCCCGCCCATTCCCCAATCACCCCCCCCCACCGTTTCTCTATTCTGGTACTCTCCTACAAAACTGGATTTAGTCTTTTCCGGACCAGGGTCCTTTCCATCGTTTTTCTTGGGAATCTTTGGCTAATTCTGTCTTGAGTATTCAGAGCTTCTGGGCTCATTAATATCCACTTATCAGTGATTGCATTTCATGTGTATTCTTTTGTGATTGGGTTAGCTCACTTAAGATGATATTTTCCAGATCCAACCATTTGCCTACAATATGCATGAATTCATTATTTTTATTGCTGAGTAGTATTCCATTGTATAAATATACCACATTTTCTGTATCCATTCCTCCTTTGAGGGACACCTGGGTTCTTTCCAGCTTCTAGCTATTATAAATAAGGATGCTATGAACATAGTGGAACATGTGTCTTTATTGCATGCAGAGGAATCCTCTGGGTATATGCCCAGGAGTGGTATGACAGGGTCCTCTGGAAGTGTCATGCCCAGTTTTCTGAGGAACCACTAGACTGATTTCCAGAGCGGTTGTACCATCTTGCAATCCCACCAACAATGGAGGAGTGTTCCTCTTTCTCCACATCCTTGCCAGCACCTGTTGTCTCTTCAGTTTTTAATCTTAGCCATTCTGACTGGAGTTAGGTGAAATCTCAGGGTTGTTTTGGTTTGCATTTCCCTGATGACTAATGATGTTGAACATCTCTTAAGGTAAATTTTTATTTTAATTTTTTAGGAGGATGAGTGTAAGCAAGCTGGATAAAAGTCACCTGGAAGAAAAGTGCAAATTGATTAGACAGCCTCAATCTGGAAGTCTCACAAAATTGCCAGATTGATAAGTAAAAGAAAATACAATAAACAAATAAAATAAAATTCATATGCAAATTTCATAGAGGACAGGAAATCGTCTCTGAATGACTATGGATATTCTCAACTCAATGTTATTCATTGTTCAGAGAGCCTCAGATGATTATAACTAATAAAACAATAAATTCCTAATGAAAGTGCCACAAACATTTGGTAGATATAGATTATGAAATAAAACCAGTACCTAAGTGGGATCCAGATCAAGGCCTGACACTATTAGTAAGGCCATGGAGCACTCACATAAAGGAACCTAGCATGTCCACACTCCAGAAAACCCAACAAGCACCTGAAAGAGTCAGAAGCAGATATTTGCACCCAACCAACAGACAGAAGCAGCTGACACCTGTTGTTGAATTAGAGAAGGTTGAAAGAAGCTGAAGAGAAGGACACTCCTGTAGGAGAACCAGCAGTCTTAATCTAAACCCCGAGATCTCTCAAACACTGGACCACCAAACAGGCAGCATATACCAACTGATATGAGGCCCCCAGCACACATACAGCAGAGGACTTCCAGGTCTGTGTTCAGTCAGAGAAGATGCACCTAACCCTCAAGAGACTGGAGGCCCCAGGGAGTTTAGAGGTCAGGAGGGGTAGGGAGTAGGGTAGTCTCCACGTGGAAACAGGGGAGTGGAGAGGAGGTATGGGATGTGGAACAGTCAGAGGGTGGATAGGGGTAGTAAAATATGGAGTGTAAAAATTAATTAATTAATTAATTAATTAATTAATTAAAGACAGAAAGACCAACTGATGGGGACTGGTTTTTGCATGAATAGATATTTTTTGAAATGTAAGTTAGTTACTAGTTCAGAGTCAGCTTTGAAAAGCCTACCCTATGAATACAAGAATAATGTCAAATCAAAATGAAAAGAAAGCAAGTTCATATGGTAGATTTACAAATAGAGAATGCATAATAGGACTGGAAATTAATCTACTTTTCAGATGGACTTAAGATGTATGACAGGGCTCTAGGAGATAGCTCTGAAGGTAATGTGCTTCCAAGTCAGCATGAAGACCTGAGTTTCTTCCCACAATAAAAGAAGGACAAGGAGGAGAAGGAGGAGGAGGAGAAAGAGGATGAGGAAGAAGAGTAAGTGGAGGAAGAAAAGGAAGAAAAGCCAAGTGTAGCGGTGCACATTAATCCTAGAACTCAGGAGGCAGAGTCGGTTGGATGTCTATGAATGCAAGGTCAACATGTGATACCTGGTAACTTTCAGGACAGCTAGAGCTACATCCTTGCCTTGGAAAGAAAAAGAAAAACAAAAGGAAGAGGAAGAGGAAGGAGGAAATGGAAGAGGAGATGGACAAGGAGGAGCAGGAGGAGGAGAAAGAGAATGAGAAGGAGAAAGGGAAAGAGGAAAGGGAAAATGAAAAGGAAAAGGAAAGGGAAAAGAGAAATAAAATAAAAATAAAAATAAAAGCCAACTATGGTGGATAGAAACTTATAATTAAATGCTTGGCAAAGACAAGGATCCCCAAGTTTTGTTCAGCCAGTGTAGCCAACTTAAAGGTTCCTGATATAGTCACTGAGAGATCCTTTCTCACAGACAAAGCGAGAGAGAGAGAGAGAGAGAGAGAGAGAGAGAGAGAGAGAGAGATCAGTCAACAAAGGTACCAAGCATCAATTTCTGACCTACACATACATGCACCCCATACCTGTGTGCATACAAATACACATGTGCACAAAAGCACAGGGCACAGAAAAAACTCTAAGTTTACATGCAAGCTAGTTCCACCATACCTTCATATGTATTAAGGAGGGATTCTTTGTATTTAAATACACAGTAGATATTCAGAATCATCAGGAACTGCAATGCTCAGAAGAACACTTGCCCTGCATGGGTGTAGCCCTTGCTTCAATCCATCAACACTGAAGAAACAAATAAAACAAAAACTTCATCTGAAACACACAACCACATAACATCAGAGATCTTTCTGGAGAGAAATTCCATGGCGGAACATGCTTTAAACACACCTCTATTGTCAATCATTCTTTCTGCTGCCTTGCACTTTGAAGTGGCACTTTTGTTCTACTTCTTCATGTGCGACAGAAATATTAATGTGAGGGGAAATGGATTTATTACATATATTCACACATAACACATTTCTACCAAACTCCGAGCTCAAATCAATACACTTGTATTATCAGACCTTTGATAGCTGCTTGTTCTAAGTCAGAGAATAATAAGGTGCAGTCTAAAGAGTGGCTTGAAATAAATTAAGCATTTGAAGATTTATCTAGTCTGCAAAGTGTTTTTTCTTAAAGTCTCTTGCAGAGTTAAGTTCTCTATTCCTTATTAGATGTTGGCTAGCTATTGTTCCTCTGGGCATCTTCCAAGGGTGCCTTCCAAGAAGGAACTAGTGAATTAAAAAAGTGTGTGTGTGTGTGTGTGTGTGTGTGTGTTTGTATGTGTGTGTGTTTGTATGTGTGTGTGTTTGTATGTGTGTCTGTGTTTGTATGTGTGTGTGTTTGTGGTGTGGTGTGTTAAGACAATGAAGCCACAGAGGTTACTTCATTGTAACCTAATCTCACAGTTGATGCACCAATACTGTGCATAATAACTCCTGTTATTTTGGTCACACCAACTAAGATTGATTCAGTACAGAGAGGACAACGCTATGGTGCAATGAGTAGTGAGACTGTTAGAACATAATTTCCACATATATCACTTGAAAGTTTAACACATCTTCATATGGTTCATTGAAAATAGGAGTTGTCACATGATCTTTTGATTTTCCTGACCTCAGCTGACATGGAACTTATGAAAAGATTTTATTCCCTTTTTATTTTCTTCCACAATTATAGAACCTCTGTTTGGAATGTATACCCAAGTGAATTCAGAAACTGTGAAGGTAGGAAGAATATTATTTCAGAGAATTTTAGGACTTTCAATTTAGGTGTGAGTTCAGAGAGCTGAATCCATTTCTACTTAAGGCCACTGTGGGAACTTCCATGTAATGAAGGAACGTGGTCTACGTGACTAGACGTTGAGTAATTAAAAAGAAAGAATGTATAAACACAACAAGAGTCTCCATAAAACAGGATCCCGATAACCTCTGGATATGCATCATGAGCCTTAGCCATGATGTAAAGGTCAAGTTTAGGTCAGTCAGGTCCAGATGTGCATTGTCCAGGGTGGAGGTGACTAGAAATGTTTATATTTCATATGCAGCTGGATTGCTGCTTGATCCCATTTTCTTGATTTCCTCCCAACTCAAAAGGGTCTTTCACTCTTACAGTCATAATTTTCCATTTATTTCCAGAAAGACAAAAAAAACCCTCTGTCATCCCATGTGTATTAAACAAAAACAGAACATCACACAACACAAATGGGCAATTGAAAGAGTAAATCAGAATTTTATTGTTTTCAAGGAATCCAAAATTGTACAAAAATAAGATGTGTTTTTCAGATGACCTCTTCATTGAAAAAGGCCATCTATCTTGACAGTATCTGGAAGGTTTTCAGCAGTCAAAATGCAACAAGTTAAGAAATTATCATTGAGGCTAAAGCTGTTCCTGGAGCTTTTGAGGACAGTGCTGTCCTTCAAACTGCAAACTCTTTGAGATCCAGGGCTACTGCCAAGCTCTAACTGAATGTTACTCTTGTAATGTTTGAAATTACTTTAAACAACATAAGAGTGGTATTGATGTAGAGTAACACAAAGATTTGCAGCTATTCAAGTAATATAGGTGTTCTGTTAAACTATGGTAGTGTCAGATTCTCAGTATCCTCTGACATTAGGTGCATCACAGTCCAGCTCCTACCTTCTACCACTGTGAAGACCTATTGCAGATGTATATCCACTTTTTTCTGGACATGCTGAAGGAAATCACAGTAAAGAGCAGATACACAGTACCTTTCAATAGCAATAATCCTGTAGCAATAATAAAGGTCAACATTTCTGTCTACGATAGTATGAGAGTTGGATGGATCTTTGACACTTACTTCTCTTCCAGAAAACCAAGTTTGGGTCCTAGAACATACATGGTAGTATGCAGCCATCCATTACTCTGGTTCCAGGGTATCTACTTCCATCCTATAGTCTCCATGGGCAACACACACACACTATACATACACAGGTAAGATACTCCTACAAAATAAAAAAATAAGAGGAATATATTTTATTTTTTAAGTAGAGTTACATGCAATTTGTTAAAAATAGGTCATTCAAGGAAAAACAAAAGATATTGAAAGACATGGGTATGCCTTCTCCAATAAGAATTTTAAATGGTTTACCAGGAGCTATAGAAACAGGAAATAAAATAGGGAGGAAGTTATGGATGAACAAGAGTCAAAATGTGAGACTCAAATAGGAAGGGGAGGAATAGGGAGTGTGGGAGCAAATAGAGGGAGGGAAAACTAAGAATAGAGCTAAAATTAAGGACATTTTAAGGGATAATATGGAAACCTAGTAGAGTAGGAGCCGCATGTGTATGCATGTGTTTTTTATGTATATGTGTGTAATGTCTGTGTCTGTGTCTGTGTCTGTGTCTGTGTCTGTGTCTGTGTCTGTGTCTGTGTCTGTGTCTATGTAAGAAATGTAATTGAAGTAAAATGAGGGGGAGACAGAGCAACAAAAGGAAATCTCTCATCTTAAAATGCAACCTTACAGTAACTGAGAATGAGTTATGTCTAATCAAGTTTTTTTTTTTTTTTTTTTTTTTTACCAAAGGAGTCCCATGGGAATCCCTACACAATTCAGACAATTGTCAATGATATTGGTTGCTCTCCACATACTAATGGTAAGGTCTCATTGCCGAAGACACTATACAACTCATTGAACAGTGCAGCTTGTGCCTGTTTAGAGCCTTTACCCCAAATGACCATTGTTTATGGTACTGGAAGGTACTCTACATAAGCTACATACTCTTCCCATCTACATTGGTAAACTGCTTACAAGATGTGTTATTGCAATAGTGGCACAAATCTTGTGAGAGTAAGCAGCCAATGTCTAATTGGATTTAAATCCTACTCAATAAGACCAAACCCATCCATGTAAGGCACTGCCTGGGTGGTCAAGAAAACTAGATGAGATAGCCCAGAGATCCAGGGGAAAACCTAATACTACTTATCTGCTAAAGGAATGTACCCATAAAATGACTCATTATGGCATTCTGCTATACTTGTAAATCACTGCCTTGCTCATCCATCATCAGAGAACTTTCCTCCTGTAGCAGATGAGAACAAAAACATAAATCAACACCTAGACAATGTGAAAATAGTGAAAGACCTTGGAACCATCAGTCCAGAATGGTTTATGTTCATCAAATCCCTATCCTTAAGGTTCAGGGAACTGCAGAAGAGGCAGCAGCAAGAGTATAAGAGCCAGATGGAAGAACCAAAAAAAAATCTTCTGATTTCTGAAAACGTCAGGATTGGTGGATGGATGAACTCACAGAAACTAGGGCAGCATGCACAGAGCCTTCACATGTCTGTACTACATGAGGATCTCAGTGCCAAAAGGAGAAGTGGACACAAGCCCCATCCCTACTCCGAACATATCTATGATTGGTAAATACTTGCAAACAAAAAGTTAGTTTTCTCTAATGGGGTGTCATGAGGATACAAACCACTCTTAAGGTCAGGCTCCATGGACAGCAGTAGATGGACAACATAATGTGAACCTAATGTCATTAAAGCTCTGTCTCCCTCTCCCTCTCCCTCTCCCTCTCCCTCTCCCTCTCCCTCTCCCTCTCCCTCTCCCTCTCCCTCTTCCTATTTCTATATGGCTACTGTTCAGCACTTAAGTAACACTCTTGTTTGATAATTCTATTTTAAGCAACAAAGAAGTTACTTTACATACCAAATTCATAGTAAATAAGGAATGACATGCCCTCAAGATCTTAAATTAACCATAGCCAATAAGACACTGGTGGAACTAACTTGAAGGTACAGATGTGTCAGTGGTAAGTTTCTGTTAGTGAAGGAACCTATTTGTTTTATCAGTAAAATGACTTTACATCATAAAAACGTGTACTCAACAATCCAGGAAGCAAATGCTTGGAACCAGTACTGGTTTTCTTAGTCCCCATAAACCTGAAGTCATTCTAAATGCCTTTTTTTAATAGCAGGTCATTGGCATTCTCAACTTATATGACTCAATAACTGCTCTTTTCTGTTCTTCCATTCCACATGAACTCTAAAATCCTTTTCCATTTAATTCTCGGCCCCTGTTTTCCCTCGACACATTTTACAACCTCAAGATGGAATTTTACTCTTTCCTTCTCTTAGCATCTTGATTTTAAAATAAGCAGAGGTTAATCCTTCGTGTTATTGATCAGAAAGAAAATACCCTCCAAAGAAGTTAAATAGATTTTCTAGGGACCAAAATATTACCTCTTTTATGTGTCTTCCAATTTTAAAATGATGCAATAATACTCCAATCTCATCTCATAGTACCCCAAACCTTTATTTGCTCTATTTGTCTGCTTTCTAAAGTTGTATCAAATATCTGAAAAAAAAGTTTACTTTGACTCTCATCTTCAGACATTTGGGACCATGCATGCGGCCCAATTTCTTTTGGTTCTATTAGAAAGCAGTATATTGTGTCGGTAGTCCATGACAAGGAACTACTGCTCACCCAACCTTACACTAAAAACATATAGAGTAGAGAGGAAGGAGAGGTGGAGTGTTTTCAGGGACGGGACAAGGCAATGACCCACTTCCTGTAACTATACCCCACCTTCTAAAGCACCACCCCCTCCCAGCACATAGCTGGTGAGCACTAAGTTTTCTGAACATGAGACTCTGAAGGACATTTGAGATCCAAATGGTGATATTTATTCTCTCAGAGATACAAGACTATGACTTAGGTGATTATGACAAAATCAGGATTGGTTATTATATCAAAACTAAAACAATGACTATGTAATATCTGTATTGGGCCATACACTGCACACATTATGCATTGTTTAACTTCCCACAACATTGTGAGATAATAGTGCTGCATCTTGTTTCAGATGGGTGCAATGAAGTACAGGACTGTCACATGCCCCAGATTTTGCAGGTAAGAGATACATCTGGGATGTCAACTTTTCCCACGTGTCCTCCACCATAGTGTCATTCCTGGAATGCAGGATCCACATGTATATTTCTGTGAAAGGGATTAAATAAGCCTGGATTAGACATGTACTATCTCCAGTATGGGCTGCTGTTGCAGGAATGTAGCATGAGTTTAGTTTTCACCTTGGCAGAATGATAAAGACCTCAGAGAAAAGCAGTCGCTTTGGGGGGCAGTGTGTGTGTGTGTGTGTGTGTGTGTGTGTGTGTGTATAATGAAGGAAGGCAATTATCATGCTAGTCTCCCTTCTATTCCTCCACCCTAAAATACGGTTTTGTTATCTTCTTTATGCCCATGATATCTACCAGCAATGCCTACAAATCTTAAGAATTGGAGAGAGATTTTTAGAACTCACAAATGTACAATTTTGAGAATTAATAACATACTGTCTCTTTTCTCATATAAAACATAGATATACTTCTATCTGCATATTTTCTGTATCTCTTCCCTATAATTATTTTCTGAGAAAAGGTCTTTCTCTGCTTTCAAGACTGATCTGTAACTTCTGAGCTCAACTAATCCTTCTATTTTAGCCTCCCACACAACAGCTGGGACTCTGTGTGTATGCCACAGTACCTGTGTTCCATAATATTATGCTAAATAATGACAATAATAAGACACAATTATGTGGAAAACTGGCCACTGTATTCAAAATTCCTTAAAAAAAATTCAGACACTTAATATGTTTTCAGTATTATTTTTTGAAAAATTGCTGTAGAGCTGTAATCTATCAAAGATAATGTTTTTGCTTTTTTTGATATCATACTCTTTAGGGCTTAAAATCTAAGCCAGTGGCCATAGCAACCTCTACAGAAAGATATGCTTGGCAGTAGTAGCCTTGAAAAAGAAAGCGAAGAATGATTTCCAGAAGATAGTGCCAGGCTTTTGTTTCAGCTTCTTTGGCAAATATTATTGGAGTCATGAAGAAACCAGGGTACTCTAGGTTTAAACAATCCTTCTAAATCATAGAACTGGTAAGCTATACAGTCTCCAAGAAAGCAAGGCTTCTAGTTCCCAGTCTTTTAATAACGCAATATTGCCAATGGAAGGATAAACAAATAATTTGTGAATATTTATAGTCATGTTCTCAAAGGACTAGAACCAAGAGAATAAACAATACATTTGCTGTTCAGAATTATGCACAGGAGAAAAAAAGAGAACACACACACACACACACACACACACACACACACACACACACTCACTGATACATTTATGAAAGATTCGAAAAAAAACATGCTTCAGTTAAATCAAACCAAAATTAAATTAAATCAAGATTACAGTGAATATCTAAAGATAAATAATTAAGCAAAATGTGGTTTGAAGTCCCAGAGACAGTCAGTAAACACATAAAACTGACATAACAAATCAGAACCTCAGATTAGATCCCTCTGTAAATAATTAAAATGTCTGAAGTGTCACAATATCAGCCAACATGTGAGGAGTTAGAGAAAAGGATGACATTGCACAAGGGGGCTCTTAGGAGAAAAAGATACAAAACTTGTTTTTTATTTTAATATATTTTTAAGAGAATTCTTTTCTCTTTCCATAACAGGGCTCATGCTAATTTATTTTTCTGATGCTGAAATTTCACTGAATATTTCAGTGTGGGTAATTCATAAGAAATACAAGCAAAGACTGGGATAATTTAATACTGAAAGTTTGAGAAAACTTCACTCCCATCTTTTTGACAGCTGCTTCTGAGGGCTTTTCTGCTGGGCCACTTCATGGTGGAACAGAACAAGAGGAAACATACTAGAGAGAACTCGCTTTCAAAATAAAGCCATTCTAAAAGAAATAATCCATTAGCCCACTCATTTGTCAAGTTATCAATGAAGTGGTCTATTCATGAGGAGTTTTTTTCTTTGATTTTTTTTGAGACAGGGTTTCTCTATATAGCCCTGGCTATCCTAGAACTCACTCTGTAGACCAGGCTGGCCTCGAACTCAGAAATCTGCCTGCCTCTGCCTCCCAAGCGCTGGGATTAAAGGCATGCTCTAACACTGCCTAGCTTACTCATGATTACTTTATCCTGGTGATCCAGCTACCTCTTAACAAATTCAATTGCTCCTACCTTCTAATACCTCACAATAAAAATTGAATTTATATTTACATTTTTGGGGGGAATCATTTAAACCATAGAAAATCTGTGTCACCTTTTAATTTAATGCATTTTTATAAATAGGCACTTGGGCAATGAGCTCTCTCTACTGTGGCCTTCTTTGGCTGGTAAAGCCACTAACAAGGAGCACTTGACATCTTCTGAGAGAAGTGTACAAAGGCACTGGAGGCACATGTTCTCACCTTTGCTCTTCAACCAAGGAAAGATACAAATGGTTCCAACTTACATACCTGAATAAAACATTTCAGAAGAAAATATCCTCATTGTTAACACATAATTTTGGCTACATGTCATCTATTCTTGCATTCATTCATTCATCAAAACTCACCTGAAATTTATTCAATTTCCATCTCATAACAGAAACTGACAAATAACATGGACATAATCACTTTTTCTTTAAGTGAGTGGGACAGATATAATGATGTACAGTCTACATTTTTGATAGTAATATAATTATCTTCCCATAGGTTTTCATCTTTGATTACTTTATGACATTCATTCCTCTGTTACTTACTTTGATAGTTCTCAAACATCAACCTTCTCTTCATTCATCCACTATTAAATCATTGTCCATGGCAGGGAGGGTGGGGGAAAGTAATTATTGATCTAACCCAAATGTGGGCCCTGAAAGCTACAATAATGGTTGTCTTGACAAGCTATGCATACTGGTACAAAAGTGACATGAATATTATGGGATTAACCAACCATTTTCTGATTGTGTCTAAGGCCTGCTCCCTGAGATGGAACCCTTTATTTGACACTGTTAATGGGGCCAAGGACATGTGGCAAGATAAGTCATTGACTCTAGAGCATATCTACATCTATCATATTGCTAGTTAGACAAGGTATTAAAGTCACCCCAATGACTTAGTGCTATACCCTATAGAACACTACATAACTCCACCCTTACCAGAGAGGCTCCAATTAAAAGTCTTTCCTCTTTCCTTGTACAATGAAACAAAATGTACTGATTTAAAAGATCAGGTAAGATACAGACCAGATACAAATAAGTATTGTATCATTTCTAGTTCTTCTACAATGCTCAATGAAAAGTCTGGTTCATTTCCTTAGCACCAGCTGTAAAAATGCATTTGAGATTTGTGCCTAAGAATGGGCATCCTGACGCCTCACCTCCAGCTTCACCATACATGAACAATTGTTCTCCAAGGATATGTGGCAGTTTGTATTCCTCTTTCCAAGCAGTATTTGAGAGCACACACTGTTTCAGTATTTAACAACACTGGACTCTATTGCTTAAAAACATCTTTTTCCTAATCTGCTGGGTGTGAAATACTAGTTCATGAGAATATGAAGCATTGTTTTAATTCTGATTAATGAGTTTGAAAGCTTTTCCTATTTTATCGGATTGACATTTATAGTATCTTGCCACTAAATAATATAAATGTGGCTTCAGGAAATGTCAAATTATTAGCCTTTTCAATGTGCATGATTGGATTATGTTGATATAAAAACTTTCCTGCTAAAATTGCAGGAAGATGTTCATAAACTACTCTGCCACTCTAAGCCTCAGGCTATTTGTGGACAAATTGAAACTACTGTATTAACTTCTATGCATTTAGAAGAATGTGGTGCCTATGAAATACTTAGTACTGTATCTGAAGACCTGGGGGTAGTAGAACCTGCTCCTCAGTTTGCTGGGTGTTATTCCTAGAGCATATCTGCTACAGAGCAGACTGGAATAATGTCTAACTCTTATTCACCACTGATATGCTTCTCACCATATCATATGCATAAACACAGTACTGGTAGCCAGCTATTATGTTGACGAAATAAACCTAAAGTAGTATTAGTTTTAGAATTTCTATGTAAATGCAAATATGTATTAGTATGGATGTTGTTCTTATGTGATTGAGTACAAAGATTTACCATACTTAGATGTTCTGCAGTTTGCTTTTGGAATTTCATGAATTATGAACAATTTACTAAGTCTGGTAGCTTTAGTGTATTCCTCTGTATGCCTTGCCAAACCAGGATTCAATGGATGGATAGTTTTGTCATTCTTTGTATGTAGGTAGCACTGTTTGAGTTAGCCTCTCATCATCTCACTGCTTTATTTACCAGCTCTCTATACTGCCTCTGCACACTTTACCATCACTACTACTCTAACTTTGTCTTTTGACCCAACTGTATTCACTCTAAAATTTCATCATGCATTCTTTAATATATGTCTTGTTGTTTTCTCAAATGCAGTATATCTGAATTGGAAATCAACTTATCTGCATGAAGGTTTTGACTCATAATATCCCACTATTATTATTGGTATTGGTAGAAAGTCTTCTGAAGTCACTGATGCTGAGCATATTGGTTTAGGTACACTGCAACATAGCATAAAATGAGTCTGCCAGATCCTATATCACACATTTACTAAACTCATCTAACTATTCCAGGCTTACTACTGATACATCCTGCAAATTCATCTTCAACTCATTAAAAAAACATAATTTGAATTCATTTTATGTGCTTCCAAGGATTTTTGTGTGTTCATGCTAACACAGTAGCAAACTGTATTTACCAGTAAAAGATACTGACTTTACTCTTTATCTTTGCCTAAAAGATCTGACATCCTTAGAGGTTTAGCCAGAAAGATACAAATTTTATTTCCTAAAGTGTATGACCAACTTTTAGTGGTAGGATTCTTAAACCCACTTTATCCTTTTCAGGTGCTTAGGCTTTCAAGGTTTCAAAAGAAGCAATGCATGTGGGAAGGCATTAGTTTCTCAATTCTAATTTGTAGAGAAATGTTAACCAGTCAATAATAAATAAATTGAAATCTCTTTTCAAATGACAAATGACAATGGACCAATAAATACATGAAAAAAAATATTCAAAATCTTTAGCCATAAGAGAATTACAAATGAAAACTACAGTGGATATTTATATGAATATTGTCAAGAAAAAGAGCAGCAACCTACTGTTGGTAGATAAAGAGGAGATCTTTATATACTATTAGGAGATATACACATTAGTACAGCCATGGTGAAGATCATAATAGAAGTAATCTTTACTGCTCACTATTTGCCGAATGAATGGACATTTTTTCATCTTTTGTGTATTTTGACCAATGAGTTGAGTATTTTGTTTTCTGCTGATTCACATGCTTTTTTTTTTAAATCGTTTCAAATAATGATGTGGGTCATTCTATCTGTTGACCATGTCACAGCAACTCCACTCCACCACCTTTCTATGATAAAGAGTGTAAACATATTTAGAACATCTCATCCATTTTCTCTTCTACTCCTAAGGTGAACAACTTACCAAGGTGGAAATAGACTCAATAAAGTAACATGGATAACTGCTTATTAGCTTTCATTCTTGAAAGCAGCATTATGAATAGGTCAAACAAGCCTTCTTAGTAATCATTTGCCTCTGTGGGGATTCCAAACTAAACACTTGTACCTGAAGATTCAAAGCTACCATCAGCAACTGACAGAAAAAAATAAGACATTTGTCTTGCTGGCTCTGGGTTAGTTGAGACTTATCTGGAAATCTTATTGCTAAGGCTAGATTTCATGATGTTGGAAGGTATCATGCATGCTAAGAGAGGCAAAAATTAATCAGCTGTGAACCCTGAGACCTACACTGTCACCTGGCCTGACATGACAAGCCCACTCATGCATCAATGGCAAAAAAATATTGTGGAAGTAATCAACCACTTTCTCAATGGATTTAATTTTCTACATTTTTTTCTACATTTGAATGTACATTTTCTACATGTACATTAAGAGTACAGGATGAAACCTATACTTTGCTCCAATATGGAACTGAGAATCTGTGACTAGAATGGTCATGCTGTAAAAGGAGCCTTCTCTTGTGATTCTAAATTATTATATGGTTAAAGAGACTCTTAATGAATTAGCAGTATATCCAGAGATGAACACATTTCTAAGGATCAGGGAAGTTTCTATTTGCCATAGATGCTGATGAACACAGAGTGCTACAATTGGATAAAGTGCAGAAACTAAGTAACATTGGTGGACTGGCTGGTTTTGTGTGTCAACTTGAATCAGGTTGGAGTTATCACAGAGAAAAGAGCTTCAGCTGGGGAAGTGCCTCCATGAGATCCATCTGTGGAGCATTTTCTCAGTCAGTGCTCAAGTGGGGAGAGCCCATTGTGGGTGGTACCATCTCTGGGCTGGTAGTCTTGGGTCCTATAAGAAAGCGAGCTGATGAGTGTACCCATGGCTCAGACACATAGGTAGCAGAGGATGGCCTTGTTGGACATCAAAAGGAGGAGAGGCCCCCTGGTCCTGGAAAGGCTTGAAGCAGCAGAGAAGGGGAATACCAGGACAGGGAATCAGAGGGGGTTGATTGAAGAACAGGGGGAGGGGAGATGGCTTATGGGATTTTCATGGGGGTGGACCAGGAAAGGGAAAATAATTTGAAATGTAAATAAAATATCTAATAAAAATTAAATTAAAAAAGAAAGAAAGCTGGGTATGCCAGGGGAAGCAAGCAGTGAGAAACATCCATCCATGGCCTCTTCATCAGCTCCTGATTCCTGACCTGCTTGAGCTCCAGTCCTGACCTCCTTTGGTGATGACCAGATGTATGGAAGTATAAACTGAATAAACTCTTTCCTTCCCAACTTCCTTATTGGTCATGATGTTTTGTCTAGGAATAGAAACCCTGACTAAGACAATTGGAATAGTGATCCCTAAATTTGGCATCAATATCCTATCCTATCTCCCCAGAGCTGTGAGATCATTTTAGAAACAGGGTTATATAAGAACCAGAGGTTATATAAAAGAAAACTGCCCTGTCTTAAGTAAAATGCTCTGACCGAAAGGAAACCATCTTTTAGACACAGTAGGACAGCTGTACATGTGAACTCACAGTGGATGTGACATCATGCACAAGATCTACACAAGTTCAAGCCAGGCAATGTTCAAGCAAGCATTGACAACATGAGCATGAAGTTTTCGGTAGCTGCTACCTGCTAGCTGCTAGTAGATGGGAAATCAATTTCCCTTAAAAGAGTAGTCTCTATAGGTCAGACACACTCCAGTGGAAAGCCACAGCTCTGGCAGTGTGTGGGGAACACAATTTGAGGTTGATAGGATTAAATAAAAACAAAAATAAAAAAGAAGGGTAAGAAATGGGGTGGATCTTGGAGCAGTTGGGGGAGCAGGTGAATATGACCAGAATGTTATGAAATTCTGAAAAGCCTCATGTAAAATGAGAAAATATATGTGAACTAGCCTATGGTATTAGTTGGAGAGATTCTTCATCTCAAAAGCAGTTGAGGATAACAAACTTGGGTATTTTCTATCTTTTATTTTCTTTATGATTTAACTTACAGGAGGTAATGAAGTAAGCAGAGATATGGTGAAGTGGTCAACTGATACTATTTTCTATTTTCCTTTTAAATAAATTGGTACATTTGAGACAAGTAATCTCAGAGAAACAAATGCAGCAAAGAAACAAACAAAAGAATATTTAGTTATTAACAAAATAGTATGAATTTTCTGACCTATTTTTTTGAGAATTTTATTGATTTTAAAGAATTGTTTAGCATTCTGCTCTCTTCCAACACTGAGTGGCTCCCTACTTGCAGTCTTGGAATAATTAACAAAAAATGTTCCAAGGTTTTCTTATGTGCTTCTTAAAAACATGTATTCTGCTACTCATACAGTAGAGTTGTAAGAAAAGAATGTAGCTGTTTTCTGATATGATCCCTTTGAACAGAACCTAAAACCTGAGCTCCTTATGGTAAATCAGTTCCTGGAGTAGGAATTCAAGACTACAGTGGTCACAACGCATTTGTACTATTATAAGTCAGACTACTCAGGTGCACTACTACATGTGGTAGATACCAAGAATGAATCATTTGCAAGAAAGAGGCTAAGGAGTTAGTTACAGAGCAGAGATTGGCTAGCACCCAAGTCATTCTCTTTCGTTCACTGCCAAGTGAAGATTATGCCATCACTCACTCTCAGCACCTTCAAGAGGGCCATTTAGGCCAGAGACTTTAGAGAATACACGGTATATTTCTATCAGATTATTTTAAGAGAGCTCCAAAAGTGGTTTTAAAATCAAATCAAAAAACCATAAAAAGATATACCTAATGCATGTGTAAGCATATATATACACAAACATAGCTTTTGAATGTATATATATGTAACATGAATTATATCCTCACAGGGATTTTGAATGTATTTTAAAATATATTTCTCTTTCTGTCTCTCTGTCTCTATTCTTATCTCTGTCTCTCTCTGTCTATATGTATGTATATACATAGGTATGTATGTATATATGTAGGTGCATTGGTTTTTTTTTGTTTTGTTTTGTTTTGTTTTGCATTTTGCCTTACCATATACCATATACCATATACCATATGATTCTTCTTCTTTTTTAATTTTGCACAAAGGGAACTATTTACCATTTTTATACTCAATTAAGAACAAAATTGACCCTTTAATTTCCTACCCTCATTTTTGTTTGGTTTGGTTTGGTTTGACTTTTTATGCAGAGGACTATTATTGTGTATAGCATTAGGCTATGCAAGCCAACTAATCAACACATAGTCACATATTTTATGAAGAAACTGAGGAAACTTAAGATACACTGACTGTGTCCACTAGCACTGAAGAAAAGAAATGAATGCAGCAAATAAGGAGACAAACTGTCCCCAACTTGGGGAGTTTCTTATCTTTAAAGAAATATCTCTAACTGATGGCAAAGGCTCATGGGACAGCATAGCTTGCCCCAAATCTTTCCATATACTACTAAGGGTGCTGCAAGTATTAAAATATGCCCTGACCAGTAGATAAATGGGCAAAGTTATGACTGTCTAAAACCTGCTCAAAATAATCACTTAGTTTTGTTGATGCCTTCAGCTACTGCGAACTGGTTTCCTGGAACGGAAGCCAAGGGATGGATGGGAAAGGGTGAAAAATAAAGAAGGCCAGTACAATAGGTTACTGACCAAGGCCAAAGTTTAATGGAGGTCTGACAATTTAACAGTTTGGGCGAGCCCCTCCTCCCAGACTCCAGTGTGGCTCTTCATTGGGTGTTGGCTCCACTGCTCAAGCAGCTGGGCAGGTCACCTGCTTAATTCAGGAATTCGTAGATCTGGAGGAACTTCACCTTCATGCTGAGCACTCCCCCCTAGGTGGGGCAGGATCATGAATAGCACAGGAATCCCCGCTCAAAGGCTGGGAGTGGAAGTTCACCTTGATCAATGTCAAGTTCATACCATGGGACCCCAATATGGCTCTGCACATTTCCTCCCTTTTTATTAATTTGAAAATGAGGAGGTAGAAAACAAGTGGATAAACATCCATCATAAGATGGTGGATCTTAACCAGGAAGGGAAAGTATTGACCATAATTCCTCTTAAATATTGTATGACATCTTTTGCAGAGGAAGGATAATAGGCTCCCTTATTATTTTAAGGACAGCGTCTTGACATTAACCTCTTTGCAATTGGGTGTACTTTCTGGGGACTCAGAGGCAGAAATTCATTTCCCCATGCGGTGCTTTGCCTCACACCTCTTACTGGTGCCCATGTTTGCTTGATTAGCAAACACACATAGCTCTGAGTTCTATGTGGCTCCCTTTTTGGAGAGCCACTTGTATAAGTTTGAAGCCAGGGGGTCTGCAAGTTTCTTTAACAGACATGTGATCTTTCTATCCAGGTGAGCCTGGGTGGAGACATTCAGTCTGCTTAACAAACAAGGTCTAGAGTTAAAGACAGGATTAACTTGTCTGTGGATGTCCCTGAGATATCCAATACAGTTGCAAATTAGCAACTTAAAAGACACAAAGCCTGGCCTCAGGAGTGAGGGAAGTAGCTTTGTGTATTAAGAGATAAGCTATTACATCTTAGTAAAAGTAGATACTATATTTTAAATTAATTTAGTTAGCTGAAGATTGTTAGCCATCTATTTAATTGGAATCTCCAATATTGGATTTATTTCTAGGCCAGTTTATGATTGAGTCAGCAGATCACATTAAAGGAAAGAGTTATTATAACAACTCATTATACTAATTTTTTTCTAAGCATGTTTAACAGTCTTCATGTTCTGTCCCACAAAGTCTAAAAGCTTGAAGCAAGGCAATTTATCTAATCCGGGACATTTGACAATTAAAATAAGTCAAGAACATATACCCAATATAGCTCTTGTGTTACCACTGTGGGCACTCAGCAAGCCCACAGTCAGCATATCTTCAGCATGCCACACCAATTACTCTGGCACCTAGTGTGCTTCTGCAGCATTCTGTGGAAAAAACATAAACATGCCTTCTTCCCCAGTATTTAATCAGGATCATGGCATATGTCAATAAGTGAATCCCTTCATTTTACCCAGGCATCAGTATCCTTAGTTACAGGATGCCATACACTCAGCAAGGAATTCCTTGGCATCCAAATTTTAAAATTTTCTTAAATATATACAAGCATAATTTAAATAATATGCATGGGGATACACTTTCCCCTCTCTTCTCTCTTCCAAGAAGATGTTGTTTTATTAATTTAAGTTGGAACACCAAGCATATACCATAATATAGGCAATAACTATACAATTATACAAAATAAACATAGCATTTTTAGTTGCTTTTTCTGTTAGAGCAGTCAGGTTTAATAATTTTCAATCCCCTTTTATACCAGTTTAATTACATGCAGGAATTAAGGTCAAAAAGTAGTACAATGTGGAACAAACAAGACAATATCCACAAAATTGTTCAAGGGTGTGTAAGGATGACCAAAATACCTGAGCCTACTTCCTTGTCCAAGCCCAGAATCTTGCCTGAAGCTTGTTCCTCTCTCGTTCCACCCTAAGATAAAAATTCCTGACTTAACATACTTCCCTATTATGCCTCAATGTCAAATTCCTCCTTGAAGCACTTGTCTTTGAGGTTTATAAGGAATCCCAGAAATATGGGTGATATTAAACTGTCCGCAGAAAGTCTCAAATGCTTGACTGAAATAGCCAGTTCCATTATGTGTTTTAATCTGATTTGGAACACCCAATATAGAAAAACAGCATAGACAATGATTATTTTTTTTAGTTGCTTCTCCTGTTTTCAGGCAACTAGAAAGCCTGAAAAGGTGTCAATAGTCACATGTGCATATTTTAATTTTCTAAATTAGAAAACATGAGTAGTATCATTTATCTGTAATAATTAAGTCCTCTAGAACTAACACCATTATGTGGTAGAGGTAGAAATTGAGGACACCAAGAACAAGGCTTTACAATTTGATGTGCACAAAAATACAAAATTACTTTTGAAGCCATTAATCTTTTGATGATATACCTTTTGATGAATATGATTGTGTGGCCAATTGTTTCTATATAGTCTTTCTGTGATATAAACTTCATGTGCTTTGCCTTAAGGGGTCTTGTCCAGGCACCTTTTAAAAGATTAATTATATATAAGCATACTGTAGCTGTCTTCAGACACACCAGAAGATGGTGTCAGATTCAATCATAAGTGGTTGTGAGCCACCATGTGGTTGCTGGAAATGAACTCTTCTATTTTTGCTTGTGAGCCTAGCCTTTAATGGCTGAGCCATCTCTCTAACCCCTAGATCAGCTCTCAAATATCCAGGACAGTCATTTAAAGAACATATCTTTTTTAACTTGAATTACATTTGCATAAACAATTATAAAAATTAAGAATTAACAGTATTAAAAAGAGAACAATTTTAAGCAATTGTAAACCATGAGCCATATATATATTTACTATTATTAAAAGCTTGATTTTTAACATCTTAAAAATAGCCAATACAGCACCCAAGTCAATTATCTGTGCTGAAGCAGGGGGAAATGCAAAAGAATAAACATGCAATCTAATTATATGAGCTTTACTCCCAGAGTTGATGCATTCTTTATGGGAAGCATGTATAGAAATATAGAAGTAAAGTGCAACAAATTATCTTTTGGATAACCATTATTAATTTTACCTTAAAATGCTTGCCATGTAATAGATCAACAATCAATAATAATCAATTTGATTGCTGTTTTAAAAAAGGAACAAACGTTTTATCAGGCTCTTAGAACATTCCTTTTAAAATATTTTTATAACTTTATCTTACAACACCTTATTAACACATGAATATATTTATTGGAATGTGTCAAAACTTAACCTGGAGATGAAAAAAAGGTGATTCTACATTAATGTTCTCTTTGCCAAGGAATGGCAGTGAACACATATCATAAACAGCTGATTACAGCAGCATTCATTATCTGTAAAACTATCTATCATTTTGCCAGTTAATTTATATCTACCTTGAAAACAGAGGTTTGAGTCCCCCAGTGGCAAGCTTAAGATGAGGTTAATATAAGATAAAGCCAATTAATATATCGTAACAACCTTTGAAAATCATTTACTTAAAAATCTACAAGCCCATAGTTAAGAGAAAATACCTGTAACAAACATTCAATGAACATTATACTCTGAAAAATCTAATATCCTAGCTTCTTCTTGTATTGAAGCAGAGAAAAAACATTTTTTTTCCTCAAATAAGGTAAGGCTATCAGCCATTGCATGAGAAAAAAACCTTCTAATGAAATTGCTTTGTTTCTTTAAAGTTAGCCCATAGAAGCAAATGCCTTTATAATTATCAGAATGTAAAGTAAAAAACAACCCTTTAAACCTATAATAATTTTGTATGGACTAGGCAGGCCAAATTTTAATGCCTTTATAAATTCTATATAGCCTTAGTAACCTTTCATAAATTTGAACTGCATTTTGAACCACACTTAGATAAGTCAAGAATGTTGTTTTGGCCAAACACTCCCTAGGTGGGGTCCGCAAGATAAAAGCAGTTCCTCACAAGCTTCCATTGAGGAAGGTCTAAGCTTTGCATTAACTCAAATGTAATTTTTTTAATCTGCCCAACCCCCACTGTTTTGGCAAGGACAATGCATGAGGTTCCTCAAATGTAAATATCTTCTCATCTGAGCCTATTATCTAAGGCCAGAGGCAAAACCACCTATCTTGCAAGGACATGAGGGTTCAATAACAAACAAAAGAAAACTGTAATTTCAGGGTTTTTGGAAAAATTTTACTCCTTGGTTTTTAGTAGTCAAAGGAACCTGTTTGATATCAAATAATTTTCCACTGAGATCTCCTTTTTCATCTTGGGGGGTTAAATTTTGCTTCTACCACTGTACCAATAAACTTGTGAAAAAATGGCCACAGCTGTTTTTAACCTTTATCATTCTTAAAATTATCTTAATTATAACATATGGTAACAACCAGGCTGCAAACTGCAGTCATTGGCACACTGGCAATTTTTATTGTAACTTAAATTTCTCTTGCAATATTAGAGCTTAACTACAACTTTGGAAGCAAAACCCAATTTTAAACAATCTATTTTCCTTAAAATTAATGGCAAATGCATTACTTTTACACTGCAAAGTTAGTCTGCCAGTTCTTATGTTTAAGTGTATGACAGTATAACTAATTGAAGAGACATTATTTTAAATTTTATTTCCTATAAGTTTAATTTCTAGGTTAAGATCCACATAAAACACCATGCCAATTTAGAAGTATTCTAGAGGCCTGCATTCTATGAGTCACAACATGCCATGTGCTCAAGATGGCCGTAACCTTGAGCCATCAGCTCCAAATTCTCCTTATTGCCAACTCTACAACCATTTAAATTATGCACAATAATTCATAAGCCTAGACTCCATAGTCAAAACAAGCAGAACATACTTATACTACTAAGACCAAGTATAAAAAAGCAAATAAAGCATGTGTTGTATCAAGGCACGTGTCACTGGTTAAACTAACCCTTTCTTAATAACATTATACCTATTATTCATGTCCAATGACTTATAAGCCAATATTCTATATTGTCAAGACATGCAAAATATACTTATACCTTTAAGACCAATTATAAACAAGTATAAGATGATTACATGAATCTCATAAACTTAAACCAAACAGTTTTCCTTTTTCTAGCTGTAATTTCAAGAGAACAAAAAGCACTCTGAACCAAAAACCACAATTGTAGAGATTTTTCTTTAGGAGACACAACCTTGTCCTAGACTTAAGGCTGCTGGCCTTATTAAAAGCAGCTTTCTATCAACTATGTTTGACTCCTAGCTGAGTACGGGATACCTTAAATCAATCTCTGCTGTGAACTGCAGCTAGATTAAAAGAGAGACTGCCAGCAGATAAAATTTTTACCACATTTTTTTTAATATGAAGCAATTACAGTCATTCACACAATACCACGAATAGGAAATTTCACACACATATAGGACATAAGTATACATGTAGACACGTAGCACCAAGAACAAATGAAGATACATAGAAAGGGAAGCATGCTCGTTATGGAATTATATCCATTTTCCTACTCTCTTTCTCTCATTTTTCAACCTTTCTTAAAGCAGCTCTTGGAGGCTGCAGACATATGTCTACTTTTAAACCCTTTTTCTTTTTTGCCTGAATCAGCTCAAAAGCTGTGGACAAATGCCTGTAAAGTTCTTTCTACATTTTCCACCGTCTGCCCCCTAAGCGAGTTCAGTGGTGGGTCGACACTGCCTCACTTAGTCCATATCCTCTAGCACCTATTTTGCTCACCGTGCAGGCTACCATCTTTTTCCATTTTCGGCGAAGCTTCGCCAAGACAGGGTCACCTCAGGAAATCATCTCGAGTCCAACCCCATGTTCGGGTGCTATTCTGTTGCTGCCTGCAGCTACTGCGAACTGGTTTCCTGGAACGGAAGCTGAGGGATGGATGGGGAAGGGCAAAAAAGAAAGAGAGCCAGGACTATAGGTT
This sequence comes from Apodemus agrarius, assembly GCA_964023405.1. Lineage (NCBI taxonomy): Eukaryota > Metazoa > Chordata > Mammalia > Rodentia > Muridae > Apodemus > Apodemus agrarius. The sequence continues at coordinate 29,971,648 of OZ030020.1, forward strand.
ACCAATCAAGGCCAAAGTTTAATGGAGGTCTGACAATTTAACACTTTGGGTGAGCCCCTCCTCCCAGACTCCTGTGTGGCTCTTCGTTGGGTGTTGGCTCCACTGCCAGGCAGCTGGGCGGGTCACCTGCTTAATTCAGGAATTTCACAGATCTGGAGGAACTTCATCTTCACGCTGAGCACTCCACCCTAGGTGGGGCAGGATCATGAATAGCACAGGAATCCCTGCTCAAAGACTGGGAGAGGAAGTTTACCTTGATCAATGTCAAGTTCCTACCATGTGGCATGACACCCCAATATGGCTCTGTACATAGTTTAGTAGAATATCTGCTATAATTTTAAAGGATGCTTTAAGACCTGAATTCATTGAGGCATTAATTTATTGTCATTCTTTAGGTTTTATGACTTTTTTTTACCTTCTGAGATTAAATTATAATTACATAATTTCTCCTTTTCCTTTCCAATCTAGAAACCAATGCCTCCTTTCTTTCTCCCAAATTCATAGCCTCTTTTTCATTAATTATTGTTACAGGCATGCTTGCATGTACGCTCACGCACATGCGCGCCCACACACACACAAAGATACACCCACACACTGCTAAGTACAACCTACTCAATCTGTTTAATTTTTCTTGTATATATGCTTTCAGGGATTTTTCTTTAACTTTTTATTGATTCTTTGTGAATTTCACATCATGTACTACAGTCCCACTCATCTCCCCAACTCTTTATGGCCACTCTTCACTCTTGCAACCTCCCCCTCCAGACAAATAACACACACACACACACACACACACACACACACACACAGAGAGAGAGAGAGAGAGAGAGACGCATGCACACATACATACCATATCCACATATGTAATGCAAGGCAATGATAATGGTGTGCAGGCTGTAAACTGGGAGGATGAACAGCAGTGATCATCACTGCTTTAGAAATTAAAAGCATGGTGCTGCTTGAAGAAGAGACCAATGCATAAAATGACTGGAATTAATTGTCCTAAAATGCCAGTGCATTTATAGGAAATTATAAAAGCACCATTGAAAATCAGCAGGAAAGGATAAAAAATAGGTAATAAATGTATGCAATGAGAATGCCTTCTTTTATGAGGACAAATGTAAAATTTGGGCATAAAAGACGGCACAGGGGAGATTTCAAGATCTCATTCTTGCATACAAACAGTCAGAGAACTCTCATGAAGGCTGGACACTAGCTGGAGCATGCAATTACCCAGGAAGCTGTGAGCAGGAAAGAACTCCAATGCTAAAAGCTAAAACAAGGTAGATGTAAAGGATGCTCTCCACCTGCACCTCACCAGCTCTGCCTCCAGGTCAGACTCAGCACCAGTGGAACAGATGTAGTTAGCACATTCTTCCCCAGGAGGGCAGAAACAGAAACTTATATTTAATGCTGTGGATTTTCAGAATGCAGCCTGAGGGGCTGATTTCTGTCTCCCTTAACTTGGAACACTAATGGAAGTGTCATATTTTACATGCCTGCAGCTCCCATAGCAAGCAGCCCCAGAGAAGCTGTAGGACCCTAAAGAGATACCAAATAGAGCAAGATGTCTCAAGTACCTACAAAGAAATTGAGAAACTACAAAATAGAAAACTGTATGCACAAAAACATCCTCACAAATGGTTTGAGATGTTTCCACACTTTAAGTGAGGTTAACGGGATGAAGTTGCACAATACTAGGAGAAATAGATGCCTTAGTTTTCAAATCCAAACATTATAACAAAACCTGTAAGGCATGTACACACATAATAAGGAAATATAACCCACTAGAAGAAACAAATGAACCCAAGTAAGTCATTGATAAGTGAAAATTTGTTCATTGTTAGCCAAACACTGAACTCTTCATCTCAGTAAGAATGCGAGGCAGTTTAATCTTAAGCTAAGTATGAGTAATCATGGTCTTATATCAAGCATTCAGGTTGCTGCCAAATGGCAAATTCTAGTGTGGAGGTGGTTACAAGAGATTTTTTTGGTTATAAGACAAAAGAAGTCATAAATCAAAGCAGGTAGCATGTTGCAGTAAAGCTGGAAACTGCTATAGATGTTTCAGATTCCATTCCCAGCTCTCAGGTGTGAGTAAAATAGTGATCCAATAAGAAGACATTTTAAAAGTTGTGATAGGAAGATTGGGTAAGACTTGGGGTGAACAATGGATAACATTCAAAGCCCCTAAAACTAGCCCAAGGTATTTGGTCTCAGATCTGTAATTTTAGTTCTCTATGATCATCAACTTCAGTCATTTGGTCTTGGAACTCAAAGCTCATGTGCAGCCCTTCTGTTCCTTTATGAGGCAACTCTGGTTCTCAGAATTAATTACATTACAAATCATTCAGAATAAACACCCTAAAGAGGCTTAGTACACCATGAGAAAACAAAAATACACCAAATGAAAAATTTAAAAGCTATACATAACACAATACAACATTAATAAGGAGAAATTATTAAAAAAATAAGAGAGCAAAAATTATAAAGCTGAAATTATCATAGAAGGTCTCAACAAACGTCATCAGGCAGAAGAAAGAGTTAAAACCCTGGGCCATGGAAGGCATCTGTCGACCGAAGACATACAAAGGCACCAGGTCTATGGACAGTGTTCATTATCATTAGTTGTCAGGGAAATGCAAGCTAAAGCTGGAAAGTTACAGTTTACAGCTTTGGGGTGATTATTACCAGAAAACAGAATACAATGTGGCAAGTTCAGAGCAAATAAAGGATAAAACTACAGCAGGCCCCAGCATTTAGGAGAGTATGGAGCTGAAGAAAATGAAATTAGCACCTCCTGGAGACAAGTATGCTCAGTGTTACTGGGACTGTTATTCATAATAGTCAAGGCGTGGAAAAAAATTAATGGTTAAAGAAGCTATGGCTATATGCACAGATATGATACTTATATGCATTTATCAGTGTAATGTATCAAGACATTATTTTATGGCTTAAAAGGAAAACAGGAAATGTAACTACATAACACTAAAAATTTAAAGAACCAACAAGACATGAATAATAAAGGAATTATATATGTGTGCATGTATATTTCTATGTACATATGCATATGTATATATACATATTACATATGTATACACATACACACACACACACACACACATATAGATGTATATATGAATATTTTGGCCTAAATATAATTATGTCATGTATGACAAGATAAATGAATCAAGAATAATGTGACTTCATTTTAATTTCCTTTTATATTTATCTATATATTTTAGGAAGCTTTTAGAGCAGTAGGTTTCCATATGTTTTTTTCAAAAACCCTTTAGTGTTAGCTATCTCTTTCCATACTCCCTCTTTTACCTTAATCTCCCATCCTGTGTCCTCTTTAATGCTCCGATTCCAGTTTTCCTTTTTTCTTTTTACACTGTTATGTTTCTTCTTTCTTGAGAAAGACCATCCTTCATCCCTTACTAGGTACCTATCCTCTCCTAAGGATACCCTGTTATATACACAGATCAGTGTACTGTTCAGCCCCCAGCAGAGAAGCTTCTTTTTTGTAGTAGATGAGAATTTTAACACAGAGGTTCACGACTGGACAGTGTGGAAAGAGAGACGTTGGAGCACCCATTCGTAGAGGGAATGTCTTCATCAAAGTCTTCCCTGCATGGCTCAGGATCTATGTGAAAGACAAAGCAGAAAGATTCTAAGAGCTAGAGGGGATGAATGAGTCCAAGAAAACAGTGGCTTTCCAACAAAACAGGATTGATATCCATATGAACTCACCAAGGTTGTGGTAGTATACACAAAACAAGCCCAAGTATAAGGCAGACAAAATAACAGCAATAAAAAAAAAAGAGGGTGTGGTGGTTTTAATATGCTTGTCCCACAGGTAGTGGCACAATTAGGAGGTGTGGCTTTGTCAGAGTAGGTGTGGCCTTGTTGAAGGAGGTGCATCGCTCTACAAGTAGGCTTTGAGGTCCTATGCTTAGCTCCACCCAGGGCAGAAGAGATCCTCCTCCAAGCTGCCTTTAGATCAAGATATAGGACTCTTGGCTCTTTCAGCATCTTGCCTGCCTGCAGGATGGCATGCTTCCCACTGTGATAATACTGGACTGACCCTCTGAAATGATAGACCAACTCCAATGAAATGTTGTCCTTTAGAAGAGTTGCTTTGGTCATGGTATTTCTTCACAGCAATAAAACCCTAACTGACAAAGGGAACAAAGTCCCACTATTAGCCAAGAAGCTATTTGCAATTGATACCTGCTGGGAAAGGGAAAGTCAGTTTTCTACAAACAGAGGAGCACATGGTACAGCAGCCACAGCCACACTCCAGGGCAGCAGTTGTCAACACAAACTCCATATTGCCTCCATTTTTTTTGAGGTGTGTGTTATTTTTTGTTCTTTGTTTTTGTTTTTCTTGCCAGTAAGAACATAAATTATATGGATATCAAAGTGGAAACAATCTGAGAAGAGGTGGGGAAAGGGGAAAAAAGCATGATCAAACTATATCATATGAAAATCATTTTTAAGTAAAGCATCATGTATCTCTACAAAATGTGCAAGTAATACAAAGATCATTTTTGGGGCTTTTTTGTTGCTTTAGATTGTTTATTAATTATTTCAAAGAAGAGCATTACCAGTGAGAAACCCAGTTCCAAAATCCAAATATCACTGCAACCTTGGACCCACCTGAGCCATGCCTGCCCACACAAAACTGGTCCTGTCAATAATAAGCCATGGAAGGAAGCTTCTGCCCCTCCCCTTCCTGTTCAACTATTGGCTTAATGAACTCTTGAAGTGGGTGTCTCATTGGCATTGTTCTTGTACCTACTGCTGAGACATCCAACTCCAATGACTGTGGTTAAACCGAGTGGGGTGAGAGGACAGAATGAACAGGGCTAGCAGGGAGGTTAAAGAGGGTGGAGACATGAGTGGTTAGCGCACACAGGTACATGTTTAAATTTTTGGAAGGCTAAATTCTAATAATAAAAAGAAAGCCATGCTATTTGCCAAACTGCACAATTACATTTTTATGAGGTATTAGAGAATTTAAAATATTACAGAATAGAATGTTAGTTGACGATAGATGTGTCATGGGAAGACAGGAAAGGGAAATTTTATGAGACATATGGAGTTTCTGTTTTGTAAGATAGAAAGTTTCCAGAGACCATCCAAAGGTATTTAGTTAACCCTATTATATCATATGTTTCAATCATTAACATGGTAAAATTTTATTATTGTTTGAGAATTTCTTGTATGCATATACTATACTCCCATATTCCTAATGCATTCAATCACTCCCCTATTCCCTCTCCTACAATGCAGCCTCCTATATTCTCACATCGTCTTCTCTCTCAGTTTTATGTGTGCTTTATAAAACTCACTGGCTTAGTACTTCAGTTAGTACTTCTTTTATATTTTCTCTAAATAAATAAATAAATAAATAAATAAAGTAAAATTTGTCTCATAAATGGCATGAGCAAAAGTTCTTCCTAATTTAAATAATTATTTGAACAATGAGATGAGCCTATCATAAGCATGCAGCATGTATGCACACATATCCTTTGTCTCTGCCACTGCCATCCTCCATCCCTGTATGTATGCACATGCACCTTTCAGAATGTATACATATGTATGTAAGTGTGTGTGTATGTATGTGTGTCTGTCCGTGTGTTTAGCAAAAATGATAATTTACCACAAGAATGGATATGTGCATTTAAATACAGTAAGTCTGTCTGCTTCTCTGGGAAGCAAGTATTTGTGTCAGAGGAGCCTGTTAAAAGACCATTTTACTGTTAGCAGGATTGGAGGAGCACTTAGCCGTCAATAATTTAGTCATTTATGCTTTCAACATCGCTTGTTGGAAAATTGATTTGACCTTTGTCTGGACTGCTGAGTCAGACCTGTAAATGATTTCTCATTTTTTTGCGGTTCCTTGTAACTTCATGACCATGTAACAACTTCAGCATCTTGAGTGAAGAATTAGTAAATCAATAATTGCTTCATATATATTTTCAAAGATGCAAATCAGGTAGTAGGATAATAATAGAAAGCTTTTGTACAGCATGCCTAGTCTGCAGTATGATTTGATCCTAAATGGCCTCATGCCTGATTGCACAAAGGACTAATTTTTAGTATTGTTCTGGTTTTGAGATGATGTCCATGTTTTCATTCTCTGGATTTTAATGGACATATGTCTATCTTATCTGACAAATTATGATAAAGGAATACCAGAAGATTTCTGAGGCCTGGTAGCCAAACAGTCATTAGCAGACTTAGAGGCAACTGAAGATGAATCCCTTCCCCCATAATCAGCTTTTGCCCTTTTAATACTTCAAGAAGATTAGGTTGGAATTAATCAGAATCTTATTTAAGATCATTAAAAGATAGGTACTTCCTCCTGGTTAGAGGAAAGAACCTCAGATCAGGTAGATTTCAAAAGTTAAAAAACTACTGTCTCATCACATAGAGGTAATCCAGTGTCTGGAGAGATGGCTCAGGGATAGGAGGGAGTGAGATTTTCCAGGGTCCTGGACTTTAATTCCTAGACCTTATTCCTGTCGCCTACAACTGCCTACAACCCCCACATCCCAAGGCACCCAATGCCCTTTTCTGGCCTGTGAGGACACTTATTTACACACACACACACACACACACACACACACACACACACACATCTTAAAAACAAAATTAATCTTACAAGATGGTAATCCAACTAAGCCTACCAATCTCCCTGTAATCTCCCAGGAAACTGGACTGAACTAAAAAAAAAAAAGGGACTAATTATCCCGTTATTGAGACAATATACTCATACCACCCCAAACCAAAGTCCCAACCAAAGTGCAATTTATTGTAGATCTTCACCATTAAGTTTGAAAACGTTTCTGCATTCCAACCCGAATACACTATTTTTTTCATTTTCTACTCTTATCTTTATCTTTTATTAAAAATTCAGAAACTAGTACATAATATTCTATTTAAGCTAGTGAAATGATGTTCTGAAGGTAACAAGGAGCCTAGTAATATAGTAGGTAGATGAGGAAAAAGAACATAGATGCACACACAGAGACACACAAGAAACACACAGGCAAATGCACAAAGATACATACAGACACACATACAGAGACACACAAAGACACAAACACACAGAAACACACACAAAGACACACAGAGAGAAACACACAGGGAAACACACAGACACATGCACAAAGATACATACAGACACACATACAGAGACACACAAAGACACAAACACACAGAAAGACACACATACAGAGAAACACATACAGAGAAATACACAGACACACAGACACATGCACAAAGATACACACACACCTATATTATATACTTATATATTGTCACATACATGTCTACACACATGTATATGAATGTATGCATTTACTACCTGCTATGTTTAGAGTTGACCATTTGGGATTGGATTATCGATGAGGGAGATCACCCTTAGAGATTCTTTTTCTTCTTAGGGTGGTTACTTGTGAGATCCGGATGCCAATTGATGGTGTCATTATGGAGGTCTTGGTTAGGTGAACATATTGTTGAAACTGTCTGGGTAGAGAGTTCCTTTAAAGTACAGAAGACACTATCCTGTAGCAGATGGGTTTAGCCTTCTTCTGCCCCCTCTTCCATGGTGTCTCCTGATCCTTAGTCCTGAAGCTTGTCCTATAGATGTGTCAGTTTGGTTGTAACTCCCCTGATCGGTTCCTTGAATTTTGGCCAGTTGTGGATTTCTGTAATGGTCTCCTTATCTGCACAACAGTCAGAACCCTAACCATGCTTGTCCTGACACTTGGGATATCCTCACTCTTTATCTGAAGACCACTTTTCTCCCCATGGACCTGCTTGCTAATGCTGACAGCCAAACCCACCTGCCGTCATGGACCTTAACTCTAAAGACATGACTATCTTTATTGTTTTTATCTATTTCCTCCTCCCATTTGCTTCCAGGATTTATATCTTGCCTTTCCCATGATTTTTTCTCCCAAACTCTAATAAAGAGGTCCTTGAGCTTCTGTCAGAGTTCTGTAAGATCTGGAGGTCATTTATAATAGCCATGTTGGGATTCAAATTGATAAATTTATTTTCTATTAATTATTTTATTTATTCACATTCCAAATATTTCCCTCGTTCCTGGTTCCCCCTCCACAAATTCTTCACCCCTATTCCCCCACTTGTTCTCCCACCCACACACCCCCTACCACCTCACCCCTCTCTGAAGCATCAAGTTTCTGCAGGATCAAGTGATTCTTTCCCACTGTAGTCCTCTGCTACATATGTAGTGGGCGCCACGGACCAGCCCATGTATGTTCTTTGGTTGGTGGCTTAGTCTCTGGGAGCTCTGAGGGATCTGGAATAGTTGACACTGTTGTTCTTCCTATAGGATTGCAATCTTCTTCAGCTCCTTCAGTCCTACCCCTAACTCTTCCATATGGGTCACAGACCTCAGTCCAATGGTTAGCTGTGAGTATCTGCATCTGTCTCAGTCAGCTACTGGTAGAGCCTCTCAGAGGACAGCCATTCTGGACTCCTGTCTGCAAGCACAACATGGCATCAGTAATAATGTCAGGGTTTGGTGCACATGGGATTGATCTCAAGTTGGGCTAGTCATTGGTCTGCCATTCTTTCAGTCTCTGCTCCATTTTTTTGTCCCTGCATTTCTTTCAGACAAGAACAATTCTGGGTCAAGAATTTTAAAGTTGGGCGGGTGGCCCCATGTCTCAAATAGGGGCCATGTCTATCTACTAGAGGTGGTCTCTTTAGGTTCCATCTCCCAACTGTTAGGCATTTCAACTAAGGTCACCCCTATTGGGTCCTAGGAGTCTCTCACATCCTTCTTGGTGCCTGGGACTTTCTAGAGGCTACTCCATCTTCCACCCCACACTGTTGCATCTTTCTATCCATTCTCCTGGCCGTGTGAGCTTCTCTTCTGTATCCCCCAATACCAGATCCTGTCCCTCGTTTTTACCTTCCCTTCCCCTCTCAAATCATATCATTTTCCTCAAGGACTTGGGGCTGAATCCTGTGGCTTCAGTCAATGCCTACACTTAGCTGGATAGGTGTAGTACAACCAATTTAAACTTATCCTCAACTAGCTGATAAATAAATGAGACTGAGACTTTTGTTTGTTTTATTTGGCTTTGACAATTACTGGGATATAACTCCTAATCTACTTTTCTAACTCAGCCTGGCTATCTCTCCAATGGTGTACCCTAGATACTTGCTGTTTTCCCTAGCCATGTGCTCATGGTCCATCTCCCCTCATCGCAGCTCTCTCTTTCTCTCTCTCTCTCTCTCTCTCTCTCTCTCTCTCTCTCTCTCTCTCCAACCAGGTCACTCCAAACCCAAACCCACCTACCTCAAAATCCCTCCAGCAACTGGCTGTATTTATTTTATTTTATTTAACCAATAGTTTTAAATCAAGGAAGAAGGGTAATACATAGCGATAGACCAAACTTTGACAGGGATGTTGAAACAGGGCTGCTTGAGGCCCTCCATGAGATGCATACTCAGAGAAGTGCCATGCATGGTGTTATCTTAGGAGATTCAGTGACCCTCAGAAGAAGGAGATGCCCATAGTGATCCAGGGTTTACTTTTCTTAGTATTAGTTAACAGTTTAGGGTGTGGTGTGTAGTCTATAAGGTACAAAAATAAACAAAAACAATAGAAATAAACCAGAAACTAAATAAGATTTATGGTAGGACATTTTGTCTCTGGATTCAAACTGGGAGAGACAGGCCACTGTATTACTCAGAACTCTATAAGGGAGCATAATTAATAGAAAAATTCATATATATATATATATATATATACACACACATATATCAATATGTATATACATATATCATTTTATACACATATATACATACATGTGTTATAAATATATAATATGTATATGTTATATACATATTTATAACAAATTAGTTACAAATATGTAATATGTATGTATGTATGTGAGTGAGTGTGTGTGTGTGTGTGTGTGTGTGTGTGTGTGTTTTGTTAGACTGGCTTACAAAATGTGGTCTGGGTAGTCCAACAACAGCTATCTCATACCAGAGCGTCTTGAGAATCTGAGAGTTTTCCGTCCATGAGGCTGGATATTTTAATGACCTCATACTACTAGCACTGGATGCCTAAGAAGTTCCCCGAAAGTTGCTGGTTTCTATTCTACGGTGGCCTCCCAGAGATGCTGGCTCTAAGGTCCAAGAAGGGGCTCCACAGCCGCAGCATAGAGGGTGTCCCTGTACACACACTATTAAACTGTTCCGATTTCACAACCATCTGAGAAAACTCCTTAACCCTTGGCTTCTCATACCCCTTCTTCAGGCTTACCGTGGCTGAGAGCTAGAGAATGTCTGACATTCCAGCAAGATCTTGTTGGGACAACAAATGACCTTGTGCAGTGAGCACTCTTTGTAAGGAAGATAATGCAGAAGAGAAAGTTCACAGAGACCAAAAATAAGTGTTTATACGTGCGTGCTGCACTTCCAGTTTTAAATACAGAGGAAGTTTATCCCCGTCCCCTCGTTAACTGCAACTGGTTGTCTGGGAAGCCAGGACTCCACGGAGTTTAACTTTTCTAACATTGCCTCTCCCTTTATCACAGGTCTTACCTCATTCCACACACCCCGTTTCACTTGCTATAACCATTGTTCCTCAAAACACAAACTGCATCTGTCAGAACCTGCCTGCTCTGCCAGCTGTCTTCGGTACGGTCGCAAGACTGACCTGTGACATTTTTTTTTTCAGTTCTGAATGAGTTGGTTTATTAAGTACATAGCACACAAAAGCAAAATCATGAATATTGGAGTAGCAGATAGGGAGAAATTACATATAGATAACAAAAGATCGTGGAATTAGATGCTCAAAATCTCGGGCGGATAGCAACCTTGCTGAGAGCAAACAAAAGATCGAATCAGAGGCTGACAAGAACTAGCCAAGATCGACTGGAATACACCTTGAAGGTACACAGCTGCTCCTTAACTGGGGAGTCCTCTTAAGCGAGTTCTCCAAGTAAAAGAACAAAAGAAGCAGGCAGATCACATTGTCAACTCAGAGACTGGATAGTCTCCAGTAGCAAAGGCCTGGAGAGCCTTCCATGGTAGCCACATTGGAGGGCTGGAGGGCGCTCAGACTGGGATCCCCATGGAGAGGTCTTGGGAGTGGCTTCCTGCAGCAACCACACTGGAGTCCTCAGGAAGAGTTCCGGGAGGACCCACATGAGGAGGACCTACATGGGGAGGATTCACATGGGAAGGACCCACATGGGGAGGACTCACATGAAGAACAAGCTGCATGCAAGAAGGGGGTGGGGTTCTCCTCTGAGGTGAAGGGGAGGGGATTTGTAAGGATGAGTCTAGGAGGAGAGGAGGGAGGGGGGGTGCCATCCGGATGTAAAGTTCACAAAGAAACAAACAAACAAATAATTGTGAACAGAGCAGGACACTTTCTCTGTAGATGTACTTTCTACATTTTTCCCCCACTGCCACGTATTTTTTATTTCATGAGAGAAACAATAGTAAGGACCAGCGTAAGTACTTTATCTGTTAGTTGTTCTCAAAGGCTGCATTTTTTTTCCTAATATTTAGCTGCTTCCTATTTTTCTTTCTTCCAGTTGCAGAGTTAGGGGGCCAGCCTGCCCTGGGACAAGGACTTTTGAAGGACATTTGGCATAGGCATGCTTAGGTTAGAAGTCTGAGTATGCACGGAAGCTGCAATCCTGCTTCGAGAGCCTGCTATCCGCGTGTGTTCCCACAGCCTTTAACAACTTAACAGGACATGTTCCTTACGAACCCACAAAAGGAGCCCCAATCCCAATTAACAATGGGAGAACTCCTGCTTTCTGCGTTCTTTTCTGGTTGTTCATTCTAGAACATTGCACTCTGGGGGAGGGTGGTCTTCCCCAGTACACAAGCGTCAGAGGAACCTACAGAGTAAAGAGGCTCTGCTCTCCCAAGAGAGTCATACTAGCCCAGTGCCAACAGGAACAAGGCTCAATCGGGTCAGTTGCCAGTCAACACACAACAGTGTGTTTTTATAAACAAATATTCAAATGTTTGTAACATTCAAAGAAGTAAAATAGTTCAGTTTGGTTGTGGGGGGAAAATCCAAAGCTATAGAAATCAACTACTATTTGCCCTTCTTTTTTTTTTTTTTCTTCACAAAAAGGCATCTCGAGTGATCAAATTTTAGTATCGTTTATAGCACTGATCCACCTTTCTGACAATATACAAATATCCCTGTGTGGCTGAGAGCATTAATAAGTTTAGGGATGAGAGAGTTCAAGAAAGGGTGGGAAAGAATCACATTCTCTCATTACAAAACGAGGGAACTGATTCTTTGGTCTTAGTCACTCACCATTTAGTTCTTCGTGCACTGCGCATGCTCTCAAGGCAGCCACCGTCAATCATGGCTCGTGTTTCAGCTTGAATTGGGCCCCTCTCCCTCCTTCTAGTTGGCTTCTTTTATAGATTGTAGGGCAGAGGAAGATGTTCAGATATACAAAATAAACCGAGCAGTTAACAGTTTTCAGAACAGCATCTGAAAGGCGATGATATCTCCAAGAAGAAGCGCTTCCCCTTCCCCAGCCCCACTGTTGGGCCCGCTCCAAGGCACCGCATCTCGGCGATAAGCGATCTCTGTAATTTTAAGGCCCGTTTGTTCCCCACTCATTTCTCACACATGTATTCCTCACAGTGGTTTTGTCTTCTACAATCTCTGTCCTAAATTAAGGCACGAAAAATGGAAACGTCTCAGACTCACTAATATAACCGTGGAGGGAAATGGAGGTCAAATCTGAGGTCTTCCGTGTAGAGAAGTGAATCTAAATTCAGACAGCAAGTTTGCATGCCGTGGAGAAGACAGGCAAGAAGAATAAAACAGGGATGCTCAGCCTTACCCACACGCCTCGCTACGTGTGTTTTACAATATAAGTTCGCAGTGTCTGAATGCATTTCTGTCACTGCACACATGAAACCTACCAAAGCTCTCCTGGGGTTCTGCCTTTACTCTGCTCGTTAGCTTTGAACTAGTGAGTTGATCTAGAAGGAAAACCTACTACAGCCAATTGGAGAAAGAAAGGAACCAGGCCAGTTTTATGATGCTTGTCCTACGCTGCCACAATTATTTTTTGAATACTCGATTATTCGAATTTAAAATTAGTGCTGTGTCTGCCCTCGTTCAACCTTTCTCCTCTGTTCCTTCCAGTCCAAAACCGGA